>WNWU01000003.1:26215357-26231716 GCA_012654045.1 Ptyas mucosa | reverse complement strand
ATATGCATAAAAGGATATAGCAAGAGAGGGATGAAGGAAGGGAAGGGAAATTAGAGTAGGAGTGAGGGGAAGAGAGGGAGGAAGAGAGGAGGAGAAGGAGAAAGGAAGAGGAAGTAGGGAGGAGAAGAAGAGGGGGGGAGAGAAAGTAAGAAGGAAAGAAAAGAGAGAGGTGGTAGGTTTGAGGAGAAAGATTGCTGTACAATAAAAAAGATGAAAGGGAAGAAAGCCAAAACCAAACAAATATAAAGATATTAAGATAAAGAATGAATTGTTAAACTTTAAAGAATAAAAGAGAATAAATATGAATAAATAGCAATAATTAGAAACACACAAACAAACATACAATGTATTTTCTTTGAACAGAGTATTTGGCCGGTTCACAAATTTAAACAGTGTTTAGTCATTTCAATTAAATTTACAATTTCTATATTTCCTTTTTGCCATATTTATTCCTCATCTATTTTTTTAAAAAACCAATATTACCCTTCATCTTCATCTCTAATCTTAATCAAATTCAATTTTCCCTTCTATTCTATATTATACCCCTTCCCATTGTCATCTATTTTTATATCCATCCTCACATTGGTTAATTATGTAATATTGCAGTTGTTTAATACAAATTCAACATTTTAATATAAATCAATTAGTTATATAACTATCCTTTTTGTATATTAATCAATATGAACATGAATATTCCAATTATTTCCATGCAATCCAATTTCTTACAAATCCATTAATTATATTTACCAATAATAATAAACCAAATAGTTTTCCCCATATATTCCTCCAAACCACAACTTAACCATTTCTGCTTTCAATACAATATACAATTAATAGTATCTCAGTTATTACAATTCCCTAGTTAAATAGAGCTTTTTTTCTTCTGTATTTTAAAATCTTGAACTCTCCTCTTTTGAACTAAATTTCCCATTGTTTGCACCTACCTTTTTTGGTGAGCAAAGAGAAAAAGAAATCTCTCTCCCTGGCTCATTTTGTCATGTTGCAGCAGAGCCTGCTTTACTTTCAGTTTCCTTTTAGCTAGGGAAAAAAAATCACTCTTTGCAGCTAGCAAAGAGCTTGCAAAACAAGAGCTTGCAAAAGAGCCTGTACAAAACAGCTGAGAGCGAATCAGCTTAGAGTCGGGAGGCAGATCTAATCAAGCCTCTGCTGAAGCTGAAAGGAGTTGTTTTTTCCTGCTGTTTGCTTGCAAGGAGGTAACTGCTGCGAGGCACAGGCCAAAGGGTGGGGGCCACCCTCCTTGCCACTTAGCCCCCCCGTCACCCCCTTTTGCCTCTAGCGCCCCCCTGCCGCCCCGCCCCCTAAGGCATCCCACCGCCCCTGGTACTGCCCCCTTTGGCAACCACTGGCTTAACTATTTAATTCTTAACAACCTGTTCTACCGAAGTAGCATCCCACTACTGGGTCTACCCATTTATTTTTGTAGGAAGGGGTCTACTCATTTGTTTTCTTTTGACACTGATCAGCTGTAGGGCAGCCCTTTGAAGCCCCGCGGCAGATGCAAGGCCAATAAAATTACAAAAAAACACTGAACCGTTTGTTAAATTGCTGGCTCGCCCACCCCTCGCCCAGTGGTGCAGAGGGGCGGGGCAAGGGGCAGGGTGAGCCAGCAATTTAACAAATGGTTTGGCCGAACTGCCTAGAACCGGCAGAATCCCACCACTGGAAATAGATATAAAATACCTTGACTTCTGAAAACTATTTGATAGTTTTCCATAGCATTCCATAGCATTTTGATTAGCAAGCTAGTTAAGAACAGTCTAGAAGGAATATTTATTGAGATAATAGATAGCTTGAAGACCATATTCATAAAGTACTTACTAGTCTGAACTGAGATATTGATTGGAGTACTACAGGATTTAGGGCTTGTGCACCTCAACATTTTCAAATGTTTAGATGACACAAAACTGGGAAGGACAGCTAATAAACCAGAAAAAAGAAACAATGTTCTTGATAAGTTATAAAACTGTGTTGAAAATAACAGAATTAAATTCAATAGAAACAATTGAATAATAATAATAATAATAATAATAATAATAATAATAATAATAATAATTGAAACAAAAATGAAAGAAACATAAACAATGGCAATAAATATTGGGAAAAGGGACTTGTAATTAGTTGATTCCAAGCTGAGTCAGCAATGTAATGAGGATGCCAAAATAACAACAACTATAAGTTTAGGCTATATCAAATATATATATATGATATATATATTTTCCACATTAAAGAAAATATTTTTTTCTATTTTATGCATAGGTCAGACCACATTTTGAATATTATACACAATTATGGAAACCACATTTTGAAAAGATTTTAGTGAAACTAAAATAAGTAAAAAAATAAGTAAATAAGTAAATAAATAAAGTAAATAAGTAAAAATAAGTAAAAAGGTAATAAGAATGGTGAAGGAATTGGATCCTATAACTATAAAATGAAACTGAAAAAGCTTACTAATTTCAGCTTTGAGAAAACAACTGAAAATGAATATGATACCTTTCAACTACCTAACAGGTCGACAATTCCAAATGATAGGACAAGAACATCCTAAGTCATGCAAAGACAGACTGCAGTTGAAAGCTAGAAAAATGTCCTTGATAAAATATCAAGAAGGGTAGGTGGGTTTCTCATTACTAAATATATGAAACAAAGGATGGGCAGAGGGTGGGCAGATTTGATGGCCTAAGCAACCTTTTCTGACTCTGATTTGATTCTCCTCTTTGAAATTTCTTCAGAGGTCTGCTGTGTCCTTGCTTTGCGTTCTGCAATTAAATGTCAAGGGTATTTATCATGAGGCTACTTCGTCTATTTGGTCTTTTCAGTTTGAGATATGCAGGCAATCAAAATGGTTTCAGGGTGAATAAAAGACATATGTCAGAAGACAATTCCAGCTACTCCTTTCAACAATAAAACAAGCTCAGATATTTAAGAATTTCCCAAGAAGCTGTGAAACCTCTTATAAATAATGTAGAAAAAAACAGAAGCTTCTTTCAATAAAGATAAAATTGTAAGGCAAGATTTCAGACTCTCCCTTTTGTAACAGGATTTCCTCTCTCCATTCTGCAGTTTTATAATAATTGCAAGAATGAATAGGTCTCTAGGCAAATATATATCTGTCTTCCTGCCACTGGATTTATCAGTACCTGTTTATTTCTGTCGATTTAGCTTAAATTTCTTCAAGAGAAATATATGGTTTTCTTCAAATGCTGTTCTTGGGTTCAGACAGATGGCCATCTTGACTATGTGATCGTTCTGGCTAAGATCCATGCCATGCTGTCATGTCTGACTAAGCACATGGTAAATATAACTGTTTTGAAGTTCTTCATTTTAGAAAAATCTGTTATGATTATGCCTCTTAGTCCTGTTACTCTTCACTGTGAGCAAATGCTTCATCTGAAGAGAACAGCCTTCAGAGGGCAGTTGCCTTTAGGATATGGTACGCTAAACATAACACAAATGAGAGAAGGAGAGGAAAAGAAGAAAATGTACAACTAATTGTGATGCTGTAAACTCTTGTCAGATCAAAGTTAGAGGGTGTTGCCCTTAGGAAAAGGATACAAGCTAGCAAATGGTGGAGCTTGCAAAAGAACTGCTTGAAAAATAGTGTGAAACAAGCAAATGTCAGATTGTGTATCTTGCAAATGTCTTACACAGAAAGGTTTTATGAAGCAAGGAAATGGCAAGGGAAAATGGAAAAATTAGCTGGAATGTATTTGGAAGTAAGGCTTTGAAGATCAAACTTTACCAGATTAATTTAAAGAAGAAGAAAAAACCCAATCCTAATTCACAGTCAGGAAAAAAACTTTCAACATGAGCGAGTAGCTTTCTCAGTCTGAAATAAAAAATTGGAAAATAAATTTTTGCGTGAACAAAATTCAACATTAACTGACCAGCAAAGACGTGGATGGAAGAAAACATGAAATGAAGTTTTCTCAGCATGGGTCAGATCCATACAACTCACATTTTTCTATTCTTTCTGGCAGTATTTCAGAGGACTCTTTCTCATCTGTGGGGATCAAAGAGTAGCCTGCAACCTTGGGGATGTTTGGGTGGCTTGAGAGCACTCTTTCCACCTTTTAACTTATCTTTCATCCTTGCTTTTATCTGTGTGTCATGCAATATTAATATTGTTTTAACTATGTGATATTTATATGATTTATATGATTTTTATCCATAAACTGCCTAAAGTCACATATATATAGTGAGATGAGTGATGCCTAAATTTGATAAATAAATATATACAATTAAATAAATATATTATCACCTGAACCTGGTATCTTCTAATGGAAAGTATTTGTTCTGTTAAGCTTCTACGACTGATTCCTGTTTACCAGGTTGCTAAACTGAACACAAAGGCTGCTCTTCACCACTGTTTTAAGAAAGATTGAAGCAGAAGCTTCATCATTTGTTTACCCTTAGATAAAACCTTATCAGATTAATATTTTGAAAAGCTTTCCAGCTCTTTGTATGAAAAATAACCTTAGAGCTGAAAAGTGAATCTTAACACTCTTTTAAGTTTACTTGCTACAATTTGTACTTTCATTGGGGAAAATCCTTGACAATGTTTTCCTTTCTTTTATACATTTTGGCTCTATTTTTTTCAATTATCCTCTATATTATTTCACAGTTCTGACATATTAGTTCACAAATCAGCTGAGCTATAAGGTGATCTGTTGGTTTTTGGCTTAGCAGGTTGTGTGAATGTATTCCTTATAACTGAGCATTCTTGCAAACTAGGCTACAATCTGATCTTATTTCATTAAATTGAAGCAGATATAGTCCCAAGCATATGAACATTGACCTAAATTTGTAATGTTTATCTTCTCAAGCTGAAGGCTTTTCCCCAACAGGAAATAAATTCCATATTCTTCAGAAATGTGATCTCATCATCTAAATGCACTGTCTTTTGTATATGATCCTGTGATCCTATGCAGAATTACTTGGAAGCAAATGCCGCTGGACATTCCAGGTTTTAATTCTGAATGTGCAAGCCTATGAATTAAGTTTGGATCAACCACTATATTTGCTCAAAGTATCAGGCAACATATCCTCTAAAAGGCTCTCTGTGGACATCTCAAAGGGAATTGGTCACATTAACTGAGAGCATATATGTCCATTCACAGAAGACATTATTTCAGCATTGCTGCCAAAACTGGTTGTGAAGTGAATCCAAATTGGTTTATCACAAATTGAAGAATGTAATCTTCATCAGCCTCCTAACAGATTATCTGAAAATTACTGCTTTGGGGACTGGGGGAAGAAATGCCTGTAAAAGATCAAATGTACTTGGATTATTTATGCTCTGTTGTTTGTTTCTTCTAGATATGTTTAACCAAAGGTCTCAACTTTCCCCACCAGTACATTGCCTGAGATTATTGGAGTTGTAGTCCAAAAGATCTAGGGGGTACTAGCTTTGAGAAAGTTATGTTTAGCTTTCTCCACTCTCAGATATCTCATTCACACTACCTTTTTAAGGCTACAAATTTTTATTTACTCAACAAATCTTCTTTTCTCTATTAGTTGCTCTGCATACATTTCCCCTCTGGAAGGGTATAGCACTGCTTTAACATTTTTGGAAGTTTTTGAATAGTTAAAATTACTCCAATGGCTGTATTTTAAAATGACAACAAATATTCAAGTTCTGTTTAGGCCTTATCTGATGCTAGTAAACATGCTCAAAATGGAAGGGGAGAGCATGGAGGGGGAAAATCTCTGACCCTTATCCTTAAATTAAACCGTAAATGGAGGAAAAACCAGCATGTTGAAAAATTTGTTTCTTCTAACCTTTACATGCTGATAAGCATTTTGTATTTTGAAAAGAGATTAAATCGGAAAGAATATGAATGAATATTCCATTTAATATTTTCTGTTCATTGGGAAATTGGCAAATCTTCCAGGAGGAATGGCTGCCTCAAATGGAAAATGTCATTTGTTAAAAAGGGCTATGCCACAAAATAGAGGGAAAATGCTGACAGCATTAGTCTAAATCTAAATGTACTACTTCCATAGATATACAATATTTTTCTAACTCCTTGAGTTTGATCAGTGCTGAACCTTATCTGAAATTTCAGAGAAAGATAAATGATTCTGTAAACATACCATCATTTAAATTGGAATAATTAAAAAGCAAGACATTTGGAACATCTTCTATTCACCCAGTAAAATCATTTATTTTCCCCCACCCCCTTACTTCTAGATAATTATGCTGAGATTAATAGCAGAAATAGAAAATGTGGAGTTACTTCATTCCTTTAACTGAATTTTGGCATAATTTCACAGCCTTCTGTTTATTGGCTGTCCATCTCTTTGCCAAGCTAGTCTCACTTCCTGGCTTGATCTGGTCCAGATCATCTGCGTGTTCTTTCCAGTAAATTTTGTGTATTTCCTGTCCCAATGATTACTGGTTCTTAATTGTTTCTGTGTTTATACATTCTACTAAGCTATAATGAGCTTATGTGTTCAAAGAATTCAGCCAATTGTATTTTATTCAGTAATTAATAATTAAACAAAATATGGTGTAGCAGAATTTGTGAAACCAGTCTGAAGAACTATTTAGTTTTGCCTCCATAGATTCAATTCCTAGTAGCACATGAAGCTGAGCTGTTGTCTCATTCTGATTTTTCTTTTTTAGACTTAGTCTTATTTACCCTATTTGATTTCCACCATTTATGGTCCAGGTGATCCATTATAGAATTTGTAGGAAGGATTATTTTTCCAAACACAAAAGAAGTAGGATACTTCAGACTAAGCCAGCAAAAAAGGGAAGTTTTTCTTCTAAATTATTTCTAAATAATTTAGAAGAAATTTAGAAGAATTTCTTCTAAATTATTTGTCCATTCAAGGTTGCCTCCTCAGAAACTATTTCTTATACCAAAGAAAAAAGTTATGTAATTGTCTGTATAGGAATAAAGTACTGAGACAAGGATTTGGAGTAGAATGACAAAATGTACTATATGCTACAACCCCTTAACTTGGAAATTGGTTCATCCAAATACAGATATATCTCCATATACAGCAGATAGAAATTATCTGTTTATTATGATTATTAAATAGTTGCATGTGTGTATTTTTTTTCTTTTCTTTCTTTTTACGGTCCCTTTTTTAAATAGACACTATTCCAGTCCCACTGATACTTCACAAGAGAAAGAAATGTGAAAGTATAATACTGTTCAGTAGAATAATATGTCAGTGGAATCACAAATTAGTTGAATATAATTCTTTAATCCTTTTTTTTTTATATTGCCACATTTTTCTTTGATGTCGTGCCAGATTTTATGGAAGTTTTGATGAATGACCTGCTTGAACAATTTTCCAGATACTGCTTCTCTAGGAAATGGCTACTGCTAATCTGTCTAAAATGTGACAGAGTCTTAGATTAGCATTTGCCCTGATTAAATCCCTAGCTAGGCGATTTCAACTCTTTGGACAACATAGTTTCTTTGCAATTTTATGTACACTTAACTGAGAGTAAATCGCACTAAACCCCTTGGAGTTTATTTTTTTAAAAAAAGTTTATAGATTGCCTTTTGATTTTTCTGGCTATTCCTGCCCCACTCCCCTCCCAAAAATCCTGTACTGTAATACTGCAAGAACAAAAATGGTTTCCAGTTCAATGTGCATTTTTAGTTCCTTCGTTTTTGGCCTTTTTGAATTTATCTTCTTGTAACTCTGAGAACTGAAATTAAGTCTTGCAGGTTACTTTCCCAGTTCAATAAACACTAGATTATTTCTAGTTTCAAACGTACAATTAACGTCACATTGTTATCCAGTTTTAGCATTTTTCTATGAATCAGGTGTTAAGGGAAAAAATCTGAAATATGTATCATATAATGTTTGACATTAATAAGCACAATACTTATTCCATCTAAATGACATTGAAGAGGCTTAAATAGATTTCAATGGCAATTCTTAGCAGTTGTCAGTAGTGTTCAGGGAGCTGGGTTAAAAATGCAAGATGGCAGTTGTGATAGGCTATTATACATGCATATGATATTGGGGGGGGATGATATGTTTATGCTGCCATGACAGCTATCTTGGCATTTTTGACTATGGGGACATGGACATTGGTTGTATACCTTAATCTTAATCTTGCTGAATTTTGCCTCAATTGATTTAATTGGATTGAATACTTCACCTTTCTGAGGAAATCAGTGAGTTTAAATATGCTTACCATTAGGTAGATTCCTCTAAATTAACAGTGTAGATGTTGATCTATATTGTGATGCCAACCTTTATTCACAAGAGTGACAACAAACATCCTAAATTGGGAATACACATTATTTTGTGCCAAGCGGGATCACTGCTGGGAAACACATGGCTTCTGCCATGTAAAAGCAAAGGCAAATATTCTACCCCTTCCCTGTCCTGGATATACAAGCCTTATTGTTTTAAAATCAGAGATAGAGCTTTGGGGAGATGTAGAAAGAAATTACTGTGCATGAACCAGGAAAAAGTAGACAATACTATAATAAATGGTTAGAATTACTGCATGTTTTGAGGAGGTCTGGGGGGGAAGGGATCAGAAGTTTTTGCTCCATGATCCAAGCTATGTCTAATAAATACATATGCTGCATTGTATCTTCATCTACTTTATCTAGTGTACTTGAGTTCGGTATTATTTATATCTCCATTGAGCCACAGTGACTGTAAATACTCAAGCTTTTAAAGTACACAGTTATTGATTATTTTTATTGATTGATTTCATGTCATGCTACAGTCTTGTGACTTTCAGCAATTTACATGATACGCAAAAAAATTAAAATATTCATGGTATGATTAAAACAACAATAAACTGAATATAAAATTAACCAACATACACTGTAACAATAAAATTAACAAAGACTTTTTTTAAAAAAAATGTTAAAAATAGAACAGTAGGTATGCATCGCTAGAAAAGTTCAAAACCTGAAAGACATCAAAGCAATCAAAGGCGGCTAGGCTGATCTCCATGAGGAGAGCATCTTATACATTTTTTAATATAGTTTTATATAGTTTTCTTTTCCTTTTTAAATAGGTTTTTTTAATTTCTGTGTGTCTGGGCTATTTCTCAAGCATGAGAAAGAAAGGCAAGTATCTCTAGTTACATACCTCAGTGCTCAGGTCAGGCACTGAGGGCAAGGCAAATAATAATATCATTATTATTTCATTATTTTTGTTTTTATGTTTTTATTCCCCAGAATAAAACTTACTAGAGTATTGTGAATCTGGCAAGTGAAGGAGAAACTAGGTGAGATACCTCCTTGGAAGTTAGATCATTGCAACAGAAGTTATAAAGACTGGTCCCATGATGTGAAGGGTTAGAAGGCTTCTGGGGAAAGAGGTTCCGGCTTTCTGTATTATGGGTTCAGCCCTGATTGCTTTGATCCTTCTTGCATTAAACAGTATAATTTCTTAATGTTGATACCAAATGAGTGCTAATAAACATCAATAATTTATATGAAAATGAGCTGGCATTTTATATTATCTGCTTCTACAGAACGCTGCCTGTACACTCTGCAACTGAAATATTTTTCAGTAATAGTATACGAATATCAACCCAGTCCTATACATCTATTGACTGATGTTTTTATCTATTGGCTTCCTCAACATTCCTTCATTAAATAAATGTGCATTTTAACAGCAACTAGAATTTGATGTTGATATTGGACTTGAAATATTTTCCCTCAAATTCACAGTTCTGTTCATCTTTACATAATACAGTAATTTATTTTGATCAAGAAGAGTTTTGGGGAAGAAACTTCACTTTTTCTACTGTAATAAATTCATTTTCAGTATGTAAGATATTCATGACCAATTTGGAAAAACCCATACGATTTTATTTCTTTGCATTCCAGTATTCAAAACAAAACTTTCATGCTTAGAAAGTATAGTTTAAGAGATGGTACTTGTTTATTGCCAGCCAAGCCTGATTATGTTTATTATGTGTTTTGGTTGGTGTAAAATATTTATAATAATGGTGCTTCCCAAGTTTATATCTGAAAGAAAACAGTGGTTTTGACTCCTCCTTGCCCTGCTGTGCTACATACAGAGTCTTCCTGCTATGATGGGGCTTGTTGTAGCCTGCAGATGTGATGCCATTTTTAGCAGGATTATCTTAATATAACATCTATGGAAACTGGGAAAGTCTGAAAAATTTTGAATTTTGAATCCATAAGTGTTCAAGAATCTGGAATGAATAGCTCTGTTTAGATTTACATTTTGGAATTTAACAGCAGTAAGTATCTAAATGTTAACCTTATATTATTTGCTTGCCAGTTTTATGAGTTGTGGTGGTGCAGTGTTAGACTGCAGTACTGCAGGCTATTTCTGCTGATTGCCAGCTGCCTGCAGTTTGGCAGTTTGAGTCTCACCGGCTCCATGTTGACTCAGCCTTCCATTCTTCTGAGGTCGGTAAAATAAGGACCCAATTGTTGGGGGAAGTATGTTGACTCTGTAAACTGCTTAGAGAAGGCTGTACAGTACTGTGAAGCAGTATATAAGTCTAAGTGCTATTGCTATTGCTATGTATGGATAACCAAAATATGTGGTTGTGCTGACATATACATGATTAATTTTGTTACCTTTAAAATCAGCCTTCTAACACATCCTGGTGAATTAAAGAAAAAGATGTTGGGAATCACAACCTGGGATAGACAAAAGAAACATTGTGTATAGTTAACAGCAAAATACTCTAGAAAAACTGCATACAAGGGACAAATTAAATATAATTTTCTATAATGGAGTCATGATATATTTACTTGCTGTAAGTATATAAAAAATACTGGAAAAAAGGTATAGTATAACTCTATTCTTGTATCTGAAATTTCCTTTATTAAATGTGATGTATTTACACAGATAAAGACATATAGCATTGATAAAGCATATTCCCACAAAGAATTACTTTCTTCGTCAGAAAAGAAAGAATTACTTTCAGTACTCCATTGGTAAATTATATTGATAAGTATTTTAAATAAATAAATTTGATACAGAATTTGAAAATTCTACCTATATCGGTGCAAAACAATAAAAATGATCTGGCATTTATTCAAAACAATTCCCATTCAGTTGGATTATTTTAAAAGAAAGTAAAAGAAAATTGTTTGCAAAATATTTTTCATCAGAGTACAGAATTCTGGTATAAATTATTGAAGAAAAGTAAACTTCTTATGTTTATTTATAATGGTATGTATATACTATATCAGCTGTATTTTATTGTACAAAAATGTCCTAAATAAGATACATATTTTTTTCTGATTTCCCAAATTAAAATAGAGGAAAACTTTTATGCCTCTTATGTTTTTTTCTTCTTCTTTGACTGGGAAAGGCAGATAATTCTTTTGGAAAAATTTCCAATAAAGTACTAGGTAGTACTTTTTTCTCTGCAGTAAAATTTAAGCACAGTCTAACATTCTGCACGCTGCATTTCTTCTGCAAGAGAAATGCAAAAGAAGAAAAAAAGTAC
The DNA here is from genome assembly GCA_012654045.1 of Ptyas mucosa. Classification (NCBI taxonomy): domain Eukaryota; kingdom Metazoa; phylum Chordata; class Lepidosauria; order Squamata; family Colubridae; genus Ptyas; species Ptyas mucosa. Next base: position 26,220,258 of record WNWU01000003.1, on the reverse strand, counting down.
CCTGAATATATGGTGGTAATAGAGGTCTCTTTTATACAAGGGAAAAAAACTTTTTTGATTTCAGTCCAACATTAATATATCTGCCTTTTGCACCAAGTCAGAGTTGATAGATGTAGACTTTAATCATTAATCTGTTCATTCTTACTTTATGGCTAGTTGTTACAGCTTATATTTATCTGCATTTTTTCCTCTCTGTGATGGATTTATCTGTATAGTTTGTCTTGCCAAATATATATTCCTTTCTGTTTGGACTGACTGGTATTTGGCTGTATTTAGATAAGCTGTTTTCATAAATGACTCTTTTTAATTTGCAATACATTATCACTCCCACTGATATATATATTTTTAGCAAGACATTATTTCTATCTATTCCTCAGGCCTTTCAAAAAAATGAATTTGTCAGTGCTTACTTCAATGACAACTGATCCCTTACTAAGATGCATAAATATGCAGTGATAATCAATGTGTGCCACAGTAGCAAATAGGCTAGATGGAAAGATGGTTGCTAATTATGGGAATTAACCTTTAGTACTAATAAAGGTTAAAGCTGAGCTGAATCATCAGAAAATGTTTTCCATGCTGCAGAGTTGAATGCTCCTTGGAGCTTTGGAAGAAACATTCACAAAATCACTCCATTTGATTCATTATCCCATAATTCATTTTAACCATCCATTTTCACAGAGAGAACAGGTAAAGGTTGTACAAGAAATATATCCTTAATACACCTCCAAAATAGAATTAGGCAGCAATCTTAAATGGAATGAGACTTATTTCTGACTAAAACTGTATAATATTGTCCTGTTAGGCTTAGCTTTAGTCAGCTCGTTGCATGAGATATATACTAGCTTCATACATCCTACTGGCTTTACATCACGTTGTTTGTTTTGGCTAGATCATATAAATTGTAATTTTCCAGGTAACCAGTTGTGGCTTAAACTAACGATGGTTACGTGCAAGATACTGAGTTCATTTATCTTCCATTTATAGCATAAGAATAATAGTCATTTGCCTAATTTAGTAACCATATTACTCAGATCCATTGAAAAATGCCATTCTCCACCATGAAACTTAGGTACAGCACAATCAGGGAATAACTTGTTATAAAACCAAAATAATTTCATCTTGAAGAGTATTAAGATTTAAATATGTCTATGCTGTGGTAATTTTTCAAACTATATTATATAATCAGTAAATTCACCTAACCAAACCAATATTAAATATGTGTGAGAAAAATTGAGTTAGTTCATTCAATGGGGAACTCACCTTTTTGGGGGCAACCAACATTATATAAAATCCTGATTTCAGATTTTATCATATAACTTATCAAGGTCAGATTGTGAGTTTTCTCATTATTATTATATTTTGTCACACAGTCAGCTTGATATTTACACTGGATTTGGCATTTTTATCTATTACTGAGTCCTTCCCAAGGACCTGGGATGGACAGATGTTGATGTCTCATCACAGGATATAAGCTGTTTCATGTGTACTTACTATTGGTACTACGTTTGCTTTCTGTTGCCCCAGACATATTTCTATTTGTAGGTCTTTGTATTTTGTTATTTTGTCCAGTTCTTTCTCTTCTGTTTTGCTGTGTCCAGGCACTGCCATGTCCATTATTTTTGTCTTTCTTATTGACAGTTGTTAAGTCTGGTATTATGTGTCAGGTGCCTGTCACTTTGAATTCTGAAGTCACAGAGCATTTTAGCATTTCCATTTTCTATTACTTTGTTTTATGGTCCCATCAGTTCTTACTTGCAGGCAAATGATATTTCTTGCATATCTTCTAATACACTATTCTTGCTACTCTGTTGTGCTATTGTTTGTAGTTAGTTTGTGCAAACTTTTTGCAGCAGCTAACCAGGTCATTATTTGTTCTTTGAAGTCAGTCTTGACCTGCTTGGACAAATATTTTTTGGCATGATATCAGAAGTGTTTTTCTATTGCTTGCTTCCTGAGGTTGAGATGGAGTTACCAGTCCAAAGCACTCAGTTGAATTGGACTCAGATAAGACTAGAACTCGTGGTTCACAATTTTTAGCTTAATGTCTTAACCACCACACCAAACTGACCATCTTTTCTGAATTATTGTACTGATATTTTGAATCCATATATTCATTTTCCTCAATCACAAGACTTTGGTGGGGATGATGATGATGATGATGATGATGATGAAGAAGAAGAAGAAGAAGAGGAGGAGGAGGAGGAGGAGAGGAGGAGGAGCCATCAAGTTGGTCTTGATTCTTAATAACCATATAGATATATTTTCTACATGACAATTTGTAAACAACCTGACGTTGGTTGTCTCCTTCCTTCCTTCCTTCCTTCCTTCCTTCCTTCCTTCCTTCCTTCCTTCCTTCCTTCCTTCCTTCCTTCCTCCCTCCCTCCCTCCCTCCCTTCCTTCCTTCCTCCCTTTCCTTCCCTTCCCTTCCCTTCCTTTCTTTCTCTCCACCTATCTACGCATTATAGACTTCTTCAGAGAGTTAGATCTTTACATAATATGTTCAAAATACAATAATTTAAACCTAGTTATTTGTGTCTCAAATGAGAACTATGGAATGATTACCGAAGTATCTATTTGTTTGGCCATACATGTTACTTTCAAGTGTCTTCACCCGCAGTGAAATTCAAGTTCAAAAGTGCCAATGCTCTTTCTATCCTTCTTCTTCAAAAGATGTTTGATGTTTCCTCTTATTTCTTGAGGGTTTCTATCTGGTGCAACAATGCCATGTCTGAGCTACCCAGAAACATGGCATTGCCCTATACGAATAGGAAATAATCTTTTTTATAACTCCCAAAAATGTACATGTATTTTATATGTAGATTTTTTAATTCATTAAAGAGTTCCAAAAAGAGATTAAACTATCATGAATCCTGCTATCTGGGGTTTGATTTTAAAAAAAAAACACTTCACGCTGCTTTGGAAAATAGCCCTCCTTGTATCACAGCGGGCAAAACACTGTGGGTTAGAACATGATTTTTATAATTCACATGAAAGGTTGATGTAGTAACAAGTATGCTTTTGTCTCTGACAAAAACTGAAATGTCAGATTCCTCTTGATTTCTGCTTTTTTTCCCCAAAGAAAATGAATATAAACAGGGCTCCCCTGATTCACAGTGTATGAATCAATTCTTACATATTCTCATCATAATTGGCACCACTCTAGCTTTTCCAGTGTCCAGAAATTAGCATAGGACTTGGGAGCAAAAAGAAGAAAGAAGAAAACTGAACCTAAGTCTGCAACAACTAGCATTCCTGACTAAAGAAAAGATCACAGGCAATAAAGAGATTCTAAAAGTATAACCTGACCTCAGAATAGCAAAGGCTTCAAAACAGCCAAGACTTTCTACAACATCATCCAACCAAGGAAAAAAAGACTAAACAATTAAATGGCTGCTAGAAATCCAAAAGTTTTGTTACTGACTTGCAGAAAGCATGTAAAGGCTAGTTTGGCTAAGAACTTAATATAGAAAATCGATTGGATGTGACAATAGCTTTCTGTGAGACAAACAATTGATTAGGAAAGATTCCTGTTTCCCAGCTTTTTAATAGTATCTATAATGAGAGGGCTGTTATTGTAAGAGTAGAGTGGCTGTTGAAGTTGGCTCTTTTAATGGAAGAAATGGGGGTTCTGGTAGACAAAGCAAATTTCTGAGCTCATAGTAATTCCAAAGACATTTATTTTACACAAGTTCTGGGGTTCTACAGTATCCAAAATGAACAGCAAAAAAACCCAACCCTGTACTTCTTCCACTTTTTATTGATTCTCAATAAAAAGTAATATCCACATCTTAGATAGAGATATATCTGTTATTAAGCAGAGTGTAGTAATTGCTTCAGGTGACAGACATGGAGAAAATAGTAGTGGCAGTTGAAGCCCTATTTTTCTTGAACCTAGCAACTATTAGTCTCTGCTAGAGGACATATCTTGCTATACCACCATCCTGATTTGAATATCAAGCTGGACTCCATTAGCTTTGAAAGAATTCCTTCTCACTACCCATAAAAGTTTGTTATTCTTAAGAGTAGTTTTCAAGTCTTTTGGATAAATTCAGATATATATTCACACCTGCACTGATTCGTAGCGTGGGTTACCAGTCTCACTTTGTAAAATAAATATGAGACAATGAAAAGTTAGCATTGGGAAAAGAAAGACAACTGAAGATATACCCTCCTGCAAGATTTTCAGTAAGTACGATGGTTATGATTTGATCTTTTTCTCCTCGATTAAAAACACAATTCAGGCATCACTGTTCATGGTTACTAGAGAAATGGCTTCTTTTCATCTCGGTTCAGAAATAGGTCTATCTGGAAAGGAACGTGACAAATCATGTCTCTTTTCCCAGTGTACCTTGTCTGAATAGTTAAAAGTTAGCTAGGCACTGGTGGCCTTGTTTGTGCAAAAAAGCAACACATATTTGTATAGCATTTTTAGCAATTTTATTACTGTTTATGTTCATGAATGCTACCTTACAAACATTCTTTATTCAGCATCTTCTAAATGTTCTAAAGTCAGGCTAGTTGAAAATAATGCATGCTTTATTATTATAATTTATTTCCTTGGAAGCCAAACACTTTTGATTTTCAAAACTGTTCTGGGAAAAAGTGCTTCTTTGGTTTATTTTCTTTTGAATTTTGTCCTTAGATGCTTTAGTGTTTAGTTTTTGCAAATGATACACAAATAAGAGGAGACTTCTACTATGTAAAGAGAGTCATGATCACAAAGCATATTCACAGAGAGTGCCACTAGAAGAACAGGTTCCAAACTGTACAAATAAGACAGAAATGTACAGTACTCAATTTCCTCTGTTGTTAATCCAGTAGGATAGAGCATGAAACAGAATAGAATAGAATAGAATAGAATAGAATAGAATAGAATAGAATAGAATAGAATAGAATAG
>WNWU01000003.1:26182217-26215347 GCA_012654045.1 Ptyas mucosa | reverse complement strand
AGAATAGAATAGAATAGAATAGAATAGAATAGAATAGAATAGAATAGCTGAGTTGGAAGGAGCATTGGAGGTCTTCTAATCTACCCCCCTGGTTAGACAGGAAACTCTATACCATTTCAAACAAATGGTTTTCCAATCTCTTCTTAAAAACTTCCAGTGTCGGAGCATTTACAACTTCTGGAGGCAAGTTGTTCCACTGATTAATTGTTCTGTTAAGAAATTTTTCCTTAGTTCTAGTTTGCTTCTCTCCTTGATTAGTTTCCACCCATTGCTTCTTGTTCTGCTCTCAGGTGCTTTGGAGAGTAGCTTGACTCCCTCTTCTTTGTAGCAGCCCCTGAGATTTTGGAAAATTGCTATCATATTTAATGGAAAGACAATTTACTCATCTATTCTCAAATAAAAGCAAGATTAATTTTTTTCAAGTCTCTCATTTGTCAAATTTTGTCAAGTCTCTCATATAGGATGTTTTATGGAAGATGCTGGCATTCTTTTCATAGATATAGCTTGTGTTTCATCGCCTGTTACTTTTTACCATGAAGATTATAGGTTCAATCTGGTTCCTGCTGATTTAGGTGCAGAAACACCATATGTAAGAGCTTAGTGTATCTTCCTGCCAGAATCTAATAAATCTGACTTGTTACCAAGTTTTAATGGTATGATGTCAGCAGTACTGAGGCCTCCAAAATTTGGGATGGTGGGAGAGAAGTACTACATGGAATTTGCAGCCATAAGTTATGTGTCTCTATTCTAGGACAAAACTTATGGTCGCCACCCTTTGAGCATTGATCTTGTTGCTGCCTCTAAAACAAGTTGTGGTAGCAAGTAACGGCTGTTATTGTTTTCTAAAACAATATGTGGCTGTGTCATGATACAGAAAAATAATACTGGTGGACACAGTATTTGTCCACCAGTAAGGGCCACAGTTATCTGGCCCTTACTACCAAGCAAAAATATTATCAATAAAAATGTAACAGATAACATTCCCTAATATCACTATATAGATTGGTGGCTAGTTACATTTAACTGTCTGAAATCTACTTCTCTTTTTTAGATTCTCTTTTTAAAGCACAACAATATTCATATCAATATCAAATACCTCTTAACATTGTGTAATTATTTTACTACTTCTCTGATCATTTTATTTCCGCCATTTTTATTTTTTATCATTTTTATTTCTCTCATTTTTATTTTTATTTTGAGAGAAAAATCTGCCTGCTAGCACATTCAATAACACAACGACATCCTGAAACATACATTATTTATTTATTTAGGTAGAAACAGTCTTCATTCTAGCTGTTATTAAAAATGTTACTTCTTAAAGACATTTCTTTTTTTTTGCAAATTTGTACTTGCATTTTGCAGAGGCAAGTAACAACTCTTTCTTTATGGTGCAATATTCTTGTGCTGCAAAAACAATTGTGTTGCCAACCTTTCCTTAAAGAATGCCAAGATGAGCTTTTTAATATATTAAATATATATTGTGGAATCAGAATAGATTGATAAAACTAGTTTTGGAATTTACTAATTGCACCAATACATTTCATTCTGTTTTCTAATTCTATGGGTTCAAAATTACATTTCAGAAAATCCAAATGGAATTCCCAGTATCAGTATATTTAATCACTAATCTGCATGCACTTTATTGAAAATGGTTAAAGCATTTTTTAAACCAATAAAGCAGAAAAGCTCTGAGTTCAGAATAATTTTTTATTAAGATTTTCATTTAAGATCAGTTGATAACGCTAATTAGTTATTTCCCCTTTACTTAATCTATATTTACTTAAAAATTACAATATTTTCTTCAAACTTTATTGTCCACTTATACTGTCTCCAAATTCTTCTTCCTTGGTTCACTTTCTTGTTTAGATTCTTACCTTAGCTCCCCTCATTGTTTTCCTTCCATTTTAGGAATTATTCTTAATTTTCATTTTTCTAGTGTGAGTTGCATCCAGCTGCCTGGAAAGTTTTTTCTTCTTTAAACTATATGATAAACATCTCATACAGCTCATACAGTTCTAAACCCAGATAGGATTGGTAATGTCAGGTAGACTATAGTACACATGGTGAAGAATTTGCTACCTAAGAATAATTTTTGCTTTCATTTTTTATTCATGTCTATAGAGCACAATTTCCATTATACTTCTTATGATAAGGTAACCATTGTCCTAACAATCTTGGAAATACATCACAACTCTATTTGGGCAATCACACTCACACACACATTTCACTAAACCCTTAGAATATTATGACTCCTCAAAATCATGCTATTGTGTTTTCCATCCTCTAATCACTGCTGGACAGCTGCTTTTCCCAGCATGTCTGCCACCCCTATGCTGATCTGGCTCCTGGATAAAGAAGAACACCACATGCTGGTCTTTGTACTCACCCCAGGTAGCACCTTACATTAAAGATGAATGTTCCTGCAATCTGCTCGATTTTATACAAGACCGGTGTGGGCAAATTGCCAAAATAGCTTCCATTAGAGCTCCATTTTAGAGAGAACAACTTGCTTGATTGACTTTCTTTCCTCCAGTACAATGAAAGGGAAACCATTGCAATGGAATAGCTTAGGCTATTTTAACCAGCAGTGCCTGAGTCAATTTTGCATTTCCCATATCTGTAAATCGAATGGGAAAACTACAATGATTCAACAGCACATTCAGCTTAAAAATAGCTCTCTGTCAGGCACTAGCAGTCTTTATAATGGCTGCACACTCATGTAAGTTATTCACAAGGCATCCTTAGTGTTATTTAAGAAAATGCCCTCAGATGAAGCCCCGAGTTGCGGGATTTGATCAGACAGAGATGCTACAATTTACAGAAAGCACCCAAAAAAATCTTGGGTTTTTATATATGGGTAAAACATGGATGAAAAATTAATGAGATGTCACTAATGTTCTACTACTTGGGCAGTTTTACTATTATATCTGCGGATGTTTACATTAGTGGAAGTTAGAACACCATGACTGCCAGACCAGCTTTTGGAGAAAAGGAACCAGTCACAGCTGGACCTGACAAAAAATATTTCATGGGCCTTTCTGGGTCTCCAAAACCAGTAATACAAGATAATATACTGGTCATGATCCAAAAACCTTGTCTTAATTTAAAAAATTTATATAGGAGCTCAAAGGAGCTTGTACCTTGTGTTTCAGAATCCTTTTAATTCCAGAAGTAGCAAAGGCTTGAAGGGCAAGTTTAAAAATTACATCTTGGAAAGTTAGACTGCTAAAGTGACCCTGTTTTCTATAATGTACATCACTAATAATTTGTCCCATATAGCTATTCCCTGTTTATTGAAGATAATGAACATGTATAGCTTATTTGGGAAAAAATATGTCTATGTCTGTCTGAATATTTGCATGCATATATGCTTGGAAAGAAGGGTAATGCAGCAAGAAGATAATCTATAAATTGGGATTTCTTCTCAGCATACAATGCTTTTCACATTAGAACAAAGATCCTTTGCAGAATCTCAGAAGCATGTCTGATGCCTTCTGACATGAGAAAAAAAAATCATGAACTATGGAACCATTGTATCTGTCTATACCAAAATTGCTGGACACAATCAGATATGCTAACCTGTCAAGAAACAAACAGCTAAAAAATGCAACATCTAAAAAAGTTTTCAAAATATTCTTGAAATTCAAGAGTTGTCTGACACATAGAACATAAAGTGAAAATGTAGGTCCCTTCCAACTCTGTTACTGTTACATGTTTGTATGAGCTGCTCAATGTGAATCAATTAACACTACAAGAACAGCACAAGTTGATCTCTTCTTGTGTACTTAAACACAGCAATTATAGTTAGCATCTTTTGTTCAGGAAGGTCCACTGATGGTTGAAATAACGAATGGGAGAGGGAAACACAAAGAGGAAAGGAATAAGTAAAGCATTTGTTTGGCATGTTTACATTAGATTCAGAAAATATTTCTCAGGAAAAGTAACTGTCAGGCTTAAATAACTAGACCCTCGTGTCAAGAGTTCAATTGTTCAAGCCTGTACACAGGAATCTTCTCAAACTGACAATTTGAACCTGGAGACTAGATGAGGTTTAATGGCATTCAAGGGAGGGGAGGAGCTGGACTTCAACCTGTTGTGCCCACCTAGGGATTCTAGGCTAATTCCTCATTTGACTCCTCTTCCTGACTCAGCCAGTCTCTCTCCTACACTAACAATGATTTATCACTATAGCCTTAAATTCTGTGAGATCTCACACTTTAAAATCAAAAAATTTCCCCACAGGTTTTTTTTAATTATTTATTTTTATTTATATTTATATGCCACCCTTCTCCGGAGACTCAGGGCAGCTTACAATGCATTAAGCAATTGCCTTACATTCTAATGTACCATCTTTGAGTAGTTTCAGAAGATACTGAATAAGAGGATGTGAAGAAACAAGGATTACTTTGCATATGTTGATAGAAAGCTACAACACCTGCACCCATAATTCTGGTAGCTCAAGCAGTTTCTCAAACCACATGCTAAACAATTAAACGGAGCATCTGTATATAATTTGTTGATTAAAAAATGCAGAGAAATTACGATCCTTTCCAAAATGACATAGCCATTAATTCCTAGAGCAAAGCAAATACATTTAGTCAGCTAATACATTTGTCTGTAGACATCTATTAAGTATCTTAATAAAAAATGGTATATGATTGCCATAATTTTTATTATCTTAAAAATACTCAGAATGAAATTACAATTTTGTAACTCTCATGGCCACCAGTTTTCTATCATACGTCCAACCTGAGGCAGAAACATTTCCAAATATATTAATGCAAAGACATGTTTCTATTATTTACTTATAATAATTTCTCTCAAGTCCTCAAAATGAGGGTTTGAATAATAACATTTTAAAACATATGTAGTATTTTTTATAAAATGTGCCATTTAATACACAATGTAAAATCTGTAAGCATTGGAAGATGTACCAAACCAACATGTTGACATGAAATTATTTTTCCTCACTGAATTATAAGCAAGCATATTAAATTATGGGACAAATATTAAATGAAATCAGAAAAGCTATTATTAACATGGGACAATTTAGGTTATGAAGGAATTTTTTCAAATGACAACCTAAACATTTTGAAATGAATGCTTTTGTCTTTAAAAATTAAATGATCCACCCATCCCCACATTTTAGACCTAACACAAGTACGCAAAGCATTCTTGTGAAACAATAAAATATCTTTGTGGTGAGATGAGACTTTATACACAAAGATTGTATATGTATTTCCAATACCCCAGGGTTCAATTTCTACTTTAGAGCAATCAAGAACTGAAATCTCTAAAAACTGAAGTTTCAATTTGTTTTTCCAACCTGCAGGATATAAAAGTGCTTGCAAACAAAACATATATCCAGGCCTTTGAGTTATTATTGTCATTCTCTCTCCCACTCCCCCTCTCCCTCTCCTTTTCTCCCCCCCTCTCCCTCTCCCTCTCTCCCTCTCTCCCTCCCTCCCTCTACCCCACTCGCCCTCTCTCTCTCTCTCTCTCTCACACACACACACACTAATGTAGATATTGTGGACAACTTTACTTTAAGTAAGGCTTAAAAATATATAGGAAACTTACAGATGTATGTGTAACTGTTACCAAATATTAACAGTTCTTTTGTATTAGAAACATTAAGAACAAAAATCAAAATTGTCGAAGTTATTAATAACATTAATAGTCTGTGGAAGTAAGCATTCTGCTTATATCAGTGAAACTAAACAGAGCTTTCTAATAGAAAGTGAAATGTAACCAATGTATAGAAAAGGTTATGTCCTTGCCTTTCATATTGGGAGGGAAAATAATTTAAAGCTTCACTGGCAGGCATTTTCTTCCTTTTCTTATATATTTTTTTAAAATATTACAATTAAAAAGATAAAAAGTAATATAAACTTTAAAAAATAAAACTATAAAAATAAAAGATAGAAAGCAGAAGAAAAGAAAATAGAAATTTAAAAACAAGAACATAATACAGAAAAAGAAAAATATATAAAGAAATTACTTTTCCATCATAAGTGTAAAAAAAATAGTAATGTATAACTTCTCTTAAAATATAGCAGTATAGTACAGCCTTCAGTACTTTCAATTAGTATCTTAGAACTTGATTTCTTTTCATTTCTTTCTTTGTTCATTCTCATAACATTCTTCAAAGCTTTAATAAATCTTTTTTATATACTTTTCAATATAGGAAAGCTATACAGGTCACTCTTTGATTTGTTATTTGTACATCCCTTTTAATTATTAACATAAGAGCTGGTTTCATTTGTATGTTCAGTGTAGCATCTTTTTCCCTGTCGTTCTTGTAGCCTGTCATTTTTAAATCCACTCTCAGATCAGTCTCAATCTTGTTAGGTAAAATGTATTCCTCTTCAATAACATCTTTTAAATATAGTCTAACTATAGAGGCAGACACTTTTAACATTAATCTCTGGGCCCATTATTCAAAACCAGCCTTCATTATGACCAATGTTTAAACAGTTTTGCTCTATTCTATATTAGTAAGTCAAATTTAAATGTTCTTCTTTAATTATAATCTTTAGCTCCTCCTGGTTTCCTCTTTCAAAGCTTCATCCTATTGGTCAAATTTTGAAACAAAAGCATTTCCCATGGGCAGAATTTTTCAAATTCATCTGGATCCCTAGTCCATCTGTAACTTTCCAAAATCAAATTTCTTTTTGCTGTTTATACTAAAATGATTTTTAAATCTTTAAACATGCATTTAAAGCTTTCTTCACTAAGAATGGAAAGAGCTTTATCTAGTGCAGTAAAACCCATCAATCCACTGGTTCCTAATAGCTGAAAAGCAGTTAAAAACCAATTTCCAAAAATTATTACAAAAGTATGTGAACTCAGTGTCCTTTTGAAGGCATTGGCTATGGTTTCAGCAAAACAATAGCTATTCCCTCATCTCTGAGATCTTTAAACCTATCAGAGCCTGCTGTCTTGTGGTTGCCTCACAAGAAGCAGTTGTCTGGAGCGTTTGTGGGCAATCTCAAATTCTCTGCTTGTCCCAAGAGGAATTACTGGTTCTTCATTTGTCCACTCTCACCAGCTCATCATAGCAGAGCCATCTTCAATTCACCAATTCTTCCCTGGAAGTCCAGCAGACCCTTTTTCCAAGAATTACTAGGAATTCTGTATAAAAACTGAGAGAGTAGTTAGCTCTTTTATTTTGGATTTTTCTCTTCAATCCAGCTCTAAGAAAAACAGAAAGGAAAGTGATTTAGATCTTCCTGACAAGGCTAGAAAAGAGCCTTGGTGGCTCAGCAGACTAAAGTACTGTTAACTAACACCAGCTGCCTGCAATTACTGCAAGTTCAAATCTCACCAGGCTCAAAGCTGACTCAGCCCTCCATCCTTTCGAGGTAGGTAAAATGAGGACCTGGATTGTGGGGGCAATAAACTGACTTTGTATAAAAAAGAACACTGCTTAGGGCCCCCCCGAAAGCCCTACTAAGCAGGTATATACAAAAGTATGAAGGGTATTACTTAACGCATTGTAAGCCACTCTGAGTCTCCAGAGAAGGGCGGCATATAAATTGAACCAATAAAATAAATAAATAAATAGAAGAAACCAATGAATCCTGAAGCATAGGGAGTGTAGAATAGGAAAATCATTAAAAAAATAATAATGAAGGCAAATCTCTAGATATAAAAAGAAGTCAACTGAGGAAAGGAGGAAGCAGGAAAAGCAAACAAGAACAGATTTCAAACAGAATTTCAAACAAAGTCAATATAGTCTAATTACATTATTTGCATAAGAGTTTGTGTTTCAAATCCATTCATAGTTCATTACAGAGATGATATTTCAAGACAGCCTTATGTTTAGATTTTGTTAGGCCTTTCTTGATTCATTTCCTACTTCCCTTTGGGCCTCCTCACCTCTTTGGAGCACTTCCTCACAATTTTACAGGAAAAGAGGATCTGTGAAAGCCACCCTCTTTGAGGAGACTGGCTGTACTTGCCCAAGCAAGCAAGATATTCTATTACTGATGTCATGAGCCTAGCCAGCAAATCATTGAATTATCTAAAGGCTGAACTCACTTTCTAATGACTTTGCAGTTGAATCTAAATGTGCTAACTAGTTTTCACCAGCTGTGCCATTATATAAATAGGATTTTGTGGGAGAGACTTTGGGGTAAGAAGAAATGAAACTCTCCAGTCAGGATTTTGAGTATGGTATCACTTATCAGACTGTAAGCTTCCTCTAAACTTGGGCAGCAAGTATTAAAAACAAAGGTGCATTTTGCGTTTGAGTATTAAGTCTCACATTTCTTATTCATGCCCCGTTTAATGGAACGTCCAATCCCCTTTTTGTGAGGGGGAAGGTTTCCTTATATTATTTCTTTTTGCAGTAGACATATTTTGCTATCATGTTGTTTTTCGCTGGTTGTGTGAAATTTAATTCTCACACTAAGTCACATGCTGGAAGTTATACTCTGAGTGGGGACAAAATAAACATTAGTGAGAGACAGGACAAATACCCTCTATATTGCCCCTAGAGAAAATTAAAATTCAGTGGCCAAATTATAGGTTTTCTGGAAGTTGGACACAATTGTTTCAGAGGCTCAGGGTGCTGCACCTCTGCTCTATCATATAAACATGAAATCACATCCAAATTGAAAAGGATGAAGCTAGGTGGGAAAATAAAAGGAACATAAGAAGGGGAAAACCGTGAAAGATGAATCTGCCCACTATGCATCTGCTACATAATAATAGTTTCCTTTTGCAGTAAGAAGTGGTGAGATAATGAGACACAATATATACTGTAGAGGAAATAAATAATGACTAGGTAACCATGTGCTATGTAAATTAATAGCCAACTGCTCTTCCAAGCAACATTTACTTCAAACAGCCATACATAACAACAGGAAAACAATGTGTACTTTTTCACTTCAGGTGTTTTCTCTGAGTGCAAGTAACATAGTATGAATGAATATTGGAGCCATGACTGCTTTCCCCACTACCCTTGTGGACAATGTGCTCCCAAACATTTCAGTCACTGGGGAAATATCTAAATGTGTGTGGGGCAGAGGTGGGTTTCAGCAGGTTCTCACCAGTTCTGGAGAACTGGTAGTGGAAATTTTGAGTAGTTCGGAGAACCGGTAGTAAAAATTCTGACTGGCCTTGCCCACATCTATTATTTGCTTCCCAAGTCCCAGCTGATCGGGAGAAAATGGGGATTTTGCAACAACCTTCCCTGGATTGAAGGGGGGGGATGGAGATTTTACAGTATCCTTCCCCTGCCATGCCCACCAAGCCATGCCCACCAAGCCATGCCACACCCACCAAGCCACACCCACAGAACTGGTAGTAAAATTTTTTGAAACCCACCACTGGTGTAGGGTGTAGGTTTGTCCTAAACCAAGCACTCCATGGCTTAGGACCCGGGTACTTGCGAGACCGCCTACTACCACCAATAGCCTCCCACCAGCCGGTACGCTCCCATAGAGAGGGGCTCCTCCAGGTGCCGTCAGCCAAACATTGTTGACTGGTGGCCCCCAGGGGGAGAGCCTTCTCTGTGGGGGCACCTACTATCTGGAACGAACTCCCGCCAGAGATATGGAAGATCCCGATCTGCGCACCTTCCGCCGCGCTCTTAAGACCTTTTTATTTTACCAGGTGGGCCTGACATAATTTTCTCCCTCTTTTAAAATTTTAATCTTAATATTTTTAATATTTTAATACTTCAAGTTTAAATTTGTTTTAAATTGATTGGGGCCTTAATCTGTCTGGGCCAAACTATTTAATTTGGTTTTATTTCGGCTTTTAAATTTTGTATGTTATATATTTTATTATTGGCTGTTCACCGCCCTGAGTCCTTCGGGAGTAGGGCGGTATATAAATCAAATAAAAGTAAAAAAGTAAAGTAAAGTTAGTTGTCTCACATCCAAAATTATCCAGAATTTCTTCTGGCCCCTATTAGCCTGTTTAATTGCACCCTCTCTTGCTGAACAGGTAAGAGTCAACTCTAAGTTATACACCAGATGAAATCTATATTTACTTATAAATATACAGTATCCCATTGACTAGAAGAACATTGGGCAAGTTTGTGCCTGCTCTTTCTTAATAACAGACAAGAAAGGCAGTCAATCATGAGAGTGATGGAAATCATATAGGAGATTAATTTAGCAGAAAGAAATTTATTTATTCTATCATTCTAGTATTATAGTACACTAAAAGCATATTAAATTGATTATGCAATTTCACTTTCAGGGCAAAAGACAAGAGTGGCTCAATATATGCTGTGTTTACTGGGCACAAAGGTGCAGATTCCACATGGTTATGAATTCATCATGCTCCAGACAGTTGTTTTTAATATAAGATTTAAAAATACCCACATATAAGATCCAAAATAGGGAGTAAATAGATTCTAAGGCAGCAGTCAAAGAGCAGGATCTTAAAATAGACCATTACAATATAAAACAAATTGCTCAGACAGAAATAAGATCCAAGATCAAGGTTTTGTGGTAGATGCTTGGATCTTCAATCAATTTCCATAGATTTTATTAGCATTTAAAGAGATTTTGTTTCAATGAATGTTCAGGCTTGGTAGGGTTACCATAAGTTTGGCAAAAGGAGAGGATGTCCTTTTTATTCTCATATTCTCCATTTGGCAGGCATAACCTTAAAATCAAATATTGTCTGGCTTTTTGATTAGCTTAATTAAATAGTAATAGACAGTTTTAACAAGAGTTATTCAAACTTTCATATATTGTGACCTTGTAAACTACCTGCTTCTATCTTCCCTTTTCCATGGACAGACTTGAGACCCTAAATTTATGTTAATTTTCTGGCAATCAGCTTCATTCCAGCACTTTCAAATCTATACTATGTGGATCACATGACTCATGATACATTTCTAAAGTGAAATTTGAAATACTGATCATTGATTCTACATTATCATTAAGCAAATATTCTTGTCAAAAGATTTCTTAAAAAGAGGTATTGCAAATTGAAAACCCAATCTTTCCGATCATGAAAAAAGTAAGTTCACTTTCATGTAGGCTTAAGTGCAAGATTTTTTTGGGGTGGGGTGGGGATTTTTGATGTAATTATTCTTACAGATGCCAAGAAAATTAAACAGTTAGTGAGTCTTTCTTTTTCATCAGATATCAGATTGATGAACCAAAGTAGACTAATATAATCTCTTTGTTGCTTTTTTATATATTATAACCCTGATCTTTCACCACCACCATCCAACACATATTTTCTCAATACAGAAGGAAAGACTGAGACCCTAGATTTACAGCCTACAATCCTTTGAAAGCTATCAGGATATTCCACTTGCAATGAAATGTTCTATGGAAGTTCTTTCATTAGCCAAAATAGCAAGGCATTTACAGCAGAATGCATTTCCTTCACAATCTTATTCAGTTCATAGCGTATGCTTAGAGATAAAGACATTTGAGATTCCAAATGCTGGGGCCATATTCCACTTGCTGGACTCAGTGTTCCACCTTATTTTTACTTACCTACTTTAAATTATTTTAATTACAAAAAAATCTAGTCTCTATACTTCCAAAACACTTTTGTTCTCATAGACATCCTGCAAGGATTATTTGACTATGAAAGTAATAAGGCACTGCTTATAGGATACTGCTTATACGCACTAAGTGCTTAGAACTCAAAGCATTGTTAGAGACCCCACACACCCATTTCATGGTCTGTTTCTGTTGCTCCCCTCTGGGAGGAGGTTTTGAAGTATTTCTAGCAGGACTACTACATTCTGTAACAGCTTTGTTCCCTTTGCCATCCATCTGGTAACCTAGCAAGATTCGTTTCTCTCACCATGTACATATTTACATCTGAACCAGACTGTGTTGTTTTTCCATGTCATATAATATATGTGGGTATATACATAATTTTGTATTTATTTATTTATATTTATTTATTTATGTTTATGTAGTGTATATGAGAGGTGGAGACCCTTTGACAACTGCATGCAATTGAAATTTCATTTTAATGTATGTCGATTAGTGTACATTCAAAGTGACAATAAAGTTATTCTAAATCTAAGCTGCAGTGCAGTGTTTTGGAAGTATACCCATCTGCACAGGAAAATGACAAATGTAAAATGAGATGGCAGGGAGAATTGTCAGTGGATGGGTTGGAGGAAGTAACTTTACAGTATGGTCGGTCTTTCATAACTAGTCATTCCTCGGTGGACATTTGATGAAACTGTCCATATGTGCTTTCAAACTGTATTCAAAATCCCCCAAAGATTGCTGATATATTTTGCTTCTGAGAAATGTTTCTTTAGTGCAGCTGAAGAACTTAAAAAACCTATTGGTGTGGGGAGTAGGGGAAGACTTTCTTAGGTCATAGTGCTAAGAAAAACCGAGGAGGGTACATTTTTATTCAACTAGTTGAATTGCAAAATTTTCCAAGCTGAAAATATAGATTGTGATGCTACATATATTCAGGCTTCCTGAATCCACTTAGTTTAGTAATAACTGAGCAGTTTAACCCTGCTGTTGGTATCATTGTTCTGCCATTCATATATAAAGCAGTTCACCTGAAAATCTGAACTTCAATGTTTGTTCTGTTTAAATAACTTACAAAAACTACAGCAAAATAGCTGGCAAAATCAACAGAATTCTTTTCTTTTTCCTCATTCAGTTGTGTCCAATTCTTGAAGACTGCCTGGACAAATCCTTGCAGTTTTCTTGGCAAAGTTTTCTAAAGTTTGCCTCCTTCCTGGGACTGAGAGAAAATGACTAGCTCAAGGTCACCCAGTTGGCTTTGGGCCAAAGCAGGACTAGAATTTAGTCTCCCATTTCTAGTCTAAAGCCTTAACCACTACATCAAACTTGTCCTCTTTATTCATTACATTTGTTCATTTAGGCATCCTCAAACATTTGAGAGTGCCTTCTGGGTTTTCTTTTCTATGACAGATAAAGAATACTTTTTAATATCTCCCAACTATTCAGATTGGGTGTGTCTGCAGCATAGCAAAGGGTGCTCATAAATTCCATATGTTCTAATGCATATAACAGATTCCCAGGCTAAACCAGCACTCATTTGTGATCCAAGGAGCTTGAGCTTTTGAGAGGTGAGTCAGTGTATCTGTGTTTTCAATATCATAAAACATTACAAATCACACAATCATTCACAATTAACTAAAAAAACATTGGTAGCTCAGTTTTGGTAAAAACAAAAAATGTAGTCTATTATCCCAATTAAACATTTGCCTTATTTATTAATAGTTAAGTGAGATTTACACACGCTTCCTTCCAGCATTAAATTTATTCTCAGGCAGCTATTCCATTAAAAAGAAATTCAGAGTCTCTATTTGGCTTTTGTCTGCATCTCAATTTCTCATCTTTTTTAGATGAGAGTGCTTTAATTCACAATCCCTTTTAAAAGTAATGAATTAGTCTATGTCATCAAACCTATGAAACTAGAATCTAAATCTTGCGATGTGACTCAAGTACAAAAATGTCTTTACAGGATAGAAAATCACTTTTGAAAAGCAAAAAAAAAGCAAGAGAAAAAAAACCCCTTTATCAAAAAATATATTACTCTTTTTAAGAAAAGTGTGGGATAATTGAGGGTATGTACAGTGTGCAATGGCAGGAAAAAAATGCTCTAAGCGTTTTGCCTCCAAGTAAATCCTAGTTCAGTCTAAATGTCAGTGTTCATGAATGTGTCTGTCTGGATTCTTGTTAATTATGCATAACAGGGTCAGTATTTGGCACCCAGATGAGAAAATGTGGCCAAAGATGTTTTGTGCAGCTGTCAAATGTTCTTTAGCTGATTGGTAGAATAATTAGATACAAAGGGTGAATAGGAAACTCAAAGATCTCTGGAATGTGCAACCACTCCATTTAACTACCTATCTTACCCTTCAGACTACTAACACAGCAGATGCCTCGGATCCCAATGCATCCATATAGATCTCTAGACAGATACAGTAGGGAATGGTTGTACAAATGGGACTTTTTGGAAATTGGCCTCTGTAGGTGAAGTGGAACACATAGGCACATCATAATCTGCCCTTTTCATAATGTTACAATGTTTGCAACACAAACACGTTAAAATAGGAGAAAATTGCTTTCAAACAGCATGAATAACAGTAAAGCTATTAGAAAATATGAAAATATTGGACTTCTTCTTCTTCTCCTTCTCCTCCTTCTCCTTCTCCTTCTTCTTTTGGCTTTCTGTTTTGTCCAAAAATCACCCAGGGTATAATTTCTATACACTTCTACTACAACTTTTTACTTTCTGCAAAGCCACCTGTATCAGGCACATTTTCCAGGAATTAATATTATTTAATCATAGCCCTGAGGCTTCATTGTTTTTTCAAGTGGCAAGTCTATTAATAATGCTTTATTTTGTACTGCTGCTGAATTTTTATTCTAGGCTATCCTACTTCGGTCTTTGGAATGTATTCCTATAATTACACAGAATAACAATTCAAATGGATTTTGGAGATCATCTAGGCCAGGGGTCCCCAACTGCAGTCCATGGACCAGGACCAGTCCATGGTCTGATATGAATCAGGCCACACAATCGACAGGTAATTGAGCAAAGCTTCATCTGCACATGCACAGGATGTAAGTTGACCACAAAACAAGGGATGGGTTCTAAAAATTTTTACTACCCGTTCTGGGGTGTGGCTTGATGGTCACGTGACAATTCTTTAGGATTTATTTATTTTTTATTTTATTTTATTTATTTATATTTATATGCCGCCCTTCTCCGGAGACTCAGGGCGGCTTACAATGCATTAAGCAATAGCCTTCATACTTTTGTATATTTATACAAAGTCAGCTTATTGCCCCCACAAACCGGGTCCTTATTTTACCCACCTTAGAAAGGATGGAAGGCTGAGTCAACCTTGAGCCTGGTGAGATTAGAACTTGCAGTAATTGCAGGCAGCTGGATGTTAAATGCTGCCTTAATAGGAGGCATTAGCAGAGGTACTGGTCTACCAGGCTTTTAACTACTTGCAGAGTTGAACTGGTCTACTCATTTGTTTTTGGAGGCACCGGTCTACTCATTTGTTTTTGGAGGCACTGGTCTACCCATTCGTTTTTGGAGGTGCCGATCTACTCATTCGTTTTTGGAGGCACTGGTCTACTCATTCATTTTTGGAGGCACCAGTCTACCACCACACTGTCTTTTAACACTGATCAGCTGTAGGGCAGCCCTTTGAAGCCCCGCGGCAAGAGTTTAAACAGTTTTTTTTCCTTCTAGCTGATCAGCTGGGACTCAGAAGGCAGCAATAGATTGGGGATGGGGCCAAATAAAAGGGTGGGGGTGGGGGGGAGGCCCCAGCTCCCAAACAAAGAGAACCGGTTCAGTGATGTCATATCATCACTGCTACTGGCTCGGCTGAACCGGGCCGAATCAGGAGAAACCCACCACTGCACAAAACCATATCACTCTGGTCTGTAGAAAAATCATCTTCCATGAAACTGGTCCCTGCTGCCAGAAAGGTTGGGGATCCCTGATCTAGTCCAACTCTCTGCTCACTGCACAAATCCACTACTATTCACCCTGACAGATGGCCATGCAAAAGACAGCCTTTCTACTATAGAATATTTCTGTTAGGAAATCACATCTCATGTCCACCCAAAATCTATTTCTTTCTTGTCTTGGAAGAGTTCTGTCTTGTTTTCATAATATGGTGTACAAGGCACTAATAGTGCATTCCCAGTTAGGATATCCAGGTAAGGAATGTTTAGATAGCATTAAAAAGCCCTAATAAAACTAGGAAGAGCATACTCTACACCAGGATGAGACTCTGGTAAAAATCTGCACTATAGGCCCGACATGTTATCCTGCCATTCCCATCAATGATATCTGAATATGCTTTGGAATTATTTGATTAGACAGCTGTTCATTTGCCTGGTAATTTAGATCCTTGCCTTATGCTCTGCCAACTCTCTGTGTTATGAAAATTATAATTTTGGCTACTTAAAATATACTTAACCTATGTGTATGTTGCTCTAGCCCCAGTGCAGTTGGGATGGGTCACAACCATCGGGTATTGGATTCAGAACCACACAATAAGAATATTTATCAAATCAAATCTTTATTATTATTTATTTAAAGCTTTATTTCAAAGCAGTATAATAAAATAACTTATTGTAACATGAAATAGTAATCAAATAATATTCAGGAATATAATATAATTCAGGAAAACAAACAATGGATATTCAAGAATAAAATAAAGCCAAAAAAATTATCTTAAACCTCTTCTGCTAGGAAAGGAATTCTAAAGAGATGAGGGTGAGCAGATGCCTTCAAAGCTGAAACATGCACCACCCTCCTGGTTAGGAACTGCATCAATATTATGTCCTGTGGAGGTTTAGACTAATATAGGGTCTGAAGCATAATTAAGGCCACCTGCTTTTGCATGTTTTTCATCTACATTATTTTACTAAGGATCAGGATACAAGTTTGTCTTATTTTGGAATGAGTTACTGTCCTGAGAACCTCAAAGTTCATGGTTGACGATTCTGTCAAGAATAAAATGATCAAGGTCAAGGAGTCTTTGTTTATATCATGTGCTGATATGGCTGTCTCAAACTTAAGGAGTATCTGTTTTCAATGTTAAATGGGTTAAATACGAGAAAGATAATTATACTCTATACTGGTATCTTACCAAAGACATGGCAAAACATAGTATGACCCAAGTGTGGACCTTTAGTGATTAAAATAAATGCTTGCTTAATTCTGCACTGTAATACTGAAGCATTATAAAAATATATTTTTTATATTATGAAAATATAAAATCATATAGTTATACATATCATGCACTTAAAGAAAAGTGGTACATACCACTTTTCAATTCTTTCTCACCATTTTTTTGGTGGAACACCAGCACTACAATGTGTAATATTTTTCCACAGTCCAAACTACATAGTCTAGAGCTAATAATTTATCAGTGTCAGAGTTAGCTGAATTATTTTTTCCACATTCAGACTGTTTTAGGAAGAATTTATTTATGATGTCCTATAGATGGATGGTCGTATCTATACTTGAGTAGGTCCCTTTTCTTCCTTCCATCCTGTCAACCAAAACTTCTTTTCTAAATTTACAGCATGACTTTTCACTGTTCTCTTAAAAAGGGTAGTTCTTTATTGTGATCTACCTCTTGCAGCCCCTTCATGGAGGTAACAGTATTCCAGCTGAGCTATTCAAAATCTTAAAAGATGATGAAGTAGAAGTGCTACACTCAATTTGCCAGCAAATTTGGAAAACTCAATAGTGGCCACAGGATTGGAAAAGGTCAGTTTACATTCCAATTCCAAAGAAAGGCAATGCCAAAGAATGTTCAAACTATTGCATCATTGCACTCATTTCACATGCTAGTAAAGTTATGCTTACAATCCTACAAGCTAGACTCCAGAAATATGTGGATCAAGAACTACCAGAAGTACAGGCAGAATTTTGAAGAGGCAGATGAACTAGAGATCAAATTGCCAACATATGCTGGCTCATGGAGAAGGCTAGGGAGTTCCAGAAAAACATCTACACCTGCTTCATTGACTATGCTAAAGCCTTTGATTGTATGGATCACAACAAATTGTGGCAGGTTCTTAAAGAGAAGGGAGTACCAGACCATCTTATTTGTCTCTTGAGAAACCTATATGGGGATCAAGTAGCAACAGTGAGAACTGGACATGGAACCACTGATTGGTTCAAAACTGGGAAAGGAGTCTGGCAAGGCTGTATACTGTCACCCTGTCTATTTAATTTATATGCAGAGCACATCGTGAGAAAGGTGGGGTTAGAGGAATTAAAAATTGGAATTAAGATTGCCGGGAGAAATATCAACAACCTCAGATATGCAGATGATATCACTCTAATGGCAGGAAATGAAGAGGAACTAAAGAGCCTCTTGATATGGGGGAAGAAGGACAGTGCAAAACTTGGCTTGCAGCTCAATATTAAGAAAACTAAGATCATGGCATCTGGCCCTCTCGATTCCCGGCAAATAGATGGGGAAGAAATGGAGGTAGTGACAGATTTTATTTTCCTGGGCTCCAAGATCATTGCAGATGGGGACTGTAGCCAAGAAATTAAAAGACTCTTGCTCCTGGGGAGGAAAGCTATGGCAAATCTAGACAGTATTCTAAAAAGCAGAGACATCACACTGCCAACAAAAGTGCATATAGTCAAGGCTATGTTTTTCCAGTTGCAATGTATGGCTGTGAAAGATGGATCATAAGAAAGGCTGAGCACCAAAGAATTGAGGCCTTTGAACTATGGTTCTGGAGAGTCCCACCTGTGAGTCCCTTGGACTTCAAGGTGATCAAACTGGTCAGTCCTAGTAGAGGTCAACCCTGACTGCTCTTTAGAAGGCCAGATCCTGAAGATGAAACTCAAATACTTTGGCCACCTAAGGAAGGAAGGACTCACTGGAGAAGAACTTAATGCTAGGAAAGATTGAGGGCAAAGGAAGAAGGTGACGTTAGAGAATGAGGTGGCTGGATGGAGTCACTGAAGCAGTAGGCATGAGCTTAAATGGACTCCAGAGGATGGTAGAGGACAGGAAGGCCTGGAGGAATGTTGTCCATGGGGTCACGATGGGTCGGATATGATTTCGCAACTAACAACAACAACCTCTTGCAGTTCTGAATTTGATACATTAATTTTCAAATTGTTCTTCTGGATATGGCTCCAGCATTGACTTTTACCAGGAACTAACTAACCCTTATTATATTTTTTCTTTACAAATTCTTTTGATATTATTTTCTGTTCCGTTTGAAGAGCTAAATAATGATTCTGCTGAATAAAACTGAAACTTCTATATGTGTAGACTATTCATATCTGACCTGAAAACAGAATAGGATAGTTGCATCTACAATGTCAACAGGGTCCTATAAAGATTAATGGGGTACCTACCAAGCAACAAGGACTCTGAGTGATTTCAAGGATTCCAAAGATTCACAAAATCAATTTTGCTGAAACTGTCCTTGCTTAATTTAACATCTTATAGTATTTGACATCCCTCTGGCCTGGTGTTAGTAGAAAATAACAGACTTCTAGGTATAACTGTCATATTTACAAAGGAAAATACATATGTAGAATATTCATATTCTTCACTTTAAAATTAAAAGCTTCTGTTAATTATAGTTTAAATGCCTATACATTCATACATATATATATATATATATATATATATATATATATATATATATATATAATTTCATTGCATTCAAGAACTAATTGAAGCAGATGTGCCTTTGGATCTAAAATTTAGGTGCTTGCAAACATGTCTCGGTCACTGTTTCATCAATGTTTTACAAACCAGCAGTTCCTCCTTGAGGCTCAAAGTATGATAAAAGAAATCATAAAATATTATAATTTTACTGACATATAGCTATGAGGTATAAAATAAATGCTGTTTACAGTGAAGAATTTTTATGTCCAAATTTCAGATTCCAAATAGTATAACTTTTATGAAAGAATTGTAATAATAATAATAACAACAACAACAAAGGTTGTTTCAGCAACCTGTATCAACCATTAGCACCAGTCAATGGTATTTATGATACATTCTTAAATGTATCATATTTAGTCAGCTGACTTGAGTTTCATGTTTAATGAATAAAAGAAATAATAACAATAATAATAATAATAATAATAATAATAATTTCATTTGAACTGGATTTTTAAGCAGAACTAATACAGAAAGAGATATGGTTAACAATTGCTTTTATTGAAGTGATTTAAAGATCTTGAAAATTTATTGCAACCTCATAAAAATTTTAAATGTAATCCACAAAAAAAGACTCCATTCCATACAAATTAGCAGACTATTTTGGCCTTCACTGCACCAGAAGATTTACTAAGCAATCACTATAATTGCATGGAAGCCATAATGCCAAACTATCTTGTACTATTTCCATTTTGTTAACATTAGTGGTGTTCAGACGTATACACAGCATAAGAGAATGGTGTAATGTTTCAGAACAGAGAGTCATCGTTTCAGAAGTCAAGAGGAAAAGAATGCACTTGATTGATAAAGATAGCCCATAGCCTACATGAGGTGAAAAAAATGAGTTTTTTTCTAGATTGATAGCTATTCTGATATATGAATATGGTTGGAGAGAAAGCAATTGTGATGAATAGTGATTTTAGATGACAAGGAATTAGATTTTCAGAGGGCATTCAGAGATTCCAGAGAAGAGTCACGTGGGAAAGCTGAGGTAAAGGTGAGATAAAAGATTAGAGATATAGGCTGGAGCTCTTGAGCTGGCTAGCTATACTCAAGTTAGGATCTTTGTCTATAGGATTACACTAAGTATAGTGGACAGCAGAATGCTGACTGAGATGATAGACTTGCCTCTTTAATTGTGTGTTGGATCTTGACCAGCAGTTTTTTGTTGGTCCAATTATCATTACAGTTTTAATCTTGGTGGGGTTGGGAATTGATGACAGATGTTGGAACAAATTATTTTCTTCTGATCTCTGGAACATCTTATTTTGATAACAATGAACTACCATATAATATCTTCATTTACTCATCAGAATGTGTTTTGTTTTGGATCACTGAGTCACCTTTCTTAAGCATGCTCCCCCACAATTCATACCTTTGATGTGCCACTATCGGCCTGGTAAGGAATGTGTTTCTGTTCACTTTGGCATGGCTTTTTTGCATTAGTCATGTTTGCAAATGATCAGATCAGTCGGGCATGACTTTTTTTATTATTATTAAGCTAGTCATTAGTCATGTAACAAACAATCATTCAACAAGTAAAGAAAGGCTGTTTTCTACTCAAATATGGACACTACCCATAAAAAGAAGGAAATAAAGAGCGTGAGCAAATATGGACGCTGTCCATATTTGGTCATGCTCTTTATTTCCTTCTTTTTA
This sequence comes from Ptyas mucosa, assembly GCA_012654045.1. Classification (NCBI taxonomy): domain Eukaryota; kingdom Metazoa; phylum Chordata; class Lepidosauria; order Squamata; family Colubridae; genus Ptyas; species Ptyas mucosa. The sequence continues at coordinate 26,194,511 of WNWU01000003.1, read as the reverse complement.
TTTTGACTTACAATAACCCAAGTACCAACCTATTAAAGCCTAATTATTTCATTAACTAGTTCAAAAGATTTTATATCTAGAAATAAGGTCCTGGAAATCTACCGGTTGGGGTGGTATGAGGTTAGCCCTTATTTTAAACATGATATTCTGCTTTAAAAAGTTCTGAGGACCTCATAAATAAAGTGAACTTTCAATTATTCGTGCAACAATGATTAAGAAGGGTTACTGAGGTTATGCAACAATATATATTTTTTAATTCTACTACTCTGTATAGTTTTGTGATTAAACACCTCATTTGTTCTATGATTGATTTATATGAATCAAGTTTATTTAATCATTATTCATTTGTTTAAATTCGGTACATTTCAGTAACCGCAGTAATTCTTCTCCCCTAGCCCTTTTCTCCTTTTAAATTTCATTGCAAAACTCATTTCAGCAGCATTACGAATAGTTCAGAAACTACTGGAATATAATGCTTTATAATTATGGACTGTTCCATTTTTTTTAAAGCAAAGTGATAAAACAGTAGACATCACAAAAATAAATAAATAAAATGGCTCATGGTAGTATAATAATTTAAAATAATAGAAATGGTAAAATAATAGAAATGAATATATGTAGCTCAGGATTGTCATGTGTCCTGTGAAGTCCTTGGTGCTTCTGAGTTTGGTTGTTTGCCTGAGATATTTCATAACCTAAATAAGTAATATCATCAGTACAAGTAAGTGTGGGATTTGCTCCCTGTTTACGTATACACTGTAATTTGCCATTGCAGATTTTTTTTGTTGAAGAAAGCATGTTTCTTCTTGGTAATTCCTTGACTAGGGTATAGGTTTCTGCTTGATAGTTTGTCTGGTGCTAATACCTGCTTATCTGGTCTTTTTATTTCCTTCTTTTGAATGGTTGCAAATATGGTTTATTGCTATGCATGTCAACTTGCAAAGCTTTCAAGTTGCCATGAGCAGGAGGGAGGGAGAACTGATAGAGCTGATTGATTTCCCTAACTGAAGATACATTCCATATATGCTTCCGTACCACAACCAGAAGGAGGGTGTTGGATTTCACAGCCAGCCAAAGTGGTTAATTGGAGAATATAATTTATGACATGGCCAGGGAGGAGGGGAGAGACAGGGTCATAGGACGTAAATCTACATGGGATTAGTTCTAACTGCATCCGAATATTGCCGAAATGGTGCTCCTAATAAATGACTGTATTTCTTTTGAAGTTTGGCTCATGGCTCATGAATTAATTAGGGCATCTTTCAGAAACTTCACAATGCAATCTATTGATAACTGATTTCTCTGAATGCAAGTTTCTAGGAATTCCCTAGCACTTTGGGATTTAGCTTGGTTTAGGATGCTCACAGTTAAAATTATGGTTGAGTCCATTCATGTGTTTTGAGATGAAAGTTTTTATCATACCTTCTGACTACTAGTTGGTGTCCATGTTGTTTATGGGTGATATGCAAATCTGGTCTACATAGTGGCTGGTACAGTCCTTACACGATATGTTGTTGATGACTCTCTCTTTTTTTTTCTTGATTTACTTATGATGTTTCGAAGGACTTTCATTTAAAATCAGTTTGGTTGCTGAACCTAAAACACAGAGACAGTTTCCCTGCACTCCCACATGATTGAAAAAATGAGAAAGAATGTGACAATGAAAATTGAATGTAGATATGCACATTCATTACTTAGTGTATTCATTCCACAACCCACCTTAAACTAAAAGGGCCCAGTTCATTCAGTTCTTTTTTTCATTCTAAATGAAATGAATAACCATCATCATTATCCTTCATACTAATTTCCTAAGATATAAAACAGAAATTATAATAACTAACTCTCTCAATACTCTGGGGTTTCTCAAATTTAATTAGCTACCTTTATATGTTTTGATCCCTCTTTAGGTACAGAAGAGGATGGGGGTAAGTAGAATTAGCCTCTGCAATTAGCAGGTAACTTGAAGTACTGCTGTGCTGAAAATTTATTTTCATTTAAAAAAAGAACCTGCTCTCATTTAATTAGATAAAAATGATTTGTAATAAAGAAAGGATTTTTGACAAAATCTTTATAGACAAGATCTGACATTCTTATGCTTGTGTTATTTAAAAAATAGCCAAGAGAAATGTATAAGTGTTTAAATTTTATCACTTCTCCAGCAGTCTTCAGCTCTTCTGGTTTCTTACACCTCAATTAAATACAAAGGGAAGATATGATCAAGAAATTCCTCCCAGGAAATCTTTTTTTTCCTCTCAAGAAGAAAAAGCAGTCAGAAAAGCTGAAGAGCGTTAGAGAGAACTGTAACAAGGAAAAAAACAATAGTACTTTCTACTCAGAAATACAATGAAAATAAATGGCAAAGAAATTCTTAAAAAAAAAACAACTCCTGAGAATAGATGAAAACCATTTTCGTGGGAGGAAAAAAAGCTACCAAAAATGGATGGACTGATTGTGACACAACTTTATCATAAAATCCAAAGATGTGTTAAGGCTGCTATAAATAGACATTATATTGACCACAATAGTATAAAGTTAGACAATCTGAACTTCAGTTCTAAATCAGAAGATTTTCTGTATAAGTTGGTGGTATCCTGAGCTAAAAGGATATAATTTTCTTTCCCTCTGCAGTTCAAAATCTATTCCAGAATTTTGGATAATATCCAGAAAAGTTTAATGGCAGAAACAAAGAGCCAAAAGGGTGGACAAAATGTATTATATATGCATATGTATACATACAGTGTATGCATGTGGCAAATTTGTGCTAAAGAATTTCAGTGGTGTTTGAAAGTTTCTTTACTTTTACTCTTCTACTTTACAAAAATTAAATTAAAAATTTGCTGCCAACACAATTCTCTGCCTGTGGCATGACAACATGTACAACATGAGATAACATTTGGGTAACTTATGAACTGACCTCGTGACTGTTATTAATCACAATCTTGAACATACTCTTGAACGTAGTCTTGAAGTTTTAGTCTCAATTTCTGTAGCTCAGTAAAGTTGCTTGATTTCTAGCAGTTGATTCAATGAAGTTTGCTGCCAATAATTCAGCTCTAAAAGCCACCAAAACATATCTGAACCTACCTGTCAGGCATGCCTCCTTTCAATACCCAAGAAAGAAAAACCCCAACTCCATTTTCATAGAGAAAGGTACTTTTACTGAGTATGAACTGAATGCAACCAAAGGAAAGCAAGGTCTGAGGCAAAAGGTGTGAAAATTACATATAGAAATTATCCCAAAATCCTTACCCCAACCGTCCAGCGAAAATTATCCAATCCACATTTCCCCCAGGGGTCATGTGAGGTGCAATGTCCGATGGTGCCATCCTCCTGCTCTGCCAAGACGGTCGACCTTGAGTTGTTATCAGCTTCAAAGAAAACGCTGAAGAAAACTTTCTCTGCTCTTCTCCACCAGCTCACTCCCCCCCTCCCAGACATTCCAATAGCTCTCCTCCTCCCCCCAGTTACAATGACAGCCGAGCAAGCAAGTAAAGAAAAAGCAAAGGCTGACACTACCTATATTGTGTCTGTGCTTGCTTTCACAAACTGATTACAGTTGTGCAGTGACTAGATGTCCATAGGCCAGATCATAGAATCGTAGGATTGGAAGGGACCCTGGAAGTCTTCTATACCAAACTTCTGCTCAAGGCAGGAGATCTTATACCCATGGTTAGAATGCAGTACTCCAGGCTACTTCTGCTGCCTGCTGGCTGTCTGCAATTTGACAGTTTGACTCTCACCAGGCTCAAGGTTGATTCAGCCTTTCATCCTTCCAAGGTTAGTAAAATGAGGACCCAGGTTGTTGGGGGAATATGCTGACTCTGTAAACCGCTTAGAGGAAGCTGTAAAGCTCTGTGAAGTGGTATATAAGTCGAAGTGCTATTGCTATTGTTATAAGTGTACATACTTATGAGTTTAATAAGTGATTTACATTTTACCTGGTATTATTTGGTTATAATAAAAAAAAACTCTTTGTCCTCCTCCCTACTTTACTTACATTTAGACATAAAATTTAACAATGATTATTTTGATTTACAGATTGTATTTCATCACAGTTTAGGAGCAGCACTATAATTTTACTTAACAAGCATAGAAGAGCAATATTTGATCTCATTATTATCTTCATAATATTTATTTTTGCTTACTGCTGACATGGCTGCAACCTTATTCTGATCTTTGACCAAAATAAAGATTTATTTTATTTTTCATTGGTTTTAAAATTAGAAAGGCCAGTTTTCCATAAACATGATTATATATGTTCTGTGTGTGAGAGAGAGGGAGGGAGGGAGGAGGAGACAGAGAGAGAGAGATCCTTCTCTTTGTGTACAGCAGGTAAGTTCTGAGATTCACAATGTAAATAATACACATAGACTCAGTCATTCAATGTGGGCTTTACTCTTTCTAGGCATACCTACTGTGGGAAAAACATCCAGGCCCAAGTCCAATTTATATTATCCTATAGGCCTAGTTGGCTAAATTGCTAGTTAGATAAATTATAGGATTAACTCATTTTAGGATAGAAACAAACAGATTGTAAGAACCCATTGTGACAAATACCCTCTATTTAGATGTGTCTTATCAAGCAGTGGTTCTTACCAGCAATGAGAGTGAAGTTATTTTCTTCAGGCTGTTTACTTGTTTATGACTCATGTAAGCTTAATTGCAAGCATCATAAGTTAATTGAATATGCGGAGTATTATTTCTTGACATATATTTGACATACATGTGCGGTTTGCCTCTGGATTTCAAAATGCTAATTTTTATATGAAAATCAAGATATTAAGTATTCTGTAATTAGAATTTATTTGTAATGTATGATAGATGCTTTACAAATAGACTGTTTCTCCCTAAGCCTATATATATAAAAAGTTCTCACCAGGGAGTAGTTATTGCTTGAACATGAGCCAAGTTCCAAATACTCCCTGTACCTTTTCACTTAGTCTAGTGCTGTGCTTATATCACAGAGTCAATCTTTTCCCCTTATGTAGGTCTAAACCTCTAATGAGGTAGCTCATTAAAATCTTTTTCATTCCTTGTACCTTAGACACTGGCATTATGAAGGAAAACCATATCTAGGAAGGAGGGACAAAATAAATTCATGAAAAAATATACTTAGGATCATTACAATCTATAGCTGTTGGGCTGCTGAAAAGAATAATAGTCATTTTCTATTTAAACTTAAAGAAATCATGTGAGATGTCAAGCTACAGTTGTAAATTGGATGGCTACCATATAGTTATATCATGTCTGTTCTTTTTCAAGCCATGTCTGGCTAATTCAAAGTATGGCTTAAACTTTTAAAAGTCTAATTGGCTTGGGACCATCTTATCTAAAATAATGACCTCCTCATTACTCCTGCCAGTATTTTAGATATATCCCATGAAATTTCTCTTCTACTTTTAGGCTAAGCATTTATTTCACTATGATATCACCTCGTTGATGAAAAAGCAGGATCAAAGTTAAGGGGAGGAAAGCGGAACACTACATAGGGAAAGAAAAAGGGGACCACCTGAAGATTTTCCCTTGTGCAAATTCCCTCCCCAATATGGCTAACCATTTTTTTTAAGTTCATCTGTATAGTGCTAGAATAGAGGACAATTTCTTCTTCCATTCTCAGATAATAATTTCATAACTAAAGGAAGATCTAGAGTGCGTGAAAGAAGCTACTTGTAGTGAATACTTGTAGTGTACACAGATTTATTTTCTTTTTGAAAAGAAAATTAAAGCAGAAGCTTTAAATAGTCTCCTCTTTCTCCATAAACTAACCAAGCAAACAACATCCATATTCATGAACCAAATAACCCAATAACAACAAAATTACACAGCAAAATAAAATAACAAAATTTTAAACAATATAAAGTATCGAAATAGAGTAAAAAGGGAAATAGACAAAATAGGAAATTAGCTACTGATATTATCCTCAATATGGGAAAAATAAATGTGTAAGTTGTTTATTATATAATACTGTAGCTAAACCATAAGCCTCCTAATTGCATAGCAATTGCACAAAGTTTGGCTGCCTTTCTGGATGTTTCAGGAGACGCATCGGCCTCCATAAGCACATTCAATATTTTTTTTTTGTAAAGTTATTTGTGATTCTTGTAAATGTCCTATTCACATTTCTTTCAAAGAAGATAAAATAAAATGCTATGGAATTAGTGGGCCTTTTAGGGTGGCACTCAGTGGTTCGTTGCCCTGGTTCAGACTGGTACACAAGAACCGGTAGTAAAACTGATGGGAGGCTCCGCCCACTGACCCGGACGTCATCATAGGTGATTTGCACATGCACAGAAGCTTCTGCGCATGTGCGCGCACAGGCACAATGCAAACCGGTATTAAAGGTAAGTAGAACCCACGCCTGGTGGCACTCCATTGATGGAATGTCGTCCCTACAGAGGCTATATGGATCTCTTTACATTGTGATTTCTTTGTTTGCAAATGTAGAGCATTTTCTTGAGCTAAGGCTTTTAATGCAATGTATAGGATTTCTGAGCTATACTTTCCACTTCCACAAAATCAAAAAGTTATCTACATCAAGAGTTAGGCTTTTGAGAAGTCCTCTCCTGTCTCAAAGTTCAATCCAGCACAATTGTTCAGCTGTGATTATCTCATGTAAACAAAAGCTAGAAGCAGACATTCCCCATTTTCTATTGAACCAGGGGAGTTCTTCTGAGTGGAGACAGAGGTGAAAAGATATTGTTCCCCTCCTCCTATACACAAAGAAATAGGAAGGGTGGAGCTTTAAAGAAGCAAGGGGATAAATAAGAAGGCTTGGTAGATTGGATTTTACAGCTGGATTTTTTTTATTTGACCTTTTACAACATGTTGACAAGCATTCTCATTCATTAATGCACTCAGCTTAAGATATTGTGCAAGACACAGGAGCAGAGGTTAATAAATGTTGGCACCATATGCCAGACAAAGGTCTAGTGTGAATGCACTGAAGCAAGAACAAGTTTCTTATTGCCATGTCAGGCTACCCACATTTCTTTGCCTGTGTGACATTAGGTCCAAACCACGAATGGGCTATTCTAGGCTTAAGAAATGGATGGGAATCCCAAATATGCTTCTTCCTGTATTTTTTGTTTTGAAGATACGAAAAGCTGAAGATGCTTCTTGTATGAGAAGCAAAACTTCTTCAAGAGAAAAATCACTGAAAGTCCAGTTGCCTTTTGGGGAAGCACCTTTGAGAAAACCATCACATGTATGACTAAAATCTCCATAGACAAATGGATGGGAAGCATTGGCTTATCCAGATTTTAATAGTATGGCAATGGTAGTTGCCATACTATTGCCAATAGTATGGCAAAGAGATTATGGAACTGGTACAGTAGTTCTCAAAATTGAATTCCATATGTGGCGATAACCACATTATTGGGAAATTGATTGGTGAGTTTTTCCTCTCCTTCTTCCCTTCTCCAATCAGCAAAGATTGCCATTAAAACTGGGCTATACCTGGTTAGTCTTGCAACAGCCTTAATTTGGCAAGAGTTGATATCTCAACCATCCCTTTAATATTTGGATGCTCTGGCCCTTTCCCTTTTCATCAATAATCAGTGTGTTTGTCTTGCCAGTGAAGGTATTACTTTGAGCTGCTCTATGCAAATCAGCAGACTTTAAATTATTGTTCCTAATTTTGGATTTTTATGTCACACATGGATGAGCAAATATGCACAGGAAAGTAAATAAATAGGAGGGAGATGGAAGAAAGGAAAAACACAGCCGCTCTAAAAAGAGGTGGGGGAAGCAGTGCAAAATAGAATATAAAATGCCTAAAATAGAGCCAGGGGGAGTGGGGAGGGTGCACATTAAACATTATATTTGAATTTGCTTTGCAGAAGGATTAAATGCTCACTGTGGACTAGGAGGGAATCCATTTCTCATGGTGAATTTATATCAGTCCACAGGGAGCCTTATCAAGGCGCAGCTGACTAATGAAGATCATTTTCAGTTGATTTCATTAGTATTTAAGTTATAGCATAAAGCACTTTCCCTTGGGTGTCCTGAAAGTTAGTGATTTACATATATTTGCCAGGAAAATTTTGGCTAATGTAAAAGTGATTTGTTAGCCGAGTGCAGATTTCTTTTCATCTACCTCACCTAATTTCACCTATTCAGAAAAACAAGTATTAACTATTCATGTAATATTTTGTCTTCCGTTATAGCTGAAAATTAAAGTAAAATCAAGATGTTGCTTCCAGATGCCTCAGCCCTTGTATATCATTCTCTATTTCTCTGCAAGCCAATCTGGGCTGGGTTGCAATAGTGTATTTATAATAGAAAGACTCATATATCTTTTTAAGAAACAGTGTCCTTTAAGCACTGCTTTATAAAACAGTACTGTATGCAGAAGGATTTGTCAGTGAATATAATAACTTAAAGAACTTGAGGGTTGGAAGCTGCACATTTGCATTTGTGTAACAAAAACAGAGCTTTGCATTCTGTTTGCATAGCTCTATTTTAAATATATCCAAGCAATCGTTTTTTTTTCAATGTGAGCCCTACATCAAATATAAATGTGTTGCTTACTTTGTTTCCTCACTTGTATCAAATTAAAACTGTTGTCATTTTACCTGCAGGTCTTCCCACATCTACCGTATATATTTTCAAGATGCAAGAATAGACTAGTAACTTAGTTTGAAAAGGGAAAGGGTTTTATATTTCTCTCCATTCCAATATATATGTTCCAAGGTCAAATCCACCTTGGAATGTGTATGTGCACACTATGCAGATAGATCTATAGGAATATGAGTATTCATTGTATGGGGAAGTCTTCTCAATATTAGAAGTATAGCTTCAATGCACGGGTTTCCTCTTTGCTTCAATAATTCTATGCATGAGCATTAACTTGACAATTTGTTCAATACTTGAGGGTCAGCTATCCTCAAGTATTAGGTAGCCAAATTCATAGAGCAAGTAAAAATACAAAATAACATAGGCATAATTTTAATTATTTTAATGATTAACTAAAGAGTGTCTTAATCATACTTAATATGATCTGTTGAATTGGTATTCTCTAGATAAATGTTTTGTCTACAATAGGGAGATTAATTTCCCACAAGACTTGCTTACATCCTTGTAGAAGAATCATATGATTGGATTCGGCCTGATACAATTTAACTCTATGAAATTAGAAGAATGATCTTTCTGATAATGTCTAAGATCTATATGAGCATGCGTGTTTATAATACATGGTAATCTTCACAATATTATAGATATAGCTTCAATGCATGGGTTTCCTCTTTGCTTCAGCAATTCTATGCAGGAGCATTAACTTGATAATTACAGAAATGCTAATGGCTATTTTTCTTAGGTTTATCAATTTTGGTAGTAAATGTCATAAGTAGGTTCTTTTTTCCTTGCTTAAGAAGAGTTGCATACAGAAGAGTTGAGTTTTACATTCTTCCCCTTGGCTACATTATGCAGATGGAGAAGTGTGATGCAGATTTCTATTTTTTTTTTCAAGTCCCATGCATAACTACCTGAAGATGCCATGTTTTCCTCATAAGAATCTGTAATCAATTCAGAGGCTAACAACAGTAAATGCTCCATCAAGCCACTAGCCAGAGCACCTTTGGGAGGAATGATAAAGTGGCAGAGGATATATTTCAAAATAGCAAATAAAAATGTTGGTCTTTTGTCAAAAAAGCAAGACAAGCATTCCTCAATAAATATGTAACTTGCACCATGCTGATATTTGCAGCCTCATACACAATTACTATATGGCATTGGAAACTGCTGTCTCAGTCTCTCTAAGTAATGTATGTAAAGCATTGTGAGCCATCATCTCAAGCATTTCATTCATCACACTAAATGAATCCAGTTATAACTCATTCAGTTTAGATGTTATGTCAGCTGTGGCACGTTCTCTGAATATAGTAGCCACAGCTGCCCCAACTGACTTTTTTTTTATTTATTTAGATGGTCCTGAATAGCAACACCCAGACAAACCAGACACCAAAGTGATGATAAGGTCAATAGTACTGTTCTAGTTTTTTTTTTCAGAAGGTAAACTTTGTAAAATTAATTTATTTTGGCAGAAGCCAATGAACTCAATGATAAATTAATACAAAATACCAATCATTCTTAGACTTTTGGAATAAACTTCAGAATGCAATCTTTTTTATGTAAAAATTTCCTTTGTTAAAGGTATCAGTTTCTTCTTTTTGTATTTTTATCGTTTTTTCTATATATACTTTTTGTTTCCTTTTTAAAAAGAGCAAAAGAATTATAGGTAATAGCTGATTTTTGGTATTTTTAAAAAAGGTTTAAATTGTAAAAATGTTTAGCAGAAAGAAAGAAAAATGAAACAAAACTTTCAACTATTTGCTCCCAGAAAAGTTGCTCCTATTTGGTGATTCCCATTATAAGATCAAGAAATAATATTGAAGCCTTTAGACATAGACTAAGTAAGTACCTTGTCCCTTTGGGATCAAGTTATATCATATTCCATGTTTGAACCACAACCTTTAATGCTATTTATTCTAAACCAATGAAATGAGGTACCAAAAGGGGCTGCAGATGTAGGTGATTCAAAAATTCAATTGACAGATTTGTTTGATTAAAAAGCAATTACAATTAACAAATCAAGTAGCAGGTGATATTTAGCTTGAACATTTACAAAAGTGTCCAAGTCACTCATAAAACTAAAGAATTGGCACATATAAAGTACAATCTCTTTAACAAAGCATTTCAGTGAAATAGACCTATTTTGTACCCTAAACTATTTTCAAGAATATTTATGACTTGGGACAATGGGCTGGATAGCCAGCTAAATAACTTCTAAGTTATATTTCATTTTGGTTCCTGACTAAATCTAAACTTTAAAAAAGTTTAAACCTTTATTCGCCCTCTCCCCCTCTCTCTTTGATATTCTTTTATCAATATCGTGAATTTGCTGAATCAAAATCCTAATGCTATGAAGTTGTTTAACTATCATTTGATTATACTAATTTGATATTGGGGGATGGGTATATGCTATCAAACTGCAAACCAAGTTTTCAAGATGCAAATTACAATACCTAACATTTTTATTTATAGATTAAAGAAGCAAAGAATGTGAATAATTTGTGCTTAGTCCCTAGACCTATCTAAAGGTAGTTTCTTTTACAAGAAAAAATTGAATTCAAGTGTCATTCAAAATTCTCAGACATCTCCTTTTCTCTTACAAAATACTTACTCACCTCTCTGTATTAACTATATTTCTGTTGTGTCCTTTGCCAGGAAAATCTACAAGGGGTCAAATATTGAGATGGGCTCCAAGACATTTGAAACCCTACCCCATTTATCTATGTTGTGAGGCTACTTACCTGATGATGCAGCCACTGCCTTGAATTCCTTGACCACATCCTCCCCCATAGGTTCCCATTGCTGCCAAAATTTCATTGGCTTTTGGGAAATCCAAAGAAGCAACATTGCTTCTCAGTCACTCAAAGCTTAGTCCCTTTGACCCATACAATCCCTGACACTTGCCAGCACAATGTTCAAGTCTTCAGGCTCCTAGCAACCCCTACTAACTGGATCAGTTAATTTGGATCATTATGAGAATGACAGACATGTTAAGGCAAAACATGTCTGCCAGAGCTAAGCTAGTGCAACATAGTCTTACTCTGTTTTTCTTCTGTACTCTTCACTCCCTGCTATTCCAAATGCATGCATTATATTGGCACAGGGCCAAACCATGTATAGGGAAGTATTTTATACATTAATAAATGAGTGCCAACGAATTTACACTATAATTTACCATAAGCCTTCAGACACACGTATCCGCCCATCTTTGTAGTGAACAAAAGCTTCATTATTGCAATACGCACCTCTTGAGTCTTTCAGTCTTCATTTTATGCCACACTTCAGACCTTACAATGCAGTTCCCCTCATTGCTGAAGGAGTTCATATTGTGACACATTTTACAATTAAGTCCTTTTTATAAACACCTTCATTATTTTGTTTTTGTTTTTCATTTGAATAAATGAACACAGATAGATAGATGATAGATGATAGATAGATAGATGATAGAAAGAAAGAAAGAAAGAAAGAAAAAGAAAGAAAGAAAGAAAGAAAGAAAGAAAGAAAGAAAGAAAGAAAGAAAATAAGAGACACAGACAGACATAGGCAGGCACAAACAGATGATTGATAGATAGATAGATAGATAGATAGATAGATAGATAGAATGAATGAATAAGATAAGAGAGACAGACAAACAGACAGACAGATACAGACAGACAGACATAGGCAGGCACAGACAGATGATAGATAGATAGATAGATAGATAGATAGATAGATAGATAGATAGAT
>WNWU01000003.1:26161559-26172350 GCA_012654045.1 Ptyas mucosa | reverse complement strand
TATATATATATATATATATATATATATATATATATATATATATATATATATAAAATAAAATTTTATACTTGCATATGCCAACTCAAGACAGCGTACACAAATATAAAACATCATGTAAAAATAATAGAATAATAAAATCATAAAAATAATAAAAAATAGCCCCCACCCACCCCCATACTGGCAGCAATACATATTCATGCAAGCCATTTAATAGGCTCCATCCTGCTATGGGTTGCCCAGGCCCGCTGACAGAACCAGGTCTTCAGCACCTTCCAGAAGAGTGTTAAGAGTAGGAGCCATTCTAATCTCTGGAGGAACGATGTTCCAGAGAGAGGGAGCCACCATGGAGAAGCCTCTTCTTCTGGGTCCCACCAGATGTATCTCCCTAGGGGTTGGGACCCGCAACATTCCTTGCCTCCCTGCCTCTGGTGGGTCAGGTAGATGTGACCAGCAAGAGATGGTCCCCCAGATAACCTGGCCCCAAGCCATGAAGGGCTTTAAAGGTTACAACCAACACCTGGAATTGCACCCGAAAGCAAATTGGCAACCAATGCAGTTCCCGCAGGAGAGGTGAAACATGTGTACATTGAGGTCTGCACAAAACCATGTGGGCCACTGCATTTTGCACCAACTGAAGCCATAGTGATCTAATGAATCATAACCTTTTGATATGCCTTATCCTACTAGAGTTCTGAAATTGAGTTCTGAAACTGTGAGCTTAATGTTTTGTTACAAATGCTTCTAAATATATTTTTTTATTTTATTTATTTATTTGTCAAACATGTATAAGATAACAGATATAAGTATAAACATGATTATGAATGCAAGATAAGGATATGAATAAATGGAGACAGTAGGACAGGATGGTAGGCACGCTGGTGCACTTATGCATGCCCCTTACAGACCTCTTAGGAATGGGGTAAGGTCAACAGTAGACAGTCTAAGGTTAAAATTATAGAAGTTTGGGGAAGTAACCACAGAGTCAGGTAGTGCATTCCAGGCATTGACCACTCTGTTGCTAAAGTCGTATTTTCTGCAATCAAGTTTGGAGCGCTTTACCTTAAACTTGTATCTATTGTGTGCTTGTGTATTTTCGTGGTTGAACCTGAAGTAGTCATTGACAGTTAGGACATTGTAGCAGTTAATTTTGTGTACTATTCTTAGGTCAGACTGAAGACTGCATAGTTCTAAATTGTCTAATCCCAAATTTCAAGCCTGGTGGCATAAGGTATTCTGTTGTGAGCAGAGTGGAGGACTCTTCTCGTGAAATATCTCTGAACTCGCTCAATTGTATTAATGTCCGATATACAGTGCGGATTCCAGGCAGATGAGCTGTATTCGAGAATTGGTCTAGCAAAGGTTTTGTATGCCCTAGTTTGCAGTACAATATTACCAGAGAAGAAGCTTCGCAAGATTAGGTTAACAACTCTTAATGCCTTTTTGGCAATGTTGTTGCTGTGAGCTCTGGCCCTTCGATCATTTGAGATGAGTATGTTTTAAAATAGGTTGTTTTAAAATGAGGTTGTTTTAAAATAGGAAGTTTAAACAGTCACGTTCCCCTTCATGGCATGTTGTGGCATGAAACAAAGTAGAAGCTGTTTTATTGAATCTGCTCCATAGGAATTTCACCACCACAGGACTAAAATAAAAAATACATGGTGGGGAAAATAATAATAAAAAACCTGACCCAACTCACAATATAGTAATCTCAATTTCTTGCCACCTCTATTCAAAGAAATATTTTTTAAAAAAAATACACTGGATCAAAATAAAGGCTTCAGGGTAAGTTATCTGTGGCAGAAATAAATTGTTAAGGAAAAGGGCTGAGCTTTTTCAGACATATTTCAAAGCCTCTAGCTCAGTTCCACTGCCTGCTTTTTTTTTTTTTTTACAATATTGTGGCTGATTCAAAGAATAATTGCCATATAATGGGGTAATCAAATTTAGGTAAGGAGTCAATCTCTCTATTATAATTTTAGAAAGGATATTATTATGTGCATGGTTCAGGGCACAAATCTGACAAAGTAGAATTATACTAGCAAGATCACCCACACATTTCTATGTATACCATACAAGTCAGTTGAAGCCATTCAGACAAGAACATGTGCTACCTGTATTACCTGCAGAGACCAGATATGTTTCCCCAAGGCTCTTATTTGTGAATTCTCTCTAACCAAACCAACACCACTGAAAGAAAACAACAACAACCACAAACACTCACAAATTTGAATTCCAATCATATTTTTTCTTAATTCCAAACATATCAAATTCTACGCATGAGGAAAATTCAGCTATGAATGCCAAGACATGCTATTAAGACTTGTAAACTTCAACTCCCAGGCTGGCTGAGGAATTCTGGGAGCTGAAGTCCACAAGTCATAAAGTTACCATGGTTGGACACCTCTGGTATATACATAAGTTATGGTCTGGGAAAGGGACTTTCTCACATATCAGGAACCTATTAGAGCTTTAAATATTGGTATCAAAATCTTGGGATCCTGTTGATATGACAGATTTTTGTGAAACCCATTTCAGTAGTTGAAATGAGAGAGCTACTGGGCATGGATGACTGCAACTAGCCCCAACTTGGAGTTGAAGTACGCAAGTCTTAAAATTGCCACAGTTTGTTGCTTCTGGGTATACATTAAGAGCAGGGGTGAAATGCTCTTGGTTTGGACCGGCTCGGGCGATGGCGGCGGGCAGTTCGGAGAACCGGTAGCAAAAATCCCTGCTCCTGCCCCCCATGCCCAGCTGAGCCACCTGACTGAGCCAAGCTCTGATGATCCCAGCTGAGTTGCCTGCTAATCAGGCAACTCAGTTTGGATCGTCAGACCCATTTAAAAGAAAAAAAAATCCTTTTAAATGGTTCTGACAATCCAAGCTCTGACGATTCCAGCTGAGTTGCCTGCGGTTAGCTAGCTAGCAAAAACCCGCCCCCCCCCCCCCCCCCGTCTCCAGCTTGCTTATCTTAGCTGCTGGTCGCAACGCTTGACTTGCTTCGCTTGCTGTAATACCTGCAATCCATTGTACCAGCAAGCAACTGAATCTCCCTGCCTTTAATCAAGCTCATTGGTGAGCAGCTCTATCTGCCTGCCTGCCTTCCTGCCTTGGCAACTTTAAGACTTGTGGACTTCAACTCCCAGCAAAGCTGGCTGAGGAATTCTGGGAGTTGAAGTCCACAAGTCTTAAAGTTACCAAGGTTGGAGACCCCTGTTCTATTGGTTAAGTATTTTTCCCCTTTGGGAGCTTTAAAAAAATAGTTAATTGGGGTTTTTTTTAATTGTTCTTTTCTTAGACCTAGCCATTTAAAGTATAGGAAGTTTTAAATTTAGATGCTTTTATATAAAAATAAAAATAAAATAAAATAAAATAATATTTGTGCAGCTGAGATTTAGTGTGTTTCTGTAGTGTTTCACTCTAACTACACAAACATACAAAATCTCACAAAGCTGTATGTGGAATTTTGTGTGTGTAAAGTGTGAAAGTTGGTTTTTGGGGCTTTTTGTGGCTGTGTGAGATTCCTGCTTGTTGCAGGGGCCATTTTGGGTCTAGCACAACTGCTTTTACATTGTGGGTGAGCCAGTTGTATTGTGTTGTGTTGTGTGTGTGTAAAGTGTGAAAGTTGGGTTTTTTGGGCTTTTTGTGGCTGTGTGAGGTTCCTGCTTGTTGCAGGGGCCATTTTGGGTCTAGCACAGCTGCTTTTACATTGTAGGTGAGCCAGTTGTGTTGTGTTGTGTTTTGTAGGTTAAAAAAGGGCAAAGAAGTACCATTGACTTGGCCACGCCCACCAGTCATCTCACCACCAAGCTCCGCCCACTAATTAAGCCACGCCCACAGAACCGGTAGCAAAAAATTTAGATTTCACCCCTGATTAAGAGCTGTTAGGAGAGTGCTCCTCACCTGGGGAAAGTAGCTCATATAGTTTGAGGGAAACTATCTTTTCTCTCATGTATATTTTGGTATGTTCTTCCTCTAGTGCAGTGGAGGTCGCGACCCCTATGGGGATCAAACGGCCATTTCACAGGGGTTGCCAAAGCCCTCTCTCACTGCCCCATGCCTTCACTCACCCTCACCCTCTGCCTTGTTGGATCGTCATTTGCTTTCGCTTACCCCGCCCACTCCCAATCTATTGCTGCCTCCTGAGTCCCAGCTGATGGCTAGAGGGAAAAAAACTGTTTAAATTCTTGCCGCGGGGCTTCAACGGGCCGCCCTACAGCTGATCAGTGTTAAAAGAAAACAAATGAGTAGACCGGTGCCTGCAAAAATAGAAAAAACAGCCCCTTTCAGCTTCAGCATAGGTTAATTACCATAAATTGATTTGATCAGCCTCCCGACTCTCAGCTGATTTGCTCTCAGCTGTTTTGCACAATGAGTGACACGGTTGTTAAGAATGCTACAATGGGCATAAATGATGACCAGTCATAAGTGCGAAGACCGGTCAAAAGTGTGAGGACACTTTTTTCAGCTCTCTGGGTAGTCCTTTTGTGCACATGGACTACTCAGAGGGCTGAAAAGTTATTTTTGACTGGTCCTTGCACTTTTGACCAGTCCTCGAATTTACGACTGTCCTCACATTTTACGTTTTTTCCCTATCTTATCACCATGGTGAAGAGAAACAGTTGTGAAATGAGTGACATGGTTGTTAAGAATGCTGCACCGGCATAAATGTGAGGATGGTCATAAGTGTGAGGACCAGTCAAAAGTGCGAGGACCTGTCAGAAATCACTTTTTTCAGCCCTCTGAGTAGTCCCTATACCCATAGTCATGGCCACCCGGTCACATGACCAGCTAGCCATGCCCACCCAGTCACATGACCTCCAAGCTATGCCCATAAAATAAGCCACGCCCACAGAACCGGTAGTAAAGAATTACAGTTATGAAGTAGCAACGAAAATAATTTTATGGTTGGGGGTCACCACAACATGAGGAACTGTATTAAAGGGTCGCGGCATTAGGAAGGTTGCGAACCACTGATCTAGTGGGTAGGTTGGAAATTATTATTATTTTTCTATAGCAACAACTTGCCTTGTCCTCTTGTCTCCTGTACAATTCTGTGTCTCTTATTGTAGTTGTTGTAGTTACTGTGGTTTCATTTTTAGAAATATGATAAATTAACAAATAAGTACATATTTGTATTTCAAGTTATGGTTTTATTGCATGGTTTTAAGGATTGCAACTTGGCCTGAGATCTTAGGATCAATGTTAGTTCAACAGTATATGGCATCCTTAGGCCACAGCGATTGAAGGCACCACCTCCTGGCAATATAAAGAACTGTAATTTGAGAATGATTCAGAAGACAGGGTGGTCTGGCATCTCTATTCTTTGACTATCTAAGCCAATGCTTTTAGAGTGCCCTGAGAAAGCCACACCTGAATGAAAGCTGGCAGAGATATACTTATTTTTTTAAGTTATAATGCCTTAGTGGAGATTGTAGTTAATAATTCTACTTGCTGTCTTCCAGGATTTTGTCTTCTTTGACTTTCCAAGTTAGTCTAATTCTTCCTGGTACTCGGTCAGCCAAATATTAACCAGGTCAAGCTATTTACATTCTGAGTCCAGGAAAAGTCAGTTAGGGGCTGTCATTACTAGGCTATTATTAATACATGAAGACATGGCCATTGTCTATATGCATTTGGGGGCTTGGCATTTTTAATGGTGAAGTGAAGACCCAGAAATATTTTAATCACGATAACACAACCTCAAAGGTTTCTGCATCTTTGACCTAATCAAAATATGACAAATGTGCCGAAACAGTAACTCCTTGAAGGTAGATCTAACAGGCAGGAAGAAAAAAAAACAAGATGCATATTTAATTAGAAGGCATGCATAATAATTTGTATAATCATGCTCCTAGCTGAAAGAAAGAGACAAATATACCTGTGTCCTTCTAGAAGACCTGTCTATGGTATGATGATGTGTGAAACGTGTAATGCAGTCCTCTGTAGATTTTCATGCTTCTGCAGTTCAGAACATGAATTTCCAGCATTCTGTAAAAAAAGATATGAAACATTCTAAATGGAGATGCACAGCAGGTGCTTTTTAAAGTTAAAGGCCTTGGCATTTGGGCCAAAAAAATAGCTTTAAAAATATCAGAGATGTCTGCCTTGCATAAAGAGCAAGTGATACAGTCTAGATAAAATGAAAAAGGTCATTGTTAAAAGGGAAAAATTTTGTAGCTCAAGAAACAGACAGAGGGGGATGCAGAAAGAAATCACAATCAAAAAGACTGCTACCTTAATAGTAAAGAGTTCACTTTAATTACTTTGCAGTTAGACTTCCATTATTGCCACCCTATGCTGGACCAAAGCACGGAAAGGTCAATCTAATCCCCAAATACGTCACCTGGTTTTATGCTTCTATTAACTTGCTACATTGCAATGCAACACGTGTTTATTTAGAAGTAAATCACCAGTTCTATTGGATTACAGTTTCCCTTTTGCATTGTCTGAAGATCAGCTTCTTTTGCCCATCATCAATCTACTATCAATTATTTTTCCCAGTCAGCCTGACTCTTAGTTCTATGGGAAAAAGACAAACATCTGCACAATGCATAATTTTCTATTACATCCTGGCATTAACTTTTGAAGTTATCCTTAGCTTTGGGGGATGCAATATTTTATCAGAACCCAATGAAGTTTATTTGTGGGAGATGCCTAATTGATGGAGGTTATTGTCAATTAATTTTCAGGTAGAATTAAAAGGATGGTAATAATAATAACTTTATTGTCACTGTACATGTATACACAGTATACCCATACAACAAAATTCACCTAACACACAAAGACCAGGTCCAACACACATAACAATCCCCAAACACATTCCCACCCACCACAATTCCCTATCCCTAAACCACCCAAACTTCCACACAACAGACCAAGTAATGCTGTTTAACAGCTCACTGATGGTGGACCTTTAGTTCATTGCTGAGTGCAATTATAGCTCTGGGATAAACACTATTCAGAAAATGTGTGGTCCGAGTTTTAATTGTTCTGTATCTTCTGCCAGAAGGCAACAGTCCAAAAAGATTGGAAACAGGATGGGAAGAGTCTCTGTGTATGTTATGCAACAGCGAGATTCGAAGATGTCGTCCAGGGCTGGTAGCTGGAGTCTGATGATATTCTGGGCAGTTTTAATGATTCTCTGTAGAGCTTTTTTGTCTGCTACGGAGCTGTTCCCATACCATGCAAGAATGCCGTATGTCAGGACACTCTCAATGGTGCTGAGATAGTAGGACTGTATAGTAGGACAGAAGTAGATGCTGAGATAGATTTATCTTCCTGAAGATTCTTTTCACTACCTGTAGTAATGGCTGCATGTATCTTTTCTCCCCTGTCTATTTTTTCCATATTCCATAGCTTCACATATATGGAAGAAAACAATGTTTAGTCATTGCCAATAATCTGAGTAATGAGACCATGACACCAAAAAAACATACATTGAACTTGTTAATTCCGGAAAGGAACATCCAAGAATTATCTAAAGGGAAATTTCAGCAGAAAAAAAATCATGAATAACCAGTCTAACTGATTCCTTAAAGATCAAACTTCAGCTGACTAAGGCTGAATTCTATATAAAGAAAAATAAAGTGATAAAACATTATATACATTTGGAGAACAGCTGCATCAAAGATGTGATTCAAAGAAATTGCTTATTGCACTGGCTTTTTTCTTCTCTTGTCTTGTTCCCTTTTCTTAAAATATTTCAGCCTTAAAGCTTATCTTCTAGATATTATCAGGAAAGTGGCAGGCTGTGACTATGCAGAATGTAAAGCAGAGTTTTGCCTGGAATTCTGCTAGTGCCTGGTATACTGAGTCCACTTACATTTTTACCTTTCTCTTAAGCTGCAGAGAACTTTACAGAACAGATTATGTATCTATAAAAACAAAGTTAATTATGTTTTCATAGAGATATGCTACCATTCATGAGGAAGAAAAAGTTCTTCCCATAGATTGAATAAATTTAAATGCTTCTATTCTTGAACTGGACATCCACACAGTTGTGAGAAAGGAGTACGTTAGCTCATGTTCATGAATTAAATGTAGCCATTCCCTTAATACCTAAATCTATATACTCTCATTGTCATTACCTTTAACTGACTAAAATGGTGCATCATAAGGCAACACTTTTTGAACCAAGGTACTTCAAATAAGCTAATTTACAGAGTGTAAATCCAGGACCCGAGAGTCTGAAGGGAATGAAATTTGGGGGGAAAGTATGGCTGTTTCAGTGCTACTAGTTGCTGCTACAGTGATGTGATTCTCATTTTTAATGTTCTGTGACAGTTTCCCAGCCAGTCTTGCAATCCTTTGTTCCGTCCTCCACCCACCAGCAACCATTTACTTGCCTGCTGGAAAGGGAAGGGAAGAGAAGGGAAGGGAAAATGCTCCCTGCCAGTTTCCCCAAAGAAACTCAAAAGGAAAGCCAGCAGAAAATCAGAAGTTATTCTGGCTTTTTTGTCTGTTTTTGTGCTTTTCTATTACTCTGTTTTAGAGTAAATATCTCTAAAATGAGAAGCCAATGGGGTATAGGTTGTCTACAGTAGTGGGTTGCTACCGGTTCGGTCCAGATCTTGTGAACCAGTAGTAACAGCGGCGGGAGGCTCCAGCCACCTGCCTGGACATCATCACGGATGCTCTGCGCATGCACAGAAGTGCCACGGGTGAGTGAAGTGAGCTCACGCACGTATGCGCTCCCATTGTGAACTGGTAGCAAAGGTAAGTGGAACGCACTCCTGGTTATCTAGTATGTTTCTAAAGAGCTACATAACCTCCAGGATGGCTATCTTGCTTCCTCTTTCCATGCTACAACTATTTGTTGAATTAAGTTGAAATAGTTTGCTCTGAAATGGCATCTCACACAACAGTCTCTCTCAAAAATCACAGATTTGGCTCTGAGTGGTAAATCTTCACAGCTACAACTTAGAACTCCAATCACTTAGGAGCTCAGTTACATCCGCTATCTCAAAAGAATTTTAAAAAGAAGCACTTCAAAATGAGGCAAAAACCAGATGTTTGAATGTGGGAGGAAACAAGGAAAAAGAAAGCAGCCTTTCCTTGAACCAGAAAAAAAAAAAGCAGCCAGGAAAGGTTTTAGCAATTGTACAGAAGGACCAACATGCAACAGTAATAACCTGCATAAAAGTAATGTTGTAATGATCACATATGCAATTCCCTCATGCTTTTCATCCTTGGACATTGGTTGCAAGGTTGTGCTTGAGATTATGCAACTAAATCAATTGAATGGAAAGCTATTCTACATAGGCTCCTAAATCAGAATAATTTTAGAAATTATCCTCAAGTGCAAGGCAGAATAAATTCAAAGAACATCCTTCCCAGACATCTTCCCTTAAAATAAATTGGAGTTCAAAGTCTGTAATATTTGGATGATTAAGGGTTGGAAACCTAACACATACAAAAGTCTGTAAGAAAGAAACAGAAAAGAGGGAAACGGCTCATTATATCTGTATGATCATAGCATCTGACAATAGTAACTCATTTATGCAAATAATTGTTGCCTGACTGCATGGATAGCTTTGCATGCCCTTCTACTCGACTTCATGGAAAAAAAATTGGACATTAATTGGACAAAAATTGGAATTAAAATAGGCCTACTACTGCAAGGCAGTCTTGAGCTCCTTCATGTCTCTTGTTTAGAAATAAAGCATTGGCCACTGGGCATTAATTCAGCAAAGTACTTCACTTGATCTGATTAGTCCATTGGATTGTTGCTGAGCTAAGCCTCTGGTGAAGCATTCACTCCGCCTTTTCTCTTTACCTAACTCTCATGTTTAATAAAAGTTGCCAGGAGCTAGCATTTAAGTATGTGCCTCAGTAAAACCTTCTGCATAAGCTATAAAAGATGAACACCACTATTGGTACAATATTGTAAGCACAAGTTGAAATGAATGGATACCTTCCAAATGTCTGTATATTTTCAGCAGCATATGCTTCAGGGAATATTGACATTTGCCCACTAACAATTAATCACCCTGAAATATTTTATTCTGGACATAGGGAAAGGCAATCTGCTAGCTGAAAACCACCAAATGAACCTGTTGTTATCAATGCCACTCTGAGTTATAGAAGATAGGGAAGCAAGGTTCATCTGGACTGCTTAAATGCTTTAGCTGCAAGAACTGGACTTCATTTTATATTTGCCAACTCATTTCTATTTAATCAATAATCTTGTGTCACATTAAACAGGATAGAGTTTTCTGTTGGAGTTAGGTTGCTGTATGTCTTCAAGTCAGTGCCTGGGTAAGCCCCTGCAGGTTTTTGTTTTTGTTTTACAAGATTTTGGAAATATGTCTATGGAAATATTCGGTAATTCAGGTCATTGGTTGTCCCAAAGGTGCTTTTCTCCAAAAGGCAATGGTACTTTCTTGATTTTTCTTGAAGGTGTTAATCTGCTCATCCGAGAAGATTCTTCAGTTCTAATTAACTGGTGGATTTATATTCTTTTCAGTCAGCCAGTTGCTAAGATTCTGAGAATTGTTGAAAGCACATCAGGGTTCATCTGTGTCCTCAGAGTCACTTGAACCAGAGCACAAACCAGTGTGGAACCATCTTAGGATTGATGATAGGACTCATTATAAGCAGGAGATAGGTTCTGTCATATCCTTTCCCCTCTGTTGAGAGAAGCCTGTTCAGTTTTAACATAGATAGCCTCTTTGACTCCTCTTTCAAACTAGTATACCTGTCTGTCCAGAATGTGAACCTTGTTGTCTTCAAAGGAGTGGCCCTTGCCTTTCAGGTGCAGATGAACTGCTAAATCCTATCCTGATGAGTTTG
>WNWU01000003.1:26085261-26161549 GCA_012654045.1 Ptyas mucosa | reverse complement strand
GCTGTTGTCGCCCTCCTAGGGCTAAGAATGAAAGTGATTGACCCAAGGTTTAGGCTTTGTGTCTAAGGCAGGACTAGTACTCACAGTTTTTTCATTTCTTCATTTCAAGCCTGATGCTTTTACTACTATAACAAATTGGCTCTCTGGGGTTATTGGGATCAAATTTGCTACTGTGTGCAACATTTTATTTGTCCCAGTATATTCAAGATGGTTGAAATTCCTGAAAGTATGGCTATGAATCATTGATCATATGCTATATGAGGTGTGTGTGTGAGAGAGAGAGTGAGTGAGAAGTAAGGAGCAGGGGAAAGAGAAAGTAGAATTTTGGAGGCAGAGAAGGATAATCAATAGAATATAGTCTGAATTTTATTAATATTGACTGAGTTTACAGTACTCTTTTGTTCTCTCAACTTGAAGTTCAGAGAAACATTAGGGTAGTGATCCTTTCTAATCCATTTTAATTGAAAAGATGAAATAGAAGCGGAACAAGCATTTATTGAAAGGTCTATTTTCGTTTTCTAAAATTAAACAAGAAATAAAACCAAATTCTAGGACAGAGAGGGTTTGTCAATAAATATACAAGTACAATATTTTTGAAAGACAGCCAGTTTGTGTAATGGTTAATAGTCTACAAACCAGAAGACTATGAGTTGTAGTCAGAGGTGAAATCCAGCTGGTTCTGACAGGTTCCGGAGAGCAGAAATTTTGAGTAGTTCAGAGAACCGGCAAATACCAACTCTGGCTGGCCCCAGAGTGGGGTGGGAATGGAGATTTTGCAATAACCTTCCCCCAGCAGTGGGGAGGGAATGGGGATTTGGTAGTATCCTTCTCCTGCCATGCTCACTACGCCACGCCCATCAAGCCACATCATGCCCACCAAGCCATGCCCACAGAACCAGTAGTAAAAAAATTTGGATTTCACCAAATGAAATCCACTAGGACATCTTCACTAAGGTGTCCTATCTTAGACATGAAGTCAGCTTGGTGACTGTTCGGTCACATTCTCTCAGTCCTAAGAAGAAGGCAACAAGACACTTCTGAAATCTTACCAAGAAAACTCCAAGTAGTAACCAGTCCACAAAATCATCAGGAATCAAAACAAACTTGAAGATACCAAAACAAAACAAAGCAAAGCAAAACAAAACACCCTAGATCTCTATGGGTATTGCATGATTATTAATTTATGAAATTTCATAGCACAAAATGTGTTAATAATTATATTTATATTTGTTATACTTCATTATATACATAATGAAGATTTAGGTAGGATTGTATGCTTAATCATCATGATAGTTAAAATACATGATTAGATTGAAAAGATTCTGAAAACTATCTGAAAGAACATTGGCAGAAGATGGTGAGAACCAAGAATTGATAAATAAGATTTGTCCAGAAGATTGGTTGTAGCAGAAAACCAAATGTGTTGTCTGTCAAACAACACATTTGGTTTTCTGCTACAAAAAAGTCAAACAAGTAAATAGTCCATTTGAACTATTTCCATTTTGTTTCCATTACAGCTGTCAAAGAGTAGACGTGAAGGATAATAGCATTTGATCATCAGGCACACCAAAATAAGAAAGTTATATTCTTCACTATGTTAAGCCAGAGGTGAACAATTTTGTATTTATTTATTTATTTGCCTAGTAAATAATTTACTTACTTATTTACTGAACTATTATGGTCTTCCCACCATTTTAAGCAGGGCTGGTAGGCTAAGACCAAATAGATATGACTTAGGTGCTAAAATATTGAGGCATCAACACCAACTCCTCTTCCAAGCAATTCTAAAAGTACACCATCTGTCAGTTATCGGACCCATATTTTATTTTCCCCACACACAAAAAATTATTCTCCCAAGTACAAGCAGAACTGGCATCAGAATTAGATCTTAAATTGAGGGAGAACTAGAATAGAAATATGTGACATGGTCAAAAAATTAAAATACACTTGACTTCCGGTGGGGTCGCGACATCACCGGACGCTTCTTTTTGAAGTGCCAACCCAGGGCTCCGTAGAACCGCAAGAACAGCGACTATCAGCTGTCTTGAGGTTTGGAAACTTTCCTCCTGGTAAGAGGGGGGAAAGTGAGTAGACAGGTGGGGTAGAGCTCCCTGAGAGTGCCATATTTTACCCATAATCTGGCGCTCGAAGATGAGAGCTCCCCGCTAAGCCTGTCAGTACTCCGGACCCTGGATGTCTCTGCTTTGCAGAGCTAGATGTCGTGACCATCCCAGCAACCAACTTTAAACAAATACTTTTTGAATCAAGCTGGCGGAGCATAAGCAGCATGAATAAAACAGCAAGTATTTTCTTTTTTTTTTAACTCCAAAGATTTACCTTCTTTAAAAGATTTTCCTTAAGCTGAAAGTGAAAGCAAGATGGCGTTTGAGTTTCAACGGGGCGTGAAGAAGTGAAAGTTAAAAATAATTATTGACAAGCCCCTGTTTGAAATGTAAAACTTTTTTTTGAAAAGTGGATGAAACAAGAAAGGAAGTAATTATAATAATTGAAGCAGTAATATAAATTACAAATTGCAAAGGGTCCTTTTTTTCTTTTTGATACTTTTTTTCCCCTGTCCTTTTGGAAGGGAAGGAAGAAGGGGGGCAAGAAGGTCTCTTTGAAAGCAAAGAAAGCAAAGAAGGGTTAATTAACCCTCAGATATGGTCTGATTTTGAGGAAGCTTGAAGCTCAATTACCTCTGCTTTATTGGAAAAAATTGATACTATATTTCAAGCTTCTCAAGCTGGAAACAATGAAATACATGGAAATACTGAGTTGCAATCTAGCAGTGGGGGATTGAATGAAGAGCTGGGAGATGGAAAAAAACAACAACAGCCTATAGTAGTTTTTTTTCGGAGAGAAAGATGGATGCTGTGCAGAATAAGGAGCAAGAAATTTTGGAAACTGATGAGACTTTGGCTACACAAATTTTTTCTTATAAAATCCAATCTGCATTCAAAGAGCTGTTTTCAGAAGAAGTTATATTTCTGCAAAAATTTTATAATACGCAATCCCAAAAAATGCAAAATTTTACTGGAGTTAAAAAAGGCAGAGGGAGCAAAGTTAAGAAAAGAGTTCGTAAAAAGGAAAAGAAGAAAGACTGGAGACATGGAAAATAACCCTGTTTGATGAGATGATGGTCCTTAAAAAGTATTGTTTAAGTGTTTAAAGATTTTGAACTTTTGGAAGAAAACATCCAGCAGCTTAATGCCAGTTAACTAAGCGATGAGCGACGATGAGAAGGTAACCTACAGCTGT
This sequence comes from Ptyas mucosa, assembly GCA_012654045.1. NCBI lineage: Eukaryota > Metazoa > Chordata > Lepidosauria > Squamata > Colubridae > Ptyas > Ptyas mucosa. The sequence goes on along the minus strand of WNWU01000003.1, from coordinate 26,158,291 downwards.
ATTGGAATATTTTGAGAAGAATAAACAGATCACAGCAATGCTGGTGTGTTGGGCTGTGAAATATGCCTTGACCTGAATGATTTGGAATATTTTATTAAGGACTGTAATAAATTTGGACTTAATTGTAATTGCAGAAGTTTTATTGAATATAGTAAATTCGAGTTTTCTGTTTGATGGTAATAAATATAAGGCAAAAGGACTATGGGCCTAGGGCAATTGCAGTTGATCTGGTGGTTTCCCTAATATGTCTGATGAATTTATCAATCTAATTTTTGGCTGGATTTGATGGATACTATTTGAAATACAATTACAAAGTCACTCGGGGGGGGGTTTATACAAAGAAGCAATTTTTATTTAGGTGGGTAGAAGCAAATGAAGACATTCTATATGCTGTTGGAAGATGTGAAGATAAGAAGATTAGCAACTGGTTTAATCTAGTATGAAGAATTTAAATGTTTGATATAGCTATTAAATGATGTTTTTAGTTGATTTCTTAATATGTATTGATAAATTAATAAGAGGTTTGATTATTGTTTTTTAGTTAGAAATTTTTTTTTAATTAAGTGTTTTAATTATAACTGGACCTTGATGGTTTAAAAGTGGAGGACGGAAGAGTTTATATAGTATTTTATTTTAAATTTGGGGTTTTTGAATGAGGTTTTTTTTTGTTTTAAATGAAAGAAGTTATAAAATATCTTGTTAAACTGTATAGATCTAATAATCTGTTAAGTATCTATTAGCTAAATTGAGTAATGATAGGTTTGATTAGGTAATATTTAATTGTTTTATTAACTGCTGTAATTATAAATGGATACTAATTTTGTTGAATTAGATGGAATAAGAAGAAAGAAGACTTGCTTTCCTTTTATCTATTTGTTTAATGATTATGATAAGTGAGAGATGGAGTTGAATTTAGGGGATTTAAGCTGTATTTTATATTTTGTATTTGCTCTGGGAAGTCGGGGGGGTGGTTGGGGAGGGGGGAGAAAATGTATGTAAAACTTTTTCAATTAAAAAAAATTAAAGTACACTTAATTACACTTTTGAAGAGTTTCTGTCAATTTAATAAAGAACAATGCTGGCTAGTAAAACTAAATTGGCCTAGACATTGTTATACTGCTTAATGCTTGCTTGTTCAAAGGGCACTGTTGTTCCTGAGAGATGTTTGTGGGAAGATTTGCTGAAAACCTGGGGAAAAAATGTACTGTGAGATCTAAAGATGTACCAGGAAGATCCAAGATATTGGAAGGTGACAGGTTTTACCCATTGGAAAAAGACCAGCTTTGTTTTATTAACAGAGGGGAATTGATACCAACATCTTTAAGCCTTTTCTCAATTCTAAATAGTAGCAATAGTAGTAATTAGAATAGTTAGAAAGACAGTAATAAAGACATTGTTAAAAGTTTGTTTTTCTTGCAATAATGTCTTGTAAATAACCTGAAGCTTAGGGCCAACAGCTGGGTATATGATCTTTCCTTTTTAGAGATATTTATGTTGCCACTTTGGTAAGTTCTGCAGCTAGACATAGAGAAATACAAGGGGGGGAGGGCAGAAATATGTTATAAGATAGCATGGATACACAGCTGTCCGCTTGAAGGGAGAACTGGTGGAAGAAATAAAAGGGAACAATCTGACAATAGGATCTTAGATAAAAAGCTGACATTGATGTGCCATCACAGTAGGCAGATGAGGGTGGGGGGTTGAGGGACAGAGCTGGTGAGTCTTTTCATATAATGTTTTCACAGAAGACTAAAACTGACAGAGGCAAAACAAAAACTGCCTTCATGTTTTACCTCTCCCATCGCTAATAATTAATCTGGTTGAACATATGATCAAAGGTGCTTGGAAATCACCGTCACTGTCTCCATTATTTAGATAGTGCTGTCTGTGTGAACTTGTGGGAGTAAAAAGAACAGTGACAAATAGGCAAGTCCATCTCTTAAGAGTTTATGCTCCGAAATAGAACAGTGAATATTTTGGGACCCTATTCCAAAATGTCCAACTGTCGGTAAAAAGAAACCCCATATAGATCCTAACGATTAATTCTTGCAAAATTATTTTCAGCCTCTGAGGCAAAATCATTGTAAACAACTTAAAAATCATTTGTAAAAAAAACTTGGAGTCAAGATGAAAATAATGTTTTATTTCTCCTTTTATTTCTTCCTTTGTTCTTTTTTTCCTTCTTACACTATTTTAGTTTATATTAATTTTTACTCTTGTGTTTAAAACTATCAATTAATTTATATTTTAAAAAATGACACAGGAAAGGTTAAAAAAAATAGAGAAAGAAAATGATGATTGGAATACTATACATTTCAGTTACTCAAAGTTTGGTTTCAGTACATAAAGGCTAACAGTGCTATCATATTTTAATAAACTAGAAGAACTGAGAGATAGCCATGGAAAGTAAAATAGAAATAAGGGAGGTTACGCTCCAACTTCATGGGTAGGAGTCTGATATTTCCTATGACCTCTTGGCATACTGTCTCAGGAATCATGTAAAGGCGCCTTTAAGCCATGCTTGATTCCTATAAACTACAACACAGAAGAGACTTGCCATTGCATTAAGTGTGTGTGTGAGAGAGAGGGAGAGAGGGAGAGGGAGGGAGGAAGAGAGGAAGAGAGAGAGGCGGGGAGGTTTCAGTTTAAGGAGCTCATATCCAAATACTAACATGGCCACCATTGTAGTTTTTCAACATTAACCAAGATGCTAGAACCTGGATTCATCCTTAACTAAATATGCTTAAACAAACAACAATTTTAATAATGAAAAGTAAATGAAGCAAAATGGACTTTTGTACATATAGTGGTACCTTGGTACTCATCATTAATTGGTTCCAAAAGGTGCAATGAATACCAAAAATGATGAGTACCAAACAAATTTTTTCCTATATGAAATAATGTAGTGAGTCACAAGGTAGCAGACACTGACAAATTCTAACTTGTGTGTTGAGTACAAATGCTAAAAAATTTGCATCAAAATGCATTGCATTCCAAATGCAATGAGTTTCAAAGCAGTTGACTACCAAGGTACCACTGTATTAACTTTATCTACAACACATACATTTAATGCCATCTGTGCATTTGATAGAATATGTCTGCAAAGAATTGCCAGATTCCATCCAAGTCTGATTTGGTGCTGACTTATCTAATCATGGTGTTGTTGTTGTTTTATTTCCCACTTTTCTCTCTTGGATTTTTCGCTATCTTATTTGATGTAAAGTTACTAGAAACATAAAACCTTCAACTATTTTATATAACTTAAAAACTTAATTAAGTTTTTAAATCATGGAGTCTGGTACTATTTACATTTACTCAGAGGCAGATTCTCCAGGGGAATGGACATAGATCTCAGTTATTTCCACTTTGATAGAGACATTCAGAAAGCATGGCAAAGCATTTTTGAACCTTGTTACAATAAATTCTGCAGCCATATAATAGATGTATAAGCTTTCCACATTGACGAATAAACACACCAACAGCATCTTTACTGCAATCAGGGAGGGAAAAAATATTACTTGTCTACTAACTTGCTTTACTATCTTTTCCAATCATTCAGAACTAATAAAACCTTATCCTATTAAACTCCCTGACTTTGGCCTTTAAGTTTTATCAGTGACTGCTGGATGAATTATATAATTGTTCTATAAAATACCCCAAAACCGCCAGTCATGCTATAAAAGAAAAATCCATTTATATTATGACAAATCTCGTAGCCACTGAATTATTTGTGGGCATTAAATTGACTAAGCGCAAAAACTTTTAATGATGGTAAGGGCTCAGTCTGGAAGTGTATAATCATTGCAGCAGATGGCATGTGCACATCCAACTCATCCAATAAATTTTCCGCCCGTGATTGTAATATTTGCCAGTTGGGAAGCCTGAAACAAAATATCTTTTTCTACTTTTCCTTTTATCAAGGATGGAACATGAATTGTAAGTAACCCATATACATTTTAAATAATGACAAATGTGGTGCTGATCTGGGTTGATGGGCGAATCATCAGATATGGACTGAAAATATCTGGATGAACATTAGATAGCAGAAAGCTCTACTTTGTTGTTGCCATCTAGTGATTGTTTTCATCTTTGCAGCCAAGAGTGGAAACCCTAGCCAATACACATGGAATAACAAGAGCCTCTGATGGGCATTCACACAAAATGATAGCCACACTGGGCATGCCCAGTCATAAAATGCCCATTTAACTAAAAGAACTGTATAAACATCTTCATTTGGAAATATGCCAAAATTTGTGTCTTCCTGTGACTACCTGTCTTAAGCTCTGCCTTGGATTGACATCTTTTACTCTGTCTATACTTCTATGAATAAAGTTATTTATTTAAATCTATAAATCCACATATTGTGAAGGTGTTCTTATTTGTATATATGTGTGTGAATAAAGTATGATTAGCTTTATTTAATATATCCCTTCCTGTTTCCTGTCCTATTGTTCTCCTCTCACAAATGGCAGCTCCTTGTTTGAATTATTATTTTACTAAATTCATCAAGTTAATCTCATCACCATAAATCCAGTCCAAGCTACCTCGCTGGAAACAACATCCAAATGTAAAAGTATGTTGTTTCCTGACTTCTCATAGCAAACCTTATAATTTATACCAGTTTCATTCATTGGAATGTATTATTTATTTTACTAAGTTATTTCATTACCTTTATTATCTTAAGATATTATTACCTTACACTGCGGTTTATAATCCACCAAGATAAATTGAATTTTTTCACATGTACTGCTGCAAAACACGATCTCTCATTATATAGATCTCTCATCAAATTCAAGGCATATTAGTCCTTTTATTCATAATTAAAACTATACCTTCCTTTCCCCTATGCATGTATGCATGATCTCCATTATATAACATGAGCTCATCATTCAAATCTATAACAGCATTCCATTTTTCCTTAGTTTCACAGAAACATACCACAGCTATTCTTTTTTCATTTTATTTGTTAATTCATGCTTTTTACCATATTTCACTCACACACACACACACACACACACACATACGTATTCCACTTTTATTATTTTTACAAACAACTTAAGATACTGAACATATCCCAAAGAACTTTCTCCTCCTATTTTCTCCACAATGACAACTCTGTTAAGTGGGTTGAAAAAGAGAGTGATTGGTCTAGGTTTACCCAGCTGGCTTTCATGGCTAAACAGGACTAGAACTCATCATCTACCAGTTTATAGCATGGTACCATAACCATACTATAGACTAAATAATCCTTACATCAGGAGTGAAATCTAGCAGGTTCTGACAGGTTCTGGAGAACCGGTAGCAGAAATTTTGAGTAGTTTGGAGAACCAGTAGTGGAAACTTTGAGTAGTTCGGAGAACCAGCAAATACCACCTCTGGATGGGGAAGGAATGGAGATTTTGGAATATCCTTCCCCCAGCAGTGGGGAGGTAATGGAGATTTTGCAGTATCCTTCCCCTGGAGTGGGATGGGAATGGAGATTTTGCAATATCCTTCCCCGCCACACCTACCAAGCCACGCCCACCAAGCCACACCATGCCCACCAAGCCACGCCCACAGAACCGGTAGTTAAAAAAAATGAATTTCACCACTGCCTTACATTATAATCTTCCATATCCTGGAGATATTATCAGATGGGCCCAGAAATGCTGAGGTTTGTTGCCTACATGACTGATAAATCAAGGCTTTCACATCATGTTTTCTCTGTCTTTTACTAATGTAGATAAGCTGTAGAGTAGGTTTCAAGTGTAGTTGGCACATGCAGGATTACCTGTCACTGGTAAAGGTACCACCGGTAGTATAATTCAGTTTTGGCACATTTTTAACTCAAGCAGGTTCACATTATTCTGTACTAGCTAGAATTTCTAATTTAAAGATTGCCTTACGAGATAACCAGCATCCCAATATTTGTACTGATATGCACTCAAAATATGTTTATTTAGTACTAACTATTTCGAAAGTAAGTTTGTATTTTATATCAACTCTTTATTTTGACTGGAGATAAGCAGCTTTGAATCTTCTTAATTTATTTGTACTTGATGTCTTCCTGGACTGACATAGTATTGTATTACCCAGCTCAGAACAACTACCTTCATAACATTAATGAGCCAAAGAATGTTAATATACAGCTTGGGGAAAATGTACATTGGTTTGCTGTCATGCTATCACCGAGATGTTTTTTTTTTTTAAGCATTAATGTTTTTGCGCCAACCTGTAATGCCAATTATAAATTAAGTATAGTCAAAAGATGATATTGCTTCTCAAGGATGATAGCTCCTGTTTTGATCAAGGTAGATGGCTAATTTAACTGAAAGGCTGCCAGCTTGTGGAGTTGGGGAATACAAAGCAAATACTCATTTGCATAGAAAGGGTTATGTTCTTGCTATTTACACAGATTCACAAAAATGAGGAAACGATTGTTTCACAGCAGGAGCTAAATAAAATCCTCTTAAATGTATGGAACAGATGAAGCCTAAATATGTGCACCCTGCTATTGCTAGATGCAGCTTGGAAGTGTCTGTGTGTACACATCTGCGTGATCAGAATATCTACACTAGTAATTAAATAATTTTATTGTTGTAACCTCAGGTCATAACATAGGAATGCCATAAAATACAATAAAATAACATGAAATAGACTAATAGGACTATTAGATATGAAAAGGTTATAACAAAATAAAACCACGAGAACAATTAAGTATTCATTTCTAAGTTTAAATGACAATAGAGCAAAACTAGCAAATTGGTTGTTGGCAGTTCAAAACACAGCTGCAAGGAGATAATACAATGTTTCAAGGTTGGAGCTCTTGAAGTTATTTGCCATTAATAATTTGGTCCTGATCTCATTGTAAATGGGGCAATGAAGGACATAATGGATAACATCCTCCACTTTGCCAACATCACAAGCAGAGGTGCTGATACTGGGAAAGGCTTCATTTTTTTTATAATGCTGATACAAGATGAAAATTTGATAATCGTCCTACAATGGCATCTTTATCGGCATGCCTTTATAAAATTCTCCAATATATGAGAGCTAAGTTCTCCCAAAGGTGGCAGACAACATTTGTAGGATATGTCCACTGATTCCTAGCTATATAATAGAGAAAGCAGAATTTGGCAAGATAGAATTTTCTAGTTTATTATGTTGCCCCAACTATGAAAGATGTATTCTAATAACAGTGTAAGGTGGCCCTACTGCCTTCTTATAATAAATAGTAAGGAAGCTCTGGAGGGAGTAATAGTAAGGAAGCTCTGGAGCCCCAAGAACTTCCTTATGAAGTTGTTTTGTAATGACCTTCTCATCCAACTGCTATATTTCAGCCCCATAGAGTATCTGCTATCACCTTAAATGCAGGGGTTACCAATTCCCTCCTTTCGAATAAAATGAATGTCAAAATACCACCCATGAGACAGTGGCAGTGGCAGTGGCAGTGGCAGTAGATATCTGCTTTCCTTAAAAGGGACTTACGAAAGGTGACATCTAGGTATTTAAAGTCAGACATATATGTCCATTAATTGTCCATCTTTTTTAATATTACTTTTGCCAGAAACTACTACCTTGTTTTATTATAATTTATCGTCAGTTTTTCACCACAGAGAAAATTGCCAGTCTTTTGAGTAATCTTCAAAGAATTACTTCAGTATATGAAAAAGAGTCATGTCATCAGCATACATTAATATGTCCATTGAGTGAGGGGGAGAAAAAATGTTGCTATTTCATGGCCACTACTGTATTATTATTATTATTATTATTATTATTATTATTATTATTATTATTATTTTGATTTATATGCCGCCCTTCTCTGGAGACTCAGGGCGGCTTACAATGCTCTAAGCCAGTGATGGCTAACCTTTTTGCTGTTGCGTGCCAAAAGCGGGGGGAGCGTGGGAGGTGGTTACACACACATGTGCCCACGCCCATAATTCTATGGGCCCGGCCCCCTTGCATGCACACACAGCCCCCCCATGCTCCCCCCACTTTTGGCACGTGAATGCATGGTGGGCCCAGTAGGCCCGTTTTTTGCTCTCCCCAGGCTCCAGAGCCTCTCTAGGCCTCCAGAGGGTCTCCAGGGGTGGGGAAGACCGTTTTTACCCTCCCCAGGCTCTTAGAGAGGCTCTGGAGCCTGGGGAGAACAAAAAACAGGCCTTCCCCACCCCTCAGGCCCTCTAGAGGCAGGAAACAGCCTGTTTCCCTACTTCCGATGGGCCCAGAAGGCCTGAAAATCAGCTCAGTTCGCGTGCCCACCAATATGGCTCCACCTGCCACCTGTGGCACGTGTGCCATAGGTTCGCCATCACAGCTCTAAGCAATAGCCTTCATACTTTTGTATATTTATACAAAGTCAGCTTATTGCCCCCACAAACTGGGACCTCAATTTACCTACCTTAGAAAGGATGGAAGGCTGAGTCAACCTTGAGCCTTGGTGAGATTCGAACCTGCAATAATTGCAGGCAGCTGGTGTTAATAACAGGGTGCTTTAGACCACTGTACTATCCAAGGCTGATTAATATCAAAGTTAAACAAGAAGGGAGCAAATAAACAAGCCTGATAACTTTTGTCTCCAATATGATAGGGTATGACAAGGACCATTATGGGTCCATTCTTATTCTAGCTGCAATGTCAGTATGTTGTTAAACATTTTGTTTATAAAGGTGCCAATTGATATCTTCTTTCATAATCAAGGCCTGTCAAATGAAATCAAAGGCAGAGGTGAAGTCAGTAAAAGTGACATAGACTTGTTTTGTATGCACATTGATATATTTTTGAATGAGGGTCTTCAGAATAGCACAGTTATCCTTAACCTAACCTTAACTTTGCTGCTGTAGAAACCCTGCCATCTATCACTGTTAAAGTCCCAGGCAATCATGAGAATGTACTGTTTTTCCTGGACCACCTTTGGTAAACTAGAACAACCACTAATAGATGTAACTCCTTGAATTGTTTGGTTTATCTCTGTAAGGACAAAACCTGCATATTATTATATAATAATAATGAGTACTTATCAGCCTGAATAAAACAAATGAAATTAATGGTATGCATGGCTAAATTGTAACAAGATAGGGAATCCATTTCTATATTCATAATATTGTTTAATTTACACTGTTATCGTAGGCTTTTATTTAAAGCTGCAAATCATACATTGCTAGTTGCTATTATTTTTTTGTCTAGAGTTGAGTTACTTTCACTCTGCAAAACCAAAGGAATATAATGGGCCATAAAGTTGGGAGGGAAGGGGAGGGGAGGGGAGCTTTGGATAAAGAAGGACTTTTGGTTTTTTGTTGTTGTTTTTGATTTGATTTATATGCCCCCTTCTCCGGAGACTCAGGGCGGCTTACAATGCATTAAACAATAGCCTTCATACTTTTGTATATTTATACAAAGTCAGCTTACTGCCCCCACAAACTGGGTCCTCATTTAACCTACCTTAGAAAGGGTGAGTCAACCTTGAGCCTGGTGAGATTGCAGACAGCTGGTGTTAATCATTATGCTTTTAGTCTGCTGAGCTAAACCAGGCTAAACCAGGTTTGAAAGTTAATATGCACCATGTTTGTTCAATCTGAAATTGCAAACTTTGAATTCTACATATTACCTTGAAAACTGTGATGGGTGAACTGTAGGTTACAAATAATGTTGTCAGTAAATAATTGTACGGATAAATAAGAGGTAAAATGTAACAGCTGTTCACAAATTATGTTTTGTGGTCTCACATACCATCATTTTAAAAAACAATAATGGACCAAAATTTCAACTTTAATTTGGAATTTGATATGGATTAAGTTCTCATTTCTTCTTACACACAAACTATTGTTTTGAAAAATACTGTGAGGAAATCTGAGAAGGTTTTGAAATTTTTCTCCCTCTGTGAGATAAACTTCTAGTTTATTTTAAAAAATAAATAAAATAAAAACATTCTCAGGGCCCTTTTAAAATTATTTTGGTATTCTTTTTTCAATTTGTAACTGTATGACCCAGGTATATTAAATCAGGATTTTTGTATTCTGCTTTTCAGTATGTATATTTCATTATTAATAGCAAAGCAGTTACATTTTATATTTTAAACCACAAAAGAAATTGATGCTATGATATAATCCAAATGTGGAAACAACTGGGAAAATATTCTGTTAGAATACATGAGATAACCAAGGGATTAATCCTTGAAATCGGTTGATTTTTAATGGTTGTTTTAAGTATTTTGAGTAACTGCATTTTAAGTAACTTGCATTTTAGTACCAATACACCTGGCAATTTATAAAGTTGAAAAATATATTAACCAAATGTGGCCCAGATGTTTTAACAGCCCTGAAGGCATCAGAATTCTTGCTTTTTTAAGAGACAAGGTACTTGAACAGAAACCAACAATTCAGCTTTATAAGATGGTAAAATGAAAGTATCAGTTATATACTTGAACAATGGAAGGAAGAATTGGAATATTTCACTTGGAGAATCAAGTATCAAAATTTCACACAGTATAGAAAATATACCTTCTATAATTTAAAAATGAAATTAATTCATTAGAAAACATTATTTTATACACAACATATTGGAATCTTAAAGAACGTTGAAAAAAGGATAGACATTGGAGTTTTATGCTTTCTGGTTAAAAGTTTATGTTATGCTTTTTTGATTGGTTTCCAACCCATACATAGGATAATATAATTTTGAAATAAATAGATTTAAGGATCTCTGGGTGATGTTAAATTATATTCCATAACACCTATGATTTATTATTTCATGAAGAATATTAACTCTCTTGAGCTGGGGATATAGCAACGATAATAATTTTACATAATTGTATTATGCAGCTAAATTATGTTGTTGATGTTTTTAAAATTCTTGCTACTTTATACTGTTTTTATTTTGTTTTTAATCATTTGCTACCCATAAATTTATTACATAAATAAATGGCAATACATTCAATCTTCTAATTTTAAAGAATGGATCAAGTATATAGTATATAGTATATTTTTATGTTTTATATTTAATAAGTTTAACAATATAATTAATTTTATGTAATAAATATAGTTTTTTTCTGTTTACTAGATGTTTTTGATGTTTTTGTTTATTTTAATATATCATATAATATTGCATAATTATTATCTTTTTTTCTTGGTGATCTAGACTGTTTTCTTTCATATGTACTATTTTAAGAAGTAAATTAAGAAAACAATTATTTTTAATAAAACTTATTTCATTACTGTGGGGTGACATCAAGAATAACTATGGGGAGACCAGCAAAATCCAGGTCGTGGATGTGACTATCAATCCTGCCCCTTTTTACATGTCTGATGCACATTTAAAAGAAGTGAGAATTTCATGTGTTCATAATCATCATCCTGACTTTTTAACTTCTTCCCACTGTTCCCCAACCTCCACAATTGACTAACAGAATTGGTGCTTATTATTTCATATATCTATTTCTCTCTTTGTTATGTCTCTAATATCTCTCCTTCCTGATTTGAGAAAATTTCATGAGAGGGTGTCCCTCAAGCCAAAATTTTGGATTTTAGGGAAACTGAACTCTATTGGAACATGCAATTCACATGCAATTAAGTATACTGTCAGACACTTTCACTGACACTCTTCAACCAAGAGAAGTGTTGGAAGATGACAGTGTGTGTGTGTTCCTTTAGAAGCAAAAATCCAAAACAATTGTACAGTATAGAAGAGAAATTTTTCCACAATATTAGCTTTAACATGGGGAATGAAGAAAGTTAGTTAGTACCAATATCATAAGCAAAATAAGTATTCAGTTGTTTAGTGAGTCCATTGCTCATCTCATAAGAAGGTATATGTTGTACATATGCAACAAGTAAAACAAAATCCATAACAATCAGCAGAACTTTTTTTCCAAATATTTCTTTGAAGGAAGCTGCCAATTCTTCCTTTTATTGGATCTGTCAACAAATCTAGAAATAAATATAGAAATAGATTCAGAATCCATCAATCACAGTCTGCAAAAGAAACTGATTTTAATTTATAAAACATTTAGCAACAGCTGCAGTAATATCACCCTTTCAGAATAGAGATTTATGTGCAGGAACATGCCAAAAATCTGTGGGTATCTCCCATGTGTGACAAAGCAGAAATTGCCCCTTGGTTAATGACTGATTACAGTAGACACATTTTAATCATATTTTTACAGTGGGAGTTTTTAAAGGGCACGTGGGAGTCAGGTATGCAGTTTTCATTTAAGCTGAATTGTGAGCTTTTGTTTCTGTTTAATCATTTTCCAAGCTCACAGCTGCAGTATATATATGGAGCATCTCAAATATTAATGTATGCCTGAATTAAATGAATCTTCATTTGGAAAGGTGAAAGTAAGGAAGACTATAGCTCATATATGTGATAGGCTGGGATTTTGCATTTTTCTCTTGAAGTCGAAGATATCTCACATGTTTTATTGTACTGTGAGTTATACAGAGTATGTAGGTCAATATACATTCTCCCCTTACTAGAGAGATTGCCAGGGAGGACAGAGGACTTTTATATAGGCTTTCTCCTCCAAGATTCTAATCCGGCTATCACACGTGCAGTGGCAAAATTTTGTGTCACTGCAATATCCACAAGAAAAAAATTGGTTACCGAATTATAATATCAACTGGTGCCAATATTTTGAGATCTATAATGATACATTTACCCACATACTTACAAGCATGTAAATTAGGATTGAGATAATGTATTCTTATAACAGAGATGTTATTCACAATTAATGTCAGAAGTAATTTTAATTCATTGTATGTCTATTGCTGGTCGATGACCATCATAAAGTTTTATTCTATTATTCTATTCTCTTGAAGATTTTTGGTCAATGACCTTTAAAACTATGTTGTATTTGTTTTAGAGTACATATATTAATGAATTCCCCATCTTAAAAGAGAAAAATCACTTTTTAATGAACCCGTACCAAAGGAATTCTAGAAAATTCTTCTAGAAACTATAAGAAAAGACTTTGAGGCTACCTGCAGTCCTGGAGCTACAGGTTCCACACTTGCCATGAACTATAAATTAATACATTATGAAGAACAGCATTCATCAGAAATGAATGAAGTCATCTCCTCAAAGCAAACTAACCAGCCAGCTGTCAAATAATCTATTAGTTGCTCTTTTTGTGTTTCTGAGAACAGAAGAATGAAATACATTTAGATTGTATTGGCTGTATGTTGAACAGAGCTCATCCTACATTTCCCCCTAATCTTGGCATCTCTATTCTTCAAACAGAGCAACCCAAGTTGGAAAGACAGTCTAGCAACATGTAGGTCAGTTTAAACTCAATCTGTGCTAGTGTCACAATATGTTACATTTATTTTGGAAACATATTTAATTTTTAAGAATATTAAGGTTATTGGATTTACATAAGAAGCAGAGATATGTGTTGTGAGAGACACCAACAGACCAACAGACAAACCAACAGACTCCATCTTTCTCCACAAACCCATTGGAATTCTTCCTTTCAAATATGCACTAGTGGAGAAATATTATTGCATCATCATAGCTTATGAAAATGTGAATACATATGTATATTTAAAAGAATTGCATAATATTTGGTAAAATAAATCAAATGCAATTGGACAAACACATTTCAATTAACCATCATGTTTTAGAGCTTTCAACAGATTTACCACATCTCATGAATCATTTAAAGTTATTTCTTTCCTCTACATACCGCAGATTAAACCAGGAATTTGTTGTCCTTGTGAGAGAGAAAAAGTATACTTTCAATCATATTTATAAAGGGAAACCAATTTCAAAATATCCCATCTGGAACATAGCAGGTCTCTCTCTTAGGATGTATTTACTGATGAAAATATGTTTCCCCAAAAAAGCAAGCAAGATTTTGCATTTAAAACCATTCTTGTTCAAAGCCTTGGTATTAATTGAACCAAGATTTGGGAAATATATATATATCATTTTAAAATAATGATTGTACCTCATAAGTCTGAAAAGTAAATTAGTTTAAATTAAATTTTAAACAAAATTTGTTAAAGTAAAATTAAAATAATTACAAACTGATGCTCACTTCACATAATTCTGAGTAGTACATATTTTACAAATGAAGGCAAATATATGTGTCCCAGGATAATTTACACAATCCAGTCCATAGATTTAGTTTTCCAAATGTTCAAACTCATGCTGGAGCCCATCCTTGGGGAACTCCTCTCTACCAGAATATGTGCTTTGGGCTATTCTATGCCTCATGTTTAGGTGGTGCCTTCCTATTTGAACTCCTAGAAACATATTTTCTAGTACTTTTAAATCCTAGAAATAGGAAGAAATAGATTTTTATATATAATTATTTTAAACACATAATCAAGTATTTATTTATCGTATTTTTAAATCAGCCATCTCCCTCAACACAGGGAGTCCCCTCTGGGCAATAAATATTAAAATATGAAAACAACATACAAAAGTTAAAAACTTAAATAGGCAGGGATGATTAAAACATTGTTTAAAAATTAATTAAAAGGAGAAGGGAGGGCTTTCAGAATGCAAACCAGCCCAATATGTTCTTCTAGACTCCACATGCAAGATCACAGAGCCATGTTTTCACTTCTTTCCAGAAGAGTGGGAGAACAAGTGCCTGTCTCGCCTCCAGATACAGAATATTCCACAGCAGAAAAGTTTCTCTTTCTGGGCCCTTACCAGTTGGAATTTGTTTATTTACGAAGTTCTATTACAGAGGTCTTCAAGCATAGCTGGCTGGAGAATTCTGGGAGTTGAAGTCCACAAGTCTTAAAGCTGCCAAGTTTGAAGACCTCCGTTCTATTAGAATCCATTGGATGTCATACTGATGGTATATGATGGCTCTGCAGAACTTTAGATTAATTTTCCAATTGGTATTTCAGAACCATGATGTGGTGGGGAAGATGGCATAGGTTTAGCCCATTAATTCAAATCTTTTCCTTGGATCATGTTATAATGCACAAAGCAATGCCTGCCCCCAGAAACACTGCTGCTTTAAAGAGGTGTATAGAGTGCTATTTTCACACCTCCACACACACATCAAAACACACTTCTGAGTTCCAATATGCAGTTAAACTCACACAGCATTGCATATGTGATCCTCCTTTATTTGAAATAGTACATTCAATAAAAATTAAAAAGTGGCAAGGAACAAATTTTTATAACTGGTGCTTTTAAGTAAACTATCCTGGGGACTTTTTATGTATTATTTATTTTTGTGAGGCTTTTTGTCATAAAAAAACCAGGTAAAACTACAATTTTATTTTTTAGATTTCAATAGCTTTATATTTTTAGCAAGCCTGCTTTGGTCACAGCCATTCATTGGTTATTTACTATTGTATTTCTGAAAGGACATCTCTGCTGTTGAAACAATCTACCTATTTTGTAATGTGTTCATTCTTCCATATATATTCAAGTGCTATCCTACTATACTATAATAGGGGTGGAGAGGTTGGATAGTAGCCATGGCCTCTAAAAGAAAGAAACCATTTAATGGAGCTCAGTGTTCTTTCAGCTGATTTCAGTGTTTATTAAATGTACTGCCTACAATATGGTGGAGTAAAAATAAAGCCAGCACATTTACAGCCCTATCATCTTGGTCCAGTGGAATTAGTTAATTCTGTTCCTTTGAAATGAGAGCCAAACTTTTGATCTTGGAAAGGGTAATCAAACATCCAATTGCATCTCCTCTCCAAGCTTTATAGTTCAAAAATTGCATATTGAGCTGCTTTGGATCCAAGCTAGTAGATTACAGTTCAGTTGTTAACTGTACAGTTCAGTGCTCATTGTATCTATATTGGTGATCAAATCCTGTTGTCTTGGAAGATCTGGAGAGTTATCCAAGGAAATTTGAGATGGGAAATTCATGTGCATAAGAAGAAGTCTATTGAATCAAGCCATATATTTTACCTGGACAAATCCTTCCAAGCTATGAATTATCCATAAAAATTATGAATGTTAAATAAGCCTGCAGTTGCATTCAGCAAGGAACACTACCTAGGTGAGAGATCTTGCAGTGACATCATTTGCTATAGTAAGTTCTTCTGAGAAAAATTGAGAAATAAAGCACAAAAAATTTCAAATAACATGCTTCATCACTTAATACTTGAAGATTATCCTTTATCCACAGGTTTAGTTATAATTGCCTTCCATTTAGAAAATATCAGTATGATACCATTTTTCTCTAAAATTGTCATTAAATATTCAGCTATTAAATCTCATTTTATAAAGAACATTGTACCAATTTAATGCTACCAAACAATTATATACTGTACATGTGCACTATTTTATAAACTAGCTTTGTTTAGATGGAATAGTTGGAAATATCGAACTCCTCTGTTTTGTTGTTGTTGTTGTTGTAGTATCATAATTTTAACTCATACTGAGTTTGAAAAAGCTGGAGCAACTCATGCAGAATTATGCCTATCAGCATGGTCATGTCACAATTATTTAGGATTTAGCAGAGGTACTGGTCCACCACGCTTTTAACTGCTTGCAGAGCTGTACCGATCTACCCATTTATTTTTTTGCAGGCACTGGTCTACCCATTTATTTTTGCAGGCACTGATCTACTCATGTATTTTTGCAGGCACCGGTCTACTCATTTGTTTTCTTTTAACACTGATTAGCTGTAGGGAGGCCCCTTGAAGTCCCGCGGCAAGAGTTTAAACAGTTTTTTTTCCCCTCTAGCCATCAGCTGGTACTCAGGAGGCAGCAATAGATTGGGGGTGGGGCCAAATAAAAGGTAAGAATAACGCAGGGGGTGGGGAGGTGAGGGGGGGCATGGGGGGGCAGAACCAGTTTGGTGATGTCATATCGTCACCGCTACTGGCTCGGGGGAACCGGGCCAAACCGGGAGGAACCCACTACTGCTGAGTTTGATACCCCTGGGCTAGAAAGTTTGAGCATTTCATTGTTCAACATTTCATTGTTCCATCAGTAAACTTATAAGTGTGACAAAAAGCTCAATTGTTTCTCTAATCCTGTAGCCCTAAAATAAAATGACCATCAATGGCAGTGACCAGAAGGCAGGAGACTTTTCTGCTACACAATTCAAGTGGATTGGAGGAGTTTGCCAACTGTGGAACAAATTCCAGCAGGCCTAAATTAGAAAAACACTACTTTTGACATCTAGCAGTGAGCTGAGGGTGAACAAAGGAATGACATTGTGCATTTCTGCCTTGAAAAATTGTTAGTGGCTGTATTTCTGCTGAACAACCTGATTGTGCAAATCAGTTTTGGAAGGAAACATTGCAAAAATTTCCCCTCCCCCAGGTTTTCCTCGTACTCTAAATATAATAACATTAATTTAAAAAACCCACTTTCCATTCTTTGAACATTGATAAGGAAGGTGAATACTTTTCAGCTTTACTGAATATGTGTTATTCAACTATAAATAATATTCAGTGGTGGGTTTCAAATTTTTTTACTACCAGTTCTGTGGTTGTGGCTTGATGGGCGTGGCATGGCTTGGTGGGCATGGCAGGAGAAGGATACTGTAAAATCTCCATTCCCACTCCACTCCAGGGGGAGGTTACTGCAAAATCCCCATTTCCTCCTGATCAGCTGGGACTTGGGAGGCAGAAAATAGATGGGGGCGGGGCCAATCAGAATTTTTACTACCAGTTCTCCGAACTACTCAAACTTTCCACTACCGGTTTTCCAGAACTGGTCAGAACCTGCTGCAACCCACCTCTGATAATATTTCTCTTTTGGACAAAATGCTTTTTCTTATGAATATGTTATAGTTGATCTGATCCATCAGCAAAGAGATGTGTAACAATAGAGTCACATACTAGGGAACAATTTAAGTTTTTCTTTTCTCCTTTCATAAGTTGTATCATGCCGAGCTCATTATTGTTTTCTTCACAGGCTTAAGCTATTTTCTAACTTTTTTTTTCTTAATTCATAATAATAGCTACAATCCTAAATATACAACAGAGAGCAAATTTCAACTGATCACAATAGGCTTATTTCTTAATAAACATCACATGACTTTATTTTAATAGCTATACTTTTGAAGAGATACATATACTGTACATTAACATTTTTTTCCTGTCCTTTTGGGAACATAACATGCCAATTCATCAGTGCCATATTACTTGCTGCCAGACTAAACTGTAAGAAATTATGAGCATAAGATCCTTTTTTGATGCGTGATTCCGTGATCTGAGGGCAGTTTTTATGGAAGAAAAGCTTGGCAACTCCTTTCAATTTGTAAATTGATTTGAATTATTTGTAAAAACAGAGAAAGTAAGCATACAAATTTAATCACAAATGAATACATGATTTTATTCTACTGATCCTTATAGATCAACAGTTACCACTTCTGAAATTATCATTTGTAGAATTAAGTTACAAAAGAGCATTTAATGTAGTATTTTAAAGGTGAAATTAGTCCTGTTTGTGTGTGCTTTTATATGTGCTATTATAGAATTACACAACATGAAGCTTCTGTATGTTTTATTGCTACAAGATGCCATTATGATTAATTATATAGGTAGTGTACAATTAGATGATATTCAAACATCACCAAATGTTCAGAGAAAAGCTATCACTGTCCTAGCAAGGAGTATATTCCAATAATCAATCACTTTAAAACATATTTGTCCCTGATAAGTTTAGACTCCCCAGTCTATACAAAACAATGGAGTTTGAAACACTTTATTTCATTTCAGGGCCAAGGTTTAAGTTTACAAACATTCAGTCACTGTGATATTACTATTTTTAGGCATTATGTTTCACTCTTTAAAGCAGGGGTCCCCAAAGTTGGCACTTGTGGACTTCAACTTCCAGAATTCTGGGAGTTGGAGTCCACAAGTCTTAAAGCTGCCAAGTTTGAAGACCTCTGCTTTAAACAGATACCAATATATTAGCATTGCCAATTCTGCTTAGGGCTGTTCTTTCCACATTCTAGATAACTTTAGGGCGAAAAAAAGAAAGAGTTTTTTTTTCTCTCTTCTAAACTCTATTTTTCCAAGAAAAGTCATCATATTATCAATGACATCAATTATTCTACTTCTATTTCTGTCAGGAGTTAAATACTGCTGGAATAAGTGTGACTCATTGCAAGCACCTAGGGTAAGCAAACCATCTGTTTTTAATGGCTAGATACAACGGCCTCTCTAAAATGTGAGCAGCCTATTATTAAACTCACATGGGTAAGTTAATGAAGTGTAAAACTTACTAATTGTGAAAGTATACCTTTCTTATAAAAGCTTAGAAAATTGATATACTTAGCTCATCCACTTGAAGTCTGACTGTGTTTCAGTCTTTTGTGACAGGCTAGGATTATTATTATTTTTTTTGCTTTCACTATGCTATGTTGAGTCATTTGTTCATTGCAGAAATTATATATGTATATGCATTAATGTTTAAAACTGTATTCATGCAATAGTGATACCGGTATGTGCCTTTATATGTGTGCTATCATCACACAGTATGATAGGCTTCCTCAACCTGACAGATGGATGAACTACCAGAATTCTCCATTCCTAAAGATTTTGTCAACTGAAATCCACCCATTTGGAGAGCACAACCTTTGGGTAACACCACTTGATACATATAACGTTAGAAAGAGCCCAAGGTCACTACACATTATGGGATGCAATTCCCTACATTAGCAAAAGCATTTATCAGCAGTAAGTAATTCATTGGTTGGCTTTCAAGACGAATGTACTTCCAATACTTCCTGGATTTTGAATTCAATAAATGATGCTGGGAATGTTGCATCATTGAAGGAGAACTGGAAATACAATATTTTATTTTGTTTAATTGAATGTTGTCGTTACTTAAGTAATTCTGAACAAGCTAAGAGATATGGTGGTAAATAGTTGTATTCAGAGAGTTGAAAACTTTTACCACAACTCAATTGGAACGTTTCAAAAAAAATCAGGTGGCCTCAAAATAGTGCTTTCTATTAAGCTTCCCATAAAATAGCTAAACTGGACAGTCTTTACAAAAGTAACATTTTTGAAAAAGGCACAGAGGAAATAAAGCTTTATGTTGTGGCTGTTTTCAAAGTTTTGCCCTGAGGTAAGAAAGTGCATAGCAAAGTCATTTTCCTACCACCTTCCATCTGGCTGCAGTTTAACTTTAAAAAAAGTGTCCAGGTTTCACACAGAGCTGGCATGAATTACAATACTATTGTACATTCTTCAGAGCTCTGCCATAAAATCACTTTTTGTATAAAGAAAAAAAAATCACAGAACTGAGTAGCATTAAAAAGTGTAACGGTGTTGTGTCATTCTGAATGACCATTTGTTTTTGTTTTCTATAAACAATTACTTCAGTAGTTAAATCCATGTATTTTCTTGATTTTGCTCTAGACTATAAATCTTGGCATACTACAGTTGCTACTAGAGAAAAGCTCAGAGCTAATATAAAATGAATGATCTGTTTAAATATCTGCTCAAAGCTACAAAGTACAACAGTACACTGTATGGCAGTGGACTTAAAATAGATTTCAGAATCTGCAAAACTAGTAACATTATTGTCTCGGTGAAACAGACACGCAATCATTTATCAACTACATTGTCTTCCCACTATTTGTTTTAGAAAATCATACCTTTGTTTTCTAGAGTGGCAAAAAACTAGAAAGTTAAAGTGTCACCATGGAGGATAATGAAGTGGTTTTGCCATTACCAAAGGACAAAAAGGCATAGACATGTTACATTACATTTCCTATTATTAATTCAGGGGCTCACGTCGTCTTCCTGAATGATGAAAGCTGGGAGGGACAACCATGATAGCTTAAGTTGTGGAAACAACAACAAAATGAAGTAACCCTGCTCCAAGGCTAGTGTTCTTTCTCTCCTTGCTAGGAATATGTTGAAGAAATACATCTTTGGATCTATATCAGGGACAACTACAGAGTGGGAAGAAGAGGAGAGGAGGAGGAGGTTACTGCAACCATAGATCAAAGCCCTGCTCCTTTTTTACAAGCATTGTATCCATGACACACAAAAGGGGGACATACGGTTGCAGTTGCCTTATTCATCTTTTTCAACCATATCACTTTTTTGTTGTTACTGCCCTTGAACCACCAATATGGGAATGACAAGGGAAACAGAAAACCTGTAACTGTAGCAGTAGTGGGTTCCACTTACCTTTGCTACCAGTTCAGAACCGGGAGCATGTGTGCAGTTGCTTTGCTCACGCACAGTGCTTCTGCACATGTGCAGAGTATCTGTGATGATGTCCGGGTGGGTGGGCGGAGCCTCCTGCCATGACCTAAGATTCGTTCAAACTGGGGCAAACTGGAAGAAACTCACCACTGAACTGTAGCACCTGTAACAGAAACTCTTATGAGGAAAAATCTTCTTTTTATGGAAGATCTTTTATATTCACATCATTGTGACAACCCAGATAGGATTTCAGCCTTATGAAACTATCATTATTATTTTGTCTGAATTTTATTTATTTATTTATTTATCCTATTTAGCACTGCCCATCTCCCTCATAGACTGACTTTAGGAGATGACATGATGTTAATACATAGCAATGTTAGGTCTATGCAGTTGGATCTATGCAGTCAGGAAGCCAAAGGAAGTAAGGGTAAAAAAAAATGAAATTAGTCCAAACAAATAGCTTAATATGTTTATAAAAATACTATAATTTCTTTAAAAAGGGAGGTACCTTTTAACATTCACGAAAACATGAGCCAAGATCATTACTTTTGATCTGGTCTTCTCTCAAAGCATTCCTAAATGGAAATACTAGAGTTTTTCTAATGAATATTCACAGGCTAGATTATGATAGTCTAAATTATAAATTTCTCATAATCTGAAGGATTTCTGCATTCTGAATGATCTGATAGTGATAGAAATTTAATGTCAGTTTATTAGTATTTGTTAATACATCCACCCAATTCTTTCTTGACAAATCTCTATTTTTTAAAAAAAAGTTTACATAGGCTATGAATTTAAAAAAGCATGTCTGATTTTTTCACATAATGTTTTTATTAATCACATATTAATCACATATCTTAAAGTAATATCTAAATTTCTTTGTCTATATTCTACTCAATTTCTAAATCCCAAAATTAGCATTTAAGTTTTTGAACTGATTAAAGTAAAATATACAAAATTTATTGAGATTCACAATTTGGAAGATAACTGTGTGCCTAACTTGCATCATTTTGTATCAGAGCTTTTTTTGCATGTATCAAATTTATTAAAACCTTTTTTAAAAAATATCTCCCTTATTATTTTTATAAATAACTCAAGGTGGCAAAGTGCTTCCTCCTATTTTCCTCACAACAACCACTCTGGGAGGTGGGTTGGGATTCATGTGATTCTGGGAAACTTACAATTAAAACAAAAGCAATAAAAAAATAAAGCAACCATATGAACAATACCAAACATTAGATTCGTTACAAACCATACAATACATTGACTGGGAGAGCACAGTACTTCAAAAGCAGGACAGCCATTTTATGGGCTCTGCACCATTTTCTGGTCCCCAGGCCAGATAGCAAGGCCAGATGTTCAGGTCCTTCTGCAAGGCCATCAAGGTCGGGACCAGCTTGCCCATAGGGGTAACGATTTTCTTAGAATGATATAATTCTACAAGCATACAGAAACACTTTTGTAAACATTTATTATCAAATATTTCTCTTTAACATTCAACATGTCAAGAGATATTTTAACAAGAACTGGTTTTAAAAAAATTTAACTTGCAAGCTCTCCTTGGTGTATTTGGGGACTTAAAACAATATGTAGTGATCCAATGAGCATATGCACCAAAGACAAATTCCTTGTGTGTCCAATCACACTCGGCCAATAAAGAATTCTATTCTATTCTATTCTATTCTATTCTATTCTATTCTATTCTATTCTATTCTATTCTATTCTATTCTATCCTATCCTATCCTATCCTATCCTATCCTATCCTATCCTATCCTATCCTATTCTTCTCTGAGGTTGCACATACACGTATCTTTGGTATTTATATATAATCATATTCCTGAGCTTTTAAAAAGGCAAATGTCTTTTGAATAGAAGTTTAAGGAACAAATCTGTCCAGTACAAAAGGATATAAAAAATGAATTTCCAGGGCAAAGACTTCACAGTGAGACCTGTCTCCCTACATACATATACACCTGCTCCCTTTTAAAAAGAAGAACTATTATTTCTTTCTTTGTGTTAGTAATAAAGAACTCAAGCAACTGTACCCTTTGGGGCTGGACCTCTCATCACTTCACTTGAACTCAGATTTCAGACTTGGCATGTGAAGTTAATTACTCTGGGCACTGGGGCTCTGAACAGAAGAATGACCCTATTTGCAGTTCCATGTAATATGTGCCATGCTAGAGTGAATGCTTTCTCTGCCTACACATTGCACATTCAGTGCTTCTGAATGGAGTAATAATTCTGGCATTCTGGAGAAAAGCTCAACTGTCATCTAATTTTCAGAGGGACACTTGTCTTCCCAGTTATCCATTCAAGGAATGGTGCTGACAACCATTCTTCATTCAATCATTGTCACCACTCCAGCCCAAACAGCATCAGCATTCAGCACACAAGAAATTAATACATTTTCAAGCATCTAGCAAGCTTGGCTTGGCAGTTACAGGGCCTATGCAACAAAATGGAGATTATTTGAAACAAACAGTCAACAAGCAAACAAACCACATTTAATAACTTACAGGCTATTAACAACGGCAACAACAATTACAATTGGAAGGGATTTGAGCTATGTAAATCATATCAAAGGCGTAAGCATTTCTCAAAGAAGATGTGATATGGAAGGAAAAGGTAGATCAGTGGTGGGTTGTTCCCAGTTTGGTCCAGTTCTTGCGAACCGGTAGTAATGGCAGCAGGAGGCTCCGCCCAACTGCCCCGATGTCATCACTGACCATCTGCTCATGCGCAGTTGCATGCTCCCATTGCGAACCAGTACTAAAGGTAAGTGGAACCCACCCCTGAGGTAGATCAAGGGTGATCCACTATGAAGGGATGCTACACACACGTTGCCTTGACAAGATTCCTGTTGGGGCCAATTGTTTCCTCAGGAAGATCTGCTTCACCAATAATGCTTCTGTATATGCATGGAAAATGCCATTGCTAACACAAGCAAAGTTGTGTAGTCACTTCACTGAATAGAAGTTGGGCACAATTAGTTTCAAAGGGGTGCTAAAAGGTATATATGTTGAGCTAAACCATAGAATGGTTTGTGTGCTTTTAACATAGAGCTTTCTTCGAACTCAGCCATTATAGTTTGTAAACTTTATTTTATGACCTAGCAGAATGTCACCCATGGTTTATTAAACAAATCATAACTTAATAAATCATGGGTCAATACAATTTACGAACCCAGTCACAGTGACAATCAGTATGGATCTAAGACATGAGGAATATTTTTCTTGTCACAACATATTACTTGCTCCTGTATAGCAAGAGGAACTTCTGGTACAATCTTGAACTCTAACTCATGCAGAAGCAATCAACATCACAGTTCCATTCTCTTTTTTTCTTCCTTATTTAGGAAATCTGAATGTTTATTTGAGTAGCTACTTTATGCTTACAATTTATACTATAAAGGTAAAGTCAAGTTCAACTCCTGTGGAGAGATGGAAGTCTACTGACTAAGTGATAGGCAAGCCTGATCCTGCTTACTTTTTGAGTCTAGACAAGGTCAGCCATCAACTCAATAGTTTTGCTTTGTTATTCAGAAGGAGATTGAATTTATTTGTTTATTTATTTATGAGACAGACCATCTTATCCAATAGAGATAAATTGTCTATTGGGTATATGCAAAATTCACCAATTCAAAGACAGAATATTCCAGAAAACTCTGAAATGTGCTTTTCTCCCACAGGCCATGCAGTTTGGAGCTTGAAAAATCCTGGACAGGTGCCCCATTTTGTTTATGAACTGGCATACTTTGCATATCCCACTTGTCTGTTGTTATATCCTCTGTGGGAGGCAACTACCGAATATACAGTTTCATATGACCTTTGGAAACAGTAATCCTAAATGTCAGGTTTATGTACGTAGCTAAGTCATGATTTAGGTCATGAACCTGAAAGTTAAGGTGACATTAATTCAGCCTGAGTTAAAATTGTTGAGTAAGGTAAAGGTTTAAAAACAATATTCTTCCAGTCAATGAGTCTATGACTTGAATGAACTAATTTAGTTAGAAAAGTAAACATTTTCCCTGTAACCTTGAGTATTGTCCCCATTTATCCTTTTTTAATTATTTATAATCTGGGCAGTGTCTGTGTGGTGTCTGTGTGTGTGTGTGTTTGTGTGTGTGTGTGTGTGTGTGTGTGTATAACATTTCCCCAAAGCTTTTACAGCTGAAAAATGAATAGCAGCTTTCAAATTTCTTTAAAAAACACTATAGCAGAAAGCCCTACATTTTTTGAAAGCTCTCAGAACTACTTGTTTCTGTCTGTTGTTCTAATAAAAAGTCTTAAAGTTCAACACAAGAAATCATAAATGTAACACTTGACAAATACTGTAAAAGGTGAGAGCTGGAATGCGTCATCTTGATACAAGTGATTTTTACCTGACCCAGGATAAGCACCAAGTTTCTTCGATAATAACAGTTATGTTTTTTCCATGTTATATTTCTAACCAAATAACTTAATATTCCTTATAAACATTATAAAACATTTATTAAAAGTCAAGATGTTACTAGCAATTTCATTGCATCTTCAGGTCTCCAGCTTCCATTCACCACAAGGAACATCTATAGGGAGGGCTAATCACTTGCACTATTATGGGCATGGCAATCATGATCATCTAATCCTTGCTTATTTGGTATGTGCAGATTTTATTTTATTTTTTTTTAATTTGATTTATATGCTGCCCTTCTCCAGAGGCTCAGGGTGGCTTACAATGCGTTAAGCAATAGCCTTCATACTTTTGTATATTTTTATACAAAGTCAGTTTATTGCCTCCACAATCTGGGTCCTCATTTTACCTACCTTAGAAAGGATGGAAGGCTGAGTCAACCTTGAGCTTGGTGGGATTTGAACTTGCAGTAATTGCAGGCAGCTGATGTTAATAACAGTTAATAACACTGCTTTAGTCTGCTGAGCCACCAGATTTGACCCCTCTACAGATGCTGGTGTTTCTTGCTAAAAATCCAGTATTGCGTCATTTTGTTTTTGCAATATTTCAGATTTTTTTTATCTTTTTTTCTTGAATTAATTGCTCCCTCCACATTTCTTCTTCATTTAAAATCAGAAAAGCAAAAGAAAAGTTTGATTGAAAAATAAGTCAAACTATTTAGTGATTTAAGTCTTATGGATGAAAGTCCTGATCTAATACTTGGTTATAAAACAGTAGTAGTATTCAATAATTTGGGTAGGTATGAAGTATAGGATCATGTTTGACAAAAATCTTGAAGACCTGACATGATAGTTGAAGACAGTAGAATTCCTATCTAAGAAGGAAATAACAAAAAAAAAACTAAAGAAACATACTAAAAGAAAATCTGAAGGATGCAGCTTGTGGAGGGGGATAACAAGAATTAAGAATGTGATGAAGCTTCAAATCTAGCCTGAGAAAGGATTTAACCAGAACCTAACATAAGCCAAAATGAAAAGAAGAATCTTATGCCAGATGAAAACTCCTTATGCAATATCTTTTTTCTAATAATAAATGATCTGTTGGCTTAGAGGAAACCAGTGTTAAGAGGGAAAATTGTGGTAAGCTTATTTAACTGGTCCAAAAATGTAAATATCTGAAGATGCATCAGGACAATGAACCCTAGATAGCTAAGGACTTACATTTAAGTAAACTTCTCCTACCATTTAGAAAGCAAGAGTTACATAAAAAATACTGCTGTGTTGCACTTTGAAATGCAAGTATAGCACCTGTCTCCAACATTTTAAAGCAACTGACTGACTGACAGACTGGACTGGACTGGACTGGACTGGACTGGATGGATGAGAGAGAGAACCTACTAAGTATGGGAGTTGCCTTGAAAACTGCTAATATTACTTTTATTATATGGTAACAGAATCATACCAGTCTGAACTCACTTCTCCCCTTCCATGGCTTTGCTTTCCAAAGAACTAGGAAGTGTCCCTTCTGAGATGTTTCCTCCATCGCCACTCCTTCTGTAGGTTGAGAGCTGATCAGGATTTATCTCTCTTATCTGACCAGGGAATCATCTTAGTCTCATTATGATTCTCTCACCTTTGTCCTAAGGTTGTTCTCACAGCCCATTACATTTGATTAGATTTGGAATCCAGTGTAATGCCCAGTTCCCAGACTGATAATGATTCAGATGATAGTGATGTAAACAATCAGCTGCAAGATTCTGTTATCTTGCTCCTTGCCTGATCATTGGAAAGCAACAAAAAAGGAAATAAAAAAGATTCTGAAATTATGTCAAACCTCTCCCCATTCATTAATCGGGGGATTAATTATTTCTAAATGGGAAATAGTATTGGCTGGAAATTTTGTAACACCTCTCATTCTCCTCCGAAACTCTTGCTAAAGAAAATTCCATGAGACTGATGCTTGGGGCAAATCACTTTCATTTTTAGGCAATGGCCAAAAAGACGTACAGCACACATGGGAGAGTGCAGGGAGCCATTTATCTCTTCTTGCCCATAGTGACGCTTCCTTTCCAGAAATTTGAAACACAATGTGATAGTCATGAGCAATGTAGGGTGGGAAAAGTGTTAACTCCTATTCCTAGAGGACACATAATTCTAATATTGACCGTATCCTGCTATAAAAGCAAATCTAGAAAAGAATAACCTATTTCATATATCATCTAACTGGACCTTTATCAGTATGTAGCTAAATGGAGAGTATGAGTGATCTGTATATAGCAGTGCCTATTTAAAATTTATAAGCAATGAGTCCCTCAAGTGAAGTTTCATTCCTAACTGCATCAATATAAATATGGTTCCATTGTATCCTTGCAACAGTATGGAAATCATTTGCCATTGTCTTTTTCCATATTGATATTTTATTTGGGTTTTTGTTTTGTTTTGTTTTCCTCAGGTTATCCTATAGCCTTACGATTTCCTGAACACTCACTCAAGAAACAGCTAGTTCCTATACAGCTTTTTCAGTATTATTGCTCCTTGGATGAAATCTAGAGTGTGAATAGCTAGAAACAAAAGGCCTGAGACAAGATTAGTCTATTATAGGGCTGTCAAACTCCCGGCCCAAGGGAGTGACACATGCTGGCCACGCTCATGCCCAGTTTAGTGAAGGGGGGAAAAGTCCTGATAGGTCACATGACACTGCCATGACATGAGTTTGACACCCCACATCTATTACAATTACACCGCACAAGTAACAACTGCTTCTCATCCTGGAAACCACTAACTCTTGATGTGTTACCTTGTTGAGTATGAGAAAGAAAGCTGTAGGATCTCAGTCCAAGGAAAGCAAGATAGTGGGCTTGAATCCTATAGTAGCCACATTTAAGCCCAATGTAAACAATACATTCAAATAAGCTAATTCTAACCTATCAAACAATACCATGACAAAATTCCAAGAGAGAAAGATATTTTAAATAGGTAGGTCTACAGACTTCTAAGACTTTCAATTGAGCTATAACTGAGCTGGGGTCATGACAGACAGGACCCTTTCAAGAAAAGTGGTATTTAGAATTATTTCTTTTCAAGTATAAATATTACACTTTTTGAGAGTGCCCAGAAGATGGTATTCTTATACATTTCTAGAAATACTTACTGTCAATATATACATACACACAATATAAACACACACTCAAACTTGAATATGAAAATCCATCATGATTATTTACAAACAATCATTGCTGTATTTCAGATGAAACTCAATGCAGGTTTTAAGTAAGTTCTTTCTATGCTAAGATGGGAATCACTTTGGTCCAATTTTGTGAATTGGCCCTCATCTGAGATTAGCATAGACCACTGCTGCATGAAATTGCTCATACTTGTCTATTCTTGATGGCTATTACATTTCAGTCACTCCAAGACTGATGATGGCCATAACATCATCTCATCCATGACTCTAGAAAGCTAGTAAAAATGCATAGAATACAAAAGGTTAACAGCAAGCTTTTCAAACCATAACTGATCTGCAATTATGAGCTGTTCATTATTTTGAGATTCTCCTGCAGCTCAATTTATGTCAGTGGAACTACATCAGCCCCAATTGTGGGTGGCCTATCTAAGGCACACAGGCACACATTTTAAATTAACTTTGGCATCCCATATCGGAGTTTATATGATAGATCTCATTTTTTTCTCATTACAATAGAATCTAATAAAATGTGTTTTCTCTATTACAATAAATCAAATAATTTGTTTCAGCCATTTCATGCTTTTAAATAATCTTATTATTAAAATGTCACTATTTGGAAAACACAAACATGTTCAGGACATTTATAGCAATTATTTTACCTACTTACTGATCAGCAAAATCTTGAGTGAATGTCATCCCGTGGGATATAATTATACAGCAAATCTTTCCCAGCACATTTATATAAAGTATTTGAAAACTGTTCAATAATCTGTGAAATTTAATTCAACCTATTTCATGGCTTACATGATAAACTCATTGCATCTTTAAATCAGAAAAGTTTGAGACAAGCCATGAAGGTCAGTTTTAGAGAAAACAAAATTCTCACTGCAAGCTTCATAACCAATTACAAAAAAAAAAAAGAGTCAAACTTCTCCCCATTCATTTATTATTACTGCAAATATCAAAATAGTAGATCAATCTCAGAATTGACTCCTGATATACTCTTCAGCTCTGAAGTATCCAGCTGTCCATTCATATCACAGAATAGGGTTTCTATTTCGGTCTCGGAAATACTCATTATAGCCAACAAATTTCTGAAAACTGCATCTGAGAAATAAAGGACGAATGGATTTTTTTCAGAAAAAGGATTAATCTGTCCCTTCATTATAAACTTCTTTCCAACTGTGAGAGATAGTTATAGAGACAGGGTCCATAGAATAAGCCAATATTTCTCATGTATTGGCTTAGCATCACCTAGCAACAATTTGACGGGTAGGACATTAAAAAAAAATAAGATCTTTATATTGAGTTAGAATTCACTGCTCCACCTAACCCAAAAACTTCATACACTCTAGCTTGGAGGTACTGGACATTTAATGTGAGGATATCTGCATGTAGATTCCTATATCTGGTCTAAGTAGACTTGTAGAGAGTTTAGTCCAATAACCAAACCTACCCAGAAAATAGCATTGCGGCACTTTTTATCCTCATTGATATCTTCCTAAAATACTTTGAATTTTAGGTATGTAGGCTCTTGACATTCAACAGGAATCCATCCATCAGTCCTCCTATATAAGGTTTTAGTCAGACGCCATTTGGAATAATGAGTACAGTTCAGAGGTGGGTTTCAGCAGGTTCTGACCAGTTTTGGAGAACCAGTAGTGGAAATTTTGAGCAGTTTGGAGAATTGGTAGTAAAAATTCTGACTGGCCCCACCCCCATCTATTCTCTGCCTCCCAAGTCCCAGCTGATCAGGAGGAAATGGGAATTTTGCAGTAACCTTCCCCTGGATTGGGGAGAGAATGGAGATTTTACAGTATCCTTCCCCTGCCACGCCCACCAAGCCACACCCACAGAACCAGTAATAAAAAAATTTGAAACCCACCACTGGTACAGTTCTGTACACTTCACTTAAAAATATTGATAAGATTGAGTGAGTTCAGAGACAGACAACAAAAATGGTGAGGGACAAAACATACAGTATTAGGAAGATTGGAGGAACTGAATATGTACATCCTGGAGGAAAGAAATGAAAGGGGGAATTGAAACCTTTAAATACATTAAGGGTGTGAACAAGCTTCTAGAAGGTAGTATTTTCAATATTAAGTAAAAATCAAAAACACATTGACAGGGATCTCAGACTGACAGGAAGAAAGTTTAAAAATCATGTTAGAAAGTATTACTTCACAGAAAGAGTAGTGGGAGCTTGGAACCAACTTCCAACAGAGGTAGTGGGTTAGCAACTGAGTAATTTCAGTAACTGAGTTTAAGTATGCTTCAGATAAACACATTTCATAATTTGACAAAAATTTTAAAAATAAAATAAAAAAACCCCATCAAAGGGCAGACTCGGTGAACTGCTACATCTTTTTTTGCCATCAGTTTTCTATGTTTCTATTAATACAAATCAAAATACAATCTTTTCATAGTTAGTTTAAAATTCTATATATGTATTGTCAGTCTGTAGCCTTCCAGCCAGCACACAAGTAAATAATTCAGCAGGATTCATTTATAGAATAAACTTTTTTATATACAATAATATAAAACATGATGCATGTATACAATACCCATGCAGCTCTTGCAACGTGGTAGAGAGAAGTAGCAAGGACAAGGACAAAAAGTAGGAGCAAGGAACAAGGAGTCTCAAGCAAAGACAAATGAACTCTTATATACACAGAACAGTTAAGCTAAGCCATGCCCAGACTCCGAGCCATCTCACATGGCTCACAACAAATCCTGTGTCTCAGTCACCAAACAGTTCCCATTGGCTGACTTGTTGTTATGGGTATTCCAGTTCATAAATTCTTATACACTGACATGTACATGCTTTAAGTTAGATGCATCCATTTCTTGATACAATGCAAACAAAAATATCTAAGCCTGTTTGTACAATAATTATTTATTTTGAACATTTTAGGCTGCTTTTCTATGTGTTAAAACATATAAAATAAACTGTTAGCATATTTTTTTGCAAGTAAAATAGTGTGATTTGCCAAAACAGAATTTACATGGCATTAACATGGAAGATTCATGAAATCCTAACTTCCACTTTTCTCAGCTAAAAAAATTATTAGAAAAATAAGTATATTGAGAGCATTAAACACAGTATTGCCACATTTGCATATATACATTAAACACATGTATCTTTGAGAAAACGTTAATCTTCCATACAAAAAAGGTAAATGTTTTCAATCAAACCTACAATTGTGTAATTTGTGCCAAAAAAACTTATTAATTTTGTTGGCACAAATTCCACCAATATATTCTGCCAATATATTTTTGGAAGTCAGCATTATATTGAATTCTTGAATTTCAGGAATTCTTGCAAGTAAGACATGATCAATCTGGCTTTGAATATGGTTTATATAGAACACTTCAAGGGAACCTTCTTATCCAGTAGATTGTTGTAATCAAATAGGAATTACCAGAACATGAATTAAAGTGGACAAATTCATCGTTTTTCAGCATGGTTGGATATTAGCCAAAACTGATAATTATGACTTTTTTTTTTGTCCATTTCTCAGTCTGATGATCCAGGAAAAATTTCCTAATCTAGAGATTTGTTTTTTCTTATTGGTGATTTTCTTAAATTCATTCAGAAATCTACTCCTTTCCACACCATCTTTCCACTAATTGTCTACATGATCTACTACCTATGAATGTGTGCTCAGTAATCTAAGAAGCTTGCTGCCTAGGAGCTATATTACAGTTCTGTCTTAATATATTCTCAGAATTCTGTACTGTTAAATGCGCTAATTTTTGATAGCTATTTGATAAAAAGGTA
The DNA here is from genome assembly GCA_012654045.1 of Ptyas mucosa. Taxonomy (NCBI): domain Eukaryota; kingdom Metazoa; phylum Chordata; class Lepidosauria; order Squamata; family Colubridae; genus Ptyas; species Ptyas mucosa. Next base: position 26,125,843 of record WNWU01000003.1, on the reverse strand, counting down.
TTCAACTAAATTTAGGAGCACTAAGGTTTAGCAATATGAATAAGTAGCTCTACAGATCTTTGTTAATTTGCCCATTTCAAGTTAATGAATCTTTTTGATTAGTAATTGAGGGAATGTACTGAATTAAGAAAAGATATTGCACCATAAAATGATATTCATTTTGACAACTTTAGCTTACTTTTAATTATTTATTGGAGTATTTTATTATCTACTAGACAATGCACCGTATTTTTGTAAAAATAATTAATTCTTAGTAATACAGAGCCCCTCAAAGTACTTTTTAAAAAATATGTGAGATGAAATGGGAAAAGAAAGGCAAGTTATGCTAATGATCAGGTGAACACATTAGCTGTGTTATGCATTTATAAAAACAATATACAGAAAATTCAGGATGTCCAATAGAGCATTTTGTGTCAGTGATTATCTGCTTTGTTTTCAGTGCCAAAGTACACTTCTGTAGTTTATAATTTCTGTTTTGATGATATGCCAATGTAGACCTATTATTATACCATACACAGATGCTGATCAGTAGATATGAACAATGAAGAAACTGTGGTTCTACTCTAAAAGCAAAAATCGCAACATTCAGATTTTCTTCTTATGGAAGAAAAGCCACAGTCATTCATAGTGTGTAGCTCAATTTTGCAATCCTCAAATGAACAATTTTCTGTAGAAAAAAGCCAGACACACAACCAGCAACTATATCTATCCTGCCTACCCACCCCCTATGTTCATGCTATACTTTAATGTATTTTCCTTGGGGGTTGTTGTTTTTTTAGTAGACTCTATTGAATTCAGATAAATTTGTAAACCATAGTTCAGTGCTTAAGGTATTCACTAACCCAAGACAAACCTTAATTAAAATACTCTGTGTCATAATGTGATGTGTGAACCAAATAATTTTACCCAGAATCAAAGAATCACACAATTAGTTTTATGAAGACCAAAGTGTCTAAATATATATATAAATATATAAATACAGGTAACAAACACTTTTCACAAACAACAAATGAGCTATATAACCCAGGGATAGATTTAGATTTAGATTTAGAACTTAGATTTTCTAGGGCTAATCAAACATCAAACCATCACTATTACCAACTCTTTTTAAATTTATTTTTCAAGTATTTTATTATTTCCTTTCTTGTCTTGCGTAAAATATATCTTTCATTTTAATATCAGATTCCAATGGAGCCAAGTCCCGTGTAATGTGTCAAATAATTGGTGGGGTAATTGGCACATAAGGCTCAGAAACATTTAGACCATACATAGAGTAGTAGAGCTGCAGAGAATATTCGAAGCAGTCTATTATATTCCTAGATAGTGTTAGGTATTTCCAAAAAGTCTATATCTAGTGATTTCTTTCTTTCTCTATTTTCAGATATCCAAACTTTTCAGGAATTCTGTGGCAATGGATGTTGTGATTTTCCATATCTAATAACTGTGAAGTCCTCTAAAGAAAATAATATTTCTTTAACCAGGAACAATGCTCATCAGCCACCACCACCCTCCAAAAAAAAAACAAAACCCTAAGCTAAAATAAACTGGCACAATGAATCTGAGAGCAAAAGAAGACACCACTGGGTGATGGGTACACATTACAATTATAGAAATTTATTTTCCTTTATCTTGTTTTCTGTTTATTGTGTTACTTTTATGCTATGGTAGCTTTAGACAAAAAGCCTCTTCTCATGTCCCCTTGGGTTTTAGAAAAGAACAAGTCTTTTTCCATTATGTCCCAAAGGTGCTTTTTCAAAAGGCAACTGAACTTCCTTTCTCCATTATGTTCTCCATATCTGCTTTTCCACTGCTATTTCAATGCACACTCAGCATTACTGGATCTGTTTCTGACAGCTGAAGAAACTAAGTTTCTCAGCTAAAACTGATGTTTACATAGTAGATTTACAAGAATACATGGTTTAAAATTCTTCCTGTTTCCAATCATTCAAACTTTTGTCACCTACAGTACCTACATTTCAGTTAAGAGATTAATTGTATCTAGCCCAATCCTTGACCAGTGTTAATAGTTCAATTTCTTAGATATTAAAGCTCATCCCATTATCACTGCCTCTATGATTTCCTATGTCTGCATTGCCCTGTTTATTTAAGGAATGTATAAAAAGTATCTCATAATTCTGAAATGAGGCTGTAACAAGATAGAGAGATGCCTACATATTCTGTTTCCTATTACTGGAATTTAAAATAAAGTATTAGTGGCTTTTGCCCTATCTAAAAGTGCTGAAAATTTTCTGAATACCAGATTGCTTTCAGATACCAGACTGACCATAGCCTCCTTAATAACCTTTCTGTGTGAATATTTGTGACATGTTTCCAAATCTGAAATGTACCCATCTGCTCAGAAAGATTACTGTGCCGAAACTATTTACTGCAAATATTATAGGAATAATGCCATAAACTTTCAGCCACTTGTTCTATGGAAACCTAGCCCATGTAAGACCAGGTCTGAAAATTTTAATTATTTTGTATTTTATGCAGTAATTAAATATACATTGTCCTTTTTCATATTTGTAAATTAACTTTTTTTAAAAAATGAGTATGATTCACTTCAACGATCCTTTGAAAGGAGACAAATAGCCCAGGATGCACAAATCTGCCAGTCGAATTTGGGTAATGGCTTCCATGCAGTTTTAAAAATTTATTTACCACATTTATATAACCAATCATCTTATCAAGGTAACTCTGGACAATGCACAATAGATAAAAAAATATAAGAACAGAAAAGATAAAAAAGAGCCTGAGTGGCGTAGCAGGCTAATGCCTCCTACTAAGGCAGCATTTAACATCCAGCTGTCTGCAATTACTGTAAGTTCGAATCTCACCAGGCTCAAGGTTGACTCAGCCTTCCATCCTTTCTAAGGTAGGTGAAATGAGGACCCAGATTGTGGTGGCAATAGGCTGACTTTGTATAAAATATACAAAAGTATGAAGGTTATTGCTTAACACATTGTAAGCCACCCTGAGTCTCCGGAGACGGGCGGCATATAAATAAAATTTATACATACATACATATATATATATATATATATATATATATATATATATATATATATATAAGATCCTAATACTAAATATCCTTTAAAAACCAAAATAGCATCAAAGTTGAAGAAGAATAAGAAATAAGAAACCCTTAACAATAAAGCCATCTAGTCAAGTGTCTGGTTCCAAGGGAGTCTTAGGCCTGCTCACATAACCAAGTCTTGAGGGTCTTACAAAATTTGAAAAGATATGGGGCTAATCTAATTTGGGGGGAAAGGATGTTCCATAAGGAAGGTATCACACAGAGAAGTCATATATCTTGGAATCCACAAATGTAGATCCCTTGCCAATGGTATCTGCAACATGCCTTCTGTACAAGACCTGATAAGGTGGGTAATGTAAATGGGAAAAAAAAGTTCTTTAGATAGCCTAGTCCCAGGCCAAGAAGGGTTAAAACCAGCACCATAAAGTGTATCCAGAAGCAAACTGGCAACACAGAGCAGTTTCTCTAGGAGCACATAATTGATGCATTCTGTATCAATTAAAGCTTCTGGATATTAATAATATTAATAATAATAATAATAATAATAATAATAATAATAATAATAATAATTTAATTTGTATCCCGCCCTTCTCCCAGAAGGGACTCAGGGTGGTGGACAGCCAGAATTAAAATACATACAATACAAAAATTAAGATAAATTAAAAGATATTAAATCGATCGGCCTCCCAATTTAAAACCCCAAGTCTATAAAATTCAAAATCCCAATTTAAAACCATTTAAGCTAGGCCGGCTTGCTGGAATAAGTAAGTCTTCAAGGCTTTGCGGAAGGTACGAAGGTCCGGGATCAGTCTTATTCCAGGAGGTAGCTCATTCCATAGGGCGGGTGCCCCCACAGAGAAGGCTCTCCCCCTGGGGGCCGCCAGCCGACATTGCTTGACTGACGGCACCCTGAGGAGGCCCTCTCTGTGAGAGCGTATTGGCCGGTGGGAGGTTATCGGTAGCAGCAGGCGGTCTCGTAAGTACCCTGGCCCTAAGCCATGGAGCGCTTTAAAGGTGAGGACTAATACCTTAAAGTGCACCCAGAAGACCAACGGGAGCCAATGCAGCTCGCGCAGGAGAGGCGTTACATGGGAGTGCCCCGTTGCTCCCATAATCACCCGCGCGGCCGCATTCTGAACCAGTTGGAGCCTCTGGGTGCTCCTCAAGGGGAGCCTCATGTAGAGAGCGTTGCAGTAGTCCAGGCGAGATGTAACGAGGGCATGAGTGACCGTGCATAAGGAGTCCCGATCCAGAAAGGGACGCAACTGGCATATCAGGTGAACCTGATAAAAAGCCTTCCTGGCCATGGCCGTCATGTGCTCTTCTAAAGACAGCCGTGTGTCCAGGAGGACGCCCAAGTTGCGAGCTCCCTCTGTAGGGGCCAATAACTCGCCCCCAATAGCCAGTGATGGCACCAGCTGGCTATATCAGGACGCCAGTATCGACAGCCACTCGGTCTTGGAAGGGTTGAGTCGAAGCCTGTTCCTCCCCATCCAGACCCGCACGGCCTCCAGACACTGGGACATCACTTCAAGGGCATCATTGGGGTGGTCTGGGGTGGAAATGTACAGCTGAGTATCATCAGCGTACAGATGACATCGCACCCCAAAACCACAGATGATCTCACCCAGCGGCTTCACATAAATGTTGAACAGGAGCGGCGAGAGGACTGACCCTTGCGGCACCCCGCAAGCAAGGCGCCTCGAGGTCGACCTCTGCCCCCCTGCCAACACAGACTGCGACCGGTCAGAGAGATAGGAGGAGAACCACTGCAGCACGGTGCCTCCCACCCCCAATCCCCCCAACCGGTGCAGCATGATACCATGGTCAATCTTTGAGGGCAACCCCAATATAGAGTACAGTTCAATAGTCCAATCTGGAGGTGACTAAGGCATGAGTGATTATAGGCAGGACAACTGGTATACAAGACAAAGCTATGCAAAGACCCTTCTAGACACAACTGCCACCTTCTCATTGAGCAGGAGTCTTGAGTCTAGGAAAACCCCAAGGTTATGCATTGGGTTTGTCTGGAGTAGTGTAACACCATCCAGTATAAAAGATGGCTAGTATAGTCCTTGAATCAGAAAGTGTGATAAACTAAACACACTCAGTCTTGATAGAGTTCAGCTGAAGCCTGTTGTTCCCTATTCAGACCCTCACAGAATCCAGATACCAGGATAAGGACATGAGGGTAACAGTTAATTTGCCCAGGCAAGAAGTGTACAGTTGAGTATCTGCATTTTAATGATACATCACCCCATGGAGACAGATGAGCTCACTCAGCAGCCTCAAATAGATGTTTAAAAGGAGAGAAGAAAGCACTGATTCATCCTGATAATCTGCTTTCTCTAAACCCTCTGAAGCTTCTGCATGACTCCCTTCTCCACTGTTTTCCCCAAAAAGGGAAGGGAAGCTATCTGGGAGAGTGGTGAAATCCAATTTTTTTTACTACCGGTTCTGTGGATGTGGCTTGGTGGGCATGCTGTGGCTTGGTGGGTGTGGCTTGGTGGGCATGGCAGGGGAAGGATACTGCAAAATCTCCATTCCCACTCCACTCCAGAGAAAGGATATTGCAAAATCTCTATTCCCACCCCACTCTGGGGCCAGCCAGAGGTGCTATTTGCCGGTTCTCTGAACTGCTCAAAATTTCCCCTACCAGTTCTCCAGAACCTGTCAGAACCTGCTGGATTCCCTGATCTGGGAGCACATTAGTACCGACAGATACTTCTTAGCTAACTCCTGTTATAATCCCGGATATTTTCTTCTGAGGATACACAATTGATAAGGTTATGAGTAGGATCAGCACATAGGCTTCACAGGGGGGTGGGAGGAAGCAGATAAGCAGAAAGATATTAGACACACCATTGCATATGGGCAAACAGACACAAACAGGTAAATTAGATACTCCTTGGATAAAAACGTAAAAAAAAGGAGAGGGAATCAGATGCTCTTAGAGTTTGACATGAATAGATGATTAGAAGACTCTGTTGTCAGTCAAGATGAGAAAATTATCAAAAATTAAACAAATGAGGAAGAAAAGATGGATTTCTTAAAAGAAGTTGTTTGGGATGTGTTGAGAATATGACAATCAAATTTAAAAATCCGATCACTTTTCTATAATAACTCAATTGCCCACACAAGTGGCATATGTATGTCCTTTTTTAGTAAGTGGTTGGTAATGAAGGTTATCTTCCTTTATTCACCAGCCTTAATGAATCAAAACAAGCAGTAGTATCATTGACATAGAGTAGGCTCCTTTCAGTAAGGTTAAAAAAAAAGCTATGTCCATCTTCCCTTATTCAAAGAAATAGCACCTTACAAGTAACTTTCCTCTTCAGAGTCTAATGCCATAGATCTCCAGCAAGGGATAGAAGAGCATTCAACTAAAGGCAGCTGTAGGAAGTGATTGCTCTATGGTTGATTTAACAGTCTAGGTGGATATAATTAGATACATATCAAATCAATGTTGTGGAAGTTAAGTCATTTACTTCTTGAAGGCAGGAAGACATAACAAATAAATTAAAAGACTGGTTTTTAAAGGATAAAAAACCATTAATAATGATTCATGAAACTAAAAACAAACACACAGCATCAAGAAGCTATGATAGAATTCTATATTACTTAACATTATAACCTAGATGGAAAAATCCTTAAAAGGTATAGACCAGGAAGAGAGAGAACCCAGATTCAGAAAAAGCAACAGGATTTAAGAAAAAAAGGATATAAGATTAAATATCTGAAAAAGAGCAGCAATAAATAGTAAGAAAGAGCTGGAGAATAAAAATAATTTATTCAGAAATGGCAGTGGGGATGTCAAGTGAGAGCCAGTCTGATGTAGTGATACGACACTAAGCTACAAAGTAGGAGATCTTGAGTTCTAGTCATGGTTTAGAAATGAAATCAATGGATAACTTTGGGCCAATCACTCTTTCTTAGCCCTAAGAAGAAGATAATGCTAAACCATTTCTGAAATCTTATCAAGAAAATTGCAGAGACTTGTCCAGGCAATCTCCAGAAGTCAATATAGACATAATTCCAAAAAAATGGAGGGGATTACACCAGCCACCACTATTAAAAATAATAGTGGAAAACTTGTATATTTGTATCAGTATAATTTTAACATACATATATCAAAATCAAGACTTGCTTTAAGTATTTGATCACTTGTCACTTTTTTATACTGTAGAAAAGAAGACCTGTTTAGAAAAAAGGGAAAGACACATATCTGTCTCTATTTCTACCTCTACCTCTGTCTCTATCTATATACATTCAGACATACATGTAATATGAATAATAATGCTTTTTTCATTGATATTTCCTTTTATTCTCTGAAACAAGGACCCAGAATTTTTCTCTTTATTCAGGAAAAAGCTTATATTAATGTTACATTCTCTACAGTGGAGTGCCAGGAGCTGGTTTCTTGGCTCTCTATTTTTTTAATATTTTATCAGTAATTTGGATCTGGAGGTGGTAGAAATGTGTGTCAAATGCTTACCACATGTGATCCTTTTCAAACAAAAGATTGATTTCCCGATGCTTTGAGTTAGATTGCTGATAGATTCCTTGTGCGATGTTTGATCAGATAGTGTTGGCATTCTTTTTCTGTATAGTTTTTATATTTCTATTTCTAATTGTTCCATGTTGTACATCATTAGAGGTATGATGGAATCAGGTATGATGCAGTTTTAGAGAATGGGAGATAACTGTATATATGAGTAATATTAGGCTGCATGAATGGAGATGTATTCTGTTATTATCACATATAATTAAGGAAACTATTATTCTGAAATGGTCAGACCATTCCTCTGGAAGAATTATATCCAGTTAGAGTGCCACATTTTAAGAAGTATTCAACAAATTGGAACAAATTCAGAAATGAATAATAAGATGATCAGGGACAAGAAACAATGAAGAGAAAATGAAAGATATGGAAATGTTCAGCCTTGAGAAAAAAATGCTAAGAAAGACTATGAGTACCTGAAAGATATCATACAGAAGAATGTTGAGACCTATTCTCTATTATTTCAGAGAATCATAGTTACTCACACTATTGATTAGAACAATGGAGTTGGCAAAAAAGCTGAACTTAACACAGAAGCCTTAAATGGAAGGGTGAGAAATTTAAACTTACTTGTTTTATCTAATTTGCTAAAATACATATATCATTATTTATTAAACAAACATATCTTTTCTATATTGTTGTTATAAAACAATCTAGTTATTGGTACTCCAAAAGTAAGAAAGCCCAATACAGAAAGAAGAGGAAGAAGAAAGTAAAATGGTGGTGTAAAAATTGAGACTGGCTAGATGGGAACCAGCAGTTTCCAGGTAAGATAGTCATCAAGTCTTACAACCACCTGATTTCAATGCTGTGACAAATGATTTACTGCAAAGTTCAGATGTGAATCTTGATAGGTTGCCCTAAATAAGAGTGATTAGCCCAAGATTTTTCAGTGAGTTTCCATGGTGGTTTGTAACTATATGATAATCAGAATATGAGATACACAGATGTAATAATCTACATAGCAATACCAAAAGGCATAATATGTATGAAAGACAGACAAAATTAAACACAATCACTATTAACATTTTAAAAGGAAGAACAATATAAGAAGTGCAGTAAACCCTGGAAGATCATCTACTTCAACAGCTTGTCAAGCGTAGGAATCAGTATTACTGTTGTAGCATGGGAATAACGAGAGGCACAAGCAAGCTAGTGACAACAGCTCTTTAATTCAGGGTGAGACTTCAGCAAAGAAACACAGGCAACAGCCTTCCTTATATACAGTTCAGAAACCCGTTAACCAATCACAAACAGTTCCCAATTCAAATCTCCCGCTCAAATAGATATATACATAACAATTACGGTGCCAGAAACTTCTGCTCATGCTAGGTTAGCATTTCCCAGATATTTTTTTACTTACTTTGGGTTGCCATTCTTTTTACATCATGTGCTGAAACAGCAGTTGGCCCATGATGATAGTGAAGAACAACACTGTCAAGTTAGAAAGAGAGCTGCTGCTCTCCTGCTATATATTATAGAGCAAGTTCCCTGAACTTAACAAATGTTGTTCAGTCTCCTTTTGAACATGGATTTAGCACTTTCCTGGAATAGCACTGAAACAAGTCCCAAGGGACCCAGACTACCAGCTGATGTCAACTGATGGCAGCTGGTAGTCAACTTCTCTTTGAAAACATCAGCAGAAAGCACTTCTGAAAAACAGAGCAAGTTTTGACAGATGGCTAACCTGCTGGTCTAGCAATCTATCAAATTGCCCCTTTCACCTATCCCCAAATCACATTAAAAAGAATGGTTTGTTATATCTTTTCCACCAGTTGATAACTTTTGATGGGATTCAAATAAATGAAGTCGGCTCCTGTGCTTTATACCTTCCTGTACTGAAGTATAGTACACTAACTGAGCACAGTTTATTGTCATTGTGCTTGGGGGAGAATATGAATTCTGACCATGGGTAGCAAATTTTATGCCAAAAACATTTTCTGAATTAGTGGCCCTGAAAAAGAGCCCTTAGTGACTTGGTGAACCTGACTCTCTGTATTAGGTCCGTAAAATGCAACGACACATGTATATTTTAGTATATTTTAAGTAAAATCACATCAATAAAGAAAACAGAGATGATAGTTAGGAATAAGAACAGCATGGTGGGACAAATTATGAGTACAAGAATATCATCAAAAATGTGTCCTCTTTAATGAGGTACAATTTTTTCTCTGAATTGTACAGGAAGTTGTATACAATCATTTATCAGCAGCAGGCTGCACACACAAAATACTATCAGAATACTTTACAAGAGGTCACAGCATGTTTCCTATTTTCTCAGGAGAAGCTGTTCTATTCCTTAACATGTCCTCACTTTGGAATCTTTCTGGGGCATTGTGATATTTAAATCAATTAGACAGAAGCAAAGCAATTTGTCAAAATCTAGTTATGAATGAGTCACATTTCCTAAATAATACTCATTTTACAATTTTGGATTGATTTATTTAAGATGCTTATCTGGTTGTCCAATGTCCACCTTTCAAGCAAAACTCTGGGGAGCTTTAAACAAAGGATAAAACAATGCATACAAAAAGCAAAAAGAGAAAACAATAAAACTGAAAAAGAGAATTGTTATTATTCCCTTTCTTGAGTCAGTTAAGGCACAATAGACCAACGAATCAAATTATATGTGAAGCTGTACTTCTTGTAAAGCACTGTCATGGCGATCATTATCTAAGTACTATCTGAAAAGTGATGCATTAAAAAAATATACCTGCATGTTTGACATGTTGGCCTCAGTGATTTTCTTATGAAATTTGTCCCCTTGTCAAAGCAATACTTTTTTTGCCCCTAAAATCCCAGAAATACAGTTCAGCTTGACCTCTCAAATTCAAGACAAAACCTGCAGCCATGATCATCTTGAATTCCAAGCCTAAAAATTCTCTTTTCACCTTCTTCTTGAGACAATATGTTGCATTCTGAATACTGTATACCCCAAATGCATTAAACGGGCAGGGGGAGAAAAGAAAGCTGATATAAAAGAAATATCATGCCGGGCAGATTATTTTTACATGCAATGTTCATTATATTTGACATAATTTTCTTATTTCCAATCCTCTTTCTTACATAACAAAGAAATCCAAAGCCAGATTGTTTTTTATCTTCTTAACAGCTGAAATCACAATTTATTTTAAGTTCTTTATCCTGCTTCTTTTATTTTGCTCTCTCTTCAGTGATTTCTTCTGAGCATGGTTATATATTACCCATTTTTGCATGTAGGACTTACTTACTTGAGCAGCACTGAGTTGTATGAACTAATCTAGCATATGTTAATGCATGCAACATGGGGAACAATTCAGAAAGTGATTTTAATGTTGATATTTTGTTTATATGTCATAAACCAGCTATAGGAAAGAAAGGATGCTGCAGCCCAACTACTTTCTTACTTTGGAACAATTAAGACTCATGTTTGAACAAGAATGTATTGGATTGCAGTGTGCAAAGAACAATATTTATAAACACTTCTAGAAAAAAATTTCAGCCCTGAATAATCATTATGGCTGCTATCTGTATTTCATTTATTCTTATTTATCTATTATACAAGAAGACAGCTGAATCAATTGCAGTCAGAAGTTTATGAATGATGAGTTATGTTCACCTTGGTTGGGTCACCAATTTAATAGAGCTGATGCACTACACATGTGCCATCATACAAGAATGCTTGGGTTGAATTCAGACAGTTTCTCTATCAAAGATCTTATTTTGTTGACATCACTAGTCCTTTTTCAAACATCAAAAACACTGTCTGCTTTCCTTCCTTTTTAACTGTGGCATTTTCCCGTAAGAGGAATCTGGTGCCGGGCCTTTGAAAATAAAGCCAGACACGCAAATTCCTTTCTACTCGTCATTGTGTTTGCATTGTGAGGTTCTGTATTTTCCTCTGACTCACCTGTACTGTGCTTTTGTCTTCTTTTTCCAAATAATCCAGGCAGATCTAGACTTCCGCAGACTCACCAGCCACTCAAAATAAGCTGCTGTTTCAAGCAGTGTTGTGTGTTCCTTTTATATTATTTCAAAACAGTGAAAAGCCTTTGGCGCCAGCACTAAATCATATGCGAGTAACCAATGACTCTGAAACATTGCTTTGAACATTGTTGGCTCATATGCATCAAATGCTAGAATTTCTACTATCTGATCCAAACCTGTCCTTCAACCTAAGTTTACTGCAAAGGGTAAGAACTGTAATCACAGAGGAACAAAGGGCAGGATGTGAGTCAGAGAGGGCTACCGAATTCCCAACTAAAGGCTAATACTTATTCTTTTCATGTCTGTTCCACCCTCCACAAAATATAGAGTTGTTCTTAATGCATCTAAGGATGAATTTCAGTTGCAATCTCAGTATATTATAGGGCAATAGACTTGCACACTCACAGAGAAACATATTTTGTATTGTTTCACAAGCTAAAGAACAATGCAAATAGCTGGAAAATATAGGTAAATAGAATTCTAGTTGTGTTTCCATGGAAAACAGTACAGGGAATTGTGAGAGAATCTTGATTTTGATCACTCAAAATGGGTTTACTATATTGTACAAACCCAGAAAAATCCACTCTTTTCACTTACTAATCAAGGTTTTCTTTTCACTCTCCAATCAAAGCAGCAATGAAAAGCTAACAATCAGAATTATAAATGTCTAATGTCAAAGGATTATACTCCCAAACAAATGCAAGAAAGGAAACCCTTATGAAAGAGTTGTTTGAATCTCTCATCACCAGGTTAACCTTGCATTGGAGTGGATTGACCTCTTGTTGCTAGGGATTTTCTGTAGATTAGAATTGCTAATGAATTATCCACTTAATCTGGTTATATGTCAGAATGCCCCATCTTGGAGTTCTTCCCCCACTCCCTCATATTCTGACACCTGATGCTCTACAACAAACATCCAATTTCTACTCCCCTTTATAATAGTGCCAAAGTTATAGTTAGAAAGTGAAGTAGAAATACTAACTTTTGCATGGCAGTTGAGGGGGAAAAAACCCTCCCCAAAGATATTTAGAGGCTACAATCTTCTATTTTGAAATGGAAGTTCAAATCTGTATTTTATGTGTCTTCATGCAGTGGGATCAATACTTGGGTTCCTTTTCTATTATTTCAGAATATACACTATAATGATCAACATAGTTATCAAGCAGGCTGCTGGTTAATGGAGCTGGGCTGTGTGGTATACAAAATTCCTAAGAGAAACCTAGCCTATTTTTCAATAATAATATTTTATTTAACTTACATTCTCAAATTCTGAGGGACATCATATCAAATTTTTAGGGGTGCCTTGCCGATGTGAGTCAAACAATTTGATGTTATATCTGTTTAATCTTTCCAGATTACAGTAAAATCTTAATTTAGCTGACCTGTATAATGGACTCTGCATGCAACATTATGATTTGCATCATTTGCATAATGACAATACTAAACTTGATTACTTCTCAAGCTGGTTAAATTTCCTCCTCCCCTTTTTTTTCGGTATGTGATGGCTTTGGTGTGCAAACCTATGCTATTTGGTTTACTATATTGTGCAAACCCAGAAAAAACAAATTAATTCAGCAGCCAAGTTAATGCTCACCTTTGAACAAGTTCTGGAGTAGAAGACCTTAACATCAAATATTGAAGTGGTCATTGCCTCTTTGATTTTGTTATGTGTGTGTGTGTGTGTGTGTGTGTGTGTGTGTATGTGCATGTGTGGTAATGTTTGCCACTGCCTTCTTCCTAAGGCTAAGAAATTAATTGACCCTAAATCAGCTAATTGATTTAAGATTCAGACAGGATTAGAACTCACCATATCCTGATTCCTAGCATGGTACCTCTAACCATCTCATCTCCACCGTTACATTGTCATAAATAAGGTTTGCCATATAGCTAGCCCCTTGGTCTAATTTTGAATTAGTACATTGTGTCAACCAAGCTTCAAAAAATTCACAGTTAAATAATCCATATTTTAGCATAACATATATTGTATTACCATTGCCATTCTCACGCAACAAATATAGTGCATGAATTAACTCTGAAGACTGACTGGATTCTGAATCCATCTGTTTGTTTGAAAGGATTACTTCAGGGTTGATATGCCAAAAAAATGCTGGAGCCCGTGACTTAATATATTCCTATGGATGAGAGTTTCACAGTACAAAGTAAAAGAAGAAGACAATTACTGCAAAGCTCCACAATCAGATCCAAGTGGGAAATAGATTTCTCTGGATGGATGAAATGTAATAAATGGGTTTCTGCTTTCTTGCTAGAGCAGTTGGCGGCATTTCTATATGTAGTTTATGCAAACCCTGATAGGTCCTGAGAATAAATGACTGTTCTCTATATTCTTTTTTTTTTTCCTTTATCAGCTCTTAGTTCTGAGCACAGCTTCGCAAGCACTATCTGCAGTGTAGTTTATTTGAAAATACCAGAGAATACTGCATTGCTACTACATAGGATTCCCTATCTGTAAACAGCTGGAACACTGCACACTTTTTTTTACTCATGCTACTGTTCCATGTGGATTGCAGGTTCACCCCTTTCCCTCTCAAAAATAGCTTCAAGATTAATTTGCTATCAGAACAAACTCATGGACAGTCACAAACTTCACAATTTATTACATTTGGTGATTGGATTTTAAAAAAAACCCTCTGATTTCGGAGTAGCCACTGCCTATCAGTGCATAGCACAGTATGTGGCATTACGTTTTCTTTAGCGGGTCTAGCTGAGATTGCGTAGACCATGACAAAATGAACTTTGGACTAGCATATTAAAGCTAAAACTCTCTTGGGAGAAATGGTGGGGCTTGTAAACAGAATATAATGACTACATGAAATGAAATGAAACAATATAGCTAGATATATTATGTGGTTGAAACATTTTGGATTAAATCCCAAACTCAGTTTTCAATCAATATTTTTTTTTTCATTGAGGCATAACTCTTCAGAGTTCATGAAATATTTGTTTCAATCTATGAACTGCTTTTTACGAAAACCCTTAGAATAAAAGGGAGGGGGAGCTTAAGGGTAGTTGGACAATTTAGTTCTTTTGCAGGAGGATAACATAGTGCTTAGACATACCACAAGGATACGTAGAAAAACAAGGTAGATTAGTGCTATGCAGACTTCAAGCAGGATTCACATGAAATAGAAATGTCTGCTATTCAGCAGTGACTTCCTTTTTTTTCTCTTCAGGCTCCAGCATTAGTCTGTAAAAGAAAAAAGTAGCTATTTTAAAAAGTCATTCACGTTAATGTGACTCTAAAAGCAGACGTATCTTTTTCATGTGGACTCCAATTAATAAGTAGGAAAATGCTGCTATGATCATGTAAAACCCAAAGCTTTTTTTCTGAATCGTGTTCAAAACATGAACCATCCTAATCTAGATAATTTATGAGCATATCATGCACAAATATATAGGAAATCCTGAAAACCAGGCTTTCTTTTAGACAGGCTGAAAAGTTATTTGTGTAAGCAAAAAAAAGAGAAGAAGCTGAAATTAAACTGTAATTTATGGATAATGTAGCTCTTTACTTCTTGAAAATTAAGATAGTGTCAACTCTTTTAGATTTGACCCATTAAGATTTCTACCACTTTTGTTTAGAGCTGGGATGTTTATCTTGCAAAAGACTGGGAAGTTTTTACAATTCAGACTCAAAGCAGTGTTGACTATTGTACATGTTCCTAAGTCAAAAGACAAGCCCTTATCTTCATAGCCTAATGCTTCTATTGTTGCACACTGGTTTTGCATAATTGTGCATTGTGTTGTTTGCACAATGCTTTCATTGTGCACACTCTTTGAGTTCCTCTTTTCAAGAGCAAAATCATCTGCTGATAATATTTTCAAAAGCTCATTTAACTAAAACATCAAATGTGTGATTTCATACTCTCAGATGCAAAATGACAAATAGTTATAATGCCTCTGGGTTGTGCCTTTGAGATGGAACACAATATAAATAAATGATGCATCTCTAACTGAATGTGATAGTAAGAAACTATTGGCTATAAAATAAAGGTCCCTTTTTCTAGAGACATTATTAAATGGAACATGAGAAGGAAGTTTCAAATTGTCACAATTTGCTCTTTCAACCACCAGTCCATGGCTGCAAATTTGCATGTTGTTCTTAGATCTTTAATTGCATCATGTGCTAAGACAACAAGCAAGTTTGATTAGCTTTATAATTGCAAAAATGTTTTGATGGTATGATAATTTGTAAAGCTCTGGCTTCTTAAATAATAATTGTGGTAAAAAAATTAAAAAATGGTGATATTGCCTCTGACTTTAGAACAATGGAGCAACCCTTATCTGACTTGGAAGTTAAACCAGTAGGAAGGAAACGTGAATCTGCTGAGATTTCCGATGAGCAGTACAATGATTATTATTTCTTGCTGATCTGAAGAACACATCTTGAGAATGAAGGTACTATTGATTTTTGTCTAAATTGTCTCTATTTTGAGATGTCCATATAGCTCTGAATATGAATAGCCTGCTGTCACCGTTCTAGATTGAAAATAGAGCAACTAGATAACTGATTCTTAATTAATTCTCCTTGTGTGGTTTTTTTCTTTTTAATTTTAAACTGTGAGAAGCTACACCTTACCGCATTTGTAACAGTCATAATAAATATTTAATGTCTATTCAGCATCTCACTCTGGTCTAAATCTCCACACATCCCTTCTGCAAAACAGCCTGTAAATTGTTATGTGGTGCTTCAATGGTACTAGCTATCTCTGATGAAAAATGGAGGTTTACAAGTTCATCTTAAGAAGTTTACTAAAGAAACTTTTGTGCAGTTGAGACCTTGAATCAATGGAAGTTGTTGCTGAGACCAACTTTATCCTCACAAACTGTCTTTCGCTGATGTAAAGTTTGCACCTGGGATTTGTTATGTAACTTGTAACAGAATTGCTGCCTATGGATGCTAGACAAGGAATTTTGTTTGTCCTTGATTGTTGTTATCCTAATACTTAAAACTGACTTGAAGCTTCCCTCCTTCAATTCTGTTGGCTAGGATTTATAACCCACCCATTCTCAACTTAATTTTTTAGTGCTTAAGAATTTAGATTAATTTTCTTTATGCAGAAAAAAATGTGAATACATATATGGGTAGTCCTTGACATACAACCAGTTATTTAGCAATCATTTAAAGTTACAACAGTACTAAAAATAGTACTGTAGACTTACAACCAGTCAGTACAATTGTTGCAGCAATCCCACAATCACATGATCAAAATTTAGGTGCTTAGCAACCAGCATGTAATTATGATAGTTGCAGCATCCCGGAGGTCATGCAATCACCATTTGCAGCCTTCCCAGATGGCTTCTAACAAGCAAAGTCAATGGAGGAAGGTGGATTTGATTACCAACTGTATGATTCACTTAACAACTGTGGCAAAAAAAAAAAAGATGGCAAAATTAAGCAGAAATCACTTTACCTTGCTTATCAATGGGAATTCTGCTTCCAACTGTGGTTGTGAGGCAGCCTAGTTGTACACTGTCCTTGTAATGATTTACTTACTCTCTGTATAAGGTTTTTGTCTATTTAACTACCAGGTGTGATGTTAAAGATGCTGAGTTGAAGATGCTAAGCTTGTCAGCTGGAAAGCTGACAGTCCGGTTCAAGACCCAAGCACCATGCAAAGGGGTGAGATCCCATTACTTGCCCTAAACTCCTGCCCACCTAGCAATTTAAAAGCATGCAAATGTGAGTAAATAAATAGGTACCACTGCAGTGGGAAGGTAGCAGCTTTCCAAGCACCTCAGCCATGGGTGCTATTCAGCAGGTTCTGACAAGTTCTGGAGAACCAGAAATTTTGAGTAGTTTGGAGAACTGGCAAATACCACCTCTGGCTGGCCCCAGAGTGGGGTGGGAATGGAGATGTCCTTCCCCCAGGAGTGGGGAGGAAATGGGGATTTTGCAGTATCCTTCCCCTGGAGTGGGGTGGGAATGGAGATTTTGCAGTATCCTTCCCCTGCCATGCCCACCAAGCCACACCACGCACATCTAGCCACACCCACCGAACCGGTAATAAAAAAATTTGACCTCAGCATATAGTCATACTGGCCATGTGACCATAGAAGTGTCTTCAGGCAGCGCTGGCTCCTTCGGCTAAGAAATGGAGATGAACACATCCATCTAGAGTTGGACACAACTGGACAGGGGAAACTTTTACCTTTAACATTCAAGTGGCACAATTACTGCAATCATCGGTATAGAAATCTAAAATCAAAATAGTTTTTTTTTTAAGCCAAGTGACTAAAAGTAACTTTTCTCCTTGTTTGTCATCCTAGCTGTTATTGAAAATCATTTTTTCATGCTGCAATGGGCTGCAATGTGGTGGGTGTGTTTTAAACAGCTTGGAAATATTTATGAATTCAAACATCTTAATAGCAGGTGCAACAAAAGCAACCCATGGCAGTTATAGTGTTTTTAAAAAATCCTTGGTATCATGGAGATGTTCTACAATTTATTTTGATAGAGACAAATTCAGGTTTCAAGTTGACCGAAACAAAGTTTGTTGCAAAAAGGGAATATTCAAAAGGGAAGGGCCAAAATCATTTGCCAACTGAAACAATTAAATCCCATAAGTATGTTTATTTCATATTAATAACACAATACAGATAGTACTTGGCTTACAACCACAATTGGGTCCAAAATCTCTGTTGCTAAGCAACCAGGTTTTGCCCCATTTTACAACCTTTCTTGCCACAGTTGTTAAATGAATCCCTGCAGCTGTTAGTGACATGATTGTTCAGTAAATCTGGCTCCCCCATTGGCTTTGTTTGTCAAAAGGTCACAAAAAGTTATCACTGCAATCGTTGTAAATATGAGTCAGTTGCCAAGCATCTGAATTTTGATCACATGACCATGGGGATGCTGCAATGGACATAAGTGTGAAAAATGGTCATAAGTCACTTTTTTCCAGTGCCATTGTAACTGTCAGCCTGGAAGCCATCTTTTGCATTGGATCTTCAAGCCTGCCACATTTAGTGCTGTGGGAAACTGGGACGGGGGATTGCATGGAGCAGGGAAGATACTGTATATAGTCATAATAACATTCCTTTCTCTGAGAGTCAAGGACATCCTGTCCTGCACCTGGAGTGGTGTGACTGGGAGGCATCTCCAGTTGGAATGATACATTGATTGGACCATGTGATGGACATGTGGGTGCTGGGTAGGGCCTTGAGCTTTCCTTTGGGTGATGAAAACCTAGAAGCTTCCAGATTCAGGTTTTCCCAGATGTGCCAATATGACATCTCTAATAAAATGGAATTTTGAGGAACCTCTAGCCTCGGAGTCTTCCTTTGTTGGGGGTGTTTCTGTCAGGTTTGGACGTAATCTCAAATAAATTTCATTCTCAAACACAAAGTCTTTAAGGAATCTCTCATTTATTAAAAAATTTATGATCCGACCTAAACTCATATGCAGCCAAAACTGATTCTCTAAAACCAAACCCTCCCCTTCTGCCTCTCAAAATCTCAATGCCCATTGGCCATCTTCCAAGTCAGTCTCTTCTGCCAACTACTTCAGATCACAGGAATGTCCCCCTCCCTTCATCACCTGGGTAACCCTATCTATAAAGGGGGAGAAGAACACTAGATCAAAAGCCAAGCTACTACAACTTCAAACTGCTACTGCTAGCTCCGTTTTTTTTTCTTTTTGATCTTCATGGCAGCGATGAAAATAGAGCAACTTAGATCGCTGACAGTTACATGGAACCCTGACAGTAACTCTGAACAGTCATTGAATAAACTGTTGTAACTCAAGGACTACCTTTTACCATGTGTGTAATATTGTATTTGCTGTCCTTTTAGCACACCCAGAATCAACTATCTAAGGCCCCTGCCTTTTTTCCTAATGACCGGTTTTGTCATGTCTTCCCCTTAGCCACATCCTGTAAATGAGAATTTGTGTCATTTAGAAATATTGAAGTGAGAGCGAGGGAGAGGCTGGGAGCAAAGAATCCCTTTCCCATTTTGAAGA
This sequence comes from Ptyas mucosa, assembly GCA_012654045.1. Lineage (NCBI taxonomy): Eukaryota > Metazoa > Chordata > Lepidosauria > Squamata > Colubridae > Ptyas > Ptyas mucosa. The sequence goes on along the minus strand of WNWU01000003.1, from coordinate 26,106,295 downwards.
GGATAGGACCTCAATTGTGTTATTCACAATTATATGATTTAAAAATTAAATGTCAGCCTAGCTATGTATTCCCTATTCTCAATAAACTAGGTTTTCTGTGTATAAATTGGTGTCTCAACATTGGGGTCTTTTTAATATAGCTGCAGAATTATATTTATTAATAATTTGCCCTTTCAGTTTAAGGCTGTAATTTAAACTGCAATTGCGTAAGTCAGAGGCGATAAAACCTATGCCCAGTAGTTCAGAAAAGCCTTGTAAGGAAGTGTTTCTTATCAAGTCTGGTTTAAAATTATGTCTCCATAAAAATGTAATAACAGATTGTGGCTTCTGCATAAGAAATAAGCTAATGGGAAATAGCACTGTAGTTGAAAAGTGAATGGCATATAGGGAGAAGGTTATTTAATTGAGGCCAGGAACACTTGGGTTCAAATTTTCATTATCAAGAATCGCAGTGAGTGGCTTTGAAATAAATACTCCTTGGCCTTCAGCCTATCCAATGACAGAAAGCCCCTCAGAAGATTCCCTAGATCCCGGCACAAAATGATCTAGATATTCAGCCATAGGTTTAGTCAGACCAGTAACTGCTCTTACAAAATTTAATTTTATTAATAATTTTATTATATCAATATTGCATTACCCTCCATCTTACAAAGTTCTTGAATCCCCAAAGACCTATGCAAGAGTCCTTTTTGTAGACTTCGGTTCAGCATTCAAACCATCATTCCATAAATCCTTGTTTCCAAATTGATTCAACTTTTGATTCATCATTCAAGTGCCTGATCACACTTGCATTATAAGTTTTCTAATAGATAGGAAGCAGCAGGTGAAGCTAGGTAAAATCACACTGAATACCTGTTCAATTAGCACAGCAGCCACCCAGGGCATTGTGCTCTCTCCATTACTCTTTTCTCTTTATACCAATGACTGCGTCTCAAAGGATCCCTCTGTCAAAGTACTGAAATTTGCAGATGACACAACAGCCATTGGTCTCATTTGAGATGATGATGAGTCTGCATATAGATGGGAGGTTGAACAACTGGCCCAGTGGTGTAACAGAAACAATCTGGAGCTGAACACTCTTAAAACCATAGAGATGATAGTAGATTTTAGGAAAAGCCCTCCTATTCTACCACCTCTTAGAATATTAGACAACACAATATCAACAGTAGAGACCTTCAACTTTCTGGATTCTATTATCTCCCAGGATGTGAAATGGACATTAGAACCATCATTAAAAAGGCACAACAAAGAATGTTCTTCCTGCGTCAACTCAGAAAGCTGAGATTGCCCAAAGATCTTCCGGTACAGTTCTACAGAGGAATTATTGAGTCAGTCATTTGTATCTCTATAAACTGTCTGGTTTGGCACAGCAATCAAACCGGACAGGTACAGAATTCAATGGATAGTTAGGACTGCAGAAAAAACAATTTCAACCAGCCTGCCTTCCATTGAGGACCTGTATATTGCATGAACCAGAAAGAGGTCTGAGAAAATATCTACAGACCCTTCACATCCTGAACATAAACTGTTTCAATTTCTTCCTTCAAGATGCCGTGATAGGATATTGCATTCCAAAACTACTAGACACAAAGATAGTTTATTGCCCCACGCCATCACTTTGCTAAACATCTACTTCCCACAGCACCATCTTATTCCTAAAGATATTTACTCATATAGTAGACTATATTGCTATTATCCTTGTCATCATCTCATCTACTATCTTATCCTATTGCTATATTATGATTTATCAATTGTTATTTGTATCTTACGATTTATGACTGTATCTTATAATTTAGAATCTATGACTTATCATTTTGTTGTTCGTACGTATACTAAGAGTTTATGCACCCGAAACAAATTCCTTGTGTATCCAATCTCACTTAGCCAATAAAGAATTCTATTCTACAGTATTCTCTTCATCACTCATACTGTGTATTTTTAAAATAATTCACTGCTCTGGTGTTTTATATTTTGATATGCATTTTATATGTCATTTCTATGAATTTTTTGCACTATGGTGCATTTCGCTGTGCCAAACGAAATAAAATAAATAAACAAGCCTATCCAAGAGATGCCACACAAAGAAAGTGTGAGTTATCTGCTAGAAAAGTGAAGCAGAAATAAAATTGTTGGCTGGTGGGGTCATTGGGGAAAAGAAGAATTGATTTCAAACTTTCATACTTGAATTACTATTTCTCCCAACTTTGTAAGCCTGCCCAACATGCCAGAATTAAAGGATGCTGGTGCTAATGGACAGTGTGGCCCAGGAGTGGGATCTACTTACCTTTACTACCAGTAATGGGATCACATGCGCAGATCACCAGTGATGACATCCGGGGTAGTGGGCGGAGCCTCCCACGGGTTTTACTACCGGTTCTTGCAAACCGGTGCTAACCTGGGGCAACCCCTCCACTGGTGTGGCCAAGGATGTATATCAGTGGTAAGTTGCTACCGGTTCACCCCAGATCGGGCGAATCGGTAGCAGTGGCATCGGGAGGCTCTGCCCACCCACCTGGATGCTTCTGTGCATGCGCATGAGCGTGCATGTGTGCATGAGCAAACTGATAGCAAACTAAATTGAAACCCACTATTGATGCATATTAATGAGAAATTGCACACACAAAATTACAGATTATAAAAAAAATGCTTACCCCCAAAAAAAAGATTTTAAAAAAATGTATAACTAGACATATAATGGGATAAAATATAGAATAGACCTGTGATGGCGAACCTATGGCACGGGTGCCACAGGTGGCACGCGGAGCCATATTGGTGGGCACGCGAGTGTTGCCCTAGCTCAGCTCCAGTGCGCATGCACGCACTGGCCAACTGATTTTCAGGCCTTCCGGTCCCACCGGAAGTTGGGAAACTGGCTGTTTCTGGCCCTCAGAAGGCCTCTGGGAGGATGGGGAAGGCTGTTTTTGCCCTCCCCAGACTCCTAGAAAACCTCTGGAACCTGGGGAGAGGGAAAAACGGGCCTATTGGGGCCACCATGCCATCATGTACCAAAAGCAGGGGGAAGTGTGGGGGGTCACATGCGCATGCATGGGAGGGCAGGGCGCATTGAATTATGGATGTGGGCACCCACACCTGCGCCCCCCCCCGTTCCTCCCGCTTTTGGCACGCGACCACAAAAAGGTTAGCCATCACTGGAATAGACTATTGGAAAGTGTCCAGACACAAAGACTGTCCAGAGATTGCTATTTCTTAAGCTCGCACATATTCCCTTAAAGTATTTCTGGATTTATCAAGAGTTATAAAATATTTTTATATTATATTTTATATAGAATATAAAGTAGTGAATAGTTAATGTATGTCCCTTGTTAATGTTTCAATTGGATCTTTTTTAAACAATAAGTAAAGAAAAAGAGTTCCTGTTGATGCATTCTGGTTGTTATTTTCTAAAGGTCTACCTTATTCTGTTTTTATTACCTTCCACTTTTAAATTAAAATATTAGTTTTTTAAAAAATGGAAAATGAGAAACTGAGTCTAATGCTAACCAACATGAACATTTGAAGATATGACAAATAAGAGCCAGCTTTTATAAAGTAGTGTTGTCACTTTGCCCTATAGATTTCATATCTATCTTGCAAAAGATCAGATTTTCGCAATTAGTCCATAATAGCAAAGATATAAAAATCTCTTTTTTTCTACTGTCTAGTGACCATACAGAGTTTTGCACTCCAGATTCTGTCACCTCTACCTCAGATTGAACTTACCTTTCAGATGACAATGAGACAGTGCACAAAAACATTATGCCAGTAATTTTTCATTTTCAGAGAAGTGTGGTGATGATACAGGAAGGATGTTGCAGCAATGGATTCTCTCATAAATATGATTATATACCACAATATTTTGCAAAAACACCAGATGCTCAAGGCAGGCAGCAAGGGTCAATTTGATTTCATCTAGCAGGATTTTGAAATATTATACCCCATTTATTCCCTCAACTACATTCCCTGAAAAAAGGTGGTCGAATGATCAAATAGTCATTCTCTGCATTGAAATAAGTAGAGCAGCCTAAGAAGAATTACATGTACATGTGAAATACAGACGGTTCTGAATTTAAGTGACTGAAATTGCTGAAGAATTAAGGGGCAGAGATAAGCTGCTCATTTGGCTAATTTAAATAATAACTATTTTGTATTTTCAGTCACTTTTATTCAGATTTATACTATACTAAAATGAAAATATGAAGAACTGATTGCTTTTATCCATTTTGTATTTGGTTTTTGGTATGCTTTGGATAGGGTACATTAAAAAGGGGTTAAAAATTCAACCCGGGCATTTCACATTAAGAGATGAGTTCACAAGAAGGGCAAATGTTCAACCTAGCAAGTAATCATTAAAGAAGAAGAATGTTCATGGGTCAATCAAAACTGCAGTCTAGAAAACTGGCAATTAAGAAGAAACAGAAACTTAAAATGTCCACAGGCCTGAGTGTTCAAGATTGGGGAGGGAGCCGAGAATTCTGTCTACATAGGACTAAAGTTGTTAGTTAAAAATTGAGCCAAGAATGTAGAATAAAGAGCTGTTCCCGCTGTGTAAGAAAAGGGAATGTGAGAGGATGGGAATGGAAAGCACTGTTGCAGAAAAAAAAAATTAGTTAAAGACCAGCAATACATTCCTAGGACAAAACCTAAGTGTGAAGAGATGAAGATTTGTATTGATCGATTTGGGTTGGGAATACTAGCTGAATGAGCTTCTGCATGTATTTTTATCTATTCAAATGGTTCCATTTTTATCCCCGAAAATATTCTCAGCAGCATGCTCTCAGCATAACTTGTTACAGATTTATAATGTAAGTAAAAGAGCTGGTACACAATTTTATAGTTAAGATCATGAGCTTTGATCTGGGTAGTCAATGGTTTTTGTTTTTTTTTTAATTGAAAAGACAGTGCCGTGTCAGGATAACAATGCAAATAAAGCAGAGCCAGAGAGAAATCAATGGTAAATCTTAACATATAAGCTAATAACTATAACTGTACTATGTTAACAGTAATTATAGTAATACAACCAAAAAAAGGCGGGGGGAAACTTCAACTAAATTTCTACTTACATTAGCTTATTTACAAATTTTTCCATCTTATATCCATAGTTTTATACATCTTTGTTGTCCACACTAACAATTATTGACATTCATAAACTTCCCTCTCATTTCCCTTCTTGTCTCTATCCATTCATAAAATTTATTCCATGTCCTATAATATTTCGAGTCTTCTTTATCTTTAATTTTTAAAGTTAATCTGTCCATTTCAGCACAATCCCAAATTTTCCTAATTATGTCATCATCCGATGGGGTGTTTGCATTTTTCCAATATTTAGAATATGTAATTCTAGCTGCCATCAGTATATGTCAATGGCTGCTTTGTCATAACTTTCCGACAATATACCTAAAAGACACATTTTTGGTTTGAACTCAATATGTTGCTCAGTTATCATTTCTAACCAATTATGAATTTTCTTCCAGTAACTGCTTACTTTCTTACATGTCCACCACATGTGGTAGTATGTTCCTGGAGTCTGGTTTGGGTAGTCAATGGTTTAGAAACCTGCTTGGCCAAATGTTTAATCCAAGGAGATAAAGACTCTACTTGTCTATTACATTTAATGCATATTTCTTGTTATAATGAATTAGATTTTGGGATTGGGGAAATAAATAAACCAATTTCTTTGTTTAAAATACCTATTCACTAGATTTCATCACAACATTTCCTTTTTGTCATGGGAGATTAATGTCCAGTACAACCAACTTTCTATAGCACTTAGACATGGAAGAATATATATTCTTTACAATAAATGTACAGCAAAATATACTTTAGAGTTAGATACACAAAAGTATGTTTACTGTATATTGTGTGTGATGTGTGAATAGATATATAAATACATATCTATCAATATGGAGATGTGAGTTTAATATGATTTTATATTAAAGAGTCCTGGTGGCGCAGTGGACTAATTCACTGTTATTAAGATCAGCTGCTTGCAATTACTGCAAGTTCAAATCCCACCAGGCTCAAGGTTGACTCAGCCTTCCATCCTTTCTAAGGTAGGTGAAATGAGGACCCAGATTGTGGGGGCAATAAGCTGGCTTTGTATAAATATACAAAAGTATGAAGGCTATTGCTTAACACATTGTAAACCGCCCTGAGTCTCCGGAGAAGGGCGGCATATAAATCAAATTATATATATAGATGTATATATATAAACTATTTTTCACATAATTTCTTTATAATTTCATTATATCTATTATAATATCTATTATAATTTCATAATAGATGATAACAGTTGAATGGATACCTATAGAGATCTGCTTCAAAAATCTTTTAAAATAATTGGCACAGATTTCTTTCTTAATCTGCAAATCCTGCCTCTTCTCCAATTTTGCATCCTGAATATTGAATGGAACAAGGCTAGACAGTATACTATAACATTTGATGTTGTTACCTCAAGCAATATATAAAGACATAGGGAGAAATATATATTCCAAATTCTTCACAAGGGGTCCAAATGTGATAAACATACTAGATAATATGAAACAGTTACCTATAATTACACTGTTCTTAATGATCTGGGAAATAAAGTTACCACATGTATAGTTTTTCTTGGACCTGCCCTTCTTTGCTATGTACCTGGCTTTTTTAAGTATATGCCATACTTTAAGTTTGGCTAGCAGAAGTAAAACAAAGCCCACAGTCTTAGGAGAAAACCAAATAGGAAAAGCATGAAAAAGCTTACTTATGGAACTATTTCCAGTCCCATATTATCAAATGTGCTTAGATCTGGAGTTATCAACCCTGAGGATGTGTCAGCATAAAATGGGCAATAAAATAAAATGTGTTTCTGAGTTTTAGTATAGGCTAAGCCTTAGGCTAAATAAGATATGTGTGTATCTCTCCTAAGATAATGGTTGGAAGGTTTGATAACATTTAGTTTGATCAATTGAATCATGTATGTCTATGTTTATTTTGTTTATATTTACAGCTTTTGGAAATTGTGGGATTGTGGACTTTTTGCATGGAATGATCAAAATAATTACAATTCAGTACTGCATAACATTTTCAGTGTTATTCCCTTTCTTCCCTTCTTTTCTAATATCATCATCAAATTGTTACTATAGTTATCTGTAACATTTATTTTGTATGCACTTTATTTTCTTGTTTTTATATATATTTATATACATACATATGTATGTATGTATTTATATACATACATCACATATACATACGCATACATATATACATTTTAGCTGAGTTGATGCAATAAAATTAAGTAAAAATAATGTTATATCCTTATTTCCTGTTTATTTCCATTTGTACCAGAAGACGAGGAATCTTGATTAAGTACACTGAAAGGTTATTCACAGCAATTGTACTTCTGGCAGAAAAAAATAGTTTCTTAATAAATTTTAACTTTGTTTAGTAGCTCAGATTCAAATAAAAATTTAAATTGTTTCACTTAATAGTTGTTAGAGGGAGACTGGCCGAGCCAGAGGGCGGAGTCAAATGGGGAATTAGTCTTGAATCCCTGTATGTGCACAAAAGGGCAAAGTCTGACGTCCCCATTGAATCCTGCTGAATTATATTTAGTCTTACCCAGGTGTAAACTGTCAGTCTGAGAAAACACTGGTGTAGAGGCTGAGCAATAAAACAGCTAATTGAACTCTTCACAATTGGATCTGGTTGTTCACATGTGACAATATTACTACAAAGCCCAAATGATTTTTCTGTGATTTATAACCTATAATTTTAAATATCCAAGTCAGAATATTGCATAACTCAGAAAGGATAATGAGGAGAACCACTACAACAGAGCACTGAACATTGTTGTACTTTTCCAAAGTATTTCACTTGTTCCGAATTGATCATTGTGTGGAATGTATATAGGTAATCCTCGAGTTACAGTCACAATTGAGTCCAAAATTTATCCAATAAACCCTTCCCAATTTGGTTAAATTATTTTTTTTTAGTTCACAAGAAATATATGTAACATTTTTTAAAATTGAAATCCATTTATTTTGTAATAGACAATCAGTACAATGGTAATTTCGTTTTGTATTTCTAGGACAGGAAGTTGCAAAGAAACATCTTTTTCCCCCTACTATGTTTCCCCAAAAATAAGACCCTGTCTTATATTTTTTTGAACCCTAAAATAAGTGCTTGGCCTTATTGCCATGTGCTCAAAAGCTTGATTGGGCTTATTATCAGGGGATATCTTATTTTGGAGGAAACAGGGTAGAATTAGACCGAAGGGCTAGGGCAAATGCTCCTGAGCTGGACAACATCTCTAGTGATTAGTTAGAATTGTATTCTTTTACTTGGGTGCTCTTGAAAGAATGGATTAGCAAGAGCAGAAGATTGGTTCACTGATTATATGATATACTGTGATTCCAAAGATCTAGTGGTTTTACAAAAATATGCAATCTTAAATTATGTATGGTCAATATTTTAAAAAATAAAAAGTGCCCCAAATCCATGTTCTAAACCCTTTCTATAATATGATTATATTATTGACACAAGGACTTGGAATTACCCAATTATAATAGCAAAGACATGGCTAGAGACAGACTGTAGGACAGATCACAGACTGATTGAAACCAAGTTCCAAACCAAGCTAAAATGGAAAGACAAAGCCAACCAGTTTGCATGATATGGTTGGGATACAAATAGATAGATAAAAATAAATTGTGCACGAGTTAGCAATTTTAAGGAAAGCACCAAGAATTGCTTTTAAGTTTGAACTTCATTCATAAAAAATGAGACAATTGTGGAATGAAATCATAGAAATAATTATGGATGAATATGAACAGAGATTGGTGAAGACCAAATGACAGAAGAAAGTAGCTGAATGTCAGTAGAATTAATGAAAATTGACAAGAAGAGAAGTCAAAGCCGAACAAGATATAAGAAAAATCTCCAAAAAGAGTTTAACAAAGAACTCTGTTCTAAGAAACCAGAAGCAATAATAAGGCAACATTATTAAAGAAACTGAAGATGGAAACAGACCCAGAAAAAACACTGTTTTTCCCAAAAGATCTCCAAATTTAGGAGATTCTAATGTTGAAATGGTATGCTAAAGAGTGCCAACAGATAGACGGTAACAGATTCCAAGAAATTATAGTTGGAAGTAGCAAACTTAGATTCGGTACAGCAGAGATGTCAACATTCAAGATATCATGGAGGATACTAATTATTGACAAAAATGTCTAGTACTAGTAAATGAAGTTAGAGTAATGCTCAAGTCATTACCAAGCCAGAAGGTTGCAGGAATATATGGAATAACTACAGAAATATGGCAAGCTGCAAAAGAAACATCAATAAAGATCTTAATTAAAATATTCAAACAAATCTGAAAAACAACACAGTGGACAACAGATTTGTAGATATCAGTCTATATTCCAATACTAAGAAAGGACACTTTAGAGAATCTGCAAACTGTGATACATTATCTTTAATTTCATATGCTAGCAAAGTAATTCTTAGAATCATCCAACACAAATTATGGCCATCCATAGAAAAAGACTTGCCATATGTTCTTGTTGGTTTTTGAAAAGGCCAAGGAACAGAAGAGATTATTGCAAATGCATTGAGGACAATATGTGTTTCATTGATTATAGAAAGGAAGGTATTAGGTCATTTTGCCCATATCAAATTATAAAATATCCTTAGGAAAAAATGGGAATCCCAGAACATTGCAAATTTTGCATCGCCCTAAAATGAAATATATACACAGAAGAATTCACCATACATATGAACATGATTGGCTTCAGACTGGCAAAGAACTGAGATTGGGCTGTATATTGTCTCCTTTTTATTCAGTCTGTATATCAAATACTGTATATACTAAGGACAATGAACATATAGAAATGATGGAGTTTCAGCCTTTTAGGATCAGCTATTAATGATAAAGGAATGAGCAGTCCAGAAATATATCAGTTAACACTTGATGGTCTTGGAAAGGAGATTCAGATGTCATGATGTATATATCATATATCTACATAGATCAAAATTCTGTACGTAAATGTTCTCCCTGTGACACTCTGCAAGCAAAAGTTGGACTTGAAGAAGATAGAAAAAGTGATTCTGAACTCTGGTATTGAAGAAGACTCCCAAAAATAAATGGATAGCAAAGAAAGACTCCTGAGAATACTATGGATATCTAAGAAAGAAAGCAAATGGGCCAAAGAACAGATTTATTCAGAGTTCTCCCTTGATGCAAAATCACTAGGCTTACATTATTATATTTTGGATACATTATGCATAGATTCAGTTCTCCTGAGAACTCTCTGTAATGCTGGAAAAAAAGGAAAGGAAAAAGGAAAAGGGGATGGCCAGCAGTAAGATAAATAGATTTGGTTACAGTAAAGATGGGTATATTGGAAGACTGGAAGGGTATATGATTGCTAAGAGTTGACATTGACTTGATGGTACATAAACAAATGCATACATACATACAGACATCCTGCTGTATTTCATTGACATTTGAACTTAATGGAACTAGAACTCTAGTCAGATTTATCTCTCAGTCAATATCAGAAATATATTAACAGATAGTCCATCTGCTTTTGTTATAGCATATCCTGTGATTTTATTTATCTTTATGTAATATTTATATCTCTCCAGCCAAAAATCAAGATGGCTAACAGTAAATACTATAATAAAACAATTGCAACCATAAAATTCTGCAATGATATCTATGAGGCTCAAAATGTTGCCATAATATTAAATGCCAATCACATAATGGGACCAGGTTTGTGAAAATAAAGCCATATCTAATCCATGTTCATCCCATTTCTGCACAATCTGCTTAGTTTTAAGCATCTTTTCTTCCAAAATACATATATCTAAAAGCTTTTCATTTGAAAGAAACATAAATCATAAATATATTCATATCTCTCAAATGCATACTTTATACAGAATTTACTTGCTTATTGTTTATTTACTTTTAAGAAAATGCCAGAGGACTATTGCCCTTCCCTAAATAAATTAACCTTCTCCGTTCTGGCATCTTCCAATATGTTGAATTCAAATTACAGATTTTTCAAGCAGCTTGCTAGCTGTGAATTATGGAAAATAAAATCCAGTACATCAGAACAGTACATATTGGAGAAGGCTATAATAGGCTCAGGTTAGTTCATATTAGATTTTGCAATGGTTGAATTCCTCGGAGAAGCAGACCTTGAAATTCTTCTGAAAGGTTACATGTGTTTGTTAAATTTATATCACACCTTTCATTCAGGAGCTCAAGGGGACATTCACAGCAATTGTTCCTGCCATTTTCTGCAATAGAATAACCCTGTGAGTAGGTTGTGCTGAGAAAGGGAAGCCAGTCAAAATAACCCCATGAGTTTCTGTATGTGAAGGCAAGCTTGTTCCTGAATCTCCCAAGTGCTTCCCAATATATTAACGCTACAGTACACCGCATTGCATCTCATTAAAGAAAACAATATTCTAAAAGGTTCAAAGGAAGACACCTTATATTTATTTATTAAATTTGCATATCAGTTCTATCTTCAATGAGTCCTGGTTGTTAACAAAAAATAAATATCCAGAGTAAGAAATATTAATACTGAGCTCTGGTGGCTCAGTAGACTAAGGCAGTGATTAATATCCACTTACATCTGCTGCCTGCAATTACTGCAAGTTCAAATCCCACCAGGCTCAAGGTTGACTCAGCCTTCCATCCTTTCTAAGGTAGGTAAAATGAGGACCCAGATTATGGGGGCAATAAGCTGACTTTGTATAAATATACAAAAGTATGAAGGTTATTGCTTAACACATTGTAAGCCGCCCTGAGTCTCTGGAGAAGGGCGGCATATAAATCAAATTTATATATATATATTCATGGAAGTAAAAAAAAAGAAAGTCTGGAACCATAAGACAAGACAGCCACACCTCATGAATTATAAATGCCTTCTGAAAAAGACCTACTCAAACTCATTCCTGGTAAGTGCTAATTTACTTTCCAGAGTGAGGCTTTTCCATGAAATAGATGTCATAACTGACTCACCTTCATCTCAGAAAAGTGAGGAATATTATTTCTGACTGCAGAATAAACTGCAATGCTTTATAGTTCAAATTCAGGATTTTGAATTGCATCATAAATCCTATAGAAAACCAATGCAGGGCCTTCCAGATTAGTGGAACCATGTTCAACATGGTGTACATCCATAAACAGATGGGCCCCTGCATTTTAATTTTAATTTTATTTAATTTTATTTAATTTAATTTTATTATTTTATTTTATTCATTATTTAATTTTATTTTATTATTATTTTATTATTTTACTATTTATATTTAAAACATTTATATGGCTGCCCATTTTTTTAGACAACTGAAAGATGCATCAACTACAATTTCTAAGCATTCTTCAAAAGTACCTTATGTACAGGATATCATGATATTCCATATTAGGTGGTAATAAATGTTTGAGTTGTTATTGCAAGACCATCACTCCTGCTCTAACTCGGGCTGCAACTGGCACACAAAGCAAAGTTAATGAAGTTTCCATGGCTCCCACCGACCTACTCATCCAGCAGTATAATTTCAGGAGACATCATCTAGGAAGACCTCCAAGTCACCCAAATGCTACTTCAGGGATAATTCCAACCTCAATAATCAAAACTGCAGCCTATTGGAAGATTTTTTCCACCCATTCTGCCCAAAGACAGAGTTAAGCACCTTAAATAAGGCTGCTACATGATAGACTACCAAATATAAGTGTGTAATACAATGCAATTGTATTTTGCCATGGTGCATGCTGAAGCCTGAGTTTTAATCTATTCTCAGATTTCTTCTACATTTTTGTTCATTAGCACTAATGCACTTATCACCTTGACCCCTGGGATCAGCAAACAGAAAGACTACTCATGAACAATAACATCAAAAATATGATTTACCCTTCATACTTGTTGGAAGGCATGAAGGCTTCTGCAAAAAAAAAAAATGGCTAATTGAGTTATAGGAGCCTACCTTGACCTCTCAAATAGTTTCATTCAAAAACTGACCCAAATTTTAATTTACCTTGGAAGTCCTTTTTACTTATAATTCCATATATGGGCTTATACTAGATCAAAAATTTAGACTTTTCTTAACATAAGATCGTAATATTCTTACTTTCAATTATTTATCAAGTAAGAATATTTTTCTTGTCTATTTTACAGAAATTGTAGTAATTTTTCACCTTCTTTCATGCTATATATTGTATTGAATATTGGTATTGCTACTTATATATTTGTTGGATTTTAACAATGACCTGCAGTTTTTAAATTGAAATAATATATTCAGATATGTCAAACCAGTTATTATTGAGTATTGTTTCTTATACTGTTCCTTGAAAAATCAAAGGTCATATAAGGGAAAATAACATGAAGCCTAACATTAAAAAGTATGAATTCATAAGAAGACAAACAATGAAAATATCAAGAGCTAGATCCAAGAAGCATTTTAAATGCATCATGAGACAATATATTTAAAAAACAAAAACGTTAAAAATGGGGGTGGGGGTGGAAAGCTAATGAGATCGCAGAAATGGATTCTAGAATTAAAAATTGATTTTTAATATGAATGAGTGTGAATAAAACCAACTTTAGAACAACCTTGGGTAACAGAGTGATGGAATGTGTAGCATAGCTAATGGCAACCAAGAAATCAACTGTTGTATTAATTGATAAATTATGAATTGATAAAGAACCAGAAGTAGCATCCAACCAGTAGTAATTGAAGAATTCTTATATAAAATTGTTAAACTTTTTCTGTAAGATAATTGATCATTGATGTCAGCCTCTATAATTTTTCTAAATCTTCAGGAAAACCCAAGTTATAGCTTTACAGCTTTGACATCATATTGAATCTGATCCAATGCATTATTCCTGGATTTCTAGTTAAAGAATTGTTGCAAAAATTTGCAGAATCAGTAAATTTCCTTCGAAGCTTGGAATTCACTGAAGCAGATCTGCCAGGTCTGTTTATCACTATGCAAAACAGAAGTAACCTTGCACTAAGCCAAAATCAGGGCAAGGCAGAACGGTGCTTCATGAGCAGCGTTGCAGAATATACAGTAAATTCTCCTGTTTCTGTTTGCACAGCACAAAGAACAATCACTTCTAGACTGAGAGCTATGAAACCCAAGGATCACAGCATGGAGCATGCCCTCCACCCTCCTGCCTGTCTCTCTCTTTGTAAATTGCTTAAAGATTTTCCGTTTTAAAGAAGTTCCACTTTAAAGGAGGAATGACACACATTTCTATCTCTTCCCTAGGCAAAGCATGCCAATTCAGGTGTGAAGCTGTTTTACAGAACTATCCCTCCTTCTAGAGAAAAGAACATGAGAAGTTGCCCTATTTGCAATAGCCCTTTGAATATAAAGCGTAGTCAGAATATTATTTTTCTCAGAATTACAAGGTCTGCAATATCCTTTGGTACTGGTGGTTTCACCTTGAGAGAATTGTTGTCCCAATTTGTTCAGATGATGATGATGATGATGATGATGATGATGATTCTTTCTGGTTTGTTTAAAAAGAGCAAAATCCAGGATACTGCACTCTGACATAAAATGAGTAACATCTTTGATGAGTCAAGTCAACGGTAGATGTACAGCCTATGGAAATCTCCCTTGGGGGGCACTTTGTCATTGCTTTAGATCTCATCACAAGTCAACACCTTTGTCGCTCTGCAGATTTTTCACAGATGTCAGTGACATCGTTTTCTTTGCTCTCACTTGAAATGACTGCCCTGTAAATAGAAAACTTGATTCAAAAACAAAAAGCTGTTATGCTTCCGACATGAAACAATACATGTGCAGAAACTCTCAGCAAAGAGTGAAATTTGCCACATGCCTCTCAACTCCTATGCATTATTTGGAAAGGCCTGTATGAGCAACTCAAGGAGCCAAGATGGGCCCTCCTGTCAAGAGAGAGAAAGTAGGTTTCCACTCTGGGATGTGCATTTCTTTCATTTCATTACTTGCCAGCAGAGACAGATAATCCTTCTGTATGGCTTTTGCTGAGAGATATTATATAGATAAATCAGAGGAATATATAACCCAAAGCTTTATGGAAACTCTGTAACGGGATCATTTTTAGTTCAGCAGTGTGAAACCAAATTTAATTAATAGACTAAGTTTTTTTTTTACTAACTTGGTTTTTATAAGACTTATTAAAAGATAAAAATGATGTACCGAGAATCACTGCCTTTGAGTATGCTTTAGTTTTCATTTGCTTAATAAAAGGGGCTTGGCACACGGACTTAATAGTAATGATAAATGTATATTAATGAAGATAATTATAAACACATGAAAATGTGTGCCACATAAAGAGAAGAATCTTTCTTATTAATGTTGGCAGATGCAATACAGATATCATGTATATTAATATTATTATAAATCCTAATTTTTATGCACGGCTGTATGTTGAAGATATTATTATGGATCATATTCTGTCAGTTCCCATGAGAAAAAGAAAATACACAATAGCAATGTGTAATGGCAAAACGCTACTGTCATGTTTTTATTGATGTCAAGTTCAGATTGAAACCATTTCTTAAAACTTGTGACAGCCACATGGTTATCTGTTTGAATAATAATTAACATTTTACCTAACTGACAGTAATAAATTAATATTGAAATAATTAGATTCCATAACCATATCATTGTTTACTGAACTGATCTTGTGTCAAAAGGAATTAAAAATGAATTTTGAGGAGGTCATCATTACTGGGAAGCATAGGGTACATAATGAAAATATATTTAGGAACGGTAATTCCCCAACCCCTTTCTACAAGTGAACTGATTTATAATGGATTGTCTCTAATAGCCGTTGAACTGGATCCAAGAAATACTTCCAATTTAAATTGGTTTTATGCCAAATGCAGGTGGTGTCCATGTTCATTGTCTGAGTGTCCAACCATTAAGGCCATTATGAACAAGAAAGGGAAGGCTTCTTTAGAATGACCTCTTAACAGAAATACTATATATTTGACTTGTCCTTCAGATGTGACAAAAACTACAACTTCTAGAATTCCCTTCTGAGCTGATTCTAAATTAAGTATGTAAGACTCTTTTACTAAAATAAGTACACAAGAGTTTGTCAAATATATTAACAAATGAGGGCTGTAATAAAGATTTCTGACCAACCATATTCCCTTTGGATAAGTTTAAATTGTAAGTGGCGGTGAGCATAAGTGATGCTCAAATAATATGAGGTTCAGGTCTGCTCAGGAAAACAGGTGGTCAATGACAGAATAAGGAATTTTTGTGCATCCATGAATGATATTTCAGAATTTAATTAGACAAATTGCTTTTTCAAACATACACCTAAATTTATTAGATTTTACATTTTGGGACTTGGAAACATTTATATCCTGCATATAAATCTTATGACAACGCAAGTGTGCCAGTCAAGTAATGATGGCTAATTGACACCAGTTATGAAGACTTCATCTTTAAGAGAGAATAAAATCTCAGTGTAGAAATGTAGAATCCTAATGTTCTCTGTGCTAAGGTGTTGGCTTGCAAATGTTCTATTACCTGGTTAGGTAATATCAATGCTAGTGAATCTGGTGTTTGCTCCAGTGGTGGGTTTCAAATTTTTTTACTACCGGTTCTATGGGTGTGGCTTAGTGGACGTGGAATGGTTTGGTGGGCATGGCTTGGTGGGTGTGGCAGAGGAAGGATACTGTAAAATCTCCATTCCCACCCCACTCCAAGGGAAGAATACTGTAAAATCTCTATTCTGTCCCCAATTTGGGGAAGGTTACTGCAAAATCCCCATTTCCTCCCCATCAGCTGGGACTTGGGAGGCAGAGAATAGATGTGGGCGGAGCCAGTTAGAATTTTTACTATCGGTTCTCCGGACTATCAAAATTTCTGCTACCGGTTCTCCAGAACTGGTCAGAACCTGCTGAAACCCACCTCTGGTTTGCTCCCTGTTTATATACAGTGTCTTGCCAGTGTTGATGGAGGTATGATTTTCATACCTAGAAAGGGAACTTTTCTAGTTCCTTCAGTAAGGTATTGTTTTCTACTTGCCTGCTTGCTTAATTGTTTGCCTGGTGTTAATCTCTGCTTATCTGTTTATTGGTGTTGGTTGCTGAAGAGGATGTGTTCTGGTCTTTTTGTCTCCTTCTTAGTTTTTTTGTTGTCTTTTTTTAAACAGTATGTAAATGTGGTTTATCTATTGATGCATCTATTGATGGCTGATGTGTCTGAGTGTCAAATTTTCAAGAATTCCTTAATGCAGTGATGGCTAACCCTTTTGCTGTCATGTGCCAAAAGGGGGGAGTGCAAGGAGGGTCCTGCGCGTGACCACACCCATAATTCAATGTGTCCTGCCCCCTGCACATGCCCGCGTAACCCCCCGTGCTCCCCCTGCTTTTGGCACATGGTGGCACGGTGGGCCTAGGAGGCACATTTTTCACCCTCCCCAGGCTCCAGAGAGTTTCTAGGAGCCTGGGGTGGGTGAAAACAGCTTCCCCCCACCTGGAGGCCCTCCGGAGGCCGGAAATGGCCCGTTTCCTCACTCCGGAGCTGAGCTAGGGCAACACTCATGTGCCCACCGATATAGCTCCGCATACCTATGGCACACGTGACATAGGTTTGCCATCACGGCCTGAGTGGTTTTAGTTTTAGCTTGGTTTAAAATGTCTAGCTGAAATTATGTTTGGGTCTGTTTATGTCCATAGTCCATAGCCCATCTTTCTTTACAATGTCTGAGTGCCTTTCTTTTTGTGTCCAAACATCATCTGTCAAATACAACTAGTGATGGGTAATTTACAGATTCAGATTTACTTTTTTACAAAATATTTCATTGTTTTTAGTCTGTAAAAATCTCTCTCTTTCTCTCTCTCTCTCTCTCTCTCTCTCTCTCTCTCTCTCTCTCTCTCTCACACACACACACACACACACACACACACACACACACACACAGAAACACACACAAACTCAGGTCTTATATAACAATTTAATTTTTTACTATATGGAGCCAAAGAAATCAGATTTTCTACGATGTCAGTAAAAGGTTCATTCATATGCTAAATGTGTATATGACTCTACATTCAAGGATTCTATTGCAAGTATACTAGAGTCTTTCACTAGAGAAATAGACTTTTGTTCTCCTTACATATATTACCATAATCTGGATATACTTGAACTTGCCCACAAATCCTATGCACTTAATGCATGTGTGTTGCCTTTAATTTGGCAGTGTAGAGATGTTTTTCCTTGGCCTTTGCATGTAGGAGAGGATCAAGCAAGTCTCCCAACATGGCTTGTGGCTGATCTCTATGGCTCTTGTTTTGCAGAAATCCATAGCCTGGCTGAATGTGAGATTTTTCAAAAGGCTTTCCTTCACTTTGATCCCTCTGGCAGTGAACACAATTTTATCATACTGCACTAGGGCTTCTGCATTCACAATTCACACTCTTATGACTTTTTATCTTAATTATGTTATAAACATGTCCATGCTTGCATTCTCAGCAGTTAGTGGGACCAGAAATTGTTCCTGGAACAAATGCTGGATCTTTTTTTTCTTTTTGTTTTGTTTTGTTTTCTTGTTTCTTCTAAACTACCGTTACCTTCTGAATGACAGTCAACATGATAATTCCTTATATACTGTATAACACAACCAGAACTATAACTTCTGCTTACAATTGTATCAGTTTTTCCCAAAGGTCTCAAGTCAGCACACATTTTGAAGGAGGTTTTAAATGCTTTATTTCTTCAAACCTTGTTCATAGTCTTTTTCAGAACCAAGCTCAGATTCACTGGATCTTCTTTTTTCCTACTGACAGCTGCAGGGTATTTCCTATACATCTGGAATTTAAAATAAATATTTATTTATTTATTGTCATGTTATGACTTTGCTAACTGCAATTAGTTGAGTTGAATCAATATCTTTGTTGGTTTAGATCCTGTGTGTGTTATGAGCCTACTACCCACAGGAAGGAAGGAAGGAAGGAAGGAAGGGAGGGAGGGAGGGAGGGAGGGATGGAAGGAAGAAAGGAAGGAAGGAGTCGGAGGGAGGGAAATATGTGAAATAAGATTTTGAAATTAATTGGAAGAACTCTTGGTGTAGTAAAATGCTGTTGTTTAAATTCTTAGAAAACATGAAAGTATGGAACTCTGAAGCTTGGACACGAGAATGAACCAAAAAATTACTATTAAAGGAGAAGGAAAACTTAAATTAATTTCTAATATAGAATGAAGCAAAACACTGCTTTGTATTGTATTGAAGAATATTTGTAAACAATGGATCCAGAAACTAATTTTATAAATCTTTGCTATTATAGACAGTGTTTAATTTTTTTGGGGGAAAGGGAACAAGTTTTATCAAACAAGACTGAGACTAATTGGAAAGTGGATTTTAAAATGACAAGCTATAAGAATGATGTCGAAAAAAATGTTGTACAAATGAAACCAGCTCATATCTTAATAATTTAATTAATAATTTCTATATTCTTATTTTTTTATTCTGTTTCTATTTTTTATTTCTTTTCTGTACTTTCCATTTCTTCTTTTTTAATTTCTTTTTAGTTTATTTGCAATTAAAATATATTTTAATAATAACATTATTATTAAAAAAGAAATATTAAAGTATTGGAAATGTCCTGTTTATTTTTATTAGACTTTATTGCTCAACTCCAGGATGATTGATTTTTGCCAGTAACTGTGTGAGTTTAAAAAAAGAATGACATTGATTCCAACATGGGGAGGTTTTGGCCCCTGGAACATCACTGTCAAATCTGTTTGTAGAAACAGTTGTGAAGGATCTATGAGACATTGCACCTTAGGTAGCAAGGTGTCAGTTGCTCCTATCCTCTTATCCTTAGAAGTGTTTTCCTCAGCAAAATGCTCTGAATCCCACCAGCTAGCTGCAGCTAATATTTAATATAAAAGTCAAGAGCTGCTTAGGGTGGAGGGAAGCTGCCTAACCATAAGTTACTTTCTTCCCACAAGTAATATCTCTGTTAATTGGAGGAGTAGTGAAATACATATTTCACTACTACTGCACTACTACTCCACTACTGCAGTGGAGTACCCCAAGGCTCTGTTTTAGGCCCAGTACTCGTCAACATCTTCATCAATGACTTGGACGAGGGGATAGATGGAGAACTCATCAAATTTGCAGGTGACACCAAGCTGGCAGGAATAGCCAACACTCCAGAAGATATGCTTAAGATACAGAAGGATCTTGACAGACTTGAACATTGGGCGCTTTCTAACAAAATGAAAGTCAATGGTGAAAAAAGTAAGGTTCTATATTTACGCAAGAAAAACAAAATGCAGAGATATAGTATATCTGGTATCTCGCTCAATAGTAGTAACTGTAAAAGGGATCTTGGAGTCCTAGTGGACAACCATTTAAATATGAGCCAGCAGTGTGCTGCAGCTGTCAAAAAAGCTAACACGGTTCTAGGCTGCATAAACAGAGGGATAGAATCAAGATCACATGAAGTGTTAATACCACTTTATAATGCCTTGGTAAGCCCACACTTGTACTACTGCATTCAGTTTTGGTTGCCACAATGTAAAAAAGATGTTGAGACTCTAGAAAGAGTGCAGAGAAGAGTAACAAAGATGATTAAGGGACTGGAAGCTAAAGCATATGAACAATGGTTGCAGGAACTGGGTATGTCTAGTTTAATGAAAAGAAGGACTAGGGGAGACATGATAGCAGTGTTCCAATATCTCAGGGGTTGCCACAAAGAAGAGGGACTCAAGTTATTCTCCAAAGCACCTGAGGGTAGGACAAGAAGCAATGAGTGGAAACTAATCAAGGAGAGAAGCAACTTAGAACTAAGGAGAAATTTCCTGACAGTTAGAACAATTAATTAGTGGAACAACTTGCCTCCAGAAGTTGTGAATGCTCTAACACTGGAAGTTTTTAAGAGATTAAGAAGAGAAAAGAAAACATTTGTCTGAAGTGGTGTAGGGTTTCCTGCCTAAGCAGGGGGTTGGGCTAGAAGACCTCCAAGGCCCCTTCCAACTCTGTTATTCTATTCTATTCTATTCTATTCTATTCTATTCTATTCTATTCTA
>WNWU01000003.1:25986719-26085251 GCA_012654045.1 Ptyas mucosa | reverse complement strand
TATTCTATTCTATTCTATTCTATTCTATTCTATTCTATTCTATTCTATTCTATTCTATTCTATTCTATTCTATTCTATTCCTTTCTTTCTCTTCTGTTGGATTACACAGGCACACAGAAACTTTAGGACAACCTTTTCCTACTGAGGACATTTTGGAAGGAAGTTTAGGAGGATTGTACCAATTGAGTATGGGATTAAAGCCAACAGAGATTGGATAAGATAATTCATCCTCTAACACATCTTTTTCTGTTTTTGGACTCCCACTTCTGAAACTCTTCTCTTTCTTTATCTCTTGAGGACCTATATACTGCATGAGTCAAAAAGAGGACTGTGAAAATATTTACAGACCCCTCACGTCCTGGACATTAACTGTTTCAACTCCTACCCTCAAAACGATGCTATAGAGCACTGCACACCAGTACAACTAGACACAAGAAAACTGTGTTTTCCTTGCCATTTAACAGGCTGGCAAGTGAAAGACAAATTTCTCTTAACAGAAGTCTAAACTCAAATGCAATAGGGAACTTTTCAAATTAGGCTGAAGGTGATTATACAGTATAATAGACCAAGGGATGCATGTGTCTCCTGGATTTTGTTGTTCTGTGGCAAATATCTCTGGCTCCATGACTTCTCACAGAGGCGTTGATTCTATTACAAGGCTATTTAGAAGATGAGTTTCTACTAGGAATGATATCCTTAAGGGGTGAAAATGGAGGGGAGGGTTCGTGTTCCTTAATATGCCACAGACTAGAATAAAAGAGAAAAGGATAAGATTAATGGATTGTCTCTCTCTAAGATATTTATCATTAGAACATAAGTGATCATTACTGACCAGTGAATACAAAGTTCAAACATTCTTAGTACTTAGATCCAGAAATAGACGTTACGCACCTTTGACAGATTCAAAGAAGCTTTATTTCTTATGTGACTTAACATCACTAATGTAGAAAGTTTTATCACTGAAATGAAGGGTACATTATGTTGATGTGTTAAAAAAAAGGAAATGAAGATAAAACCACCCTTTAGCAATCTGGTTCTTTTCTTTTGGTTTCTTTTTTGATGCTCTCTTAAAGATGATCCTTGACCTTTTAAATGTTGCCTTCTGAAAAAAAAACCCCATACATTCTGCAAAAATAAACTAAAATGCCCTTGATCGAAATATAACACTATCACCTCTTGAAAACCAAATGGCACTGTTTTGTCTTTTTGTTCCCAGAAATCTCATGCACCAAGTTATTTCTTTTCTTTTTTACTACTTTTTCCTGAAATGCCTTGATTTTTACAGAGCTATTCTCAGAAAATGCTGCTACTGTCATTAAGGAAATAATGGAACAATGATTGAAAGAAAAAAAAAGTGAAGACATTTGCCAACTTTTGAGTTTCCAAAAACTTGTCTGAAGAGAAGTTAAAAAGCAGACAAAACTTAGGGTGACTGCCCTCAAGGAGACAAGTGGTATCATATATCATGACACCGTACACATGCAATAATCATTTTTATGTTTTTGTGGCTTATAGCAGTGGTGGGATTTAAATTTTTTTACTACCGGTTCTGTGGGCGTGGCTTGGTGGGCATGACATGGCTTGGTGGGCGTGGGGAAGGATACTGTAAAATCTCCATTCTCTCCGCACTCCATGGGAAGGTTACTGCAAAATCCCCATTTCCTCCCAGTCAGCTGGGACTCAGGAGGCAGAGAATAGATGGAGACAGGGCCAGTGTTGGGATTTAGCCAATTCGCACCACTTCGGGAGAACCGGTTGTTAACTTTCTGAACAGTTTGGCAAACTGGTTGTTGGAAGAAATCATTAGGGCAGAGAACCGGTTGTTAAATTACTTGAATCCCACCACTAGATGGCGCCAGTCAGAGGTGGTATTTACCGGTTCTCTGAACTATTCAAAATTTCTGCTACTGGTTCTCCAGAACTGGTCAGAACCTGCTGAAGAACACCTCTGGCTTATAACTAAAATCTATGGAGAGTGGATAATACGTCAGTAAAAGCTATATTGTTAGCTATCCACATATGTGATGAGTTGAGTATGTGTTTCCTCTAACTGTAACCCTAAAATTTATTCCACATAAGCCAGGAACTGAGTCTTCAGGACTGCATAAAAATGTTACATCTGTCTGCAGCTCTTTAAAATAGCCTCTTTGTTCCTTCAGATTAGGGAACAGTCACATCATGCTGGGAAATGATGAAGCTGCCTTAAATGTTTCCCAGAGATGTGACATTTCCACACATACACACACAATCTTTAAAACAACTTTTCCTAATTATTTCAAAAGTGCTACAAAGATCAAATTTTGAATTCTATTGTTATTTGATACTGGTGACAATAAACCTGTAAATAGTAGGAAATATTTATACAACAAAAGGAGAAGAATATGGGGATTTACACTGCAAACTTCTGTTGCTTACGGCTCATTGAATTTTATAAGATATACACATCAGTGTGTCTAGCACTACATGGTTAGAAGATGTTCCACTTTAAGAATTTGAGAAAATCAGGGAAGGAAAGTTATTTTCAGGTTCATTAATCACTGCTGTGTGATTTCACAAAGATCAGTATTGCTGGCATCATTGTAAAGAAAATGTTTAATAATAGAACTCATATACCTGTCTTTCAGTGAAAGAAAGGAGTTGGACAATGTGTGTTTGAAAAGATGGAAATCAACAGGACTTTCTCTTAAACAAGTGTATATAAGACAACAGCCTAAAATAGTGTTTTCAAACTTGGTAAGTTTAAGTATGTACTTTAAGCCACAGAATTGCCTAGCTAGCTGAAGTCTACACATCTTAAAATTTCCCCATTTGAAAAACACTGATCTAAAATAACTTTTGGGGAGTGAGCCTAACTGGCTTATAAATAAGGTTATGCAAATTGTAGCTATAAAGGTATGCATTCTGAGGTTAAAAGGTGAGAAGTCACCGATTTGACCATCAATTTAAGTGGCTATTTTACTTCTGTTAAAATTGTCATTATTTTTCAGCTTCATAAGTATTCCTTGCAATTCAATACCACTACCTTATGTGCTTGCTGTGCATTTGGAGTTTATGAGGCAGCATTGGGAGATTTGCACATTGCCAGTTTTCTAAAACCAAGGAGCCTAAATAACCTTAGATGATCCAATTTCTTGCACTCTCTGATTTTCCCATCTGTCATTTCTTACCCAATTATGCAGCAGGAAAATAGTTGCATTTATCATTCTGAAGGAACAAAGGATCTCACTTGGAGTGACTGTCTGGGGTCATATAAGTCTTTCTAGGTTGCTTTTTCTTCCAATGTTTTGAAATATTATTGCACTCAAGGCGTAGTGCTAAAGGGTACTTCAGGGGAGAAAAAGAGGAAACATGAGCAAGCAGTTTCACTTCCTACCTACACACTTAGTTCACAAGGCTAAATGATTAGGTGGATATGAAACAATTATTTCTGAAGTCAGCAAGTGAACCAGATTCCCAAGGCAGCTGAAAACTCGTCTCATATGACTTTCATGTAGCCTGCTTGTAATTGATTTCAGAGCTTTTCACTTATTTCAGTGCCAAATGTCAAATTAATTGCATTCTTCAGCTTCATATGGAAAGTACTGTTACCATAATCTTGAAGCAAGTTAAACAAATGGCAATTTTTTTTTGCCCTCACCTTAGAGATCTCTAGTTGTGTTTGTAGTATTCAGCTGTTACAGTCCTTCCTAAGAGCACCAGTGCCATAATTGACACATAAATGATTATTAACCAGGTGACTTGGGGTAATTATGAAAACGGAATCATACCTCTCAAGTCCACTTTGGCATTTGGTAACATAAGAGGAGACTAAGTATCTCAGAGATTACAGATCTTTGCCCTCATATCCTAGCCTGCATTTTCAAAGGCTAGTAGGAAGTAAGATATGGAATCCAACACTGGAGATCCTATTCAGATTTTTTAGACTTTGGATACTTTCTCAGAGACTATAAGGTTTCTCTTTAAGAGAACCTTCAGGTCAGACCTATGTCAATTTGATTTCACAGACACTAACTTGTTTTTGCAAGTTTTTGCACATTTGCAAGTAAACATACACTTAATTTAGGAATATATCTAATACCTGAACAATGTACCTGAGTACATTCAACACTGCAAACATATCTGATCGTTGCCCCAAAGGTGCTTTTTCAGGAGGCAACTGGACTTTCTTGTTTTTTCTTTTGAAGACGTTTCGCTTCTCATCCAAGAAGCTTCTTCAGCTCTGACAGGATAGTAGAGAATGGAAGGATTTATATTCTTTGCAGACAGCTGGTAATTTTCATCCTTTTAGAGCACAGGTGTCAAACTTGCTGCATCATGTTGCCGTCACGTGACGTATCACGATGTTTTTCCCTTCACGGAACTGGGATGGGCGTAGCCTGCACATGATGCATCCGGCCTGCAGGTCCCCAGTTTCACACCCCTGTTTTAGAGGGTTGTTGAAGCCTTTGGCGGTTTATCTGTGTCCTCGGGGTCACTTGAATATTGCTTCAAGTGACCCTGAGGACACAGGTAAACCTCCAAGGACTTCAACAACCCTCTAAAAGGATGCAAATTACCAGCTGTCTGTAAGAAATATAAATCCTTCCATTTCCCCCCTATCCTATCAGACCTGAAGAAGTTTCTTGGATGAGAAGCGAAACGTCTTCAGAAGAAAAAATAAGAAAGTCCAGTTGCCTCCTGAAAAAGCACCTTTGGGACAACCATGACCTGGATGACAAAGAATCTCTATATACCAGGGATGAAATTCAGCAGGTTCTGACAGGTTCTGGAGAACCGGTAGTGGAAATGTTGAGTAGTTCGGAGAACCGGTAAATATCACCTCTGGCTGGCCCCAGAGTGGGGTAGGAATGGAGATTTTGTAATATCCTTCCCTCAGGAGTGAGGAGGGAATGGAGATTTTGCAGTATCCTTCCCCTGCCATGCCCACCAAGCCACGCCCACCAAGCCACACCACACCCACCAAGCCACACCCACAGAACCAGTAGTAAAAAAAATTGAATTTCACCACTGCTATAGAATTATATCTGTTTGCTGAAATTTTATATTTCTAAGGAAGAGAATAATTTCTTATAGTAAGTTAATGAGAAATAGAGATATAAGCATGCACATAGAGATAATTTTTTTAAACAAATCAAAACTTCCCATTCAAAAAAACATTTTTGTATTCTCATGGTTGCAATAATAAAATATCAATAAACAACTTGAAGCACAAAAGTAAAATTATAGCAGCATGGATATGATCTTTGATGTATCCAAAGCTACAGATCTTTGAGTGTAGGGTAACAACCAAATGGTGAATCCCCATACTTCGAAATGTTACACCGATACTACAGCAGAACCATACAATAGCTATTACAGCATCTATTATCAGGTTTAGAATGAGCTATACCAGGGGTTTCCAACCTTGGCGACTTTAAGCCTGGCGGACTTCAACTCCCAGAATTCCCAGCCAGCTGGCTGAAGAATTCTGGAAGTTGAAGTCCTCCAGGCTTAAAGATGCCAAGGTTGGAGACCCCTGACC
The DNA here is from genome assembly GCA_012654045.1 of Ptyas mucosa. Lineage (NCBI taxonomy): Eukaryota > Metazoa > Chordata > Lepidosauria > Squamata > Colubridae > Ptyas > Ptyas mucosa. Next base: position 26,079,730 of record WNWU01000003.1, on the reverse strand, counting down.
CCTGTATCTGCTCTGCAGTTCTCTGTAGTTCTCTCCTTTTTGAAACACCAGAATAAGTTGGTCTGAAGGCTTATACTTCTAACAGTATTTAGAAAATGATAGCAATGTTTGCATATTATATTTCCTACTTTCAAACTACTGTTCTGAATGCATAAAGCTCTGAGTTTGAAGTCCATGGAGGATAATGAGATTAATATATCAGAAGGGACAGTGAGCAGATGTATAAGAAACAGCAATATTAAAATTACCAGGTTAATGTTCTGCATCTGACCTACCGAAAGTATGCATCTCACTTTTTTATTCTTTTTTTTTCTAAAACAAGTTATTAAAAGTTCTTTGCTTTCAAGCTTTCTTTTTCTGTCCTCTCTGTCTTTTGAAAGCTCATCAGTTTTACATCCTGGAATAGCACTATCCTGCTAGTACATTACGATGACTCTTACAGATGCATCTGATGAAGGAAAAACACCAAGGGACTTTAGGCTTTTCCTCATTCTGATTCAGAGGTTATCTACTGGAAGGAATTTTTTTCCCCCAGAAAGGTATAATTCTGAAAGTAGTATATATTAAAATAATGGCTGTGTCATTTTATTGCCATCCAGAGATGCAGCAAATTCTTTCCCATCAGAAAGATATACATTTTGTTACTTTAGCAATGTAGCATCAGTGCTTCCTCCCCCCCGCCCCCCCGCTGCATTTGGTTTAGCAGAATCATGTCTAGAAGCTAATCAGCCCAGAGTAGTGTTCCTTATCTTCTATGTAGGAACTACAGGTGCAATGAAGGTTTATTCAGTGCTAAAGGGACCTAAAAATTCAGCGCTTGTTTGTCAGTCCAATGAAATAAGTAATGTTTGTGTTCCATTGAGTCTTTGTGAATGACTGTTTCAAGCCTCTGAATATCCCATTTATACGCAATTTACTGATCATCTGGATGATGCCCATATCATTTAATCAACAGTATAATAATTACAGGGGTTTTTTTCCCTGCTTTTTATGCTGGATTTATATGTCTCCAGAAAATTACCTAATTCATGGCATTGTTAAAATGTCCAGAGACTTCAAATGTATCTCCTACTTGATTAATTATTCAGTGTCTTTTGTGCTCAAGGCTTTTAACTGCCCAAACAGTTATATGCCAATGGCAAAACAGCTGTTAAATGTTCCATCATATGTGCAAAGCATGAGTCAATGAGTCATTCTATGCATTTCACTCTCTGTTGTTTTTTCTCTCAGAAGCCGAGTTTCAAATCTTCTTTAGCTGCTAGACATATCTGGAATTTCTTTACTAACATCACAAAATGTCTGCCTTTGAATATATTCAAAAGCATCATGGCTATATATCATTTTGCAGATAGGGACAAAGTTATCCCAAAATTGCACACACAACACATACATACTGACTCTCATCCCAGGGATTGCTTCATTTCCTATAATATTCCCTGGAGCTCCCCATACCATTTCTTCTTCCTAGTTAAGCTCCAAACACTGTCTTTTTGTTTTTCTTTACTGGCTACATTCACAATGTACATATATATTTTTACTAAACGTGTTTTAGGGGTCATACGAAGATGCTAAGCCACAAGAAAAACAATGAAGGATAAAACTGAAAACTTAATATTTGTGTGAATGCAATCACAAGATCCTTAAGCTCATTGATAGTATAATAGAATTCTTTATTGGCCAAGATTGGTTGGACACACAAGGAATTTGTCTTGGTGCATACGCTCTCGGTGTACGTAAAAGAAAAAATACATTCGTCAAAAATCATAAGGTACAACACTTAATGATAGTCATAGGGAAACAGTCAATATAAATCTTAAGGATACCAGCAACAAGGTTACAATCTTACAGTCATAAGTGGGAGGAGATGGGTAATAGGAACAATGAGAAGATTAATAGAAATGCAGATTTAGTAACTAGTTTGACAGTGTTGAGGGAATTATTTGTTTAGCAGAGTGATGGCATTCAGGAAAAAACTGTTCTTGTGACTAGTTGTTCTGGTGTGCAGTGCTCTATAGCATCATTTTGAGGGTAGGAGTTGAAACAGTTTATGTCCAAGATGCAAGGGGTCTGTAAATAGTTTCACAGCCCTCTTTTTGACTTGTGCAGTATACAGGTCGTCAATGGAAGGCAGGTTGGTAGTAATTGTTTTTTCTGCAGTTCTAATTATCTAATTAAACACAATGTTACAGCACTCACACTCTTTCCCAGTTGTCACCAATTATCCAGTTAGCCTTGTTGCGCACAAAAAATGTTAACACACAAAAAAATGTGAAAACTAACATGAACTAATAAGAGTAAAAGAAGTAAAGGAAGGAAGGAAGGGAAGAAAGAAAGACTACAAAAACCAAGAAAGTTTCTGTGGAACCTAAGAGTATTCTGTGGAATTATGATGTCATATACTTAAAACACCAATAGTGTTATTCTAAAACCAAGTCTAATAAGGATACAAGTATACTACTCTTAGAGAAGCTAGTTTTTTTTTCTTTCTTTTTTTTAAAATTTGATTTATATGCCACCCTTCTCCGGAGACTCAGAGTGGCTTACAATGCGTTAAGCAATAGCCTTCATACTTTTGTATACTTTTATACAAAGTCAGCTTATTGCTCCCACAATCTGGGCCCTCATTTTACCTACCTTAGAAAGGATGGAAGGCTGAGTCAACCTTGAGCCTGGTGGGATTTGAACTTGCAGTAATTGCAGGCAGCTGATCTTAATAACAGTTAATGACACTGCTTTAGTCAGCTGAGCCACCAGAGTTTTATTGTAGGTACCATAAAAGATATAAGTATCACAAAAATTAATGATTCAACAATAAAATAAGCATACATACATAGTCCCAAGCTTCAGATCTTATGATTCTTTCTCCTATTTATGTTTGCTAAAGAACTATAAAGAGAAGAGGGAAAGGTAGTTGACACCTGTGCATCATGATAGTATTGGGATTGTCTGATTTTTGGCTTTGACCATGACCTCCTATCATTCACATTACCTCCTTCTTTATTGCCTCCTTATACCTCTCTCTTGGTCGTGGAAATGCCAGGAACTTTAGACTTCTCACATACTCTCATGACATGGGGTTCTATATCTGTGTAGGCTTGTGATTATTTCCTCTCTGCTTCTATCCCAAGAAAATAAAGTGGGACAAGAAATCACAATTTCTTTCCTCAAGAAATCACAATTTCTTTCCTCAAGAAATCACAATTTCTTTCCTCAAGAAAGCAAAACTCCAGTGCAAGTGCATCCTGTTGAACAAATTTTCCCAAAAAATTTCCCTCTGAAAAGTGAAGGAAAAGAGAAAAGGGGAATTTTCATCTCTTCTTGTAATGAGACAGCGAGGATGAATCTTCCATCCCAAGCAGAGCATCACCTACAACCGTGATGGCGAACCTATGGCATGCATGCCATAAGTGGCACACATAGCTATATTGGTGGGCATGCAAGCTCAGCTCCAGTACGCGTGCCAGCCAGCTGATTTTCGGGCCTTCTGGGCCCACCAGAAGTAGGGAAACAGGCTGTTTCCTGCCTCCGGAGGGCCTCGGGGGATGGTGGGGAAGGCCCATTTTAATCTGTCCCTAGGCTCCAGAGCCTTTCTAGGAGTCTGGGGAGAGTAAAAAATGGGCCTTCTGGTCCCACTGTAAGTTGGCAAATAGGCCATTTTGGGCCTCCAGAGAGCTTTTTTTGGGGGGGAGGCCATTTTCGCCTTCCCCAAGTTCCTAGAAAGGCTCTGGAGCCTGGGGAGAGCAAAAAAAGGGCCTTCCGGCCCTACCGGGCCATCACATGCAGGGGCGGGGTGCATAGAATTATGGGTGTGGGCACACGCACGTGCAACCCCCCCCACTCCCCCGGCTCCTGGCACATGATGGCAAAAAGCTTAGCCATCACTGACCTACAACCATCGTCAATCCTGAATTCTTACCCACAGCTTTTGGTCAGGGGACTGAAATAGTATTCATCTGATCCTAAGAACAAAGAACAGGCAAGAGGAATGCTCCATCCTTCTTTTGTTTTCTTCAGTTATTCTCTTCTGTTCAAAGATTCCCTTTGCAGCTTCAGGAAGGAGGGACCCACATGCTCATTGAAAGTGCAACAACAACAACACTCCCCAAATCTAGTTCCTTTCTCCTCAATATTTAAGGAACTGGTGGTTGCAAAAAAACAGAATATTAAAAGTCTATGGAGAGTCTCAGTCATCCAGTATATGGTCATCCCAAAGGCAGTGGTGGGATTCAGCCAGTTCGCACCACTTTGGGAGAACCGGTTGTTAAGTTTCTGAGCAGTTTGGCAAACTGGTTGTTGGAAGAAATCATTAGGGCAGAGAACTGGTTGTTACCGTATATACTCGCGTATAAGCCGAGTTTTTCAGTCCGTTTCTCAGGCTGAAAAACGCCCCCTAGGCTTATACGCGGGTCACGAAAAAAATGACTTTTTCCCTGCAAGCTAGGAAACAGCAGGAGAACGGGGTTTGCTTACCCCGCCCACTCCCAATCTATTGGGACTGCCTCCTGAGTTCCAGCTGATGGCTAGAGGAAAAAAAAACTTCAAATTCTTGCTGCGGGGCTTCAAAGCCCCCCCCCCCCCTACAGCTGATCAGGGTTAAAAGAAAACAAATGAGAAGATCGGTGCCGGCTGCAAAAAGGTGCCTGCTGCAAAGAACACATTTTTTTTTCTCCTTGTGCTGAAACCCAAAGCGAATCAAAAAAGGTTGGTGCAAACAATGGGAAATTTATGGCAAATGGCAAAAGAGGGGAGTTCAAGATTTTAAAACACAAAAGAAAAAAAAGCTCTATTTAAATAGGGAATCGTAATAATTGAGATATTATTAATTGTATATTGTGTTGAAAGCAGAAATGGTTAAGTTGTGGTTTGGAAGAATATTGGGGGAAATTATTTGGTTTATTATTATTGGTAAATATAATTAATTGATTTGTAAGAAATTGGATTGCATGGAAATAATTGGAATATTCATGTTCATATTGATTAATATACAAAAAGATAGTTATATAACTAACTGATTTATATTAAAATGTTGAATTTGTATTAAACAACTGTAATATTACATAATTAAGCAATGTGAGAATTGATATAAAAACAGATGACAATGGGAAGGGGTATAATATAGAATAGAAGTGAAAAATTGAATTTGATTAAGATTAGAGATGAGGATGAAGGGTAATATTGATTTTTAAAAAAATAGATGAGGAATAAATATGGCAAAAAGGAAATATAGAAATTGTAAATTTAAGTGAAATGACTAAACACTGTTTAAATTTGTGAACTGGCCAAATATTCTGTTCAAAGAAAATACATTGTATGTTTGTATGTGTGTTTCTAATTATTGCTATTTATTCATATTTGTTCTCTTTTATTCTTTAAAGTTTAACAATTCATTCTTTATCTTAATATCTTTATATGTGTTTGGGGTTGATTTTCTTCCCTTTCATCTTTTTTATTGTACAGCAATCTTTCTCCTCAAACCTACCACCTCTTTTCTTTCCTTCTTCCCCCACCTTCTTCTCCTCCCTACTTCCTCTTCCTTTCTTCTTCTCCTCCTCTTTTCCTCCCTCTCCTTTTATGCAAATGGACTCCTTTTATGCACATGGACTACTCAGAGGGCTGAAGAAGTTATTTTTGACTGGTCCTCACACTTGTGACCAGTCCTCGCACTTCTGACTGGTCCTCACACTTATGACCATCCTCACATTTATGCCCGTGCAGCATTCTTAAAACCATGTCACTCATTTCACAACTGCTTCTCTTCACCATGGTGACAAGATAGGGCAAAAACGTAAAATGTGAGGACATTCGTAAGTTTGAGGACTGGTCACAAGTGCGAGGACCAGTCAAAAATTACTTTTTCAGCCCTCTGAGTAGTCCATGTGCACAAAAGGACTACCCAGAGGGCTGAAAAAAGTGATTTCTGACAGGTCCTCGCACTTTTGACCAGTCTTTTTTTATTTTGAAATTTACCAGTAGCCGCTGCATTTTCCACCCCTGGCTTATATGCGAGTCAACAAGTTTTCCCAGTTTTGGGGGGTAAAATTGGGGGGGTCGGCTTATATGAGGGTTGGCTTATACAAGAGTATATACGGTAAATTACTTGAATCCCACCACTGCCCAAAGGTGCTTTTTCAAGAGGCAAATGGACAGAGCTGAAGAAGCTTCTTGGATGAAAGCAAAACATCTTCAAAGAAAGACCAGAAAGTCCAATTGCTTCTTGAAAAAGCACCTTTGGGACAGAATATTATGATGTTCAATATCAGGATGTTCAAATGTGTATGACTACCAATTGTAGAAGCTGGGGAACATGGAGATTTGACAGGTCAAATAGCAGTTCATATATTTGGCCTGCTGAACTTCAAGGAGAAAGGGAGACATTGTCAGGTTTTGGAAGCAGTGAATCAACTGGCCCCACTGAATACATGCAGAGGTGGGCTGCTGCCAATTCAGACTGGTTTGAGCAAACCAATAGTTCCGACCACTGGCTGGGTCCGCCCACCCATCCCGGTGCTATCCCGTCCTATATATCTCACTCTCTGGCTCACTCGCCCTGCCCACACAGCCCAGCTGATTTCCATGCCTCACTTGCTCTACTCACCGTGGCTACCTGAGAAGGTGTGCTGGAAGCCACATGCAGGAAATCACCATGTGTTTGAAGCCACGTGCAAGCACGGAAGGCGTGTGAGTGAAATGAGTGTGCATGCAAGTGAAGTGAGTGCGCGAGTGAGCACTCACATTTTTGGTTCTGCACTAGGCGAACCAGTTGTTAAATTATGTGAAGTCCACCTTTGAATACATGGACTATGGATCTCAAGCCAATCTGACCCCAATAGTATAGGGAAATGCAAACAGGAAATCAGAAAAAATATCAAAGATTGTTGATGGTCATAGAGGGTGAGAAGAGCAACTGTAGTCAGAAATTGGCACAGATCACAGGAATTTTCTGTCTGTGTTTTTAGTTCTTAATGGGGATTTACGGTCTGTCTGGACCTAGAGTGCAGAGGGAAGAATCTATGAAGAATCCATTAGGATAGTAGGTATGTCTTTTTTGCAGTAGCACCCTGAAAAATATTCTCCCTTTGGAGATTAAGATGACTGCTGGTCTTTTGTAAGATATTAAAGGTCTGGACCTGGGGCTCCAAGTACATGAAGCCTCTCTCCTAGTTTTTAGTGACTGTTGATTTGATATCTTCCTGTACTGCTCCTAATTTTAATTTTTATACTGTTAGTTGTAATTGCCTTTAATTTTAATTTTGTTTGCTGCCCAAATCTACTTGCTGAGATGGACAATTATATAAAATGATGAAATCAATACATTAAATAAATGCCTAAAAGTACCTTATAAAATCAATCCGGGTGTGAAGAATAACTGGATTGACCAAATGTCTGTGCTTAGCATCATAACCCCTCTTAATTTTCAGATGCTCCCATCCAAACTCATTTTTTTAAAATGGGGGAGGGGAACTATCTCATTTCCCAACAAGTTGGTTCTAGGACATTTAGAGCCACAGCTTGGAAAAATGCCTCAATTTTTCAAAATGACAGCAGTAAGCAATTGCTTGAGATAGAAGTTAATAAGGCAATCCTGGGGGGAAAAATCACTGAACTCGAATGGTGTTTGCATCTGCTGGTCAACAGCAGAGCTTTGTTGGCTCTAAAGTCGATGGGCTCAGCATTTAAGTCTCTGATGAATAACCATGGGTTAGGAGAAGATATGCTGTCATACTTCCTCAAATCTTCCATCCTGTTGAATTAGTTTGTACCATATTTCAGGAGAAGGGTCCTTTTTAAACTGGCTGACTACGGTTAGTTTGTTTTAGCCCACATCCTTTGCAAATGATAGTCAGCCACATATGCTGACTCAGTGTTTACAGTGTTGTAAATGCTGGATCTCATGATTAGCTGTCAAGCAGCACTCAGACTGGCTATGAAGTTTGTGTAATTATCTGTGCCTGAGCTGTTCAGTTGCAGAACAGGGACCAATGTAAAGTGATACAGTGCCTTTGGTCAAACGACCAACCATAAATTCTACCCTGCAGCTATTTATGAAAAAATTGCCCAGACTTAAGGAGATGTATAATTTGCATTGAGTGATGAAAGTCATAAACACTCCAGAATTTCTATCATACTTGTCAGGCAAGGCCTGGGTGAGTAGCTACAGTTGTTGTTGCTATGGCATCATGCTCTTGACCAAGAAGCGATGCTGCAGCAGCAGACAGGGGCCTATTCTGGCTCATCTGCTCTGCTAATGGGTTTGCTGCTTGGAATAATTAGTCCATCTGAGCCACTTGGATGCTGGAATACTGTAAAAAGATGCTGGTGACTTGGTCCACAGTCAACAAAGCTGCAAGTATGCTGGTTGCTATGGTCTGGGTCTAGGAACCGAACATTATTTTTCTTCTTATAACAGTATGTGTAGAACTCTCTGGTTTTACTGTTGGGCTTCAGCCAGTCTGTTATTCATATACAAAAGCAAGCAGGCATAAATTCAAGATAACACTTTTGACAAGCTACTTTGATTGCAAATGCTAAACAAATCATAATTCGAACCATCACCTAAAAGCTTATCCCTCTCTGTTTATTTCCATCACACATCCACTCATCCTTTCTGGTTGGAGAGGAGTCCTGGAAAGAAATCCAGGATTTCTTTCCAGCCAGGTGAGCTTATATTTCTCTGCCTGAAGGGAATTGACATCTGATGAGTGTTGTTATAATGGACCTAGTTCTCAGGTTCTGATTTTGATTTTATTATTCCCATACCAGGATAACACTCCAAACCATTTCCAGACACTATCTCTTTCCCCAAATAAAAAAAAATAACCTGTATGAGAATGGAATTTTGGAAATGCAAGAAGACGTGGACATAAAGATACTTCTGAGCACCATCTTATTTATTTATTTATTTATTTATTTATTTATTTATTTATTTATTATATTTATATACTGCCCTTCTCCCCGAAGGGACTCAGGGCGGTGAACAGGCAAAAATAAAAACATGTATACAAAATTTAAAAGCAAATAAAATCAGATTAAACAATAGCCACAACTCTTTAAAATCCCAGTTTTAAAAATTCAAACCCCAAATTTAGGTATTAAAAATTATAAAATTGTTTTTACGAAAAGGGAGAAAATTAGGCCAGGCCCGCCTGGTGGAACAGAAGGGTTTTTAACTCACGGTGGAAAGCACGAAGATCCGGGATCCTCCTAATCTCCAGGGGGAGCTCGTTCCAGATAGTGGGTGCCCCCACAGAGAAGGCTCTCCCCCTGGGGGCCGCCAGTCGACATTGTTTGGCCGACAGCACCCGGAGGAGCCCCTCTCTATGGGAGCGTACCGGTCGGTGGGAGGCTATTGGTGGTAGTAGGCGGTCCCGCAAGTACCCGGGCCCTAAGCCATGGAGCGCTTTAAAGGTGGTAATCAATACCTTGAAGTGCACCCGGAAGACCACTGGGAGCCAGTGCAGCTCGCGCAGGAGAGGTGTTACATGAGAGCACCAAGTCGCTCCTATCACCACCCGCGCGGCCGCACTCTGCACCAGCTGGAGCCTCCGGGTGCTCCTTAGGGGGAGCCCCATGTAGAGAGCATTGCAGTAGTCCAGGCGGGAGGTAACAAGGGCATGAGTGATGAGGGCATGAGATCTTATCTTTATCTTTATACTAAGTACTTTATTGTAAGTTCACCCAATAGCCATCCTCAATGAAAAAGAACCTCTATACAAGTCCCATTTTCTTTATTCTACCTTGTTATTTTGTCTCTATTCTTCTCAACATCTGAAAAACAGATGGGATTCAAAAACACCATTATTTTTACCTACAGCAGAGTAAGAAATATGCCAGCTTTTGAAATGGGGAACATGGCAGAGAGACAAAGAGGAGTCAAAATAATGCAGATGATTTCTGCAGTACCAAAAGGGTTTTAGTGGCACCCAGTCCAATAAATTGTTCATTTTTCTAACAAGCACTAGGTAAATGGATATCCATGGAAAACATAACATTGGGATTTTTGCTACATCTGAAGAAAAAGGAGGGTATCCTCAATGTGCACAGAGAAAGAAAAAACAGTACAAGACAAATGACAGATAAGGAGTAATGTATTTTGCTAAAGTACTTAATGTACTTAATGGTTGAGGGGCCTTAAGAAAGATACCTCAGTGTGATGTTATGAATTTTCTTCATTTGGAATTGGTTTCATCAGTTGCATGAAATGATATGCTTACTTACATGTGTGTGGATATTTGCATGTGCAGAAGGAAAAACATGGAAATGTAAACATGAGGTGAGAAGAAAACTCACTTGTTTGTTTATTCAATCCACAACACTTCTGTTAAAGCTAAGCTGTATGAAGAATGAGGGCCGTCTGCCACATGGCTAATTAATTTAGGAATGCTAATATGTTTATGCAGTCATAAAGTATTAAATGACTACAGTACTTATTTTGCATGAAAGAGAACAAATCCCATAGAACTGCACATTAATACTTTTTTAAAAAAATGGCCATCAAGCACAGATTGCACCCTTACCTCAAAATACAATAAACACGATGCTATTGCTACCTAAAGAAAATAATTTAATTTGTTTCTGCTCTTGTGATACTTCACCATCACTCAAATGCATTAGTCTTCATCGGAATCCTTGATTTAATAAGATCCAACAATCATAGTGGCTACTTGTGAATGGAAACAGGGAATCAATATTGGAAGCATTCAAATAAAAAGAATATTTATTGTTGTTTTTTTAAAGCATCAAGAAGGCAGGAACCCAGGCAGGTTCCAAGGACATATTGGGGAATCATGAGTATCAAGCCATCTACTCTCTTACCTTCTTGGAGCTTGCGTGTGGTCTTCATGTAACATTCTTCAAATTCCAGTTTGAATAGAATATTCCAAATGAATAGAAGCCATATGAAATAGTGATATCTTTAAAAAATGAAATAATATAGCGTTGGTTTTCCCACTTCTTCCATTTCTAAATTCTAAATGTTAATTGGGCTGATAGAGACATCATTCCCCTGTTCTTATTCTTTGCATTTTATAGGGGATGCTTTGCTTCACAAAACAAAGTACAACCCTGGTTCAGTCGTGAAATCCAAATTTTTTTACTACTGGGTCTGTGGGCATGGCTTGGTGGGCGTGGTGTGACTTGGTGGGCATGGCTTGGTGGGCATGGCAGGGGAAGGATACTGCAGAATCTCCATTTCCACCCCACTCCAGGGGAAGGATACTGCAAAATCTCCATTTCCACCCCACTCTGGGGCCAGCCAGAGGTGGTATTTGCCGGTTCTCTGAACTACTCAAAATTTCCGCTACCAGTTCTCCAGAACCTGTCAGAACCTGCTGAATTTCACCCCTGTCCTGGTTCCAAAAGCAAAGGGTACATAAATCATTATGTACAAAGGATGAACATAGGATGGCAAAAATGTATAAACTTTTGCTGAGATGTGAAGTGGAAGAAGAACAAGTTAAAGATTGTATTTTAAAATGGGCTAAGAACTTTGTTATAACATACAGATGGATCCGTGGGAAGGAATGTGCATAAAAGGATGAATATTTGTGTTGTGTTATAAATTAAGAGAGAATTTCATTTTATATGATGTACCATTGGTATATGACACCAGAGAAAATATCTAAGATATATAAAAGTACATCTGGTTAATGATGGAAATGAAGGGGCATTTTACCAGACATGGTGGACTTGTGAAAAAGCAAAAAAAAAAAAGTTTGGAAACATTTGATGATACAAAGTGTTTTGCAGATTAATACTGAGATGAAACCAAAACTTTTCTTTCTGGGGCTTATGGATACCCAATTACAAAAGGCTTATAGAAGATTGATTTTATTAATGGCATAACTGTAGCAAGATTATTATATGCACAAAGATGGAAAAATATTGAAATACCCACGATGGAGTAGTAGATTGTAAAGATGGCAGAATTAGCAGAAATGGCAAAACTGACCTACTTGGTCAGGAATAAAACAATATCTAATTCAGTTAATCATGGTTATAACAACACAATCTCAAATAAAGGTTCTTAGATGAATCAGATTCAGGCATATTCATTGGGACTTAGAAAATAAGTATTCCATTCATGGAGTTCGCTGTAAAAGAATAAATACCATGGCCATGACTTATTTTCAGTTGTAGGATCATTACATTAAACCTCAACTTACAGCAATTGGGTTCAGAATTTCTGACACTAAAAGGTAAAGCATAACTCAAGGCAGTCCCTGGCGACCCAGTTGCCATTTTTAACCAAATCTCATAGTCATTGGGCTTCTCTAAGGCAACTTTCTGCCAACTTCTCACAGTCAAAGTCAGGGCTGAAATTGGAAGGAAGTTGCAAATCCCAGGCTGTTAGGCAGGTAACTAGCTGATGTTGGGTGGAAGAGGCGGCAAAGGGACATGTGGGGATATGGAAGCAGGGCAGCAAGGATTGGGGATGATGTGCAAGAGCATGTGCAACATTTGTGGCATGGGTTGGGGAGGAGGCACAGAGAGGCATAGCAGGGGTCAGGGAGGGGGCACAAGAGGTACAGCAACGGTCAGGCAAGGTGTACGAGGGTAAGGCACACAGGATGGGAAAGATATAAAGATATGGGGTGAAAATGGCTAAGGTGGAGTGAGAGGGGCTGAGAGAAGAAACAGGAGTTAGAAAGATTCCTGTGACTTGTGACTTTTTCTGCCAGCTTCTCCATTAACTTATTGGGAGAACTGTCTGGGAAAGCTATAAATAGTAATCATGGAGGGTTGCAATCAGTCGTAAGTGCAAATAGTTTGCCAAGTGCTCAGATTGCAATCATCTGACCACCAGGACACAGGGGTGGCCAGAACTCTGAGGACTGGACATAATCCCTGTTCGTTCAGCACGGTCATAATGTCAAATAGTTGCTTAACAAATGGTCATAGGTCAAGAACTACCTGTACTGTATAGGAGAGAAAATGTCAGCTGTCAGTCAGACAAACAGCAATACACAAAGCCAAGGTTCTTTCCTAGCTTCCAAAATAACTTTTTAACACCAGTGGTGAAATCCAAAATTTTTTACTACCGGTTCTGTGGGCACGGTTTGGTGGGCATGGCAGGGGAAGGATACTCCTGGGTAAAGGATATTGCCAAATCTCCATATCCACCCCACTCTGGGGCCAGACAGAGATTGTATTTGCTGGCTCTCAGAACTACTCAAAATTTCCACTACCTGTTCTCCGAACTGCTCAAAAGTTCTGCTACGGGTTCTTCACAACCTGTCAGAACCTGCTGGATTTCACCCCTGTTTAACATCCATGATAATTGCTGAATTTTTGGTGCACTCTGAGCTTGGTTGTTTCCCTGAAGATGTTTCATTATCAAACTAAGTAACATCATCAGTGCTAGTAGGGAGTGGGGTTGCCCACTCCCTACTAGCACTGCTGACATTACGGAGTTTAATAATGAAACATCTGCAAGAAAACAACCAAGCTCAGAGAGACCAAAGACCCTGGTTCAACCCTGATCTGTAAATATTATCTTCTATCTTTATTCATGATAATTACTTTGTAAGCAGCTCCATATAAAACTTAAATAAGCTGTCTTTTACTAATTCAGTCAAGTGCTTCCCTGAACAAAATCTGGATTTTTTTTTCATTTTTTCAAAAAAAGAAAACATTCTTTGTTTTCTTATAACAAAAAGTTATAGTGCTGCCACCTTATAATAGAACAGGTTAATCCTCAAGGTTCCTGAGAAATGAACTTTGTAAAAGGCAGAAGGAGAAGAGTTTTCAGCATCCTTGATAAAGAACCTGGGACCAACACTCTTTGAGATAGGCAGCAAAACTTTTGCAGACACCTTAAGACTCAGCTCTCCATTTCTCTTTGACACTTGTGCCTATCCTCTCACACTTGATTTTTTTCCCACCACCTTGCAGGCTGGAAGCCAATTTGCAGCTTTTTAACTACACAAGCTGAGGAATGAGCATTCAATTTGCAAGTCCTTAGATGCAAAAGTAGTAACAGGCTATGTCTGTCTAGGATCAAAAATTCACAGGAATAGTGTCTGTGAAAGAAAGAGACATCTGTTATTTGGAAGAAAGACTGCAATAGATCTAGACAAAATATTAAAGTGCAGAAACATCATATCGATAACAAAAGTATGCATTCTCAGGGCCTAGTTGTAACACACAGTTGTGAATGGTGGATGTTCAGAAAGATTGAACAAAGAACATTTGATTCCTTTGCAAATGGTGCTGGAGAAAATTGCTGAGAAAATTGCTGAGAATAAAAGTATAAATACTTTTATATTGGATGAAGTAAAACCTGGCTGTTCATTAGGAGCACTAATAATAAAGCTAATATTTAGATATTATGGATACCAAACATGAAAGGAACAGTCCATGGAGAATTGAAAAAAAGCCTCTTAGAAGACAAGGTGGCTAGAGACTGTTATTGATGTTACGAGTAGGAGCAAACAAGAGCCCAAAGAAAAGGTGAAATGAAGTAACTAAAGAACAACGAAACAATTCAAAAGAAATGTGTTACTGTCTGAAGGTCTTGCTCCAGAGATCTTTGGTTTCTCAGGGCCATTGAAAAAATGCGGTTAAGAATCATTAATCCAAAACCTGCTCAACTGTAAAACCCAGATAAAACAGATACATTGGCTTAAGCAGAAAAGGAACAACAGTTAACTATTTGCCAAAAATGCACAGCCATGACTAGCTTGTTATCAACTTTGTGTATATATCAAGCATTGTCTTCTACAACATTAAGCAATACCCTATCAAGATATATATGACTGTGTAAAATATCTCAGCTTCAAATGAAACACCAACTTCATTTAGGCAGCCATTTCCTACAAATGAACTCTAAAACTGCAAAGGATCCAAGCAGCACTTGCCCAGGTATTGTAGGAGTTGAAATAAATATTCAGAACTCATATTTTTTTATGAATTGCCTTGACTGTCATGGGAAAGGGCTCCTGCTACTTTGCTGTTTCAGCAATGCAAAACAACAGTAAATCTGCCCTAATTGGGTTGATGGCTGCCTTATACTACAGGGAGAGCTTTCAAGAGACATCTGCAGGAATTTAACATTGTTCTTTGGGCTGTTGAGTGTTCAAACAGATAAATCATGACCTTTTTTAAAAAAAAAATCCTGTGAACAAGGTAATTGGTGAAATAACTTCCTTTTCTGTTTCCAGGGACTCCCTCCCCAATGTTATGTTCCTCCATCCTTGCCATAAACCCCCTTTCTTTTCTTCCAAAAGCTATACATACCTATTCTACTTAATTGAAACAAAACTGCTCAGCTTGATCTCCTGGTTTCAAAGCTCAGATTTAAATAGGGCATTGCTAGAAGGTAACGGATTTCACTGCTTAGAGCTGATGATGAATAAGCTGCACTATTGTTCATTTTCATTATAAACAGAAAAAGCATACCCAGAATAGGGAAATATTCTATTTCCTAACATCAAACAGTGTGACTCAGAGCTAGATTGCCTAAATGTTTTTCGGAGGTATCAAAGATAAAGCGAGCTTGTTAAGTTACTGATGGGTGAATAAAACATTATTTTCTTGTTTCTAATTATGTAGCAGCAAAAAAGTTCTTAAGCATTTTTTTTAAGTAGCCGTGTTTGGCATTTACTGACCAATTTGCCAATCTTGTTGGAATTCCACTCCCTTTATTGGCAACAACTGCCAATAAAAATAAACTGTGGGATGCATAGTCCAGCAACAGTTGGAGGCAGGTTCTCCAGTCTGGAGTAAGGAATACAGTAGCTCAGCCTTTTATGTAATCTCCAATTAAATACATAAGAGCCTTAATAACAACTCACTGGTATGAAGTTTAGCATTTCCCCTTTTAAGATTGGTGCACAGTCTGGACTCACAGTTCCTGCACAAGAGCAGGTGGCAAGGTGACTTTTTCACAGGCACAATTGGTGTGCTTAGTTGAACCCATTCTTGAATCAGGAGGCCCTTCTGACAATCACATGCCCCTCACAACTCACAAAGGGACTACGTATTGTGATGCATTCCCCATGAAGCTGCCTGTCAGGCTCAAGCCCAGAATCAAGACAAAGAGATCCATTTGAGTCCCATCCTTTATTTGCTTACACTTAATAGAAAGTCTTGCCAAACTAACTTTCTAAATTACTAGATAGTTCCTGCAGTGCAGTTCTTGCAGTGTGGTTACCCTGACTCTCTTTACATCTTCCACATTCAGACAGGGACCGCACAGTCTTTTGATCATTAAAAACCATCGTGGTTTATACAATGCAATGGGTTTATATAATACAATGAAATACATCCAAATTTAATATATTGCAAATCACATGTAATGGTGAATCCAGTCTGCTTCTTGCTGGTTTGCTATGTGGATCTTTTGGTTTATCTTTGTTTTTTCTTGCCAAGTTCTGATTTCAAGTTTAGAAGCAGGAGAAGAAAAGCAGAATGATGCAATGGACAAAAAAGAATCAGATTCACACATCAGTGAAAAGCTTTTCCAACTGAGCATTCTGCAAATAAACTCTAAAGTTCCCAGCCAATAAGTGTTTCTGATTAGAAATATGGGAATTATACTCCTATCATACATGGAGGATAATAGGTTGGAGAAACTGACTGTAAAGTCTTGTACAAAGCATGCTTTTTATATTACGTACACTTGTTAGATTCTATCAGAAGGCCACAGATAAGCTGATAGTCTTCACTGTCTGGAATTCTAAAATTAGCAGGATTAAGTGGAAAAGTTCTTCAGAGAGTCTGGAGTATAATATGAGTAAGGGAGCAAGTAGACTTGATGCTTCTCTTTGCAAAGAGCCTCCCAGCACAGTTGTGGTCTGCATGTTTGGCATTCCAGTGCAATAAGCAAGTTCTCTTCAGCAACAAAAGCGAAGTACAGTAATGCAAAGGATTTCTGCAGATTTGCTGGCAAGCTACTGCCAGCTAAAGCAGACAGAGCTGAGCTGGATGGACACATATTAAATCTGTACACCACAGGGATTCATGGTTTGTTTTAACAAGGGTTTGTTGTACAAGTCATAGCAATTTAGTTCTGATGTACCATAAATCCATACACTGTGGTTTACAAATCATAATCGCTGGGCTTCCACATTATGCTAAATCAAAATCCAATAAACCACATTATATTTTAAGACATGCAGAAACCGCTAGAAACATTATGGATGCAGTATGTCTCTGTAGTGCATGGATAGTAGATCAACTCTGCTGGCTGCGAGTTTGTTTTTCACGACTCAAACCAGTTGTGAACTGTCTGTTCTTTCTACCCTCCTCTGACAGCTCCATTCTGCTCTTAGAAAGCATTTCTTAAATAGAGCACAATTCCCGAAGAACAAGGAATGAGTCTTTATGAGAAAAAGTATATATGAAAAGATAATGCATGAGTGGAAGCACCAGTATCTTTGTCTGCTAAAATAACTTGATTAAATGCTGATTTTTATCAGAGTAATGCAGGACCTTGTACTTAAACATCTATTATTCTTTTCCTTCACTGATGTGTGTATAATGGGCCTTCTTTTTTTCTCCCAGAAAGGTTACTCTATTCACAGCAAGCTATGTAGTTGAATACCCTTAATTAGGCAATATGTCTTCTTAACACCCACTATTACCTTTTCCACACTGAGTGGGAATTGCCCATCACAGGAATGTATGAATAACAATCTAAGTTAACTTTTTTTAAAAAAGATAGTAAATGCACAAATATACGTGATACTTTCTCTTGCAAGTGTTCCAGATTTCCCTTTTCTTTTATTTCTTCCTCCATTATTACCATGAGACATAGTATAGATCGAGAATCTATCATTTTGTCTTTAAAACAAAGCTAAACAAAGCAAACATAACCCTAAATCAAAGGCCTTTTTTTGGTAGGGCATTTACCAATTATTATTTGATTATATGATATCTAGTTGTTGGATGGGGGAGTATGGAATTTTTAATTAGGTAGCTATTTACAAATCAATATACTACCTCAGTCTCTGACTTAAGGCTATTTACAGTACAGTAAGAAATGCAATAAAATAGTTCTGCACAAACTAAAAGAAAATGGAAATTATAAACACATGACAATTGAAATGTACAATCACTCATCAAATCAATAATCCCATAAACAACCCTGGACAACATATAACCCAGCCTAGTCTAGAGCATCCCAATGACTCAGCAGAAGACCAAAGCCTCCTAAGCAACAAAAGGATAGAGGACGTTCTAAACATAAAGGAAGGAAGATGTAGTAGAGAAACTTCCACTTCTCTGTTATCGCAATGAAGCATCATTAATATTCAGTAAACATTACTGGTAATACCAGGATCCAGGCAGCTCGCTAACCAACCCTTTATTTACAGGACTGTCTGCCCGCAATGGTATCAGCCAGAATCTTCAAACCTTCAAAACAAGAGAAATACTAGGGACATACAAAGTGTCTAGCTTGCCTTGAGTAGGTGTGCTTTGCATCTTGCAGTAGCTAAAACTCTGACAAATAACAAATAGGAAAATAAGTATCCATCATAGTCAGATGATGATGGTGATTATATTGGCTCAACTTAAGGAAGTTTTGTAATGATTACTCACTTCTCGCAAGGAAAGTACCTCAACATTTCAGAACCATATCCGATACATAATATGAAACTTAATATAAAACAACCATCTCTGTTATTAGAGTGAATCAGTCTGTCTATATATATGCCTGTTATTAGAGTGGGTCAATCTGTCTATCTATCTGAAATTCATTGGTATTATTAATTTGTAAAAATTACAATTGGGTATAAACTAAGCTTTTGACTAGAATGAACACATAAACAAATTATGTGGTCTAGATCTACTAGTTTGCAGCCTGAAGAATTTGCATGTTCATTTTGAAACAGGAAATCTAATCAGTTTTGCCTAAAACTATTATCTGTGATGTATTAAGGGGTTCAGAACAATGGCAGACAAGCTTTAAAACAGTTATTCCAAATTTATCTCACACCATAAAACCTACATCTACAGCCACATTATTTTTATGGTAAAGTATAATCATAAAAGCCTATGTACTCTACAATACATTTTTCATTTCAGTGTAAAATACTAGTGAGAGAAAAAACAACAACGTAAAATCACAGGATATGGTATCAAGAAGCAGATAATTTAGTGTCAGCACTAGGAAAAGTGCTATTTTTTTTCTAATGATCATTATTATACCATAAATGGTATAAATGATATAAATGATTCTTTATTTATAGAGGATATGATGGAGCATGTAGTGCTTTACCAAATGAACAAAGCTAGCGAGATATGTAGGTTGGCCTACAGAGAATCCAACATATGATATTTCTCTTTTTGCACAAGTATAGCTTCTCTCCAATGAAACTTCCTATAAAGATCTGAAGAGAGCTATATAATAGTCATATCTGTGAGAAATCAGTTATCCTGTCAGCGATTAGGTCAAGTTTGGGCTTGCCATTTTTGAGATCCCTTTCTCTCTCCCACCACAGCATATGGACAATGAATGTATGAAAAATTCTTACTTACATTGGGAATAAATGTCTTTGTAGAACAACTCAACCAAGATCTCTTTAGCATCGTTTTCATTTGCAGGTGCTTCTTGTTTAGTGATGACTCATTTAGCAACTGTTCACAATTATAATAGTGATGAAAAGGTAACTTTTAATCAATCCTCACATTTTTTTCCCTTTGCACATCTGTAAAGCAAAGGAAAGCTGAGTTAAGATTATAAGCACAATAATGGTTTCACTTACTGACCTCTTCTTGCTAAACAAGGACTATCTATAACTGTATTTTTTCCCCTGATATTTTTTATAAGACTAAAAGATGGCCAGACCAGGAGTCTCAATACAGGTAAGAGTGAGGCTTGAAAGTACATTTGAAAAAACCGAAGCCTGGAGTATAATTCATTCAAAGTAAGAAAGGTTTTAGTGATACTGATAGTTTTATTAAATGTCCTTAGAGTGCCTGAAAATCAGTACCAGGATGATGCAAATATCCAGAAATCCAATATTAAATAATGGCTGGGTTCATACAGCACGCTAATTCCTAAATGAAGTTTAATAAGCCACTGTTGCTATCCTTATAGCTGGTTCTGCCTAAATAAACTAAGAATTTAGCATGGTCTAGTACACACAGTTTTAATACAATGCCTGGATTTCTACAAATGCTGAACCACATAATTGCCAACCCATTTTAGTTTAGTCTAGTGCTGTGAAAACACAGACTGTTTTATAAACTCAAAATATAGCTTAATCCTCCATCCCTTTTATTGCAAAGTTCCATAAGCATAGATACAAAAATATTTCAAATGTTAGGGTGGAGGGAGTGTGTGCTGCAAAGGGTTTCTTTAAGATTCTTGTAATTGGATCTTTCTAGTTGCTGATAAAGTGTTGCACCAAAGATGCGCTGGATTTTACTTGTGCTGCTAAACAAGCACATTCACAGGACTGAGCCTTAATGTTAGTGATTTGCCCTGAGCATGGCAATAAATTCTCCATAACAATGCAAACACAAGCTCATGAACATAGTGGTGGAAGACTCAAGGACACGCTCAGAAGTGCTGCTTTTATTGCTGATGTGAAATATGTTCTTTTTAAAAAAATTGATCAGCTACTGAAGGAATGTAAGAATTTAGCTTATACGCTTGGCAACTCTAGACTTTTAAACTTCACCTTTCATGCTCTCATTTTTATATAGAAAGCTTTTTCAGCCTTACAAATTGAGGGGACTGCAATATTTAGATAACGGTATTGTATGATCTTCGATTCTTTGATTGTGGCCCTACAGTCTTTAGCTCTCACATTTCAGGTTGTAAACAACTTGGAATCTGAAATAATGTTTTACCCCAAATAGAACTGCTCGGATGAAACTCTTTTTATTGTCTCTTTATTCTTGGTGTGCCACATAGCAATAGCACTTATATACCATTTCATAGTGCTTTACAGCACTCTCCAAGTCAGCATATTGCCCCCAACAATCTTGGGGCTCATTTTACCTACCTCAGAAGGATGGAAAGCTATGTCAACCTTGAACTGGTCAGGATCAAACTCCTGGCAGTGGGCAGAATTATCCTGCACTACTGCATTTTAACCACTATGCCACCACATCCTAAATGTGCATTGATACTGACCAAACAAAGGAACTTCTATGGCTTTAGAGCAGGGGTTTTCAAACTTTCGAGGCTAAGGAATCTGATAATAAAAATTATACATGGAAGTCCTGATCAAGAGAACAATCTCTAGAGATAGAAGGTTGGCTATGTTCAAATAAACATTTTTTTCTTTTTGCTTAGTTTCTCATGGAACTCCATCAATGTTTCCCAAGTATTTGATAGAAAACAGTTTGATAAACCTGTTCTACACATTATCCTACCCACTCACACACACCCCAAATAAAGTATTCTGTCTTTCCAACAATGGCACAAATGATGATAGTGTCAGAGTTCCGACCAATGCTCTAATTAAAATATGAATCTCAAGCCGAGGTTCAAAAGAAATCCAGTTATTTATTAGAAGTATCATGTCGGTACATACCAAGTGAAGCCATCTCTGACCTCACTTAATTTGCACCTTGGCTCTGACCCTGTTTCCCCCTCCCCCCAAGGTGATTCATCAGTCACATTCTCCAACAAAGCAATTTCGCTGGTTGTAGAAGTCACTCCCTCTGGCCACTGTGGATCTCTGTGGAGATGGCCTTGACATTTGCCAGCTGGAATGTACTTTGTTTTGACTGAGGTGCAAACTCCTCAGTACAGCTGGGAGGCTCAATTCCCCATCTCCCTGCCAATGGCAACTTGAGAGCAGGTTAGGAAGGCTTTGCAAGTTGACAGCTAGTCATTTTCTCCGTTTCTTCCCCTTCCTCTGTCTAGATTGTATAAAGTGCTATCCAGATCAATCATAGAAGTAGTCTGCTGGCCAGAAATACACATTTGTATATACAAATAGTGCAGTTTTAGAGTGACTGTGTCTTGTACAAAAACATTCAACTAGGCCAATGACTTGAGCCCAGTTATCGTGATACTTTTATGACAAGTTGCTATATCTTTGTATACTTTGTAAAGTATATCTTTGTATATATCTTTCCAACTGAAACAAACAACTCATGCAATGCAGACAGTTTTTTTAAGTTCAACAACTTCCTTGAATTATTTTTTTTTTTAGCAATGTCATTAACATGACATTGTTTTAAGAAGACATTGGACAACCATCTGTCTGAAATGGTATAGGGCAGTGATGGCTAACCTTTTTGCCGTCACATGCCAAAAGCACATGGGGGGAGTGGGGGGGTCGTGGGTGCGTGTGCCCACATCCATAATTCAATGCGCCCCGCCCTCCTGCACATGCGCACGTGACTCCCCCCCTACACTTCCCCCTGCTTTTGGCACGTGATGGCACGATTGGCCCGTTAGGCCTATTTTTCCACCTCCCCAGGCTCCAGAGGCTTTCTAGGAGCCAAGGTAGGGCAAAAACAGCCTTCCTCATCCCCCCCGGAGGCCTTTGGGAGGCTGGAAACAGCCAGTTTCCTGATTTCCGGTGGGACCGGAAGGCCTGAAAATCAGTTGGCCGGTGTGCACATGCGCGCTGGAACTGAGCTTGGGGAACACTCGCGTGCCCACCAATATGGCTTCATGTGCCACCTGTGGCACCCGTGCCATAGGTTCACCATCACGGGTATAGGGTTTCCTGCTTGAGCAGAGGGTTGGACTAGAAGACCTCCAAGGTCCCTTCCAACTCTTTTATTCTGTTATTCTGTCACTTTCAGTAATTATCTGAATAAGAACAGTTACTTAGGAAGTTTGTCTGGTAAGTTGCTTTCATGCTTGTTAATTGGAAGTTATATGTCGGTGTACAAATGTTTAACAATTGCTGACATCAGGGTTAACATTAGCAGGGCATATGGTATAGAAACTGCTTTATTTGAGTTTGCAAATCTATATTTCATGTGGACGACTGCTATATCTAGGGCATAAAAGAATGCTTCCTCTCTTGATTTGATCCTATGCAGATATTGAATCTGGCAAAGGTCATCGTGAAACTGCTTTTCCCATTGCACATATCAGTCTTGAAATTTCTGAGCTATATTCCAAGGCTCGACCTATGCTGTCAAATATAATATCATGTTGACTATTGACATCTTGCAAAATTTTAAAGATGTCTAGAGAACCCTGTAGCTTTGCTTTAGTTTGTGGTTGAAATGTAATTGATAGTTTTCAAAATTTTGCCAGCAGTGCAGTCAAAATGAAAAACTGGGAATCCATTGGGATTTCAGAACTCAAACTTCTGTTAACTTGATTGGTTTTTTTTCCCAGGAGAATCATATCAGTCAGCACCTTATGGGTATCACTGAAGCAGAAACAAATGGGCATAGATTTCACAACACAAGGGCCCTCTTGTTGCACAAAGTGCCTTCAACATAATTTTGGACTTATAAGTCATATATAGAGTGACTCTCATCTGATATTGTGTACAAAGTAACCATAAAGACATTCTACAGCTCTTAACAAAAAATTCATTACTGGAAAAAACTGACATTGCATCATTCAGAATTAAACTGAGGATGTGGACAGCGTAGTAGACATATATACCTTTTTCTTGTACAATCACATATAGTTGTAGATTCCATAATTACAGTCTTGGCCTTACAGTTTTGATTGAAAATAGTTTTCAAAAGTTTTTCAGATGTTATATATCAAACCAGCTACCGACTTATATCTACAAAAAGCCCAAAAAGGACTCTATAGCATTAAGGTAAAAGGTTAGGGTTGTGTCGGACTCCAGTTGTGTCGGACTCTAGGGGATGGTGCTTAACTTCATTTCTTAGCCAAGGGAGCTAGTGTTGTCTGAAGACATTTCTGTGGTGATGTGGCCAGCATGTGTTATGCTGAGGTGCACAGAACGCTGTTACCTTCATACCAAAAGTGGTACCTATTTATCTACTTTCATCTGCATGCTTTCAAACTGCTAGGTGGACAGGAGCTGGAACAAGTAATAGGAGCTCATCCCATCTCACAGCACTTAGTTCTCGAACCCAGGTGTTCAGCTTTCCAACTGACAAGTTCAACATTTTAACAACTGAGCAACCCCTCCATAGTAGCAACCCCAATTCCCAACCCCAAGAAGCTTAATATATTAGTAGCTTGCCAAATATTTTTAAATAAGTGCATTGCCATTATATAAAGTTAACCTATATATAGTTAAGAAGGGTGTTAATTACTACTCGCTGGCATTCTCTTTCTTGGGCTGACAAGAAGTGGTCGCTTTCTGGCTCTTCCTTAGCTTCCTACAAAGCCTTTCCCTCATTGTTCCTTTTCTTTATTCAGGTGATCCTCTTCACCTAGTTCTTCACCTATTTGGAACCACCAGAACCTCTTGGAACCAACATACTTGTATCACTGCCTAGAATCCAGTTTGGTTTGCCAAACAAGGAATCAGCCCCCTTCCATTCTTCTTCCCAGAAATCTCCAATTCTTTCCTCACCATTGCCAACAAAGCAACAGACTCTCCTTTCCTATTAAAAAAATACTCTCTCTGAGAATGTTGGCTATCTCATCTATTGTCAACTTCTCTTATCAGCTAGAAAGAACTCACTATATCTTTGCAAACTCGTGTGTCATATGATATTCAGGTAGTCTGTTCCATTCTTCATATTCAACATCTTACTGCATATAGCCATATTTTGCAAGGTTGATAAATAAGATAAAATGTCTACCAGATCCATCTGAGTACTTGCTGGGGCCTCTAAAGGCCAGGTTAAAAACAGCCAAAATAAGTGGGACATTACTATCTTTGGACATTCCCATCTATATTCTGTATCTGTGTGTTTTGGTAGCACCAGATCTCTGGAATCATGCAGCTCCAGAGGTGGACATTTGAGGCTTCATGAGTCACAAAACCAAGCAGTTCTACCAGTCACTCAGCCATTTCCTTGGTCCCTGGTTACAAAAAAGCAAATGGGCTTAGCAATATATTTGGTCCAAACCTCCAAGCTCAGATAGCACTAAGGGCTCCAAAATTCAATCCTGAGCCTCACACATTTTTTTCTATTGGTGGTTTAGTCCAAAGTTTAAGTACAGAGACAATCTCATTTGACTTGTATACCAGCTCTATTTACACATGAAGTCCTTAGTGCTTGCACCACAAAAATTGTTAAGAGACAAAAAGCAGATTTTACCTGCCCTTCTTTGAATTGGATCAGTGGGGTACATTTAAAATAATGAAACAGTTTAAATCAATATTCAGCATTGAGAGTTGCTAAAATGGCCTCCGTGTGAAATATCTGAGAATCCAGGGAGGCCTGAGAATTGCTGTTGGCGGCTATCCTGACCTCTTCAACAACTGAATGCACTTTTAGTTAACAGTAGTCTGGATGTGTTTTTATGTCCATTTGGTCTGTAGAAAAAATATTCTACTACAAACATTCTGTGAATATTGTGCTTTATTGTGTTCCTAATCACCTAATTTGTGATTTCAAAAAAAATGAGCTGATCCTAGGCAGCTTTTTCTCTTCTCTTTCTCTCTTATTTTCTCTTTTTGCTGCTTTATCAGCTTTTGATTCAATGCTCCTCTACAAATTTTGGCTTCTTAGATTGCTAGTTTGAGTTATTGTTTTAAAAATTGTCTTGATTGAATCTCCCTGTTTTGATTTCTTTCAAAACCATTAGGAATAGCATCCATTAGGAACAGCAGGATTATTCAATTCCCTAAAGCTTGGGAGAGGTTAAAATAGATGAGTGTCATGCAAAGCACAGAAAGGGAATAAGAAATCATAAGCTAAGTAAAGGCATGAGAAAAGGAAAGGAAATACAATACAACTAATTCACTGCAATATAAAAAAACCCTTCTCTCTCCATCCTTTTCTCTCATACCAACCATCTTGCTTCCACAAAATTTGAACTCTTTCATACATTGTCTTTTATTCTTTAAACTTCACACAGGTCTCCTTTTTAGCATCTCATCAACTTAACACAACTATGATTTGCTATCTCTTCTGCCCTCTCATTCTTCTTTGCAAGTTGATCCTTGGTCATTCTTTTCTAAACACCAAATTACAGTATATTCCTTTTGTATTTACTGCTTAACTTTTCCTGTTAAATCCAGGCTTTCTAATTGATGTCAACTTATCACATACACTCACAGCACATTAATTCATATCAATAAACAGTATAGGCTTTGATAAAATATGTAATAAATCTAAATAATTTAAATGGAGCACAATCAATCAAACAAACATTTAATTAAGCAAAGGCAGCTTTGAATTAGAATATTTGAGATTTTCTTGACAGGATTATGGGGGAGTGGAAAAATCCTTTTCCCCCCCTTTTTTTCTTTTCTATTCTTCCCTTCATCCTGTAGAGATTCAATTGCATATATGGGAACTGAGGGATAGTAGAGATGAGAGACAGCTATAGGTTTCCAAAAATTAGACTTGCAAGATCTGTTGAGCAATTTTTTTTATTTCAAGAAACAAACATGAAAGTAGACCAGGTAGTAATCTAGGCAGAGGTCAATTTCAGCAGGTTCTGATCAGTTCTGGAGAACTGGTAGCAGAAATTTTGAGTAGTTCGGAGAACCGGTAAATACCACCTCTGACTGGCCCCGCCCCCATCTATTCTCTGACTCCCAAGTTCCAGCTGATCGGGAGGAAACGGGGATTTTGCAATGACCTTCCCCTGGAGTGCAGTGGGAGTGGATATTTTACAGTATCCTTCCCCTGCCATGCCCACCAAGCCACACCCACAGAACCGGTAGTAAAAAAAATTGAATCCCACCACTGAATCTAGGCCAACAGAAATGAAGCGGAATGTAAGGACTGACTGCTTTGAGAATAACAAAATTCTAACTGAAATTAAATTTAGGATGTTATTGGAGTGCTGTCTTGTTTTATCTACAAATGTTTTTTTACTTTCTCCACCCAGGAATAGCAGAAGATGCTTCTACCACTCATCTGTTACAGTAATATTGACATTGATTAGCAACTGACCTCCAGGATTTCTGAGAATTTCTTTTAGTTCTTCATGGATTGTCTAGAATTAAAACAGAAATCTTCCAGATACAAAACACATGCTGTCCCTTGCAGAAAGTTTTTGTAGAAACAAGAACAAAAGTTTTCAGTCTGAAAACACTGGTCATCAAAGGAACTTTTTAGAGTGCAATAATTTTGTGATCCCAACTATTTCCTAAGATTTTTTCTTTATATGGGAGAGCAATAGATTTATAACTTCTCCCCCCCCCCAAGTTTTTTATTTTTTTATTTATTTTTTTACAAACATATCAATGCGTGAACAGTGTGGCACCTGAGTGTCTTACATTTTAGTACAAATAAAATAATATTTATAATATTTACTACATTTGATAAGCTTATATAATTCTGGTAGTAGTATACATATTTATGTTAAATTAAATTATAATCTTTAATTATTTAATTATTCGATATTTCAATATGATATTTTTATGCCAATCACGATATTCTGAGTATCATTCCTTTTACTATAAATAAAATATTATTAATCATATTTATTACATTGGTAAGCTTATATGGTTCTAATAATAATACACATATTTAAGTTAAGTTATAATCTTCCATCATATAATTATTCAATATTACAATATTATTTTTATGCCAAACACTATATTATTCAAGTATACTTGATAATACCATCATTCAAAATCTGATTTCCCCTCTTGTTATTACTTCACCTCATTATATAAAACTATGTATTCCATTAATCCCCCTCTCTCTAGTTTGCATCCCTATTCTAACTTTTAATTATGCCACTATTATATTTAAAAATATTTCCTTTCTATCCATCATCTCTTGCCCGCTTTAAAGCTTTAACTGTTCTTTTCTTATGCCTTCCGTATTCCTCTCTTCGATCTTTATCTCTATCTTGACCAATCATTTTAAACATTTCTCCCTTCTCTGCCCTATTCCATTGTCTAATTTTCAAAATGTCTACTCTTGCCCCTATCTCTCTTCCAAAAATATCTTCCTGCAACTCCAGTTCTTTTTTTTATTCTCTCCCCTCGGCTTATTTCATCAGTCATTGTTGTTTTTGCAGTTATCTCCTTCTTGTCATCTCGTTTTATTTGTTGGTTTTTCTGTTCTGTTTTTTCATCTACTCTTTCAATTGGCTCCTCCTCTTCCTGGGCATTTTGGTCACTCTTTCTCCTTTGTATCATGTTTTCCAGCTCTCCATCTATGCTTTGCATTTTATTCATAATCTTCTTGTAGCTTCTTGTCAAATTATTCTTAATGTTTTGAATTAACAGCTCTGTTTCTCCCCAAATTCCACTCTTTTCTTGCTGATGAAGCATCTAGTTTAGTTTTATTTTGTCCCTCTTTTGTCCAATAATCCAAAAACCATATATTCAAACCTAAAGTCACTTCTCAAAAAGTTCAATATTCATGAATCTTTATATCCCAAAGCTGATTGACCTGTTCCTCTGGATAGTCCCAAGAACTTTTCCAGGTTCTTCATAGGTCCCTCTATAAATTCAGTCTTGTATTGTAACCTTCAGGGGTCACTTTAACAACATGGTCTTTCTTATTCTCATGTTTAAATCTCCAATAGCCAGGTACTTCCAAGATTTTGGAATGTGTTATGCCTTCCTTTTGTCAGCAGGTGGCACTCTTAGGTCAAATTTCAATATTAACCAGTTTAATCCAATTTTAATGGTAACAATCCAAAATATAATGATATTAGTTTTTTAACTAAAAAGTGCCAGCATTTTAAAATGTCTATCCAAAACACGCCTGTCTAATTTAAATATCCAATTTTCTGTATTTTAAAGTTTTTGCCTTTCTCCCTTTGATTTTTTCTTCAATTTTGAAATTCTCCCCAAAATGTTAAATTGCTGCTTTTAATAATAGCAGTAAGGCTCTCTTTTCCTGGATATTCTTTTGGGGTTGAGTTTTAGATAAAAAGGATTCTTCTCACCCAGTTCCAGACACTGTTCACCAACTCTGCTCCAGTACAGTTCTTGAATGTTTCTCGGCTGTCCCAGCTTCGTGGCAGCCATTTTTAGGCTGCCTCTTCTCCTCGTTGTGGCATGGAGAGAAAAAAAGCCTGGGGTTCAGCAGGAGAGTTGCAATCTCTCCTGCGACCTTTCAAGGCATCCCTCCTTAGCTTTGCCACCCCTATAGGATGGCTTTGGCTCTTCTTGGAGCCCACAAACAGGGAGAACTCAGCACAGGGAATACAGAGACCTGTTCCCTGCATCTGATATTGCCGCGATGCCAGCTGGAAGTCTATAGATTTATAAATTCTGTAGCAACTACTTTGACATATTGACTATGGCCAAAAGAAATAGAGGCTATGTTTTCATGTACAAGATCTCCATTCATCTCAGGCTTCTGAAGTAAAGAAGTAGGAATACTAAATGAAGCCTAAGACATTTTGCTACCAAAACAATAGTACTTCATGGTACTAGAGAGGAGGTGGAGAAGAAGAAGGATATAAGGGTGATATCCATATACAGGTGAATGGTACTTGAGTATTGAGCTCAAAATTCTTCATAACACATACAGTACACTACTTAACAATAGCTGTAAGTCAATGGAGAAAGACCTGTATGTACTATCCTGGTACTCTGGTTAAATGGATTGTACTGATATAATAATAGAAGAAGATTCTTGCTTGTAGAATTTGCACACATACAGCTTTGGGCATTTTATTTCATTAAAACAGAAATAATCACTTAAGTATGGGGCATGACGTCTTCCCTGGTATGTGTGTTCAGTTGACCCAAATCCCAGGAGAAGGGGGAATATAGCACTTTGTGTTCAGTGTAACTCATAGTTAATTTCATAAAAGGACATATTCTTGCCACCTCTGTAGTTAGGATCCAAAGGTGTCAGACAAAGCTTTAAAGCTATGTGATATTTTGGGAGGTTATTTTCCCACACTTTGGGAATTAATTTGGACCCAAGAGACTATCAGGCTCTCACTGCAGTAGCATTTAGAAAAGGGAAAGCAACTCTCAATCACATTAAAATTGGCCAAAGTACAGTCACTTACCTTGTGAGTTTTTATCTGCTTTGGGTAATGTCAGTCTGATCAACTGCTGTGTTCATTCTGTCATCTTTGCTGCTGGGAGAAAACTTTGGAGAAGTTTGAAATGTAAGGAAGAAGAGAAAAGAAGGAAACCTGCAAATCATGAATGTGAAATTTTGATTTGGGTGAGGATTTGTCATACAGAAGCTTTAGGGAGCGTGTTTAACAATGTGGCAATGAAAGCCAGAAGTTTGGAGCTTTCACTACTGAGATATTTAATCTATCTTGTAATGGTGTTAGGCTGAAGTGTGAAAACTCAATGGTTTTTATAAATTTGGGGAACAAAATACCCCCCATGGATTCGCTTTTACTTCTTAAGACCAAACGCAATGAAGAATTAAATTTATTGATGAAATTACAACGTATTTTCTTCTTTTTTAAAAAAAGAAAGAAAGAAAAGAAAAAAGAAAAAAGAAAAAAAGGCCAGGCCACAATTTCTAGCTACTTTTAGCTACAGAAAAGATAGTTATAATACAGAATGACACATAGTGTCCATTAGAGGAAAGCAAGAGAGAAATATTATAAATAAATAAAGTGATTAAATCTATCCTG
This sequence comes from Ptyas mucosa, assembly GCA_012654045.1. Classification (NCBI taxonomy): domain Eukaryota; kingdom Metazoa; phylum Chordata; class Lepidosauria; order Squamata; family Colubridae; genus Ptyas; species Ptyas mucosa. Next base: position 26,049,171 of record WNWU01000003.1, on the reverse strand, counting down.
AAATAGTGTTTTCTGAAACCAATTCTAAGACTGAAGTAGAAGGAGATATTTTATTATTTTGTTTCATTTTAGAATTATTTTGCCTTTCTTACAGGAACTCACAGTAGCACCACAAAAGATCCTTGTGAAATAGGTTAGACTTTTGAGGAAGTGACTGACTCAAAATCACTTCAATTTTCATGTGGTCTCTTTGGTTCCAGTCCAACATGCTAACCATGATATCATTTTTTTTTCTGAAATATTGTGCTATACTAACTTGGTAAATTTATCCAGAAATTGGCATAGGTACTGCACATACCAACAGAGAGCCATTTCTTTAGTCACTATATTGCCTTCTATTTCAGGTTATGGAATTTTACAGTACTATGTGCCAAATTGTTTAAGATTGGGTTATGTCATGTCCCATTCCAAAGTAGTGCTTTTAATTAACTTCCTGAATGCTCATGCTAATGAAAATTGACTTGAAAAGAAATATATTCTAAGCACAAGACACTACCCTGAGTCCAATCTCAGTTCCAGTATTGACCATATCCATTTATTTAGTTGTTTCCAAGTTAGGAAATGTACTCCTATTAAATGCATTAGCAAGCATTTAGGTAACCTATAAATATGTTTTTATTTGGTCAAGATTTTAAACTGTTAATTGTTTTTAAGATTAACAGCATTAGCTTTTAATCTTCTGTACCATGTTTTAACTTCTGGCAGCAACTTGGTTTTTTGATCAGGAAAGTAAAGGATACAATGAATAATAATAACAATATTGATAAGTATCAATGAGCTTATGTTTTGTTTTAGGCATTTATAAAAATCTTTAATTGTATTTTTATTAGACATATATTTTTCGTAACTCAGTTTAAAGTCATATCTGAATATAATAGGAAGACATATAAAATTCAATATACATACTTTCTATACATTTTAATATGTGTCCAACATCTCATATAATAATTCACAGAGTCTCAGGATATGACCGACGAAGCTAACTAATGCTTAGCTAACTGTGATTTGTAATTACAATTATAGGTATTACCCTTTATTATCAAAATGATCATTTGAAACCTGTTTGCAAACTATAGTTTATAGTATTATGGCATTACTTCTAAATTTATCAAACATTAAATACAATTTAATGTTGTATTTTACTTCTTAAGACCAAACGCAATGAAGAATTAAATTTATTGATGAAATTACAACGTATTTTCTTCTTTTTTAGTTTGAAAGCCTCCAGAAATTTGAGCTTTAAGTAAGCTTTAAATATCCAAATAAATTAGCAAAATAAACCATTGTTTATTAGACATGCAGTACTGTTTGCAATGCTTGTGAGATCATCATCAATACTTTCAACATTTCACACAGTTTCGTTCAGAACAGTCTTATGGAAGAAGTTGCTAGTCCCTACAACTGGGTTTTCCTGAATTTCAAACCTATTATGTTTCAATATTCCTGTGATACAACATGTGCTACTTAGTTTGCATTCCTTTCCACATTTTTTTTGTGAAATAATGATTTTAACTATTTCCTAAGGGGTTAATTATTGCAAAGAGTGTCTAAATCTGCAGAATGATAAAAATAAACATACAGAACAGTTAAAAAAGAAAAAGAAAGACATTATATATACAAGCAGAGTCTTTTCCCCAGATAGCATTTTAGTAAAAATAAAAGGTTGTCTGGACAGCCTCATGATTCATCTCCATTGCCATCTGTTAGGAGAAATGAACCATCTTCGCTCATTAAATCATAAACGATTCTCTTTTATAAATTTGTGCTGACCTATTGACCTGAAGCCTAATCACTCAGATAAAGACATAGCATAGTGATGACGGATGCTTTTAAACCCACTTTCTGCTTAGCTTTACATCAGTGTTCAGGAATGCTATTATCCTGTTTTCCATGCTATATTTAAGGCAATTAATATTTCAATCATCCAGTAAGCCAGAAAAAGCATCAGATCTCCACTTCTAACATATTGGGAAGCTTAAATACCTACAGAACATTGGAAAGAGAGAGAGAGAATCTATTTTTTTTTCCTAATTCGCATGCAAAGTTGAAAAATTATCAATGTTTGTAATAATAGATTCCAATAAATTGAGTAAGGGACAGGAAGAGACAACAGACTGGAAAATATTAAGTTTAATAAGCTGATAATCTTATTGTACAGACCAGTCCTACTTGGATTTTAACTTGGAATGTTAACATTTCCCTGAATGTGAAACCTCAAGAGCCAAATAGGAATATTTCTGTAGTTCAAAATACCAACTACTATTATTTTGAGAAATGCCACGTGTGTGCAGTTGAATACCAATTATGATCTAATAAATGGGCCAGTTTTTGACCAGTTATAACACCGTACTACAGAAGAAATAACAAGGACAAAAAGAATATGGACATTGCTTAATTTTCATTTGAGATTTCCAACTCAAAAATTATGGAACAGCAAATTCAGGACAAAAATTATCTCTACCCAATGGGAGATTTTTTTTTTCAGGAAACAACACATAGTTACAGTTGCTTGTAAGTTAACAATATTAAACAATGCCCACAACAATTTGTAACTCTTTAATTAATTAGAAAAGGGGGGTGAGACCTGACAGTGCAGTTTCACTTTCTCATCCTTAATCTGTAGCTTTGTAATATGTAAACAGCTAAAAATCTGAAGCCATAACAGAGTTGAACTCTCTTATGATAAGGACTTTTAAACCTTTATCTCCACTTCCCCTTCTTTCTATCCTGTTTGGATAGTCTAAATAGTTTCTCTTTCACTACTTCCAATGGGATGGAAACATTTTTTCAAAACAAAACAAACCATATTCTGTTTTCTGTATTATTTTCATTGTATTACTGTATTACTCTAGCTTTCGACTGGCAGAATATTCCAGGTCAGGGGCCAAAGTCAACTCAAACCAGAGCGTTTTTGTAGCTCAGAGTAACCAGATATTACTTTGTCAAGTGCACCAAATGCTATCGTCAGCTCATTCATTGCTCAGCCACATACAAAAATTATTGTCTGTCACAATTCTGAGCAAAGCTTCAATATATATCACATTAGAACAGTGACAATTCACAACAGTAGTATTTGATGATAACTGGATCCTCCTTGTTATGAAGGGGAACAAACTTTTAATTAAAAACAGTGAGGCGCTTCCTGCTAACAATAGGCCTTTGAAGAGGTAAAACCTGTCATCAGCCAGCTTTCAATGTATATTAAGTTAACAGCACCTTGGATAAAAAGAAATGAAAAATACATGACACCGAGTCAAAGAAAAAGTGCATAATTACAGATAATTAACAATTATGAATCATCACTTTTATTTTTTTTCACTGGGAAATATTTCCTCTATTTCTATATTTAGGGCTTGTATTCTTTGTTCTGTGTCTAGATAAGTGGCTAATGAAGCTGCAGTTATAAAGACTGTGTTTTCAAGAAGTCAGAAAAGGAAATATTTCCGGTTTTAGAGATTCATGAAAGCTTTTAGACTTAAATATCTTTTTTTATTTTGAAAATACACTACTGACTTCTCTATCTTTCCACCCACACCCTGGAACAGCATCTCCTGCCTTTGAGATATGGATGACGCCCAGTTTCCTGGGGTTCTGGAAAGCCCTCAACATCTGGCTCTGTTCCCAGTCCTGGAGTTTCTGAATATATTTGTGGAGCCCTTCTCATATGTGTACTGTTTATTGTTCTGGTTATTTTAATCCAGGCTGCCTATTTATGTGTATTTAAACTGTTTGTCTTTTTTTTTTAAAGATTTGTAAACTGCCCAGAGTGTAATAGACTGGGTGGCCATTTAAAAAAATAAATTGAATTACTACTTACATGTGTTTTTAGCCCATGGTATTTTCAATAGTAGATTTAGACATTGTTTTCAATATTATTGCATAGGCATACGGTATTGTATGAAATAATGAGATTAATTCAAGCTACTTTATACATTATGATTTGAATACAGTGACCATACACACTTTATTATTATAAAGGACAGTCCTTTATTTCAGAAAGCTACTTTGTAGATTTCCTTCTTTCACAAAAAATCACTTTTGTTCTTTGTTTTGGTTGTTTAATTTGTGCCGTACAAACGGTACTTCAGATGGGAGGGATATGATGCAGACTCAGTCAGTTAAAGCATTTTAATGGGCAGAATCTAAGAGAAGATACTTTTTTGCCATTAACCTCACCCTATGAAATATGTTGCCCCCCTGAAGTGAGGTTGGCCCCCATTCTGCTCATTTTCTGGAAGAGCATGAAGATATGGCTCTAATATGGAATATTGAGATTTAAAAGTGACGTGCAACCTTGGGGGTAGCTGATAGTTTGATGCAACTTCTCCGTCTTTTTAACTTTATTTCTGCATGGATTTTTATGTGTATTTCATCACATTTTTTTTTTACTTTATAAGCATCCAGTCAGTTAAATGTGAGATCATAGATGTATGAATTTTATTAATAAATAGAATAAGCAGTCTTTGACATTGAAAATAGGGAAATTGAGCTGCCTTTTTAAAATGAGTTTACATATACTCATTTTTATTAGAATGTGCAGGTTTTTTTGTTTTTCTTGGTTTTGCTCTTGAATATTCCTTTGTAGAGCAAAGTTATAAACATAAGTACTTTTTAATTATCTTTTTATCCCTATCTATGGAGATTCTGAGTCATCCAGGTCATGGTTGTCCCAAAGATGCTTTTTCAAAGGCAACTGGGCTTTGGTTTTTCCATGAAGATGTTTTGCTTCTCATCTAAGAAGCTTCTTCAATTCAGTTCTTCTTCAGAACTGAAAAAGCTTCTTGGATGAGAAGCAAAATGTCATCAAGGAACAACAAAGTCCAGTTGCCTTTTCAAAAAGCAACTTTGGGACAGCCAAGAGAATATGGTTACTGTGGTTAATTCATTAAGTGATTATCACAAAGGATGCCCCCTTTCCTGGCATTCCATAAAGCCCTGTCACCTGTCCTCCCCTGGCCCGGAGTTTGAGGTATTTGTGGAGCACTTCTTATACCTGTAGACATTATCATTTGGGTGTTGTAGACCAGGATTCCTGAGGATGTGTGTTTATGTGTACATTTAATAGTTTTTATTACTTCTGGATTTTGTAAACCACCCAGAGTCTAATAGAGTGGGCAGCTATAATACGTTTAACAAATTAAATTACATTAAATTATATTATCAGTATGACACTGATATAAAGCCAGTAATGCATATCTTCTTGTCCTACTCAATTAGGAAGTCAAGGCTGCTTGCTAAATTCTTCTAATGATAATCAAAATATCAAGCTATAGATATATTTAAAATTGAGTAAAAATAATAAAGCAGCTTATTTACAATGTTTTATTATGTTTTTGCATCTTGGCAATTCTAAATGCCTAGCATTAATCATTTCATTTGCCTGCCAATCTAGCCATAATAAGTTAGGGGTGAGAATTTCACTTAAAGACATTTGTAGGATTCCAAATTAATGCAGATCAGCCTAGAATAAGACCAAATACTTGGTTAGGTGATCCATCTAGTTCAGTAGTGGGTTGCCCCTAGTTCGCACCAGTTCTATAGAACCTGTAGTAAAACCAGTGGGAGGCTCCACCCACCGACCCCACATCACCAGAATGCTGCTGCACAGAAGAGTGCATGCACGCACGAGCGAAGCAAGCGCATGCACATGGCCCCGTTGCAAACCGGTAGTAAAGGTAAGTAGAGCCACCCCTGGTGTAGCTCAATAAAAGATTACCGGTAACCTCTTGGCTTAACTGGTATTTGTAGTGGATTAATGCATGAGGATTTATATGAGATTTCTATATAAGTCTGACTAGTCATTTATCATCAAAGATAGTTTTTAAATATGCCATTTAATAGCAAAGTTTTGTTTAAACGTTTTTTCAAATCTGCCAGTACTTAAATGGCAACCAAAATGGCTGACACCAGCTTCTATTGACATATACTTCCTGCTCCAGACCCATGGCTAAATGTCAGCCAACCAAATATTATTTTATCTCTATTGCAAAATCTATACAAAGCAAATAATGAAAACAGTTGTCTAGTTTAATATATGCATGTTTTGGTCCATTTTTGAAACTCAAAATAGCAAAACATAAAACCAATATATTTAAATTAAAATGTAAATATATTCATATATTTCCAATTAGTAAAATAGTTAAATATTTAGAATTATACAAATGGTGTTTGATATTATAGCATTAGCACTTAGACTTATATACCACTTCACAGTGCTTTACAGTCCTCTCTAAGTGATTTACAGAGTGAGCATATTGCCCTCAATAATCTAGATCCTCACTTTACCGACCTGGGAAGGATGGAGGGCTGAGTAAACCTTGAACCTGGTAAGATTCGAACTGCCAAATTGCAGTCAGACAGCAGTCAGCAGAAATAGCCGGTGGTACTGCATTTTAACCACTGTGCCACCACAGCTCTTCCAAGTTTGCACTTCACCAACTATTAGGATTCATATTTACCATATCTGGACTAGAATGTATTTCTGGTCATAACATAGTGCAGGAAAAATATCAGAAATTTATAACTTTTTATTGAAAAAAAAAGTATAATGTCTTAGCTATGAAAATTGGTATAAAAAACCTGGAGGTATATTAGTAGCTATACATACAAAAAATGTTATCTAGCAGGCAGAATCTATACCTTAAAGAAAAAGAGTTGAAGTCTTAAATGTCATCATACGTGTGTGTGTGTGTGTGTGTGTGTCTTTGGTTATTCGGGTTTTCTCCCGCGTAAAATTGGAAGGGTCTTGGTAACGTTTCGATGAAGTCTCATTCGTCATCTTCAGGCTGGTGTTCTTGACTTCGTGCTTCCAGGAGCAATGTCTGATCGCAGCTGTTTCTTCCTTTTAACTGCCAGTGGGGATGGGAGCTGATTGGGTGGGAGCATGGCTGTGTTCTGATTGGGTGGAGGTGTGCTTTGATTGATTGGGGGCCTGGCTGTGCTCTGATTAGATGGGGGGTTGGCTGTGCTCTGATTGGCTGGGGATGTGCTCTGTTTGGGTGGGGGCTTGGCTGTGCTCGGGGTAGTCTGAGTTGCAGGGGAATTTGAGCTGGTGAGCTGCATTGCTGTTGTTTGGCTTCGCGTTCGTGGTTGTGCCACATCTTCATGGTGGCTGTCAGTTTGCTTCATGTATGGATTGGAGGGGTTTAAAGTGGCCAATGATGATTAAGCCCGAATAACCAAAGACCTACATACAAACACCCGCGAAAACCTCAGAAAACATACGAAAAAATATGTTTAAAAATAAAAATCAATATATATATATATATATATTCAAATAATTAACAGCTCTCCCACACAGATTCTTAGTGAAAAATATGAAGCATATAAATTTGTCTACATAATTTTATAACACACCACAAGAAACTAAAGAAGAACTTGTTTCTAGTTGAATCATTCCTGTATTTGTTTCTCACTTTTAAACTTTTGTTTTGTTGATAAATACTTAGTATTGTAAGGTACAATTACGCAAGAAGTAGTCTAGAGTGTTATTTTTTTAATATTGAAAAGTTGCTCATTTTTACTAAGACAGCTCTATTATTAAATTTGCTTTGCTTTTAATAGTAGGGTTAAAATACCTACCTGAACTAACAATTAAAGACAAACTATGCCCTTTCATTACCTGGAATAATGATCCATTTACATACGCTGGAGAAAGAAGAACCTGCCAGAAAACTTCAATAAATGAAAGACACTAAGAAAACATTGTTATTTTCCTCCATTTCGGGCAAATGTATTTTTTATCTTTTTTTTTAAAGCCAGATATGTATTTAAAGCAGATTTAATTTCTACAGAGTATCAAGAATATGACATCAATATGTATAATTATCTTTCTTTTCATCAGGTGCTCTGGTACATTTTATTGGGCTCAACAATAGAAGGTTGTTTCCTTTCTGAAATTACTCAGGCAGCCACTTATTTGCATTAAAACTTATTTTTAATGCAAAAGGCACCCCAACACTTCATTACTTGTTTTGTCTAAAGCATTTTGGCCTGGAACTTCCTCCCAAAGCTTACACAATTTGATTATTTATTTACTTAATTATCCAGCCAGCCAGCCATCTATCATCTATGGTCTATCATCTATCTATCACCTATTAAAGTTATATACCCATCCATCTTAGAAATAAGTTACTCTGGTCAAAGTACAAGAAATTATAAAACAGGATTATAAAACAGGATTTTCTCCACAGGTGGATTGTCCAATACATCTATGGGCTACATGTAATGCTCAGTCAGGAACATTGACATTTGATGGGTGGGAATAAGAGCGACTTTAAAGACTCCTCCCATACCACCTATCTTGTTCCAGAAACAAAGTGCTTTGTAATATTCTTTTCTGTTCCAAACTTCTACCTCACTTTTTTTGTAACTTGGCAGTAACAATCTGCTCCTCTGTCAAACTGCATGCAGATTGGTAGTGCTGAAGGGGTGGGGGGGGGGCGGGGGGAGGGTATAGATGTAATTTTCCCAGATGCAAAAAAAGGACACAAAAGAGTTGCTTGGATCTAAAATAAAATTCAGATGGGAAGGAATTGTGAAGAAAAATAGCAATAGCAAAACCAAATGCTGGAATCCATTGCAAGCCTGAGCCAACAATAATGGAAATATTACATTGCTGAATTTTATGTACGCTAGAAAGTCTGCAGGTACCTATCACTCTGGAGAACCCAACAATAGCAAAACAAATGGAGCATTATCCACATTGTGTGTAGCTGTTGCTTTCCTTCCCTATAATGGAAAGGATGGACAGTGGGGAGAAAATTGTATGTGATTCTACTTGCATGATATTTAAATTTGTTTTATAAGAGATATACACACAATAAGATTTCAAAATATAAAAGTTCTAATCCTCATGTCTTTTATCTTTGTACCATGTAATTCAAAAATTGTTAATATCACTAGCCTTTACAGCATCCAGCAAGAGACTATAGAATTATCCATAAACCTTTATTACAGTCTTTATGGAGCAAGATTCAAACATTGAATCCATTCATATTTGTAATTAAGTCCTATAAATCATATTAAATATGAAAAGAGATATCAAGGGGATTACATACTTTCATTTATCTATTTTTATTAATGTGTAAGAACATCACCTTATCTAAATGGATATGTATGCAGTAATGCAGTTATCCATTTTTCCGAATATGTGTACTGTATGGAATTGTTTGAATTTGTCTGGATTCATTTCTGTCCAGTTTTAGTTTTATATTTACGCCTTTCAAGAATTGTAAACGCATAATGATTTTGTAAAACTTTAAAAATTATTAATATTGGTATGCCATGAATGATATAATGTAGTATTTGATAAGAATAGAATAATGATAACTTTCAATTTAGACCCTTGTACTAATTTGTTTTTACATAATTTATAATTGCAATTGCTAGCACAGTTTATTTAGTCATTCACAAATCCTTCCTTTGGAGTTTTCAAAATATATGGCAAGTTTATGAGTTGTTTGGTTTCACTATGGTATTCAATTAGTGGTCATCTGTTTTCATAGACATAAGGCTAGAACATTTATCTGTATTTTCAACTCAAGGCAGAAGGATACTTTAAAACACCCCTGATATGAATTCACCAGTAAAAGATAACTACAACAGATTTCCATCCTGAACCATCTGACACCCTATAATTTTATATCTATCTAGGACTTCTTCTTTGAGGAAAGAAGGTGCTTTGGATCTACATCATGGTAACGCAGAACTTTTAACAAATGTGCCAGGGAGTAGCTATCTAATCATGCAATGAACTAAGAGATAAGGGTGAAATAAGAGAAGACTATATGGCAACCCCTCCATCCCACACACACATACACATAATTCCAAATAAAATGAATGCTGTCATCTACCAATAGTAATCACTTATTTCTTACTTCAAATATGTTGAAATTGATTTTCAACATATATTGCAAAAAGGATGACTGGGCTTCCTGAAGGACGTCTGTCGACCTTCCTTTTCTTCCAAGTGTTTCCTGAGCACTTAACCTCATTTTGATAACATGAAAGGAATAAGTGAAAGGTTTGAGGAGACCTTTGTTTACGAATTAATAATATCAATCTCCGGTGCCTTGGTCTAGGTTGCAATTCAGAAGTTACATAGGGTCTAATACACATTTTGCCTTATAAAAGCACTGCCTAATTTTTAATCAGTTTGGTTTTTGTGTAATGGAATTGGATAGGAGTGCTATTTGGAAAATAAAAGCTGAATTTCAAATATTCTGTACAGTTAACATCTGGTCAATTTATTAAACATTTTAGGGGTACTGTGCTGCTATATTAAAAGCAGGGCTTGTCACAAAAGCCTGACCTATTGTACGTCAGTATCAAGATGCGAACTGGGAAGGTGATGGCTTAGCACAGTGTTTCTTAACCTTGTCAACTTTAAGATGTGCAGATTTCCGCTCCTAGAATTCCCCACTCCATCTTAACACATTGAGAAACATTGGTTAATACGTAGACCCAAACTGGTTCAGAAATGCAGCGTAAGCCTATCAGATATAATATCCAATGTTCTGAATTTGCTTAATATCAAGTTTTTAAAAAATAACAAGAGATCAGTTTAATTAATCAATTTCCTCAGCCTGTGTGCTTATGGGACAAAAAAAATCCTATTCTTGTGTCAGTACCGTATAATATCTTCACTAGATTGTTCATTATCCAATGATATTTGCCAGTGCATTAGTACATAATGTAAAAAATAAGTTGAAGTAGGCTCAAAATTATAGAAACTGTGTGTTGCTGCCTAATTTCATGATTTCATACATAACAATAATGCGAGAAAAAAAATAGTTCTCTCAGTTAGATATATTTAGATTCTGGACTCATAGGTTTTATGAACAGTGGGATATCTTTAGATGGTAATGTGCATTGCTGCACAACTGAAAATATGTTAGGCTACCAGTCCTGCAACATTTGCGAGCTCTTCTACCAAACAATGCTACTGAGATCTGGGAAATCACTTCAGTTGGTCATTTGCTCACAAGAGGAATCTGTGGATGACTATATAAAGGACATGTGACTGTATACCACCGCTTTCATAACCGTACTTATTTCATTGGTGTTTTCAAGTAGAAAACTGAGAGTTGCAGCACATTGTTCTTAGGATACTTCCACACAGTTTTTGCAGTGTTCCAAATGAAATAACAGATCAGATGTTTGTGCACTATCATCTGTAGCTGTTTTATTTGTGGCTCAGCTCTGGCAATCCAAAACTGATCAATCAGTCAAAATCTGTTTACAGCAGTGGTTTTCAACCTGTGCTCCGAGGACCACCGGAGGGGTGGAGGGTGCAGTGTCATCACCTAATGTCCACGAAAGCTTGAAGAAATGTTATGGTTTAAATATTGAATTAAGTCTTGGAGATCCGTGGCCCTGGTCTATGGCCACAAAAGCCACTTTGGACCCCTTAAAGGGGTCCAAAGTGAAGAAAAGTTTGTGAACCACTTGTTTATAGTAATAAAGTTCTGCAAAGGTTATGGGCGGTCTCTTTACTTATTCACTGGGTTATTCACTTCAACTTCAGACTTCTGGATGTTCCATAGGTGCGGGAAAAGGAAAGAGGAAAAATGGCTTGCTGACTTCACAAATCTCCCTGTATGAAAACTGCTTGGATTTCTTTGTCTACAACAACTCAAGAATTTCACACCCCTTTGCTGATTTAAGACACAGCTGTGATCTGTGATGTTTTGACTATGCAGACCCTTGTAGCTCTGTTTTGTTAATGGCATTCTAGCACAGGAATCGGGAGAAAAACTGACTAGAATTCTGACATTCTTTCCATCTCTTTCTACCTGAGCCTTTAAAGTGAAGACATTCTGAGATGGTGTGTAGGTGAAATATGTGCTCTACCGCTCAGTTACCCTGCCCAACTGCTGCATATTATAAAAGATGCTGGTGCTACAGAACTACTATTATAGCTAAAACTCCAGACACATATGCTCTCATTGTGAACAATATGTGGCTAGTCAACATGATGGCATGGTAGAAAATAAAACCCTAGTTTATCATGGACAGGCTTTGTGACCTAGAAGGCATTTTAAGTGTCTGTTTCATTCAGTTGAATATATCTTCTTGGCTGTCAGCAAAGCTTGTTCTGCATAGGGCGGGAAAAGTAAAAGGGAAGGAGGCAGGGCTAAAGACACAAAAGAGAAGATATACCTTCTGAGAAACCCAGTGGGATTCCCTTTTGCTTAGTCTACTTTAACAGCACTACATTTCCTGCTGTGTATGCAAAAACCAAAATAGAACAAAAACAAAACTGAGCTAACAAACGTGATAACTGTGCACTTTAAAACAATCCCTTCTTTGAACTCTTGAAAGCACTGTAAACAAAGTTCTGCAATTGTTACTGCAAAGCTCTGCTAACATATAATCCTAAACTACGAACCCTTAAGTACTTGTGTCAGGAAATGTGCCATGTGGTTCGGCTCCTATAAATTAGCTTAAGAACATTAAACAGAAAATAAAGAAGGAAAACATTGTTGAAAAGTAATTAAAAATATTTTTACATAGGTTCCTCCACCTTCACTTCACTTCAGCAAAGCAAATGCGAAGAGCACTTATTGTACCCCATATTTTTTTTAAAGAGGCCTAATGTTCCCACTTGGCACAGAAGATACACAGATAAAATAACTGAACCTGAAATGAATCATGAGAAATTCATTTGTCTGCATCAAACAGCCACTTCACTGAAATCAATAAATGCGAATTTATTGTGTTCCTAAAATGCATAGTGCCAAAACCAACATGTTTGGAAGCTATTAGTGGGAGAAGCAAAATAATAAATAAAGAGCAGTGAGACATTAAATAATGATACATAGTAGAACATACTGGCCTTCTCTAAGGTCCTCAAAATTTGTCCTCAGACACTGGGCAAAAACTTTGAAAGACTCCACCCTGATATGATTTATCATACCATATGATTTATCTAGGACTAGAGGTGACATGATAGCTGTATTCCAGCATTGGAGGGGCTGCCACAAAGAAGAGGGGGTCAACTTACAATATGTTCCAAAGCACCAGAAGGCAGGACAAGAAAAAAATGGATGGAAACCAAACAAGGAGAGAAGCAACCTGGAATTAAGGAGAAACTTCCTAACAGTGAGAACAATTAACCAGCAGAACAGCTTGCCTTCAGAAGTTGTGGATGGTCGGTCACTGGAAGATTTTAAGAAGAGACTGGACAGTCACTTGTCTGAAATGTTATAGGGTCTCCTGCTTGAGCAGGGATTTGGACTAGAAGACCTCCAAGTCTTTCGAGCTCTATTCTGATTGATTGAAATTAGTATTATAATATGCTGTAGTTTCCTCAATTGTATTGTGTTACTGTTTGTTTGTTTGTTTGTTTGTTTGTTTGTTTGTTTTGAGATCTTTATACAAAATATCACAATGTGCATACTTCTGCCAGGCATTAGAATGCAAGTATACAATTTCAGCATGATGATGTTCCAATGCCCATGTTATCATTTTGGCATCATTGCATTTGCTTCATACTCTGCTGTGTTCAGTTAAAACTTTTGGACTATATTTGAAATATTGTGGCTTGTTGTTGCCAGAACTTTCCTGTGAGGAAACTGCCTTTTCAGACTGTCCCCAGGAGACTTTTATACTTCTGAGGAGGCAAAAGAATCTTAACTGACAATTCCCTTTTCCTTTGATTTTGCTAGCATTTCATAGGAGTAGTCAAACTGATTTTAAAAAAAAAAAAACCTAGAACTAGGATAAAAAATTGCCTGTCAAAATTCTACACTGATTTGAGGACAGGGAAATTGGGTGGCTGATTTCTTTAAATTTCTCTGGGGAATTGAGAAATTATTTCTCAAGGGAATTTAACTGAAGCATTGGGAGCCAGAAGAACTGAAAAATATTGGAAAAATAGCACCATATGTGAAAGACAATGATACACACACATATACAGACATACACATAAACATTTTAGTTGCTTTTCTCTAAATATAAGCAGGAAAAAGTCTGAATTTCTTCCCTGAAAGAATGTCAGAAATTCTTTCTCATCGGAACTTTTAGGAAAAGGGAAACCCAACACTGAACTCTACAGCCAATACCTTCATAAAACCGTGTACCTTAAAATAAACTGTTAAAGATAGGTTTACAAATTATATGTGTGCATATACATTTTCTCACCACGTGAAACTTTTTTTAAAAAAAATAAGCAATTGGATTTAAAAAAATCAAGCTCATGTCACCAGTTTTAAATAGACAAAAGTTCAGTGGCCTGACTAACCAGCTAATGAAGGTGTCTAATTGTTGAGAAGGACATGCTAGGAAAAGATAGCCTAATAAAAATAATATCATCAGTGATGCTAAGTACCAGCAACAGTTGTAATTAGTGGAAATTATACATAAACACAGCTGGAAAAGGATATTCATGCCGTGCATGGTTGAGGGCACAAGCATTTGTACACTGGTATTTAAATATAACCTTCCATTTTATCCAATGTATCCAAGCCTTTGAGAGAAGACTTCAGATATGAAGCAGGGATGGTAACATCTGGGGTCCGAGGCTTGTAATGATTTTAGCATGCTCTGAATTCCAGATGTTTAGGCCCCATAACTTCTACTTCTCTTATTGCATATTTATATTTTATATTACACTCTGATACCATCCAATGTTACAAATTACATTTGAGAAAAACCTATTTCTATTTAAAATAATACCCCGTTTCCCCAAAAATAAGACATCCCTTTATAATAAGCCCAGTCGGGCTTTTGAGCACATGTGTTAAAATAAGCCCTCCCCTGAAAATAAGTCCTCCCCAAAAATATTTAAACACAGAGCTGGAAATCAGGTAAGACCGCAAGAGGAGCCCCATCTTGCTCCACATGCCCCAAAATAATAAGACCTCCCCCAAAAGAAGGCCAAGCGCTTATTTTGGGGTTCAAAAAAATATAAGACACAATCTTATTTTTGGGGAAACACGGTAGTGTTAATAATTTATGTAAACATGCTCTAAAATTTGGGGATACTTCAGCAAACTTGTCAATGTTCTAACTGAAAATTAGGAAATCAGAAAATTCAGCAGAAATCTTTTATCAATTTCTATTGGGAATGATTGTACATTTTCCTTCCTGGACTTTAAAAATGGTGTAACATTAGGAATTCAATTTTTTTATATACCTGTCAATTTTTTTTCTAGACAAAACTTCTGAAAGCTAAGAAATCTACTTTGGATCAGTGTTATTAAAAGTATGGCAATTATCACAAGTTAAAATGTTGACATAGTAGCAAAGATAATTTAGGAATATGTTAGTTAACCTCTGTAACTCATATTTTAGTTTTATTAACAAAGCAATTTCTAATTGATTACCTTATTTAAAGGCATTTTTGGACAGAAGTATTAATTTATGTTTTATTCATTAATCATTAATGAACATTAATTCATTATTCATTAATGTTACAAATATGTGTATATGATATGTGAATTTGTATGTGTATATGAATATATTTTAAAACCCCAATCTATCTGGGTATTTTGTTCCTTTTAGTTTTTCTTTTTATTCAGTTATACTTTCTGTTTTGTTGTATATGTGTATCTGTGTCTCTCTGTCTCTACAATATGTGTGCATTGGATCAATCCCAAATAGAACAAAATCTAAGGACTTATTGTAATTTCTCCTTGCAGTTGAGGAGACATTATCCCACATGGCTTATGATTGTATAGGACAGTGATGGCAAACCTTTTAGGGACCGAGTGCACAAACTGCAACCCAAAACCCACTTATTTATCACAAAGTGCCAACATGGCAATTTAACCTGAATAATTCAATCACTCTTTCACAACCTGACTTCTCCCTAGTGGCACTGGATTTCTTTAACAGCACAACTCAGGAATGATGGAAGTGTAGTGCAGTAGCTTCTGGAGGGCCATCACATCCTTATTTCTTCCTTCCTTCTTTTCCCTTCCTTCCTACCTTCTCCTCTGATTTCATCTTTCCTTCCTTCCTTCCTTCCTTCCTTCCTTCCTTCCTTCCTTCCTTCCTTCCTTCCTTCCTCCCTCCCTCCCTCCCTCCCTCCCTCCCTTCCTTCCCCACTCCTCTGATTTCACCTTCCTTCCTTTAATCCTGTATATTATAGTTCGTTATTGTTAGTATTTATTAAACAATGCTGTGTAGCTTAGAAGATCTTAGCAAAAATAACAGCAACTGTTGTTTGTGGCTGAAGCTATCCTGAGCTGTTATTTACACACGCACACAGAGACACACACATATTTTTATTCCACTTTCCCTGGGTCCTCGGAAATGGCATCTTTTCCCCATCCCCGTCTTTAATAAACCCTAACCCTAACCTCCCTTGCAGCCTTTTAAGCTACTATTGTCCCACCTTGCTTCCCCTCCCCTTAAAACGAGGCTAGGGAAGAAAGCCGGGAGGGGGGAATCTAAGGGGAAGGGAAGAAGAGACCCAGGCAGATCCCTCTCTGAATAGCCTCCCACCCAGATTTTAACTGATTTCCTCTCCGATCCTCCAATGAACAGGCTCCACCCCCCTTTATGGACTCTGGACCACCGGGCCTTTATTTTCCCAATTTATTGGGGGAAATTGGATTTTTATTGGCTCTTCCGCCTGTCCCACACCAAAAGGAAAGCCAGCTGGGCTTCTCCCCCTAGAAGCCCCTACTCTTCCCCCTTCCCCCTGCTCCCTGTTCCTTTCCCCCTACCCCCCCACTCAATCCCACTTCGGGTCAGGGAAGCACACTCTGGAAACATGTGTTGGGCGATGTGAGAGTGTGCCTTCTGACCCTCCGTGACTCGGCCTGCAACATTCTGCACTTCTCCAGGCCTAGCTTGCTGAGAAGGGGGGAGCAGCCCTGATGCCTCCACTGCTCCCCCCCGGCCCCAGCCATTGCTTCCCAGATTCCTCAAAGGTGCAGCGCATTTCAAAGGGAGCAGCCCATGTGTGGAGGTGCTGAACAGTCCTGCTGCAAGAGCCAGGCCAGGTCTCTCCACTGTCCGACTTGCCAATGAGGGCGCTTCTGTTGGGCCAGCCACCCCCACCCCCCACTGGGTTTTTGTGCTCAGTGTTCGGCCAGGGGAGGGGAGCACTTCCCCACACCACCACCTTCTTTCACTTGGGTCCGCTTTCAAGGTAGGAGGAAGGCCAGGCTTGGGAGGAGGCCAGCACGCTGCCATTCTCTCCCAGCCATCCTTGCTGACAGCAACAGCAAATGTACAAGGTGGAATGCTGTTGCCGTGCAAAGGCAAATACCAAAATCAGTGGTGAAATCTGAACCGGTTTGCTACTGGTTCGCTGGCCGTGCACATGCGCACCAAACACATGCTGTGCAAAGGAGGCTTGGGAAGGTAAGTAGAACTTTAGCAAAGCTAAACAGCACGGCACAGCTGATCCCCCCCCTGCTGTTCTACTTACCTTCCCAAGCCTCCTTTTGGCATGTGCTGCGCATGCGTGTATGCGCAGTACGCACCAAAAGGAGGCTTGGGAAGGTAAGTAGAACAGCAAGGGGGGATCAGCTGTGCCGCACGATTTAGCTTTGCTAGAAAGCAGGATTTCCTGTTTTCTAGCAAAGCTAAACCGCACAGCATAGCTGATCATCGAAAATACCAGTTCAGAGGAACCAGTAGCTTTGTGACCGAACCAGTAGCTTTTTAAACTACCGGTTTGCCTGAACTGGTGCGAACCAGTAGCATTTCACCCCTGACCAAAATGACAAACAATATTGGCAATACAGGAAAGAAGATTTATATTGTTGGAATCTAAAAAGCCCCTTAAGAAGTAGTATTTTTCATTTAATTTTTATTGCCATTTATTTTACTATTTTCAATTGGAAGTTTCCTTAATTGCTTTCAGCAAATGGTAGTATAGAAATGACTTAATATAAACCAGATGAGAATTTATTGGGGAGACTGGTCCGTGGTCTGAAGCAGTCAACTGAACACCCCATGCCCTCACAATGCAGGACTCAATCAATTATGATCAATTTTGTGGTGGTTTTGCTTCTTCCTCAATTTTCCATCAAGAAGAAAATTAAATGCTGGGATTTAAATTTCCAAACCACATTTGTCATCCATTTGTAAATGTTTAAATAGGTATAATCCTTCTAATGCAAAATATTGGCAGATTTATTGAAACATATAAGGAGATGTTAAGTCTTTAACTGCTATTAGATAATATGTAACACATTTTACTCTGCTTAGCTGTCCATTTGTTAATCAGGGAGTGGGTGATAATGTTCTGAAATCAGTTTGAACTTTAAGATATTCATTAGGTGGTGCTATAATTAGCTACACAGCTCAGAGAAACTTCCTGTTTCTCTGAGGAGAGAGAATTTTGATAAGAATTCTGAAAATACACATTTCTGAAAAACAAATGGCAGGAAGAAATTTTTCAGACACATCCATACAAAATTAATATAGTGGGAATCCATGAAAACAGGAAGAGCAACTGATAGTTTGCACCAAGAGCCTTGGTGACGCAGCAGACTAAAGTGCTGTTAACTAGCACCAGCTGCCTGAAATTACTGCAAGTTCAAATCTCACCAGGCTCAAGGTTGACTCAGCCTTCCATCCTTTCAAGATAGGTAAAATGAGGACCCGGATTGTTGGGGCAATAAGCTGACTTTTTATAGAACACCGCTTGGGGGTGGGGGTGGGGGGGCAAAAGCCCTACTAAGCCGGTATATACAAAAGTATGAAGGCTATTTCTTAACGCATTGTAAGCCGCCCTGAGTCTCCGGAGAAGGGCGGCATATAAATCGAACCAATAAATAAATAAATTGTTGGAAAACAAATATTAAATGTATTGTAATGTGGTGCATGTTTCAACTTTTTTTGCGGTGTGTGTGAATAGTTTGTGGCTGATAGATAAATTTATTTACCTATAATAAATAAATAAATAATCCAGGTTTTCTGGCTAAAAATGCAATCCCTTATACATAAAAGCATTGACGTATTGTTATATATATGCATGTGTGTGTGTGTGTACGTGTGTATCAAAAAGTAAATTGCTTTTATTTGTTCAGAGAAGATGTCTGTCATTCGTCGAAGTCTATTAAATGCAAACATATCATTCAAACACTTTTCATCAATTACACATGACATCATTACATAAATTGCCATAGAAAGTTGGCATGTTGCATATGAGGTCCATTTAATTAAGGTCTGCTAAATTAAGGTTTTCATTGCATTTCTGCTTCAGCCCTTCATAAGTGGTGAGAAACCAGATAGCCAAATATTTCTCAAAATATGACAAATAATTCCTATTCAGGGGTTTAATTAGCCAAGCATAGAATCTTCTAAGTTTTCTCTATCCTACTATCATCATTTTTTTTCTATTTCTGTTTCTCTTCTACAATTACTCAGAACACCATGTCCATTGAATTCCTTCAATATTCAATGGGTTGCTTTAGGTGGGACAGGGAACCTTGTTTCTGATCCTTTAATAAATTTATACAGATCTTCAGATTTTGAACAGTTTGGAAAATTCCTGATCTGATGTATTCCTGTTGCATGAAAGATGTATTGTATATATAGATGTTGGGGAATATTCAGTTAATAATGTATGGAATATAGTGTAAGATTTAATCTAACATGTTAAGCAGATATATTCTTATTTCCATTAAAAAATGAGTTTCTCTTCTAAATTGTAAATCTTGCATAGCATACCACAAGGAATGGGGAAACTATAGATACAACTCCCATTACTCCTTACACTAGATTCTACAGGCTGTCTCTGTTTAAAAAAAAGATCAATAATGATTACCTAAAATTCTACAGTGTGTATAGTTCTTCTAAATCCTTACAACATCCCAAAGGTCAGTTCAATGTCATCCAGGAATAAAAAAGATGAGTTTTAATTCATATTCTCAACTATTCATGAACTAGTCAAGCTCTTTCAATCTATTTCGCATGGTGGTTGTGACAATAAAATGTGGCTTTAAGAACCAAGCAAATTGCTCTGAACTTTAATCATTGTGATTGTAATTAATCATTAATACTTAAACAGTTTTATTTTTAAATGTGGTTAAAAACAAGCACAGGTTTGGTACAAGTCATATCTAAAAAACAAGATTATCACAATATGATGTACTATAAAATATTGGGAATTTGCACCAAAGAGTTTAAAAGAAAATGACCAAGTTTTCACTGAAACTACTGGAAGTATCATAGGTAATTGGCTTGCAAAATGATTAACTAACAATAGTTGGATTCAGTTTTGTTCTGCTGAGATAACAAAGGGATGACATACTACGATAATAGTTTCTTCTTATCCTAAGTGGACATTCCGAAATGGGAGTAAATATTGAGAACAATTAGAAGTGAGCCAGGTAACTTAAGTACACAAATGTTTTCAAGACTGCTATACTTTTGGGTGGGGGAGGGCAAAAGGCAACATTAATAAGGCTATCCGAATTCTACTCTGTATTCTCAGCCAAGTCACAAAATTACAAGTAAATTATTTGTGTTTCAAAAATCATAGAAGAATTAAATTTTTTAAAAAAATCATTTATTTATTCTTCTTGAATCTTTTCAGTTACTTTTGTCTATGCCCAATTTTCCATGCAGAAATAAAATTTAGATTCTGAAACAATCATTGTTGGTGAATGATGACTCATTGTTCCTCTGGAGTGTTAAGATACAGTAAACATAAAGCTGAGAAGGAAGGAAGGAAGGAAGGAAGGAAGGAAGGAAGGAAGGAAGGAAGGGAGGGAGGGATCTGTAAATATATCAAGAACTTCTTGTTGATATTCAGTTGTGAGTGCATAACTTCTCTATTATTATTATTATTACATTCTTCCAGGAAATAAATCAAGACACTACTCCAAACTCCAAACATTACACTGTAGAACAGTTCCTAAGCAAATTAATATAAAATAAAATACTATTAATGGTATTCCACAACAATAGTTTTGCCTCTAGCACAAGCCTCTAGGATAGGGAACCTATAGCATTCCAAATATCTTAGCAGTTTTGATTGCCATAATCAATGGTGAAGAATGTGGGGAGGTATAGTTGGCTACCAATCCAAAAAGCTACAAGTTTTATATCTCTAAATTAAAAACTGAGGCATTTTTGGAGTAAAACTGAGCTTTGTGCTTGTAACACTCTGGCCAAAATATGCCCAAATTGGACTAGTAGTTTAGTTTAGTTTAGTTTAGTTTAGTTTAGTTTAGTTTAGTTTAGTTTAGTTTAGTTTAGTTTAGTTTAGTTTAGTTTATTATATTTATATACCCTAACCCTAACCCTTCTCCCAAGGGACTCAGGGTGGTGAACAGCCATAATAAAAAGAATATACAATAAAAATTAAAATCTTATTAAAATAATTCAATCATTTGGCCGAATTTAAAACATCCAACTAAAATCATTTTAAAACCCCTATCAAAACCCAATTTAAAAAACATTTATCCTGTCAGACCAGCTTGCTGGAATAATAGGGTCTTTAGAGTGTGACGGAAGGCACGGAGGTCGGGGATCCTTCGTATGTCCGGGGGCAGTTCATTCCATAGGGCTGGGGCCCCCACAGAGAAAGCTCTCCCCCTGGGGATCGCCAGCCTACATGGTTTGGCCAACGGCACCCTGAGGAGGCCCTCTCTGTGGGAGCGTATTGGTCGGTGGGAGGCGATCAGTGGCAGAATACGGTCCTGTAGGTAACCAGGTCCTAATCCATGGAGAACTTTAAAGGTGGTAACTAACACCTTGAAGCGCACCTGGAAGACCACCGGGAGCCAGTGCAACTTGTGCAAGAAGAGTGTTACATGGGAGCGATGAGTTGCCCCCATTATTACTCGTGCGGCTGCATTCTGGACCAGCTGGAGCCTCCGGGTGCTCCTCAAGGGGAGCCCCAAGTAGAGAGCATTACAATAGTCCAACTGGGAAGTGACGAGGGTGTGAATGACTGCGCAGGGCATCCTGATCCAGAAAGGGACGCAACTGGGAGATCAGGTGAACCTGATAAAAAGCCCCCCTGGCCACGGCCGTCATATGATCCTCCAAAAACAGCCGTGAGTCCAGGAGGATGCCCAAGTTGCGAGCCCTCTCTGAGGGGGGTAAGTTCTCATCCCCAATAGCCAGCGATGATGTCAGCTGGCTATTTCAGGCCATCGGAAGCCACAGCCACTCAGTCTAGTAGGGTACTTAGCATTAGCAAACATGTTGCATGCAATATAGGTATGATCAGGTTATGGCTGGTCTACTCATTCTTTAGATTACTAAAAAGTGTTCTCTGATTGAATCTTCATTGAACAAAGCCAGAATGGGTAACAGAGGTCAATATTGATAAGATTATTTGGGAGCAACTGTCCTTTTTATGCTTTTAAGATTTTTTGCTTACAATTTTTGATTCTTTTTACATAATATTGCTTAGACCCAAAGGCATGGATGTGTGTGTACATTTTAATATATACAAGTAATTGTGTATATTTGGGTGTGTGTGTAGATAGGTGGGTAGTACATTATATTTTATATGTAAATAAAATTAACTGAAATGGAAGAAAATTCTTGCTCATTGTTCTTGCCAAGTAGAGCAAATTTCCTCTACTAAAATAGGAGAATGTTTTGATGCAAGTGTCTACAGTCTATTAGAAATGTGTATCACCACTTCTCAACTTATTAAGCTTGAAGGACAGACAGTAGAAATAAACACTTCACTAGAATCTGAGAGTTAAGAAAAGCAGAGGATTACGGTATGAATGGTCTGTGTAGTCAATACATTACTATGAGATTCCTCACTTCTCCTTGAGAGCGATGACTTTGGAAACAGAGGAAAAAATTTGTCTTTTAGAGGAACTTTCTTGTTCCAAACTGTTGTTAGAAGTTAAGTTGGAAGCTATATAAGAGCTGTATGCTAATGTACTCTAATAGATATAAAACAGAAGCCATGACTTCTTTTATTCAACCATTTTCAGGCTGTAGAGAAGGTAAGCCTTTTTTTTTCCAAGGCAAAACCTATATTTGAAACAAGATTTATTTATATTTTCCCACCCATTACTGAAAATCTGGATAACTCCTAATGTATTTCCTTCTCCGTTTATTACTAGGCATCAATATTAAGTGTATAATGTGTAACAGCACCCTTAAAACTCATTCTAGTTTTGGCAATGTCCTTTTTATTTGGCTCCTTTCTAATTAGCATGAGTGTATTTGAGAAACTTCAAAGCACTTTTTAAAGGATGAAAAGGTCAAAAGTCTTTGTTCTCATATCAAGGGGTAGTCCCACTTTGTAGGGATAGGTAAACATCCTTCTTTTGAGGCAAACATTAAGCATAAAGATTGACTCCTTTCATTACAGTTATCTTTTTTCTTTTCTTTTTCAACTATCCTTTCCAACTGAGAATACATGTATAGTCCCCATAATTTCTCAGAAGAAGAAAGAGATCTGTAGGCAATTCTTAGAGATCAAAGCACTGACTTGGGAAATCACAACAGAGATTCATAGGATTAAGATAAGTAGCAGGGTTACTAATAAAACTTCTCAATTCAATGTTATTACTTCAGAAATATACCAATACATCTTACTGGCCAATCCGTGCACGAAAGAAGAAACAGAGATAAATCTGATATCAGAAATGACAATAGCCAAAAACTACAGTGATAACATTATAGTTCACTGACTTCAGGATGGTCAAAACCTGAGATAGAATTCACAAAATTTAATATTAATTAAACCAGATTAATTCAGAGACTACATTTCACGTTTAATGTGCTGATCAATGTTAGTGTCATGCTTTTCACTTTGTAAATAGTCATCATCAATAGCTATTTTTTATCATCTGTCCTCCCATGTTACATTTTACATTCTGTTTACCATGTTACATTCTGACTTCTTTTTCGTTATTCACCTCTCCAGCCAACTATAGATTTGTACTTCGTACTCCTCTGCTAGGGTAATATTCCATGTACATCTTACCAAGTGAACTTTTTTCTTCATTATCACATTAAAGAAGATCATACTGTAATAAAAGTGCATTAAATCCACATTCCTACTGTTTTCAAGAACACAATATAGAGCAATTGATCTCTGTTTCAGAAATATTTTGCCATTTTCCTTTCTAGGGAAAGGAAATGGAGGCATTTAATTAAAAGCAAGGGTGATCAATGCTAAAATAATGGCAATGGGGACTGAGATGAAAAAGTAGTAATACTAACCAGTGTTATTAGTTTGCTGCTGCAAAATAAAATTTCTGTGCCTAAAAAAACCTGAAGTAATAAATGACACAAAGCATTGAAAGTATTGAGTACTGTGAAATTAGGTACTGTTTTCTTTACACTGATGGAAGGTGTGAGATTTAGTTCATTTCACTAAAACTGTTTTGATTCACTTTGGTTACCAGCATATTGCAATTGGAAATCAAATGATCCAAATTACTGGTTTTCTTCTGATATTTATGAAATGGGATATAAAATGGAAAGAGCAGAATGGGCTGCTGACCAGGGGTGGGTTCTACTTACCTTTACTACCGGTTTGCAACGGGGCCGCGCAGAAGCGTTTTTATGATGTCAGGGTCAGTGGGCGGAGCCTCCCACAGGTTTTACTACCAGTTCTGTAGAACCGGTATGAACCGGGGGCAACCCACCACTGCTGCAGACCTAAGCAGTTGAAGGGATGTCTTTTAATTCAACACAAAAAAATATTTTAAAAAATCAGTATCAGCTCTATTTCTAGAGCACTATTCTAAAGATCTCTTTCTCTCTCTCTTTCTTTCTCTCCCTCCCTTCCTCCCTCCCTCCTTCTCTTTCTCTGTCCCTTCCATCCCGTCTCCCTCCTTCTCTCTATTCTCTCTATCTCCCTCCCTCTCTCTGTCTCCATCCCTCCGTCTCTCTCCTCCTCTTGTCTTTGTTCTCACTCTGTTTATGTGTGTGTGTTTAAGGCAGGGGGTAGAGAAAATGGTATTCTTCTCAAATCTTGGACTATATTTCCTATAACCCTTTCCTATAATGGTCTTTGATAGCTGGGGCTGTAGTTCAAAACCACTGGATAAAATTCCTGTTTTAGGGAATTGTTCTGCCTTTTTAACTCAGAAGGATCATTAATACATGATGCTTACATTCAGATCAAGTTTGTCTTGCCTTTGATCAAAATGTACTGATATTGGTTAATGTTATTTTCATAAAAGTATGTGTCAGTCATGCTTACCATCTGAATGCACAGCTTGAGATAGTAGATGCCTGATTAAAAGAAATGGTTATTTACAATCAGTTCAATAATCAGCAGCCCCTGCCTAGTTCAGAAATAACAGTGTGGTATAATAAGCTGATAAGTAAACTTTCGTCAAAGCCAGAGAATCTAATTGCGTCTTTCCAGCTATTGCCTCCCTACAATGTTTAACAAGACTCTTTAAAAACATCTTTCTTCTTTCTTTACGCAAAGTCATCCATGGTAACACTCCCACAAGTGTTCTGTCTAACAGATTTGTCTGTTTATCTACACATATTCTTTACCAATACAATGATTTTGCAGTGCTTTATCCATATATGACCTCCAAGTCATATACTGAAGGCTTTTTTCCTGACTTTTAATAATCCCTTTCCCATAATCTGCAAATTATAAGCATGCTTGGAATGTGCCAGTTTGGATAAGTTGTTTTACTTTAAACCATTGGAGTGAAAGAATTTAACAGTCCCTAAACTAATATAACATACAAGGGTCTTCTGAATGCTGGTAATGAATAAGTTCTATAATTATTCTTCAAAAGGACCTTGTAATGTTTTGCTAGTATTTGTTCCTGTTTTGTGTCTATGCGACTTCTGAGAGACTAGGGGAAAGATTAGTCTACTTGTGTATTATAAACACATTACCTACTCAGTTAAGGACAGTCTAGACAGGGATTGTAACTAATACAGTGTCAACATCTGTCTTCTAATTTCCAAACAATGTATATTCCTACAAAAGAGGCCTCGGTTTTTTTACCCCATGTTGATAGTTCTTCAGAGCAGTTCAGCACATTTCTTTTGATGATGGTTTTGAACGAACATGATTACAACAAAGTGGCAAACAGTATTCTGTTACAAGGTTTTCTATCATTCCGTGGTTCCTATTTAAAAGGCAAACATGGTTTTATTAATATTGATCCTAGTCTTGATAAGGGATGAAACTCTCCACAGCTTTCTCCAAGTTAAAAATGCTGTGGGCTTTTAGAGTAATTTGCTTTGCTATGATTGTCCTAAATGAATCAGAAATATTTTAAATGTCCTCTTTTTCGCTGGCATTTTTTTAATCATTATTTCAAGGCATTGACTTGCACATTCTCTCTTTTTAACATAATTTTTCCTGATGAAGATATGCCTGAAGCATTTTATGTGCTGATAGAATTTCTCTTTTCCTTTTGCCTTGGTTTCTTTTTCCCCAAAGAAAAAAAAGCAGATGAATTGATAAAGTGGGTTAGGTAAGGACAAGGCAGATGCAAATTTCTGTAGAAAGAAATGGACTACATCTAAAAAAAACCCAGTGAGCTCTTACAGCTACAAAATAAGTACTGTTTTTCCTGAACACAGAGACATAGAATTTTACTCCTTTTTATCTTTTAGTTTCTATCTTGGTTATCTCAACTTAATTGATTGTCTCAATTTAATTCTTCAAAGCTTTCATTGCCTTTATTTATTATTAAATCCCAACAACTCTGGGTGGCTCACAAATAAAAGCATTTTTTAAAAATATAAAATGTTGTGAGCTCCGGAATAGCTGTTGTAGAAAACGTTAGTGTATTGCCACTTAGACTTCTATCTCTTTGAAATAAAAGCCTTCTGCCAGCCCAGCACATTATGTACATAGAATGGGGAGCAACGCCACTTTATTCCTGGTATTGGGCAGCAAACTATTTGGGCCCAGTCTTAATCTCCATAACTTTGTTACATTGCGGTACGTCAAACCTCTGGCTTAAGGACAACCCATAATTAAGTACAGAGCCTGTTCTATGTAAGTTAAATGTATAATGATTTGAGTTCATTGAACAATACTACTTGTGAATGGTTCTACTTGTACAGTATTAGGCAATAATGCTGTTCAAAATTACATACAAATTTGACTTAATGTCAGATGTTGGGAATGGAACATGTTTTAAACTGGGGGCTGCCTATATATGCATCATTTTATCAGGATGCCTGTCCAGTTGCATCATAAGCATTTATTCAGGTTCAGTGAGATTTACTGCAAGATTGCGTGCTGTCTTGCCCAAGGCTGACAATCTCTGCTGGAGTTTGCAGTCATGAAGTTTGATCAGAGAAGAGCAATCTGTACTCTGTCAGGAGTCAAAGCCAGGAAGTCTCACAAACTGAACAGGTGAAATCAGAAACTAGTAACATTAATAAAAGAAGCCTCACAAGGTCATTAACTGACACTGCAGGCAAAGCAAGTAGAAGAGTAAAAGCCAAAGAGACTAAGATAAGGGACACAATATGTGATGATTCCAGCAACTCAGTATTGACAAGGTTATTTAAATCAGAATTTCCTTTGCCGTTCTTCTGTTCCAGTTTATTTTAATAGTATTAGTTTCACAAAATGTTTCTGTTTCGCTCTGAGCTGAATGCGGACAGGCTTCACCCCCACTAGTTCTCGACTCTCTGTTTGTTCTTTTGGGCTCGAGAACATTCCAGATCTTTTTCCAGGTCAGAGACATCCTGGGAGGAACTTTTTTAGCTGTTCTCAGATCAGATTGCAAGTTGCAAAATGATTAATCCCATGACAAAGAAAAAAAAACGTCACAGAGCTACTGCAGGCTGCCTGGTATGAATGATTACAATTCTTGTAACTGCTGGCAATAGGTCATATTGGCCAGAGATTATGGTTGTTGTAGTTAAACCATCTGAAAAACACTTGCTAGACTACCTGGAGCTTAGAACCTGGTTTTAGCATGTTAACTTCATAAAGGGCAAGAACTCAAGAACTAATGGACGATCCAACATAATATAGAAACTATAAATATAAAGTAACTTATATTTTAAATATAGTACAACTATCTTGTTCTCCCATTCATATATATGTACATGTATATGTCTATGTAGACATGCTATTTAAATACATACACACACACAGTGGCTTTCTTAGAATAAGTCATTAAAAATTAATCTGCTCTTACATTCAAGAATATTTGGGTTTTAACCATATGCAAAGTCATTTGTTTTCAGTAAATACATGATAAATGCACAGTGCTATTACCATGGTGTTCATCATTTTCCTCAGTGTATGTGTGTGTTTGGAGACCCAAAATAGGCAGTTCTTCTTTTATCATCTGCAAATATTTCTATTTTTCTTCTGAGGTCTCCTTAAAGTTCTTTTTAAACTTCTTTTTGAGCTTTTTTTTTAGTTCTCCTGAGGTCCTGCACATTCTATTACATTTATTACATACATACATACATACATACATACATACATACATACATACACAAATAAATTTGTGTATTTTTCATGCTATTTAGTGAGAGCCACAAAGGTTTGATTTTCCAAAATTCACTTTGAATAGCCTCTGACTCACTCCAATATCAAACAGGTTCTTTTGCAAATCAAGTTTTGTCTTACACCTGGTGCATACTCTTATTTTAAACATCTTTTCTTAATGCTCTATTTGTACAGATTTTAAATTACTTTTGGAGCCAATTGAATTCACCCTCTAGTAGAAATTAATTTAGCCTGATAGATTGACATTTTTCTAAGTAACATCAGAACTGCATGGGATAGAATTGAGAGGGAGGATGAGACTTAAAAAACAGAATGGGCCAATAAGTCTACAGCATCCACATCCAACTACAGGTTGGTGGTTGCAATTCAGTATGGAAGGAAGGTCCAAATATTCTTCAAAAGCAGCCCATATAGCATGTGCACACAATAATCCAATCCAATAGGGCAATTTGTATTCCATTATAATGGGTTCTGGACCCATATGATGGAATGATGTGAGAACATTTTGAGACCGGAGTCAGTTATATTGCCTGTTTTCAGTTTATTTGAGACCAGAGAAGGCTGATCTTTTCTTTTAAGAAGAACCTTTTAAGCAGAACCATCTTTTGCATACTGGCCTAGAGAAGAGAAGAAGAGAAAAACTCTCATCTATTCCAACTCTGGTCTACTGTCCACACAAGAACAGCTACAAATGTCTTCAAGCAACCATCCAGTTTGGTTGTTTTAAAGCAGAATTTGAGGAGCCTCTCTAAATTTTTCAGCTGATATAATTTTAAAATTGATATGAGGAAACATTTATTCACATGTAATCAGTCATGTGCAATAGGGTGCAATGAACTGTGGCCATTAATTTAGAGGTCTCAAAAAGGATCTACAGTACAATATACAAATTAATGAAGGACAAACATATCAGTAGTTACAAGTCTTGATAGGTGCTATGCCCAGGATTCGATCAGTCAACACACTAAGTACACATAAACAACCTTCTATTTTTTGGGCTTCCTGGATGCATTTGATGGCTATCATCAAATGGATTGCTAGACAGATTGACTGACCTACCAAGCTATTCTCATGTTTCTGATCTCAGATTTTTTTTCTGTGCAGCATAGAGATGGTAACAAAGTAGTTTGAATGGTCTCTTTCATTTAGTCCTTTATAGCTTCCCATCTTAACAACATGGAGAGTGAAAGGAATTGCAGAATAACATTTTAATTTTAAATCTTCAGCTCTACAGCAGCTCCGGGTAGGAAACTGACTGACTGGTGTGTTTTGTACTCACCTATTAGTCAGCCAGAAAGAATAACTCTTAGCAATGGTTTTTTCGGCATTTTTAGGCCAACCAAAATGAAAACAACTGCAGGTTGGTTTTAAACTGATTTGAAAGGGTTTGGAAATAAAAAAAGGGAGAGCAGTGGCATATAAAGGGTGTGGCAGTGAAGGCAGGCTGGTATGGATGCAGACAATTAGGGGTGAATTGTCTCAGGCAATTATCCAAAGCAATGCTTCTCAACCTCAGTAACTTTAAGATATGTGGATTTTAATTACCAGAGTTGATGCCTGCAGAATTCTGGGAATTGAAGTCCACCCGTCTTAAAGATGCTGAGATTGAGAAGCATCAATCCTGAAGATCAACAAGAGACGTACAGTTGGATCAGCTGCTGGTTGAGAATTATTTGGTGCAGCAACAGACAGGGAGCAAGACAGGCTTTGATGGTGTGGTCGGGCAGCCTGAAGCTGCTGCTCAGCCCTCTGATCTCTTCGGGGTGCCAAATATGCTTAACATGCTACTGCAAAGGAATAGAAATCCTAGTCAGTGTAAAGCTCTCAATCAAACTGCCCAGACAGAGCACATTTCACTAGTTTTAAGATGTTAAGATGTATCATTGGCCACCCATATCATCTGCTTGCCAAGTAATACTATTATGTTAATATCATGGATGTTTCAATTTTATCAAAGACAAACCTATACACTGATTTTAAAATGAACCATATCGTAATCAGAAATATTTACAGTTTGTTTACCCTCACGCAGTCTGTTGCTGACTTTGAAAAGTCTAAGGATTAAACACAAAACAGTGCAAGTAAATACTCCAACCTTCATATTTTAATAATCTGAAAATGGATTCTCATTTTATGAGTTTAATTGCTGCATGCCAACTGCTACCTTTAAAAAAAAAGATAACTGGAGCAATTTTATTTTGCATTATTCTTGAAGCTGTGAAAAAAGGATCAGCCCTGGTATGAAAAAGTGTTACGATGGGCTCAGACTCAGAAAAATAATTATTTAAATATCTATATTTATGTTTGCCTGCAAAAGTTATACTTATAGCAACTCTCATATTTACAAAAATGCCCACACAAAACAATCACCTTAGGTTGTTAAAACTCATGTTGTTTTTCCCCTGAAAATATTTTTCAACATCAAAGATATCCATCCCCCTCCCCCATCCCAAAATGTAAGGAAGAAATGAGAATGAAGGCAGTCACTCACATGACCATAGCCCTGACATGTTTAAAATCAGATCACACTAAGTTCAAGTCAATCACCAAATTTAATTTGTCTTGTTTGCCTAGCAGAAGACGGTGTTAACAGAATAATAGCTTTACCACTAATACAACTAACAGTTATGTTGATTCTGATTAGTGGATTGTTATAGTCATTGAGGTGAAAGAATGTGTGAACTTGCAGTGATTTCTGGATTGGATTCTAGAATCAAAATATTGAATAATAGATGATGAAGTTTCAGAGAGATCCTGTTTGATTATATGTCTAAGTGATCTTCACTGGAGCTCTTTTCAGTGTTACAGTTCCACATTTATGACTGTGTTGTTGGACTACACTTTCCTTAAATTTTTCCCAGTCATATGATTCTCTCTATAACGAATGCAAAGGCTGCTTTTCATCATCAAAGGCCTAACTTTGATCCTTCCTCTCTCACCCTTTTGTAATTTATTTAATACTTTCTTGAAAATTGAGAAGACCAAAATCTCTTTATTTCTATTGTTCACATTGTTTCTGAAAGCTAAAAACCTCATTGATTACATCATAGAATGAAAAAAGGAAATAGTTCTTGTAAATATTTATGAGGTGGCTATTTTGCAACTTAGAAAGTACAAATGGCAAAAATCCAATGCCAGATATTCTTCAAAATCAAATCAATCGTGTACATATTACAAGGCACTATGAGAATTCACAAATTCTTCAATTTGGTCAGTGTCAGCTTGTTATTAGCATACAAACCAGGAGTTGTGAGTTCTAGTCCTTCCTTACCTCTCTCACTCCCTCCTTCTCGCTCTTGCTCTCCCTCCCTCCCTTCTTCCTCTCTCTCTCATCTCTCTCTCTCTCTCTCATCTCTCTCTCTCTCTCTCTCTCTCTCTCTCTCTCTCTCTCTCTGTGTGTGTGTGTGTGTGTGTGTGTGTGTGTGTGTGTGTAAGCCAGCTAGGTGACTCTGGGCCTATCCAACAAAAGAGACAAAGAAAAAAAAACACTTCTGAAAAAAACAATCTTCCCAAGAAAACTGCAGGGGTTAGTCCAGCAGTCGTTACAAATTAAAAACTTGTGCACGCACACACACACACACACACACACACACACACAAAAGAATTAGGTATCAATATATTGTAGCTTGCATTTTCCCATCCTGACTTATAAAGCTACATTTTTTTTATCAAAGGGAATTTTGACTCCAAACATTTCAACATTTTCATTTTATAACACCAAACCCTCATAGGTCACTATGATGGAATCAGCTTTGTCACCAGGGCAAAACAGTAGTAACTATACAAGCATAACGGGATAAAAGAGAAAAGGTTGTTTGCTCTTTAAATAGGGAGGAATGCTACATGGGTGTGAATTGCTTTGTAGATTCCTTTTTCCCCTCCAGAGAAAGCAAAGAAACAGAGAAAAGTCTAATTTGATTTCTTGGATTTAATAGGGCATCTTTGTATAATTTAATATAAACAATTTCCTTATTTTATAACAAAGCAAAATATAAATGAATAAACATAAATGTTCATGTCAGTAGAAATTTAAAAGTAAACTAATCTCCCCCCCCCCCCAAAAAAAAAAAATTAAAGCCACATCCTATGTAAATTATCAAAGATACATTTATGGAATATATGAATAAATATATAGTTTCGTTTTGTTGCTGATATTTTAATTACAAGTATGTCTATTAGTGCTGAAGTGCAGCTTTCTGTGTGTGTGTATGTATATGTATGTATGTGTATATGTGTGTGTGTGTGTATGCATGCATACATACATACATACATACATAGTTCAACAGGCAAAAGTAACACACACATTCATATACCCACCCAACCAGAATGATGGGAAAGAAATAAAAGGATACTTATACAAACCACAGCGTTTGCAACAGAGTCTCTAGTTTTTCACAAATAAGTGTTAGTAAACCCTACATTCCATTCAAAGGAATGTAACAAAAACCCTTTATTGTATTCTCTAAAGAAAAGCAGCCTCAGGAGTTTGTGATCTAGAATGCAGAAGTTAGAAGCTGCGATCAGCTTATTTCTACTGATTATTGCTCAGTAAAACTATGTCTTTTTATATAAGTATCTCTGAAGAAAACCAGCCAAAGACGACAGTTTAAGCAATCCAAGTTTCTACTGCATCTTTTATGAAAGCACTTTCTGTGTTTTCCAGTTAAATAAGTGTTAGGATTTAATTACATTCATTTCCAAGTATTTAGCTTTTAAATGCTCTGTCCAGTCCAACAGTCAAATAATCAAAATAATAAAATTGTCAGAATAGGAGAATATATGAATGTAATTATCAAGTTACTTTTTTCCAAAGCAGTCACCCTCATAATTATTACAGCCATTTTGTGTAATTTCCACCTTGGCCAGTTATTAGCAAGGAAGCACAAGTCTCTGTATTGCTGTTTGCTACTAATGCATCCAGTTTCTTTTGCTATTCTGTATTTGAAACTTTAGGCATCCAATGTCTATAATTTCATAAGTGTTTCTCTTAAGTGACTTGATGAATTTACATTTTTTGTGCCCACTTATAAATGTTTCTGAGGTGCATGGATAGTTTTTGCTTTGTGACTTTGCACAAAGTAAACAGAAGTAGACATTGTTATATATGCCAAGTAATTTAGTTTACCTCTTATGGAAACCACAAGGCATGAATAAACATTGGGACTGGCATCAAACAAGGTGCTTAGACATTTCCCTAGCCAATACTTACTTAATTTACTTACTTAACAATTTGCTTAATTGTTTCCAGTTCTTAGTATATCATTCAAAAGACATTATATCTATTTTGTCTTTTATTTAACACTATTTTGTCTTTTATTTAACACTATAGGAGATAGAAGGAGGACATTCATGGAGTTATAGAGCAAAGATCTTCAGTCTCTGACATTCCTGTAAAATTCCACTATTACACAATAAAAGCTTTCTCTAATTCTTTGTTGATTAACTTTTATTATCTTTATGACAGGAGGAGAAAGGAAGAGAAACTTGTATATTTTTTCCCAGAGCCACTTTAAGAAACTATCTTATAAAGATACTAAGATGATTTTCCAGGATCAGAAAGACACTCTGTGCTTGATAGTGGTTGCATTTTGGATTTAATAAAACAGGTACTATCTGCCATCAGTCAGAGTTGTCTTTCTCTAAGCAAAATATAATTATTGTCAGGATACTCAGAATTTCCTTGGTTTATCAATAATCCAGGGCCATAGGACTTTGTATATCACTTGACATTTAGGGGCATTCATTCCAAAAGTTGGAAGGTGGTCTGAGTTTTTAGGTTTATTAAGTCACATCCAGAGATGGGCAATTCTTGGCAGTGGCTACTAAACTGCTGGCTGTTCAAAGCCTATTTCCCTCAGTGTTTTTCAGATTTGTGCAAATTAGGCATTCTTACTTTACATTAGAAACTCTCCATACATCATTTGGGTGACAATGACCCATAAGCATTGTAATGTTCTCTACACTAACTGCTCTAAAACAATAGAAGAAACTATTTACAACAACAAGCTAAGTAGGTCAAGCAAGTGAAACAAAACACATTATCACAACATCCCAAACTATAGGGATTCTTTCAGATATTACAAAAAACTCCACATGGATATAAAATCAATATTAATGGATGCTATACTCAATGCTGGAACATATGCTCTGCAGTTCCAGAAAGTTCTAAATTAATGCGCTGGAATTTCCAGTTAAAGAATTAATAAATGAGATGAAAAACTGGCCTGTACAAAAGCAACTTTCTGAATTCCTAAATCAAAAATATAGAATACCAGTCCTCCCACGGCATGTGAATTCACGTAGAGCACCATGTCTAAAGCTAAACGTAGAATGTAAATTCATTACATTAATTATCATTTACATCATAATTCAAATTCAAAATCATGAAATGCATTTTAATAAGGTGCATAATAACTACAATGTGCAAAAACGTTTTTTATAATATAGGTATCTAAGAAAAGCTGCCACATTTCACCAGAAATAGGTCAGACCAAAGGCTGTATTTATCCTGTCAATCTTATAAGGAAGTTTTGTATGGTATGTAAAAAAAAATTGGTGTCCTATCTGTGTGATAAGAGAGAGAGAGCTGGGGAGCGAGAGAGAGAGAGAGGATGGATGGATGGATGGATGGATGGATGGATGGATGGATGATGGACGGACAGATGGACGGATGGATGGATGGATGGATAGATTGACGATGGAAGGATGGATGGAAGCATGAATGATAGGAGAAAGAGAAAGATTTTCCCTGTGGGCAGAACCTGGCACTCTCCTAAAAATATCACAGGGGACCAATCACATTATCTCACCCAAGTTTCCTGGCAACTGATACTCAGGAATATTCATGTTACCTAGAAGTAACACATAATTTTATTCTCCAGATATTTGTTTAGTTCCCTTTTATGGCTGTCCAATTTAGTGGCTATATTTGCGTCTCATCGTTACAATTTCCTTATTTTAACTTTATGCTATATGAAGAACATGCAAATCAAATCAAGCAAACTTAGGAAAAAATTTTCCTAAGCAGTAATTGACTTTTTACTTCTTGTTCATTAAAACTTTATTTTGTTCCCTATCCTTGTTGATCTGATTATTTCAAATCTTACATTGTCTCTATTTCTTCATTGAGATTTCCAAGATAAAAGTTGTTAATAAGGGTAAGCAAGATAAGCATTGACCCAAACTCTAAAATATCATCAAGTGGGATAAGCTAATTAACAGAAGATTATCACTGCACAGGGCTTGAAATTTACAAATTAACTGAAGGGGAGCATAGGCAAATATCTGATCACTGAATTCTTCCATGTTGTGACACTAAAATTAAAAAGTCAAAGAAATGTGCTTACAGTCCAATGTGAATGAACTTTAGCTTTTGTGATATAACTCATTTTGTAAAATAAGGAAGGGATTTCAGGAAAACTTCACATTTTAATACCTACTTAATTTGTACTTCCAGCCCATTACACACACTGAAGTGATAATATGCTTTGGCACTCACATTGCTCCTCCTGTAATGCAGTTCTTTGATTAAAAATTTTAAAGGCCCATATTGATGAGAACAAAATAAAAAATGTATTATATTATCTGAAGAGTTTTGAGAAATGAATTTGTTAAAGTTGCATATAAAATATGTAAAGAAAAAGTATAAATTTACACATGGACTTTTTAAAAATAAAATGCAAATTGATGTAAAATTGGGTGGAATAAAGTTAAGAGGAGGATATAAAAATATGATAAAAAAATAACAGGATTGATTTGAGATACTGAGTCTTGATTGTTTAAACAAACTCCATGTCTTTGTTCAAAAGTTTTCTAGGTCATTTTAAAATATAAAATTCCTTGTTTTTATTTATTATTATTTGTTACTGAGGTTATAGCTCACTTTTCTATTTATTCAAACATTCAAGAATGCTCGCAAAAAATATATAGAAACAGACACAGGTTACAAAATACTAAAAATTAATGCAATTAAAATCAAACTAAAAGATCAATCATTAAAAGAATTAAAAGTTCATTGAAAAAGATAAGTTTTTTTACT
Source organism: Ptyas mucosa (assembly GCA_012654045.1). Lineage (NCBI taxonomy): Eukaryota > Metazoa > Chordata > Lepidosauria > Squamata > Colubridae > Ptyas > Ptyas mucosa. The sequence continues at coordinate 26,012,770 of WNWU01000003.1, read as the reverse complement.
CTTATTCTCTAATTAAAAAGTTCTTCCAGGACAAGGGATGGCTTTTCCCAATAAAGATCTTTGAAGTGTTTTCTTCAATTAGGCAAAAACATTCAAAGACATCATACTATTTCTGAATTACGAGGTCAGTCCAAACTGGTCAGTTTTATCAGACAGGAAAAACAATGTTTGAATAACCAAGAAGTAGGCCTCTTCTCTCTACACACCCCATCCACATCTTGGAGATCTGTAAATTGAAAAGAATCCCTGTAACCTATTCTAACAAAGGGAGATTAACCTATTGACCATTTTCTATGCAAAACAAAGAGAATTCATTTTGGTGAGCCTCAGATTGTTCCAGCCACCCTCCCTGAATACCTTTGAGAAAATGCCACACAGTTTGGAAAAGCATCTTGTTTTTCGGAGATTCAATGGAGTCTTACAAATAAATGTTCCCTGCTGCACCTAATAATGTGGAATAATACTTCAAATGGCTGCCCTAAACGTGCTTTTTTTTTCAAAAGACAACTGGGCTTTTTTTTTCCCCTTGAAGATGTTTCACTTCTCTTGATGAGAAGTGAAGCATCCTCAGTATCTGGAGGCATCTCCAGCTTCCAGTTGCCTTTTGCAAAAATCACCTTTAGGACAACTATGACCTGGATGACTGAGAAACTCCATAAATACTTTAAATGGCTCTTTCAGAGAGTCTTAGTTTGTGTTTGGTCTAATTCGTCATGGGCATATCTACATCCATTCTTCCAGTCTTCTAACTCTCAATGTCATTGCTCTTAACTTCCTTAGTTAACTTCTCAACTAAGGGATGGCAAGATCCAATAGAAGAAAGAGCATGCTTGGTAGTAATAAATGTCAACTTCCTGGGCCATCTGCAGTGCTACAGATCAGCCAGAACTTCAACAGTATTGCTGACAGATAAGGAGATTCCCCAACTATCTTCAAAAAACTATTTGGATCCATAAGGCGTCTGGTTGGGAATCCAGATCAGTTAATTTTAATAGGTTTTCTAGTCTTGCAGAGATTTATAGCACATACCACTTAAGATATCGGTTGAGCAACTCCATGATTGTCAGGGCCAACATGATCCTGAACTACTCCTGACTGAACAATCTCAGCATGCACACTGAAATTGTCCAGGTCAATAAATCTTGGGTAGCCACATACCAAATATTACTCTGGCTACTTCAGGATGAAATTCAAGATGAATCTGCAGCATAAATAAAATAGTGTAAAACAGTACACTATTTTTACAGTGTTAGAGACCTAGCGCCAGGGGTGAAATCAGGGGTGAAATCTAAAATTTGTTACTACCAGTTCTGTGGGCGTGGCTTGGTGGGGGGGGTAATGTGCTTGGGTGGGCATGGCCAATTTTTTTTTTACTTTTAAAACCATTTTTTATGTGTAAAACCATGTTAAAAAATGCTTTCAAAAAGCTCCGACAATCCCAGCTGAGTTGCCTGATCGGCAGGCAACTCAGCTGGGATCGTCAGAGCTTGGATCGTCAGAGACATTTAAAAGAAAAAAACTTTTTTTCTTTTAAATGGCTCTGGCGATCCAAGCTGAGTTGCCTGATTAGCAGGCAACTCAGCTGGGATTGTCAGAGCTTGGCTCGTCAGTGCTTGGCTCGTTAGAGCTATTTAAAGGGGGGGGAAAGGTTCTGATGATTGCGCAGCTCAGCTGGGCATGGGGGGCGGGGACAGGGATTTTTGCTACTGGTTCTCTGAACTGTCCGCCGCCATCGCTACCTACTCTCCTGAGCCAGTTCGAACCAGGAGCATTTCACCTCTGGGTGAAATGCTCCTGGTTCGGACCAGATCGCCCAATCCGGTAGCGATGGTGGCGGGAGGTTCAGAGAACCAGTAGCATAAATCCCTGCCCCCTTCCCCATGCCCAGCTGAACTGCACAATCATCAGAAGCTTTTTTATTTTATTTTTAAAAGCATTTTTTACAACCTCTTCAGCCAAAGAGGTTATAGAAAAAATGTTTTTAAAAGGAAAAAAAAAGTTGGCCATGCCCACTCAGTCATATTACCCACTCACCCACCAAGCCACACCCACAGAACCGGTAGTAACAAATTTTACATTTCACTACTGCCTAGCGCCACTAGTCTACACAGCAATAAAAACTCAGCATTGGCAGATTGTCAAGTGGCACTTCTGATCATACAGACTACAGACATACTACCTTCCAACTCTAGCCTGCTACATCACAGAATATCTTGGTGGGCAATGTTGGGAGAAATTAGCTCCCTGTTCTTTCCTTAGCCACCTCTCTGTAATATATGTGCGGTTACTACTTTAATTCAGGGTTAAATTGAGGATAATAGATATTTTACCAGCATCTGATCTGCCATTAAAAAACAGGAACCCTCTTTTGCTGTCATCTAGACTTCTTTGATTAGATTGGCGTCTGAAAGAAAGGGAGGCCAGTAACTGGCCTATTCTGCTTTCCCTGGAAGAGTGAAATTGTATAACTCTCCTTGTCAGTGACCATTTTAATCCTTGCTCCTATATCCTACTCTTTCACAAAGCAGATAATTCAGGGGTGTCAAACTCATGTCTTATCAGGACTTTTTTCCCCTTCACCATGCCCCAACTAGGCATGAGCGTGACCAGCATTTGACGCATCCGGCCTGCGGGCCAGGAGTTTACCAACCCTGAGGTAATTTGTACCTTACTTATACAGTAATGTATATCTTATCACAAGATGGGCAGTACCGTTATCTTCTGGCAACGGTATCTTCTGTTTTGGGGCTCAAGTTTTTAACTCATGAACTAGAAATTGTATAGTGGGAGCTATCATATTTTTGGTCATTTCCAACAATTTAATCAGGGGCATGTGATTACCCTGTAAATCAAAAATGGTTAGCTTTTCTGTGTTTTCAAATCCTACACCAAATGTCTGAGGGGTTTAGAATAGAACAGACATGTCAATAGTAGGCCTCTGTTTGTTGAAAAAACTGCAAACTTCAATAGTATGCTTCTCACAACACTAAAGTGACTCTTCTATGAGAAAAGGTTCATGAAACTCCCAAACAAATCCACCAGACTTAGAAGCCAAATTAATTTACTGATGAAATCAATACTTTCTTCTAGGCTTGGACTGCCACTAATTTCAGGCATGCCTGCAAACTTACTAGCAATTTAAGACTGCAGTCCATGACTAAAGGAGATAAGCAGCTGGGGTTTCTTCTGACTAAGCATGTGTAAGATGGTGCTGTTGTACGCTTTGTTTTGAAATAATGCTTATACAGTCATTTTGATTTTTTTTATACATAGATAGAGGGTCTATCTCTCCACCACTACCATGAAAACACCATTAAAAATTCAGGAATGACTTCTTTGAAGGATGATAATGGGAAATGAATTGCTTAATTGTAAGGACTTGTAGATATCCAGAAGGTAAATGACAGACGCAAAACTCCTGTTGCCAGCAGGAGAGAAAGGTCTGGCAGAAAACAAAACTCCCAACCTGATCATATTCAGAGTCAAGCGGTGCTTCAACCATAAACAGGAATTAATCTTTCTTTATTTAGCCATTGTGAACAAAGTAAGTTAAAGTCAAGAACAATATTAAAATGACCAGGCTTGTGAACAGCTTGCTGATCCTTGTAACTATGTTCTTGATAGCTAAAGTTCATAATGATTGGGCCAGATTTAAAGAGGGAAGCATATTCTTCTTCTTTCTAATGGAGTGTAGTAAGGTGATCCTTAGTATTATATTAAATAAATTCTAGGAGAAAGAAGAAACAAAGCCATTGAGTGCCTGATATTCTCTGTGTATTAGATACAGCAAGACCCTGGTGGGATGTCATCTAGGTAACTGACACCAACAGCTTTTTGCCTGAAGACATAGGCAGACGGCCATTAAAATGCTGTCCACCAGGCCTTGAGTCAGCAGAAAAGAATGTGGACATAAAGTTTGTTGCCCCAATTGCCAAACCCTATTCTTTCACACACACACACACACACACACACACACACACACACACACCCCACCTGCTGGTTGATAGTGGCCTTACTATTTTAGCACATATCAGGTTAAGAAAAGCAACTGGTGGATTACCTGGTTTTGTTTCCTTTCCCACCAAGCATCACTTTTCTGGCAAGAAAACAACCCCCTATAAACTCCCTAGCATGGGGTGTGGCAAGGTTGAGTGAGTGTGGACAGATAGTGGGAATGGTGATATCATTGAAGTTGTCCAACAGCCAGCCACGGGTGTGGAAGTGCATTGTGCCTGTAACTTGTCAGTCAAGCTATTTCTAAGGACTCATTAACACTGTATTAAAAAATAGCCCAGCTGAAGAGAGGAAGAGTGATGGGTAAAGCGAGAAGGAATAAGCTCTGTCCTTGACTGGTGCTGCAAGGAAATGCAATGATGTCAACAGATTTTGCTGTGACCAACAGCACTGAAAATATCCTACAGACAGCCGTAGATCTGGAATGGAATAATATAAATGCCCTCTGCCTAGAAATACAATTGTAAAAAAAAAAAGTTTGGCCATGGTAAAACTTGTTGTTTGAAGAAGCAGTGGAATAGCCATGATGCATTGAGTAGAAATTGAATCAGTCAGAGGCCAGTGCTCTTCCCTGGTTTAGAACTGATTTTCTGGGTAGCACAGGTCTAGTTCTCTTCAGCATTAAATATTTATATTTCAGTTCAACAAGCATTTCAGAAACTGTTGGACAGCCATTATATGGCAGATGACCTCTATAAAAGCCAGGCATCCAGTTTCTCCTGCAACCATGGCCACAGAGAATACTTCCCAGACACCAGAGGGAAAAAGCATATCTAAAAGAGCCCTAAAAGCAGTTTGGCAGATCCTTTGGTAGCCCCTTGGGAAAAGGGGAGGGGGTAGAAAGGGACAATGGGTAAGCCCATTCCATCTGAATTGCTATCAACTCTGATCAACTACATGGAGAGAGAGGGAGGGAGGGAGGGAGGGAGGGAGGGAGGGAGGGAGGGAGGGACAGAGGGGGAGAGAGAAGGGGGAAACAGGGGCATGAAGTAGCAGTCTCCCAGCTTCCTTTGCAGTGGCTGGATAATCTTTGACTAAGTCGTTGGTCATCATATGCTACTCTATAAATAGAACCAATATGTCCTATATCAAGGTTAACTCTTTCCTGAATTTTTGAACAACTGCTTTCACATTCCCTTTGTCTTTGGACCTACCACCTGATGTTGTTGGTCAGGGGTGGGTTCTAAATTTTTTTACTACCGGTTCTGTGGGCGTGGCTTATTTTGTGGGCGTGGCTTGATGGTCATGTGACAATTCTTTAGGATTTAGCAGAGGTACTGGCCTACTAGGCTTTTAACTGCTTGCAGAGCTGTACCTGTCTACCCATTCGTTTTTGGAGGCACCGGTCTACCACCACACTGCCTTTTAACACTGATCAGCTGTAGGGCGGCCCTTTGAAGTTCCACAGCAAGAGTTTAAACATTTTTTTTCTTTCTAGTCGATCAGCTGGGACTCAGAAGGCAGCAATAGATTGGGGATGGGGCCAAAGAAAAGGTAAGAATAACACTAGGAGGGGCAGGAGGGCCCAACTCCTGAACAAAGAGAACCGGTTTGGTGACGTCATATCGTCACCGCTACCGGCTCGGCCGAACCGGGAGAAACCCACCACTGTTGTTGGTGAGATTTAAAATGACACATGTTTGGAAGGTTCCAGAATGCCTCCATTCTTGCACTGCAATCGCAGAGAAGAAGTGGTACATTGTTGTCCATTTGCCATTGGGAGAAACTGGAACTTTTTCGTGCAGAAAAAACATCACAGCAAGAAGAATGAAGCATCATCCATGAGCCAGAGGAAGAGCAGCTTCAGAAAATTTCCTCCTTTCTCACCATCAGATGCTTCAGATGATAGATTTTGTATGAATAGGTTTCTTGTATCATTACTATTATCTTAAATAAAATATTGAGAAGGGCATTTGGCAGTGCTTCTTCTACCGACTGAGGGTTGGGGGTGGCAAATGCTGCTTCACACATCCCAGCACCATTATACAAATTACACAGTTTTATCATTTTCACAGTATCTGAGTTTATAATGGTTTCTCTCAGTCCTCTGAACATTGTGTGTGGATTATAAACTGAGGAAGGGCAGGAAACATGAAGAAGCTATCTGGCATAATCACTGGATTGTCAAAACTATGCAATCAACCTTCTAAATTCCAGTTCAGAAGCTTGATTAAGATAAAAGATAAGAAATGAGGAGTGAACAGTTGGGAAGCATTCCAGTGAAATCCAACTGTTTATTTCCTAAGAAGCTAAAGCAAGATTATTTTTAAAAGGTATGCTAGCGTTTACTGATACTAGCACGGATTCCTCCCAAATATTCTGCTGAGATGACAAAACAAAGAGTAAAAGGCTGATGCCACAGACAAAGCTCTTTTAAAAAATCCATGAAGACTTGTAGAGGTAAGTAATAGTCCAGGGAAGAGAACCTTCTAAATTTCTATAATGACAGCTGGCCAAATAGGTTTTTCTTTACACTTGGTTCAGGAATCTCATTAGCGCTTGCCAACAATCCAGACAGGTAGAGGTATGAATAGGGATAAGAAATTTTGCCCCTCCAAAAAAAGAACAATTAAAGGGCTCCTTTAAGGACTTAATTAATATAAACCTGAAATAAAACTAGGTTCGATCAGTGGTGGGTTTCAAATTTTTTTTACTACCGGTTCTGTGGGCGTGGCTTGGTGGGCATGGCTTGGTGGGAATGGCAGGGGAAGAATACTGCAAAATCCCCATTCCCTTCCCACTCTGGGGCCAGTCAGAGGTAGCATTTACCAGTTTATTTATTTTATTTTATTTAACTTTTATACCGCCCTTCTCCTAGCGGACTCAGGGCAGTGAACAGCCAGATAAAAAACATAGTACAAAAGTTAAAATCATTTTAAAATAATTTAGATACAATTTGGCCCAAAGTTTAAAACATGTCAATTAAAATCAATCAATATCAACACTAAAATCAATTAAAGGATCAGGCCAGCCCGGCCAACTGAAAAAAGTGGGTTTTTAGGGCCCGACGAAAAGTCCGGAGGTCTGGAATCACTCGGATCTCTGGGGGTAGATCATTCCATAGGGTAAGTGCCGCCACAGAAAAGGCTCTCCCCCAGGGGGTCACAAGCCGACATTGTCTGGCTGACGGCACCCTGAGGAGGCCCTCTCTGTGGGAGCGAACTGGCCGGTGGGAGGCAATTGGTGGCAGAAGGCGGTCCCGTAGATACCCCGGCCCTAAGCCATGAAGCGCTTTAAAGGTGGTCACCAACACCTTGAAGCGCACCCGGAAGTCCACCGGGAGCCAATGCAGCTCGCGCAGGAGAGGCGTCACATGGGAGCATCCCGTCGCTCCCATAATCCCCCGCGCAGCCGCATTCTGCACCAGTTGGAGCCTCCGGGTGCACCCCAAGGGGAGCCCCATGCAGAGAGCGTTACAATAGTCTAGACGAGAAGTGGCGAGTGCTTGAGTGACTGTGCGTAAAGAGTCCCGGTCTAGAAAGGGGCACAACTGGCGTATCAGGCGAACCTTCGCTCAGGCGAAGTAGTTCTCAGTTCTCAGTTCTCAGGCGAAGTAGTTCTCCGAAATACTCAAAAATTCTGCTACCAGTCCTTCAGAACTGGTCAGAACCTGCTGAAACCCACCTCTGGGTTCAATGCATCTAAAATGTTAACTGCAGGGATGGACAGTGTCTGCCTTTTTAATGCCCATTTTGATATTCCAAAGGTTTAGTGGAATGGAGAGAAGGGAAGGGAAGCATGAGGTTTAACTCATCAAAACAACAGACAAAATCAGATTTTCCCAAACTGTCTCCTTAGAAATCTCAGCCTAACCGCTGCCCTTAATAACATTACATCATATTTCATCTCATGGTCTTCGGTTTCTAAGCTCTATTTTTTTTTTAAAAAAAATGGTCCCTGATTGCTGAAAGATTCTCCAGTATTGATAAATAAACAGTGAAGCCATTTCTAAAATTGTTGTTGTGAAGATACCACCATGATTTTTGCTCTTTACATGTCAATATTTCAAAAAGAAAGTACTTTTATCCATTCTTCCCATCCTCACAAAAAACCTGTTTCTTAATTCCATAAAATAGTGCAAGAATAGCAGCATGGCTTGAATTTTCATTTGTTAGCATTACCTAATAGAAGTGATTCCCCTAACAATTTCGACTGTTTATTTTATGGATGTACTGTCTGGCTTTGGTTTCATCCCCCAAGCAATTTGGCATTTTTTGTTCATCAGTACTTTTATGAATTATGATATTCCTGCCCTTTTTTACCCTGACACCCTACATCTTGGCACTGTGACAGTATACTAGCAAATTTCTTATTACACAATAATTAATTTTATTCTGCTGAATTTGAAGTATTGGCAATGTATTGTCCAAGCATAAAACTGAATTATAAGGGTAAATAAGCATGAATGGAGTATAGATCAATTTTAAATAAAAACTTTATTGTTTTATTCTTTATTGTTATTTCAAATAACAATAGACAATGTTATTCCATTGGTCTGTAGCAGCATGATCCTTTGTACGAGTGAAACAATATACAATATTTTGTGAATACATTTGTAATAGATAAACTATAAGTTCCCATGTTGTGTTAAACCACAATTTGCATATTCCTGCATATTATGATTAAAATATCCCTAAATTCTACCCAACGATATCATTGTGGAATGGGAAAGCTCTTCTAAGGGCTACACCAAACAAGGATTTGTCAATAACTTCATCTTCACAACCACAGAGGTAAAAAAAGTAAAAAGAAAAAAAATTGCAATATCAGAGACTTGAGTAATCCTCATTGAACTATGTTGGATTCATTTCTTAACATACAAGTACTAGTAAGTAGATTAAAAGTGTGACTTCTTTTGCTATTGTGTACAGTGACAATGGGTCATCCTTGTAATTTGGCTGTGATCTACCTCTTGAGCTAAGGCAGGCACCTAGATAACTAAAATTTATGAGAGCTGATTCAGCATTGGAGTGAATATCCCCTTCCGTGGTAATAGGTCCAGAATTCACAGCCAAAGGTTACATCCAAAGTGAAACAGAAACTTTCCTTTTTCATTGTTGGTTGTAAATGATATCTAAAATATATTACTAAATCCTTGAACAACACACTGACACATAACCACATTTATTAAATTTAGAACATGGATTCCTCTCTGGGTATATAATCTATCCTTTGGAGTACTCCACAACAAATGCATAGTCTATTTTTGGAAATAAACCATAGTATAGGGGATTATTGGAATAAGTAGCAATACAAGCTGGAAAGCAAAATAATTAATATTCCAAAATTGCTTGGAACAGCGCCATGCATTCCTTTCAATGCCATTAATAATTAGAGTAAATTCAACAAAAGTTTAAAGGTAAATCTTTGTGATGAATGGAAGAAAGTTAGAATATACAGTAAGCTATCTGGCAAGTACTATTTACATTCCAATATCAAAATCCTTCCTGGCACATTGGTTTTCAAAGTAAAACTGTTCAGTACTCAACCATAGCTCAAGCTTATCAACAGAAGCAGTCATTACAAAAATTGAATTTTCAATGTAATAGGGTGTACAATATGATATCTGGTTTATCACTTACAGTAATAAAGAGCAAATGAGGTACAAACACATAAAAAAAATAAGGTACTGTACTGACATTAGTCATTGGGAAGCTTAGTTTGCCGCTGATTATATATCTTCTTTTAAATAAATGCTTTGTACAACTCCTTCTCCATTGCAGCTCCTTCTCAAGGTGTTGTAAAAACCAGGCAACCCTAAAGCATATTTATACAGATTAAATGGTTTCTAATACTCTAAAGAGCACTTAATCTGCATGAATGTTCTTCATGTTGCTACGTGCTTCTACATCTTAAATAAAAAACCTCAGCACTTTTAAAACTATGTGATAAAAGTTTTTTTTTCCCTTAGCAAATTAAACAAAAGTCCCCTAAAGTAATCATTAACCTGCTAACAATTTAAGATCCAGCCATTCAGAGGAACCCTGGCCCCTTCCTCATTAACTGGTGTTTAGAAACTGAGAGTTATCGTGCCTCCATCTGCTGAGGCTTTGGAAAGGTAAAGCAGGCAGGACCTTTTGTTTGAAGTTTAGACTGTTTTGTAAAATCTTTAGGAAGTACGATTAGAAGAAATTAAGACATAACATAATTCTGTAGAGAACAGGGTTATCTTAAAAGCATGGAGTTGCATAATAAAAATGAGAAGAATGGCAATAAAGAAAAAGCCACACTCAATGCTTTTCTGGTAAACAATAACCAGAATGCAATTACCTTTAAAGGGTAACAGATCAAATTTATTTATTTATTTATCTATCTAATTTGACATCACTCAAACTAAGATGTCATCCACAGGGCCATGTAACCAGTGCCATTGGAACTGAGAAACATGCCAACAAATAGGTCCCACTCTTATTCAATTTCTATATCACTCCTAGATAAACCATCTCCACAACACAGATTTTCCATCCTTCAAAATCTGCCGGAAGACACATCTCTGTTCTATGTAATGCAGATGATGCAGCAGTATTTTTCAAGAACGCTTATTGGCCTTAAAAGAACATTGGGACCACTAGCACAGTATTGCAGAGAAGATCAGATAGAATACAACTATTAATAAACCAAAACCACGGCATTTGCCAAAAGGCTCAAGAGCCACTCCTGGAAGATGGATGACCACAAGATTGAGCAGGTCTTCTATTTCCCAGTAGTCCTTCACTCTGCTAACCACAGGAAACCCCCATAGGATCTGCAATCCTTAAATTCCTCAAGATAAGAGGTAGCCACTAAATTCCTGCAGTACACAAATTATTCAATGCCAAGCCAATAGCACAATTTCTTTATAGTGCCCAGCTGTGGCCAGTCTCCAATTTTGTTCCATTGTTCAATCCAAATATTTAAGACTGGCTCTTCAAATACCAAAATCTCTAATGCTATCCTGAGACAAGAGACATGCCTCATGAAAGTGAAGACTAAAGTGTGGGTGACTCAATTTTTGGCTCAAACTATCCTGTTTCTTCCTTTAATCTGACCCATTAAATATGAAAAATGACTTTCAGGTCACATGGAAATAGGCAGCGACAATTACAATTTCATCTTTGTGCTTATCTCCTGGTTTTCTACTCGGCATGGGATGTGATAGGATAAAGCACTCATTAAATAGCAGACACAGAGTACCATTTGGAGCTAACCAGACCTCAAAAGTTTATTGCCAGTGAATTCAACAGGTATTTTGCCTCCCATAGCATACTTAATTAACCTCAAATTGCCTAACCAGCAGAAGGCCTTTATTCTGACACATTGTTGAAGCCTCCCTACAGTTATCCTTAAAGGCTGCTATAGGAAGATATCCCTACCTGGAGAGACAATGCCACTCTGACTTGGGACATACAGATAAACAGACCATATACTCCTCCAGTGCCTGTATTATAGAGGCATTTGTACTACTCTCATCTCATTGTTATTGCATAAATACCCAAAGGCACATAGGACAATTGTATAACATGTTCCTGCTCTTAGATATTAATCCTGCTACAAGATATAATGTTGCCAGATTCTGCACAGCAGTATAAAACAAATCCATCACATGATGACCTGTATCATTAAGTGATGCCACTGTAGCATCAGTGGGCATCTAGTTCATTATTCAATAGAATGCTCTGTAACTGTGATAGTCATAGTTTGCCATACACTAACGTTTATGTTCCACTACGCTCATCTAATGCTCCTACATCTTCTTTTAAATTTCTTTTATACTTTTCTTTTTGATATATAATTCTGTTGCTTTTAGCTTTTTATTATTTTTGTAGCCTTTGGTGTGCTTTTTAATTTAATTTTATTAATTTACTGCACCCCTCCCTCCTTACGCTGAGTTTGGACCATAATAAAGATTTGATTGATTATCTAACTTATGCATACATATATTTTCTGAATTTCTGTAAGAGGCACAATGGTAATCTAGAATGTCTTTGACTAGAGGAAAATGGAGAAAAGAACAGCAATTAATAACCACAGAATCTTGCAAGGGTTTATATTATTATTCTTCTGTGTCAGGTTCCCAGTGAATCTATCCTATCCTGAATCTGGATTTAGCATTGCTGTGGGCTGAAGAATTATAGATATTGGTATTCAACATTTATTTTCACCACAGGATTGGCCAATGCCAGTTTAGGAGATAATAACTGCAAAGTGGGGAAAAGGTTAGGGTCGCAAGACCCACTATCCACTATCATCTTCAACATAATGACCCCTCTTTGATGGTGTCCAGCCATTGTGTTCTTTGGTGACCTGGTTTCCTTTTATCACTAACTTTTCCTAATGCAATTGCTTTCTCCAGTGAATTCCCCTACATAACATGGCCAAAATAAGTGAGACATAATTTGTGGTTTTTCCTTCCAGTGACATAGCTACTGTTATGCACTCTGGGACTTGCTTGTTGGTCATCTTTGCTGTACAAGGTCATCTTTGCTTTACACAGAAGCCTTCTCCAGCACCATAGCTCAAATGAGATGAATTTTCTCCCTGTCTTGCATTTTTAAGGTCCAACTTTCACAACTATAACTTCTACATATATTCCCTTAAATGAAAACGTAGTGCAAAGTCCTCTACATCTGAGTAATCTCAGCTCAAATTATAGTCTTCCTTCAGACTTTCCCATGCAATCAAGGAAGGTCAGAATGAGGAAGGACAGGACTAATGAACAGAGGAATTACTGAGAATATATTCCAATAATCTGTGCAGGCCAAAGTAGGATTTTCTAGTTCAGGCATAATTTTCAACCAACTCTGATTTTACAATCTGTTTTTCCCCTGATGTTTAAATTAATGAGCTTCCCAAATCAATGGCTTAACAGCAGGGAAGAAAAGAATAGAAAATACAAGAAGCATTCCACTGTCACTTAGCTGCTAACAGTCTGTGAAGTTAGTAAGGAAAAGAAAGCAGTGCCAAGTAGAGTGCATAATACCAGTATTTAAGAGAGTAACTGAATGTATGCAAATTCACTATAGGTGATTTCTGTTGCTGTGGCAGCAACAGTTGAAAGCCTAATACAATACAGTAGGATCCATTTTGCAAATCTGCATGTAGAATTCCAAATGGGCTAAAATACCAGCAGAGTAGCTGGTTAACAATCCTGTGTCTCTGCAAGTTTATGGTGTATGAAAACTTGACATAAAGAACTATTAGCCAACATTGAAGACATAGCAGTTTGTACTTGGAGTTGGGTACATATCTCTAGTAAGCAGAGATATATACCTAGATATGAACCCATATCAGGTTCAAAAAGATGCATTTCTTAGCTAGAGTGTAGAACAGGAAGCAAACAACTGACTAAATGAATGTAAATATCAGCAGTTAAATAAGGAGGGCTGGCTAAAGGTACCGGAAAAGATGAAATTTAATCATCACCTGAAAGAAGCATGTATCCTCATTTTTGTTTCTGACTTCATTTCATTTTCTCTTATACACAAAAAAATAGTGTTCTTTTCTCATAAATCACCCTAATGCAAGCTCTTAGTAAATAACTGGCCAGAACAAGTCAATTAACTTCACTGTATGTTTTTTTACTGATTCCTGAGCTACAGAAATTGCCCCTCTATACTGTAGCTCAATCTATATCCAAGATATATCCATAAAATATATTTTCTATGGGTCACACATTCACCACAAACTTTTTACTGTGGTTTCCAACATGTTGTTTGCACCAATGCTCTGATTATGGGTCTAAGGCATTATATTAGATGCAAAATGTTGGCTAAATTGCTAAACCAGATGATCAGAGTTCCAGATTAGTGAAACTTGCTCTGAAGGCTTTGAGACCAATCTGTGATTTCCCCTTCACAGCATGGATTTGTGGATTGTGACCTATAGCTCAGTGGATTTATTATGGTCCACTTTACAAACTTTGTAACATGTCTTTCAGGTTTATTGTGGGAGTGAAATAAAACTGACATATTTTTTTCTTTCTCTGGCTCTTTGACTGAATTTGAAAATAAATCCAACTAGGTGATTAGACTTGCTGTTATGGCTAATTTGTTTGCTAATGCATTTGCCCTTCTCAATTCATTTATCTACGAGACCGCCTTCTGCCACCAGTAGCCTCTCACCGACCGGTACGCTCCCATAGAGAGGGTCTTCTCAGGGTGCCGTCGGTCAAACAATGTCGACTGGCAGTCCCCAGGGGGAGAGTCTTCTCTGTCGGGGCACCTACCATCTGGAATGAGTTTCCCCCGGAGATACGGAGGATCCCGGATTTGTGCTCTTTCTGCCATGCCCTCAAAACATTTTTATTCCAGCAGGCTGGTCTGGCCTAACCTCCCTTTTAAATTGTTTTATATTTGTTTTATAAATTGGGCTGTTTTAAATTTGTTTGTGGCCCAAAATATTTAATGTATTTTTAAATGACTTTTAACGTTTGTACTATATGTGTTTTATCTCTTGGCTGTTCACTGCCCTGAGTCCTTCGGGAATAGGACGGTATATAAATTTAATAAAATAAATAAATAAATAAAATTTTCCTAGCCACACCATTTCATTTGACAAAGATAACTTTCCTCAACTATGAGAAATAAAATATAAGTGTGACACTTCATTTCCCTAGGCCCAATAAAGTCAGACTTTCTGATAGTTATCTTTTGGAGCACTGTCACTTGACCTTTAGTAAAGATGAAACCTTTGAGGAATCTTTTTGGGCCCAAAATTTAATCTTTTCTACCAGTTCTTTCTTTGCCCTTTTAATATCATTCAAAAGATGCTTATTTCTTATCTGTTGTGGACATAGCGAAAGGTTGGGAACCAGTTCTCACCTTATTGTCATACCAACAATTCATTGATTCGGAGATCTCAAAGGAATGTTGAGATCATTTAGTTTGACCTTCCAGATACATTTGCCATTGAATTCTTTCATTATGTCTCCAACACATCCACTCAGTTGTCTGGCAAAAACTTTTCTTTTACTCTAGAGATAGATTACATGACTGTCTATTCTTTCCAAATTCAACCCTACTATTCTGTCATCCATCATTACCAAACACCGAAACCAAGACACAAGTCAATATACTAGCAGATATCTATCCTTCCTTGGAATATATATTCATAAAGGCAAATCTCACTGAGTTCAAAGACATTTATTTTCAGGAGGTTTCCTCAGAACTGCAGTCGGAGTTAACGGTACTTAATTCTGGCTGGTTGGTTCTCATGAAAATTTTGATAGATATCAGAGACAGATTGGTATTAAAATCAAACATTATTCAGTTCAAGTGATATAGACTCATCAAATATAAAACATTACCAACTTAAAACTGCTCTAACTCTGCATAAACCATATACCCAGAAGAAAATGAGGCAATTTCAAGTAATCAGTCACTAATACTGAGATATTCAAATCCAAATACCATTTATAAATGTGCATGATTACTTGCCATTACTGTTCCTTTTGTGTGAGTGTGCATGTGTGTGCGCGCACACACAGCATGAAGTGATATGCCTATAAAGTGCCAGCTCACTGTAGGATCATTACAAATGTAATTAATTAGAGCCTCATTCTGGTAAGACTGCTTCCTGACACTTTCTCTGATTTTCATAATGCTCATTACCAATCAGAATACTTTGGCTTTTTCAGAGCAGTTGCATATTGTTAAAAACAAAGAAGCCACACAGTGATGTTTAGATATTAGAATGTCAATCAAAGCATGGTAAGACAGGGTACCTCTCACAGTGTATATTCTGGAGGAAGGCAGAAAGGAGAACAATTTGGGAAGAAGGATGATCCTAGCTCTAGGAAATCTTCAATTTGTCAGAGTGACAGGTTATATATATTCAGGAAAAACAAGGATTGACAGCTACAGATGTGTTGCAATATTTAGGGAAGCTGTTTACAGCCCATTTTAAGTTATTTCATGAAAGTTTGTTTGATTTTTTTTTGTTTAATCATCAACAATATGATGTACTGTTCTATATTTGCTTGACATTCCACCTACTCATATTAACTCTATGAAGAAATAGAGGAGAAAAAAGCTTTCTAATCCACATTCCTTTTACAAATATGCCTGAATTTATTGGAATTAGTTTTAACTTTGAGGAAATAAAGAAAAACAAAGACTTTCCATGATCAAATGTGTACTTTACACACATGCCAATTTAAAGTGTAATAACTTTAAAAACATGGGACCTAGATGTAATCTCAGGACATTCTTTGGAATCAAGATTAATGTAGAGGCTGAAGTTTTGCTTTGCCCATGTGAATTCCTTTAATATTGTTTATAATAAAATAATATTTGAAAATAGTCTGATAGTTGAGAAGTGAGGGCTCTTCTAGCAGATTGGTGCCTATGAGTGTCACACTGGAGGATTTTTATGCCACCCAGAGTTACCTTGCACAAAAAATAAATAAATAAATAAAATAAAATAAAAAACAAAAATTTCAGCTTTAGGCTAAATGCAAAGAAATATGTTTGGCCGACCTTTCCCTACATGGGATAACCTATGGCAGTTTTCTTCAACCTCAGCAGCTTTAAGATGTGTGGATTTCAACTCCCAGAATTCCCCTGACTGTCTGGGGAATTCTGGGAGTTGAAGTCTACACAACTTAAAGCTGCTGAGGTTGAGAAACACTGCCTTATGGTACAAGGGAAGGAAAGAACACAACTGAATTATTCTGAAATTCTTAGCAGTTTTTGGCATTCTACACGCTGGTAGCTTTGGCAAGCTGGTCTTAAGAGAAGTGGAATTTAAAAGTAATTCCACAAGAAATCCAGCTGGAATTAATTTCAATTTTCATTCCCAGTACAGTAAACCCAAGGCAGAATAAGCACAGCTAGTATTTATCTATCAACAGAATGGGGGGAAAAAACTGTGCTGGAGATCAGCTTAGTACTAAAATATAAAGTAGTTGAGAAGTGTCCTTAAAAAAGCACATGTATTTTTGAAGAGAAGGCATTTCTTTCCTGATGCTTCTTCCACTATCCCTCTCACATAATTCTCATTTTCCCAGAATCTAATCTGATTAATTTTCTGTACTGTAGGTGTTTAATTTAATTCTGAATGCAATTCTCATCTTCCTTAGATCTAATCTGATGAGTTTCCTATGAATTTTTAATTAGAAAAAAGGAAATTCACTAGATGGAAAATCTGCCACCTAAATTAGACGGCTAAAAAGAGTATTTTGTCTAATTCATATATCTCTTCTTTTGGGTGAGTTATTTGCATTTGTAATGCACTGTTCCTACTTGAATTACCATTTTCTGAAAGTAGAGCTGGGAATTTTTACTCAGACATTTTTTTTTTGAGGTCAAGATCCCTTCATATACTCATGCTACTTAAACACCAACATGAAACCACCTGAAGAGAGATCCTGTAGATTTAAAATGCAGTGCTGCCAGCAGAGGTGTTATCTAGCTGGTTTGATCTGATGTGTTAAACCTCTGGAGAAGAGATAGAAACTCAGCAAGCTCAGGTTATATGATTACCAGCAGTAGGTCCATTCTGCTTCCTCCTACAGCTGTAGCCTTCATTATCACACATGCTGTTACTGCAACACAGGAATGAGGCTAATCCAAAATGAGAATTTTGTCTCTTTTTTTCTATAAGAAAGAGATGTAAGGTTTTGGTGAAATAGTAGAATGATATGCCTTTAACAAACTTTTATTCTGAAAATATTCTCCCATAGACCTTTTGATTTCTGAAAGATCAACTGTCTAGACTGGCTATATTTGCGGGTGAATCTATTTGTCATTAAGAGCCAGTCATGTCATTGTTAATTTGTTTCCCATAAGTAGGTAATGCTCCAGAGGTGTGTGTCTGTGTGTGTGTGTGTGTGTGTGTGTTTCTTTTTTGTAGGTTTTATGTGTATTTCTCTCTAGCCAGGTTCTACCTACGTAAACCAAGATGTTATGCAGCCCTAGTTCAGTGAAATCCCAATTCACTAGTTTCTGGGCTTTTTTTTTTTTTTTCTTCTTCTGGCAGCCAGCAGACCTTTTGCTGCCCATTGGGAGACCAAGATAGATCTATTTCTGCCTTATAAGGCTTCATCAGTTAGCCACACCCTCATCTCATGTATCCTCCCTGTAAAGGTACAATATTTGTTTTTCTTTCTTTTTCATAGGTTTTATGTTTTTTAGAGAAAAAACATGGGGGGGGGAGGAATGTGACTGGATGGCCACCTTTTTCTTTTAAAATTTTAAAAGCATTTTTTCTACAACCTCTTCAGGCAAAGAGGTTGTAGAAAAAATGCTTTTAAGGGGTCTGACAATCCCAGCTGAGCAGCGCGATCATCAGACGCTTTTTTTTTACTTTTAAAAACATTTTTTTCAGCCCTGGGCATGGAGTGGGGGGGCAGTTCTCCGAACCACCCGCTGCCATAGCTACTGGATTGGGCGATTTGGTCCGAACCGGCAGCATTTCAACCCTGAAATATGCCCAATCCACCATCATCGAGAGGGCCTGGTGGCTCAGCAGACTAAAAGCATTGTGATTAACACCAGCTGTCTGCAATTACTGTAAGTTCAAATCTCACCAGGCTCGAGGTTGACTCAGCCTTCCATCCTTTCTAAGGTAGGTAAAATGAGGACCCAGTTTGTGGGGGCAATAAGCTGACTTTGTATAAATATACAAAAGTATGACGGCTATTGCTTAACGCATTGTAAGCAGCCCTGAGTCTCCGGAGAAGGGCGGCATATGAATCAAATAAAAATAATAAAATAATAAAATAATAAAAAACAAACATTATAAATAATTCTTTTTAATTCAGTACAGGTTAGTCAAGTTATGTTCTGGTGGCAATACTATGCATCAGAGGCTTTTTTTATTCATATAATATTCTTGCAATAAAAATAGTGTGTATATATTGGGAAAGCATAACAATAATATATCTATTTAATAATATACTTTCCAGCTCAAATATTTGAAATGTGGAAAGGAAGCAAAGTATACAGAGAGGGCATATCTGCCACAGCACATACTTTCTATCATGGAAGTGAGACACTGTAATACTTCAATTAGAAGCACCAGAGTGTGGCTGACTATTTGATCAGCTGGCTAATTTAGAAGGGATTTTTGTAGAGGCTCCATTCACTTGGAAGTAGAAGGCCACACTTCTGCACTGAGGTGCTTTGTTCAAATTTTTTGCTAAAGCCAAGACACCCTTCAAAGCTTTGCTCAACTTTAGAAATAGTTAGCCAGATCATATGTATGTCCATGAAGGCTTAGAATTATGAATGAGTTGTGTCCATATCTGTGCCCATGAAAACTTAGAATTATGAATGAGCTGTGCTATCTTGGCAGTTATCAAGCTAATTTTTGACCCTTGCAACATAAAAACAATGCATTTGTTTGCATTCCTTTCTTTTTGGCAACTTCCTCACACACTTTCTAAAAAAATGCCAGTACAACAGTAAAATGTCCATAGTGAATGTGATATATAGTGATATTGTACAACCGTCCCTAAAAACCATTCATTGGTTAAAAACAAAAACAAAAAATAAACCAGGGCTATTATGCTGTGCTATGTGCATGCACATAATCTGTTTCTTCATGATGCATCTTTGATCGGTCTCTCCTGTTCATTGCTACATAAAATGACACAGAATATAATCCTGAGTAAGTAATTTGCTAAAAATGGTATACCAAGAAAAGCATTTTTTTCTAGTAGTTTCCCCATTTGGCATTAAAAAATCAAAAGGGGCCATCAGAAAAATACTCCCTCTTTTTCTCCAGTATCCTTCTATATGTATTAAAACTACAGTTCCCAGAACTCCCAGCCTAAAGAAAGGTTGGTTAAATAGTGAATGGTTCCTACAGAAATGTGGTAATTTCTATATGTGGTAGCATTTGTGTCCATTGAGGTGAGGAAAACTTACTTTCTCCAGTTTTCCTAATCTGATGTCTTGTTCAACATTGCCAGTGTCCATATTCACAGATGTGCCTCCGAAACAGCAATGTTATAAATGTCACATAGCAACAAAACCAGTTGGGATGAATATTTAGGAAAGCAAAGGGAAAGAGAGGGTGGAAAGCTGCTGCAAATTCATTTAAAAACATGAGCAATGACTTGCACTTTTCCGGTATTCATCCAGCTCTATATAAAGTAAGTTTTATGTGGAAAAAATGTCTTGCCAGAAACATATATCTAGGGATATGCTTTCCAGAATAAATATATCAAGTCCACATTTAAAACTGTGGAAGGAGGCACCAAGAAAAAAAATGCAGCTAGTCAGATTCTTGGCACTGTTTGACTCTGCTTTGTTATCAGATTTGGCTTTGAATATATTGGAAGACTTGGTCATATATCAGCCAGAGCTATATAAGAAGGGGAAAGAGCCTAGGAACCTGGGGTAGTCTCATCAGTGGCTCTTCAAATCAAATGTTTCAGAAATTACATCAAAGCATGGATCCAGCATCCAGGATTCCAATTTTATCTTGTAGCTTTTAATCCGATCTGTCATTATAAGAATTCGAAGAGAACTTGTAGTTGGCTTTTAATGAATTGGCCAGAGTTCCATCATCATCTTTGTTTTACCAAAGTGGAACTGAAGGGCAATTTATCCAAAGCAACCCTTAAGCCAAGCAAGACATAATGCTTCTCATTTCCTTTGAGGCTGGTTCACATGACCCTTTCAGCCCATAGAAGTCAGTGGTGCAAAAACCTTAGGCTACACAGATTTTCAGACTATTTCTGAGTGAATTCTGTGTGCCTGCCCCTCATTATATCCAATTTTTAGTATACTGTGCAACCCTAAAGTTGCTCATGTTTATCGTGTTTGATAAATAACATGGCATATCAAGCTTAGTGAAATTTCCAATTTTATCACTTTAGGTAACCAAAAGTAGAATTAAACTATGGATAGTTGAGATACCCATATATTTAACTGGCAAAAATGCATTAAAGACGCAAATATAGAGGAGGCAGAGCTTGGGAGCATTCACATGAAAGGATTTAGTGTCCTCTCTTTTAAAAGGAAGTGAAAGACAACCCTCCTTTTTAGGCAATTGTTTACTATAACCCAGGATTTCCCCTTGGTATTTTTAATCTTCTGTTTGGTTTTCATTTCTGTTATTCTTCAGGTCTTCCTGCTGGCCCAGTGAAGAATGAAGACCCCCAGAGGTTTCAGTAGACATCAGACTGTCTATTTGGAAACAAAAGTATTTTTCCCTTGGATTTAATCCATATCCACCTGCATATCCAATTATGTACTGTAACCCCAAACCTCTTGACAAGTTCCTACTTCTGTTTTAAGGCTCAACCTGTCTTTAGGTTGAAGATAAGAGGTGTTCCTCAACTTACAAGGCTTTAAAATAAATTTTATCAGTACCAGGGGAACTGTTTTAATGATTAATTCACATGGAGAGCATTTTGTATGGCAACATTACTACAAAAGGGAAGGTCTCATATGTTCCCTTCACTATTGTAATTCTCCTTCAGAAAGTGTCTTCCTATTATAAAAAACTAGTTTCTATTATTATCAGAGGAAACTATGTATTTGCCACATAGAGGGCTTTAGGAGGAGATTGCTGTTGGGGAACAAATGAGCATATTTCCCTTCCTCCAAATCTGACCTCCGAGTATTTCTCCTCTTGGATGAGTACAAGGTGTAAGAGCAGGAAAATGGTGCAGGCCAGGTTACACAGTTATACATCCACAGCAGTGGTGGGTTGCCCCTGGTTTGGACCAGTTCTATAGAATCGGTAGTAAAACTGGAGGGAGGCTCCGCCCACCAACCCCGACATCACCAGAATGCTTCTGTGCATGCACGCAGCCCCATTGCGAACCAGTAGTAAAGGTAAATAGAACAGTGGGCTGACTCTGTTTCTTGACTGCAATGAAATGATAACAATTGTTGACAAAGTTTTCGTTGTTTCATATCCTGGGTTCAACTGTATTTTTGGAATGTCATACAAATGACATCTATTTTTAATCTCACAACACAGTCATTTTGAAATCAATAATTAATTTTATTTTTAGGTAGCTTGATAGTGAAGGGGATAAACAGCTCCCATAGCATTTCCTGTCTGAGTTATTTCCATCTTCCCTTTGAAAGAGTCAAGTCTTCTACATCAATATCTTATCCTTCCCAAAGGGCCCATTTATTTGTTATGCCTTGATAAAGATGATTAAAATGAGTTTCTAGCCTCTTTCTTGGTCATGCACTTTATACACTATGCTTATCTTTGAAATACAAGAGGGAAGAACGATGACATTATCCTCCTTGGTATATCAAATGTTCAGTAAAACTGTAGACTATCATCAAGTCTCTTGCTAAGTAACAGTAGTACTGAAATGTGGCAAAAGGAGATCAGGTGACATTTCTTAATAACCCCTTCAGTCTGTAATTCAGAATGCATCCTCTTTCAAGTATTGATGTGCCACAAGCCAAGTTATTGATTTTCCTTCACAATTTATTTTAGCCATCTGCTATCTTTTATAAAGATTTGGTCTTGCAGATTCATAAAACATAAAACAATTGTGATATTTTATATATCCACATAACTGCATTCAAAATGCTTAAATAAAATATGTAAAACAAGATACAATGACCGTATATCCTTGATTTTAATCACATAATTTTATGGTAAGATATGTGTCTGTGTGTCTGTTTATATTTTTCTTATATCAAGGAGAGAAGAAGGCTAAATATAAACCTTTTATTAAAACACAGTTCATGATCCTTAACTTCCTTTGCAAAACTTTCAGTTAATAATTTTGCAATTAGTCATAAAACATCCTTGAACACTGAGGCTTGAAGAAAGTACAGTAGAACCTCTGCTCACAACCATAATTTGTTCCATAACTTTGGTCGCAACCCAATTTGGTTGTGACCTGAACCTAATCTTGGAAATTTGGCGCTTACAAAAAGAATGGCAAGGAAGGGGAAATCAGCTGTGGAAAAAAATTGTGATTTATTTTTGATCAGAACCTGATTTGGTTGTGGTCAGCAGCTTTCATGATCAGAGGTTCTACTGTATTGTGTTTCCTCATGCCTACCTTTGCATCTCAAAGCAGGAAAGCAGGTATTACTGATTTCAGACGGATGGGTGTATCCCAATCAAAGTGTTGGACGATCATCAAATATCGTTGTTATAAAGATGACATTTATTTAAACTAATCCACTTTAATATGTAGGCATGTCTTCCACTTGGCTTTAATAACAGCTGAATACGTTTTTTTCCTTCTTCACTTTCTCTTTGTAATTCTGGGCATATCAGTTGTGATTCAGATTTGAGCTGAAGGACTATAGAAAAAGGAAAAGAAGAATATTCACAGGCAGTGGAACAGAACAGCTCTTGAGATAGAGGGAAGTAAACCTTTAGGAGTCTTGGTGGTGCAGCAGACTAAAGTGCTGTTAAAGTAGCACTTAGCTGCCAGCTGCCTGCAATTACTGCGAGTTCAAATGTCACCAGGCTCAAGATTGACTCAGCCTTCCATTCTTCTGAGGTAGGTAAAATGAGGACCCAGATTGTGGGGGCAATAAACTGACTTTGTATAAAAAAGAACACGCTTAGGGGAAGCCAAAATATACTAAGCAGGAATATACAAAAGTATGAAGGCTATTGCTTAACGCATTGTAAGCCGCCCTGCGTCTCCAGAGAAGGGTGGCATATAAATTGAACCAATAAATAAATAAATAAATAAATAAATAAATAAATAAATAAATAAACAAACCTGTGAGGAGCTTTATGGAAGGTTACCTTTTTGTCTCATTTTTTTTTAATTCACTGATTCAGTTTTTCTAATACTGATGGGAAATGATCTTCCTGCTCTTCCATATGTTATCCAATTCTTGTGTTCCATGTCATCACCAATGTTGTAACTATTCAAAATGAAAGACACACACACCTCCTCAAAGATATGTGGTTAACTTTAACGTAGAAAGATTTCTTAGTTTAATTTCTCCAACCATGTTTTCACACTATTCTTGATTGTGTTTATATGACTGTTCTTTTTCTCATTTTAGCAAAGTTGGAAGTACTGTTGTCCCAAAAGTGTTTTTCAAGAGGCAACTGGACTCTATGGTCTTTCTTTGAAGACATTTTGCTTCTCATTCAATAATTTCTTCACCTCTAACTGGATGGTGGGGGAATGGAAGGATTGATATTCCTTGCAAACAGTTGGTCATTTGCATTCTTTTAGCAAGTTGTCAAAACCATCTGGAGGTTTGGACTTCCGGTGGGACTCTGACATCACCGGACGCTTCTTTTTGAAGCGCCAGCCCAGGGCTTCGTAGAACCGCAAGAACAGGGACTATCAGCTGTCTTGCGGTTTGAAAACTTTCCCCCTGGTATGAGGGGGGAAAGTGAGTAGGCAGGTGGGGTAGAGCTCCCTGAGAGTGCCAGATTTTACCCATAATCTGGCGCTCGAAGATGAGAGCTCCCCGTTAAGCCTGTCAGTACTCCGGACCCTGGATGCCTCTGCTTTGCAGAGCTAGATGTTGTTACCATCCCAGCAATCAACTTTAAACAGATATTCTTTGAATCAAGCTGGCGGAGCACAAGTAGTATGAATGAAACAGCAAGTATTTTTTTTTCTTTTAACTCCAAAGATTTACTTTCTTTAAAAGATTCTTCCTAAGCTGAAAGTGAAAGCAAGAAGGTGTTTGAGTTTTAACGGGGCGTGAAGAAGTGAAAGCTAAAAGTAATTATTGACAAGCCCCTGTTTGAAACGTAAAACTCCTTTTTGAAAAGTGGATGAAACAAATAATTGAATAATAATAATTGAAGCAGCAATACAAATTACAAATTGTAAAGGGTCCTTTTTTTCTTTTTGATATTCTTTTTTTTTTCCTGTCCTTCTGGAAGGGAAGGAAGAAGGGGGGCAAGATGGCTGGTCTTTCTGAAAACAAAGAAAGCAAAGGGTTAATTAACCCTCAGATATGGTCTGATTTTGAGGAAGCTTGGAACTCAATTACCTCTGCTTTATTGGAAAGAATTGATACTATATTTCAAGCTTCTCAAGCTGGAAACAATGAAATACATGGAAATACTGAGTTGCAATCTAGCAGTGGGGGATTGAATGAAGAGTCGGGAGACGGAACAGAACAAAAGCAGACCATAGCAGTTTTTACTGAGGAGAGAAAGATGAATGCTGTGCAGAATAAGGAGCAAGAAATTTTGGAAGTTGATGAGATTTTGGCTACACAAATTTTTTTTTATAAAACCCAATCTGCATTTAAAGAGCTGTTTCCAGAAGAAGTTACATTTCTGCAAGAATTTTATAAAATGCAATCCCAAAAACTGCAAAATTTTACTGGAGTTAAGAAAGGTAGAGGGATCAAAGTTAAAAAGAAAGTTCGTAAAAAGGAAAAGAAGAAAGACTGGAAAGATGGAAAATAGCCCTGCTTGACGAGATGATGGTCCTTAAAAAGTATTGTTTAACTGTTTAAAGATTTTGAACTTTTGGGAAAAAAAAACAAAACAGACAGCGGTTTAATGCCAGTTAACTAAGCGATGAGCCACGATGAGGAGGCAACCTACAGCTGTATTAGAATATTTTGAGAAGAATAAACAGATCACAGCAATGCTGATGTGTTGGGCTGTGAAATATGCCCTAACTTGAATGATTTGGATTATTTTATTAAGGACTGTAACAAATTTGGACTTAATTGCAATCGCAGAAGTTTTATCGAATATAGCAAATTGGAGTCTCCTGCTTGATGGTAATAAATATAAGGCAAAAGGACTATGGACCTAGGGCAATTGCAGCTGATCTGGTGGTTTCCCTAATATGTCTGATGAATTTATTAATCTAATTTTTGACTTGATTTGATGGATACTATTTCAAATATAATTATAAAGTCACTCGGGGGGGGGTTTATATAAAGAAGCAATTTTTATTTAGGTGGGTAGACGCAAATGAAGATATCTTATATGCTGTTGGAAGATGTGAAGATAAGAAGATTAGCAACTGGTTCAATCTAGTTTGAAGAATTTAAATGATTGATAAAGTTCTTAAATGATGTTCTTAGTTGATTTGTTAATATGTATTGATAAATTAATAAGAGGTTTGATTATTATTATTATTATTATTATTATTATTATTATTATTATTATTATTA
>WNWU01000003.1:25972169-25986709 GCA_012654045.1 Ptyas mucosa | reverse complement strand
TATTATTATTATTATTATTATTATTATTATTATTATTATTATTATTAAGTGTTTTAATTATAATTGGACCTTGATGGGTTAAAAGTGGAGGACGGAAGAGTTTATATAGTATTTTTTTTAAAAATCTGGGGTTTTTTGAATGAGGGTTTCCTTTTTGTTGTTGTTGTTGTTGTTGTTTTGTTTTAAATGAAAGAAGTTATAAAATATTTTGTTAAATTGTATAGACCTAATAATTTGTTAAGTAACAATTAGCTAAATTGAGTAATGATAGGTTTGATTAGGTAATACTTTATTGCTTTATTAATTGCTGTAATTATAAATGGATATTAATTTTGTTGAATTAGATGGAATAAGGAGAAAGAAGACTTGCCTTCCTTTTATCTATTTGTTTAATGATTATGATTATAATAAGTGTGAAATGGAGTTTAATTTAGAGAATTTAAGCTGTATTTTATTTTGTATTTGCTCTGGGAAGGGGGGGGTGGTTGGGGAGGGGGGAGAAAATGTATGTAAAACTTTTAAAACTTTTTCAATTAAAAAAAAAAACCATCTGGAGGTTTATCTGTATTGTCAGGGTCACCTGAGTAATGCAAATGGGTGTGGAGCAGTGGTGGATTGCCCCCCGGTTTGGATCGGTTTTATAGTAAAACTGGCAGGAGGCTCCGCCCACCAACCCTGACGTCATCAGGAAGCTTCTGCGCATGCGTGGCCCTGTTGTGAACCAGTAGTAAAGGTAAGTAGAACCCACCCCTGGTGTGGAGCCTTCTTGGAACTGTTGAAAAGTCTGTGTTGTAAATGGAAATATATGTCATATTCCTCCCCTCTGTTGAGAGAGGGCTGTTCAGTTTTGACATAGGTGGCCTCTTTCAAACCAGTGAAAAACCAGTCAAAGTCCACTTGCCTCTTAAAAAAGCATTTTCAGGATAACCATGACCTTGATGACTATGAATCTCCATAGACATTTAGGAAGCAAGGAATTGATAGCTCCAGTCTTTTTTGTGGTGATAAAAAAAATGTTCCTTCCCCAACTGACTGGCCATTACTGACTATCTGCTACACAAGTCAAGAATCAGTCAAATTATGCAAATATGTTACCTTGGTATATTACCCTAATTTGCACGCACATATGCATATATAGGGATCTGAATAACATTGGAACATAAAAACTTCAGCTTCTGAGGTTTTCACAAAAATGGGCACCTTGAGATCGATAGATCAGATGGACCCCATGATGAGTTAGTAAGTTCCTGGAACCCTTTCATTTGCCATTAAATGCTAGCAGTGTGGCTGATTGCCAATTTACAGAAGTGTACCTTGGTTTGAATTTCATTGGTTAAAATGTCCAAAGAGCAAAGAAAGTTCAGGGTCAAAAGGGTCAGTCTGTGTCAGACTTTTATGCTGGTGAAAAATTGTTAAGCTAGGCAAAAAAAACTTCAGTAATGAAACAGAATACAAGAGGGGAATAAACACTATTTCTGCTATTAAAAGAATAAAAATTTGATTAAAATAAAATACTAGCTACGCTGATATAAAAGGCTTGCATCATTTTCTCCAGACCATGACTTGTTATGCACTGTCTTCTACTGCACTGTCTGGAATAAATGGGGAAAATCCACAGCACAAATATTTGAGCAGCTTTTATTGTCACTGATTGTATATTTAGACCGCGAAATTGGGTCAATTTTTTTCTTTTTTTCTTGTCCCTATTCTATTAGCCCAACAGGAATGCTGGCAAGTCATCAGGCCTGCTGGGCCCCAATCCTGACCTCCTTGCAATTTAGAACAAACACACACCCATGCACAAACAAAACAGAGCAGGTGCAGATGGTTCAGCTAATGTTGCCCCAGGCAGGAGATGGCTGGTGTTTTTGCATCTTGTCTACACAACTAGCCTGATTGTGGCATTTGTTGTTTATATTTCACACTGCTGGCCAAGTGAATCAGCCGCTGCAATTAGTGCTACTGCTGCAGGGTGAAAGAAAAACAGGGAGAAGAAGGAGAAACAAAACTGAAACAGCTGAAGCGTTACACAGAAAGCATCTCTTAACTCAAGCCTGCTAGGAGCAAGGCCAACTAATCAATCGCAGGACCTTTTTCTCCCCAGCTCTTTCAGTTTTATTTTGCGCAGGTAGCAAATTGTGGCTGCTCAAATTAGTCATTTGCACTGGATAAATGCACCATGAAATGGATTCATTGACAGAAGGGCACTGCATTGTACTGTATTATTATAGATCAGGGGTAGGGAACTATGGCCCTTTTGCAATCTGTGAACTTCAATCCCCAGAATTCCCAAGCCAGGAATTCTGGGAGTTGAAATCCACGGGTCCTTAAAAGGGCCATAGTTCCCCACCCCTGTTACAGATGGACAATTGGGATATGTTTCAATAGAGCAAAGTATCTCAATCTTCCTGCCTGGGAAATTCTGGGAGCTGAAGTTCATGCATCTTAGGTTGTTGCTAAGGTTGAGAAACTCTACAATAGAGATAATTGAGTACTACAGATACAGAGTGAGTAGAGGGCTAAAATCACTTCCTTTCAATACTGTCTTGGATAAATATGGTTAATAAACCAGAATATTTTACCATGTATGAGAGAAAAGAAAAGAAATGAAGTAGACATTCCTGATAGAGGAAAGAACATAGTTATCAAAAAAACTGCAAAGAGGTGAAGCCCAGTTGGCAGCTGTAATGAAATTAAGCCAAATGCCACTTGGCATCCGTAATGTATCAGAACAGTCAAGGAAGATAATAGCTTTTCTATAAAAAAAACTTTTTGCATTTCTAAATGAGTCAGTTTCCCCAAAATGTGGCAAGGAGGGGATTTTACAGCCGAGATGTCAGATTTAATAGCATTTAAATCTGTGATGGAAAGAGATCAAGGCTTGGCTGTTCCATCCAAATTCAGAATGATAAATCTAGACTATGCAGTATACTATGTTAAAAAGAAATAAACCCCAAGGGAAGTTTTTTTTTTAATTATGGTTTTTGCCAACAATGACAATTCATATGAATTGTCAGCATGAAACAGGTGATTTAATTTTG
Source organism: Ptyas mucosa (assembly GCA_012654045.1). Taxonomy (NCBI): domain Eukaryota; kingdom Metazoa; phylum Chordata; class Lepidosauria; order Squamata; family Colubridae; genus Ptyas; species Ptyas mucosa. Next base: position 25,983,668 of record WNWU01000003.1, on the reverse strand, counting down.
GCCCCCATCTGATTCTCATGTGCATATATTTCTAAATTCTACAGGTGATCTTCCAATGTGTTCCAGGACAAAACTGAGTGTTTTAGATTTTAACTACACCTTCCATTACTCATTAAACATAAAACAATAAACACATTTCCTCTGCCCCAAGGGATTTCTCTATACCTGGTGTTTAGACAGATAGTTATAAACCTGATATAAGTTATGCAAGTGACTACATAGACTAATATGTAGTCTATATAGACTACATACATAATACATCAAAAATATTTTTTGTGTGGAGAAAGATATATGAAATTATAGACATGTGCCCTGTTTGTGCTTGGGAGTTATCTTGCTACTTTTAGGTGTTGGTTTGTGAGTCAAATTTGGTACTGAGACAAATTGAATTCCTCCTACCTCTTCAGGCATACAGCTTGCCATATAAAGGCATAACATGTGAAGCATTAACAATGGAAAGATAATGCCATAAGCTTTCTGCACACAAGGACAGATTGGGACTATGTGACTTTTATGCATGTGTGAAAATAGACCTAGCAGTCTGGGAATATGGTTGTTCAGTGTAGATTCAAAGAAAATGGGTGGGAGAGAAGGAGCGGAAAAAGGAAAGAGAGAGAGAGGAAAGAGAGAGAGAAAATGTGTAGAAGAATCTATATTTTTTGCAGGTTAATTTCTTCTATTTCCTGATTCTGCACAGACTACATTTACATGATATAATGTAAACTACTGAAATCTACCATCTCTACAATACTAAGCAAATCCCCTGCATTTACTTAATCTGTGCCCTTGCTTTGAATATCTTCTTATGTCTTTCATCAGGAAAATATTATAATCAGGGTCACAGTAGCAGCAATCAAACAAGAGTGATTATGAGATGAGTATGGAATGCTTGTAAAAAGTCAAATAAGATTGAATAGGATTGGGGACATATTAACAGATAAAGAGGTGCTATTGAATAAAATCCACACACAGGATTCTGACCTATTTATGCCAATTTGATTAAGGAGGTGAGAAATAACTGGCACAGTAGGAAGAAAGTAGCTAACAACTGATTGTCAAGGGGCAGGTGTTGATATGAGTCTGCTTCTTAAGTGGTACATATTCAGGGGAACATGGCTCTATTTTTAAAACACATTTTTTTCTCTCAGGAGCCATTTTAAAGTGGCTATGTCATTCTGCTTTCTAAAAACACACTGGATCTAACACTGACAAAGGAAACAAACCAAAGTGCTAAAAACAGCAACAACAGGTGTGGTGCTTTCATCTCAGCACCTTCCGCATATGGGTCTAGCAACTTCTTCAACAATTTAAATGGCCAGAAGAACAGCCTTAGTATCTCACCTTTTGAGAGTTCAGCAACTAGATGCATATTACCTGGGATTTACCCAGTTGGTTTCTCCTTGGACCTGTACACAGGTTTGTCACAGATCATCAAACTGGTAGCATAAAGAATGTAAGGTTTTAAAAACATCCAGCTGATATGCAGGATGCAAGGAGAAGGGTGCAGTTCTTCAGAATTGGTGACCTGTAATACAATTGTATTTGCACCTTTGAAGTTTATGGGAAAATTCTAAAGAGAGAAAGAAAAAAAAGAAAAGAAAAGTGTTCACAATTTTTTAAATACCTCAGGAAGGTTTTGCTGATCAGATCAAAGCCTGGAATTCTGTTTTACACAGAGGTCAGTTTGTTTTAATTTTTTTTTAACTGATGAATTTTTATTTCTTATGTGATTTACAGTGAAAACATGTGGTGCAATTTAGAAGCATAAAGAACAGTCACCAACAGACTCACACAATTTCGAACTCATAACTGTATTCTTGATTTCAGCGTAATCCATCCCTCTTCACCTTTGTCTTCGATAAATAAATACAATCTTATTCCTATAAAGCCTATAGTAACAGGAGACAACCCACCTTCCTGTGTTGACAGCTGTTAGGATACGAGTAGCCACTCTTATAATCTCTAGGCTAAAGAAGACAAAATAGTATTTTCCCATCTCTTGTTCCAGGAGTGGGCAATCCACTACTTAAAGCCTCATGTAGATTACCCAGCTTCAAATCTGCAACCTCCAGAGCTCTTTTAGACTGCACTGCTGAAATTTGGTGACAAAATGACCAATTTTCAGGGTTATCATTTTAGCGTTCCCTCCTCACCTTTAAATTAAAAGTCAGAATGGATAAATGTCAAGTTCAGTGTTTATTCTTTCTCCCCCCAGATTTAAAAAGCAGCCAGTGATATCACCCTTTCACAGATGACCTCTCCAGGTAAAATAAAAATGTATAAAATATATTATGGCTGATAATAATACCGTGTTTCCCCAAAAATAGAGAGCCTGGTGGAGCAGCAGACTAAAGCACTGTTATTAACATCCAGCTGCCTGCAATTACTGCAAGTTCTAATCCCACCAGGCTCAAGGTTGACTTAGCCTTCCATCCTTTCTAAGGTAGGTAAAATAAGGACCCAGATTGTGGGGACAATAAGCTGACTTTGTATAAATATACAAAAGTATGAAGGCTATTGCTTAACGCATTGTAAGCCGCCCTGAGTTTCCGGAGAAGGGCGGCATATAAATCAAATTTAAAAAAAAAATACAACCTACCCCAAAAGTAAGTCCTAGCTTGATTTTTATGCATGTACCCAATATAAACCCTCCCTCCAAAATAAACCCTAGTTAAGATCCCACCCATTCCAGGGTGCACGAGGTAGGGTGAGGCGCATGGGTAAAAATTAAGCTAGGGTGGGAATGTGGGTGGAGCTGTCCTACTTACCAGGCCTCCCACATCTCAACACCTTCTCACCTAGCAGGCCCACTTCTGCAGCCGCTTGCCACTGCTCGCATGCATCGCCCCCGGCCTCTGTTTCGCCATTATAAGCCTTCTGGAAAGGCCTCTGCAGCCGAGAAATGGGTTCCAGATTGACACACACATCGCCCCCCAGCCTCCGTTTTGCCGTAAGAGGCCCTTCCAGAAAGGCCTCTGCAGCTAATAATAGAGCTCCGAATTGATCCAGAGGGGATCAATCTGGAGCCTGTATCTCAGATGCAGAGGCCTTTCTGGAAGGCCTCTGATGGTGAAATGGAGGCTGGGGGTGACACGTGCAAGCGGTGGCAAGCAGCTGGAGAAGCGGGGCAGCTGTTGGTGCCACCACCACGAGGTGAGTCAGTAATTAGACATCCCACGAAAAATAATTTGGTGGCAAAAAAAATATAAGGGTCTTCTTTTCGAGGAAACATGGTAGCAAATCAGCCTGTTCTATTCAGCTAAGGATTGAATGATCTGTTGCCTTACCTTATAGCACATAGGAAGGGCATCAGTACGTGGAGGCTGCATTAGTCGTTCAGCGTTTGATGCTTCTCTGAGTAAAGATCTATCAAAAAATATTATTTCTAGACTCAGTGTATAAATATATCTACAATACTTATTTCTTAAAAGGAATGGACAAAACACACCAATTAGATTGGCATAATTCAACAGTTCCTGGATTAATAATCCCCTTGGCACCAAGCATTGGGAATGGGGGTGAGGAGTTTGTATCTACAACACATAGACTGATGTTGTCTTTATAAAGTTCTCAATCGGTATTAGTCTCTACAATCAGGTGAACGCAATAGAGATTGTTGTAAAGCCTGAAGTAGTCTACATAGTTGCAAGATTTAAATTATATTGTCAAAGCCATTTTTAAATTCTCTTAGATAAATATTTCACAAAAGTATAGAATACATTCCTTCTGTTAATTTGAGTTTGCATAGAATGTGGTAAAGTTGTATTTTATGGAAATACTAAAATACTCATTAAAACAAATATGTGCACCTTTTTTCAAACACATGGAATAACATTGGACCAGATTATTACAATTTAAGATTGTTATTGGATCAAAAGTGTTCGGTCAAACTGAGTGGTATAATGCTCTGTACAATGATTATTTATTGTGTTATATAATGAAAAGAATGAAATATCCACATCTGTTCTGAGAGGAACTCATGGTAAAAGAGTGTCAAATTGCAGGAAACAATATGCTGAATTGTGGGGACCATTATAGCCAATCTGAATTCTGTTTCTCATTGATCTCAGTGGAAGCTTGACATGCCCCAGTTCTGAAAAATTATTTTTAAAAAGCTATATTGTAAATAGGGTGATCAATTATGCATTACTGCAGAAGAGGACAAAAGATGAGCATGCAAAATTGAAACAAAAAACAAAACAAAAAGAAACATGATGATAAGATGAAAATTTGTGAATAATTTATATTCTTTAAATAGTAGTAAAACTGGTCTTATATAAATGGGGGAGGGTGATCAGGTGACCTGCCTGTTTATTTAGTTTGCATTTTTGAATGGCTGCTTTTGACACCTATTGTTCTTTGTAGTAGCTCCTTTAAATCAAACTTGGATGAAAGACTGTTCAAATAGAAGATAACTTCAAATAGAGAACTCGGCTTTGATTGATTGATTGATTGGCAATCAAGTTAGACTTAACCACTAATTATGCTATAGATACATCCTGCAGAAATATTTATCTGCAATCTAGTCTTTCATTTCTTAAGAATAAAAAACAACTCGATGACACATAATCAATCAATCAAGATATCAATACAAAGTTGATTCATTTCATTTTTCACTGCCTTCAGTGACAATATCTTTGCCATTGATACTAAAGTGACCTTCTGCCTACAGCATCTGCTGCCCAATAGAAATGTTATTTGCTTTAGCTGGGCGTCTATGGATGACCTTCATGCCTTAAGTGGTCTTGCTCTTGGCATATAGTAGAGAGTAAAGAGGATGACCTTCATGGGAGGAAGTAATCAAAGTGTCTCAAATCCCCTGAATGCACACGAAGGTAAAAGAGAGAGGATAAGAAGTACATTCAAACTTGCAAGATTTTGTTACTATAGCCAATCTTAGGCAAATCTAAGCAGGACCAGGGGTGGGTTCTACTTACCTTTACTACCGGTTTGTATTGCACCCACACGTACGCTCTTCTGCGCATACACAGAAGTTTCTGTGCATACGCAGATCAACTTTGATGACATCAGGGTCAGTGTGTGGAGCCTCCCGCCAGTTTTACTACCGGTTCTTGTGAACCGGTCCGAACCGGGGACAACCCAACACTGAGCCGGACACATACACTCCTAGAACTCTTCATTCATCTCTCAGAACAACCTCATTTGCACACAATAAGCCAACACAGTAGGACCTTAGAGGAGACTAAAGGACTTATAGACCTTTAGATATTGTATGAAACACAGCCAGTAGTCACCTTAGCAATGAGAAGCACAATCCTAGACAAGTTTGGCCAGAAAAAGGTCTATACTACTTCCGAATTCAGTGATACTTCAATTATGTACTGATAGGATAGCAGCTAAAAAGCTGTAAGTTTTTTCTATGTGTTATCTAAGTATTTAAAAACGATGCTCACTAAAATAATAGCTATCCACACTGAGTCCAGGTTCCAGACCCAAGCACCACCCAAGGAGCTGAATTCCTGTTAATTGTCCCAGTTCCTGATGATCTAGCAATTCAAAAGCATGCAAATGCATATAGATAAATATATACCAGTTCAATAGAAGATAACAGCCAGTATAGTCATGCTAGCCACATGACCGTGGAAAGGATCTTTGGACAACGCTAGTTTCAGAAATGAGCAGCCCACTCCCCTAGAGTTGGATATAACTGGATAGGAGAAGCCTTTACCTTTTTATCCAGAATCCATCTGAATTCAATTGTTTAAATTTTGCACAGCTATCATCCCTTAGTTTTATTTTTGGGAATTTATTGTAATTAGGAATCATTATGAAATATAAGTTCTGTTTGGAGTTAAAATAACCTGTGACATATTACATCAGAACATTATAATTCAGGTCACATTTTAGTGCCCTGCACTGATTTCTTTCTAGGTGTGTGATTTGAACTGTTCACTGTTTGTTAAAGATAAGCAGGCAATAATTTGAAACTTCAAGTTTTACTCATGCTTTGACTTTAGCCACTTAGTCTCTTGAGGAAGACAAGAACTGTACAGAAGTTCAATGAAGTTCTCTTTCTTCTTTCTCTCTTGTTGGCTCCTTATGACTTTTCCACAGTCCAACTATGGCCTCAGTTCCTCAAATTATGCCAATTACAACCGATATTTCCTTAAAGTGCTTATAGATATGGATGATGAACAGCAATATGGATGGTAAAAATTTTGCTGAATTAAATCCAGAAAGAGGTATTGGAGCACTTGAACAATCTGGGTAAAACTCTTCATTCAAACAAGATGTTCAAGGTGTTGCTATATGAAAAGGAATGTTTTGTCCAATTTACTTGTTAAAACTATGCTATCTTAATTAAACAACCAATCAATACAATTGGATCAAATATTAATTTAATTTAATTTAATTTATCAAATTTCTATGCCACCCAACTCCCAAGGGACTCTGGGCGGCTTACAGCAAAAAAATAATACAACAAAGAATATAGGAAAATTATTAAAAAGCATTATAAAAACATTTTAAAAACATTAAAAGCACATGCACACCATTCATGGCCAGATCTCACAAGATTGCAACAGTGAGATCAACAGCCCTAGGCCTGCCAGAAAAGCCAGGTCTTCACCACTTTCCGGAAGGCCAATAGGGTGGGGATAGTCCGGATCTCAGGAGGTAACTGGTTCCAGAGAGCTGGGGCAGCAACAGAGAAGGCCCTCCCCCGCGGGCCCGCCAGCCGGCATTGTTTAGCTGACAGGACCCGGAGGAGACCAACTCTGTGGGATCTTACTGGTCACTGGGAGCTATGTGGTAGAATATTACAAAGACATGCATAATTCTCATTTATCATTTATAATTCTTTTTTAGGAGTTCAAAACCAATACCTGAAAAGACAGTGAATGTGGACATATAATGTACTCCTTCAAGGATGTAATATCATTGTGGGGTAGTACAGACCATTATTCTTTAGGTGTGATCTGACAAGGACCTTTAAAGACACAAAGTTGAAGCAATTTCTTATAGGGTAAAGAATGTTGATTTCGAAGTTTCATCTGCTGTTCCCTTCCTGCAATAATTTGTAATTTGAAAAGCTAAGGTAAATACATACATACCGCAGCAGAGAAAATGTTCCCGTTCTAAAGACAAGCAGTTTCCACACCTAGCAATCTTCAGAACAGAGCCATATGACCATGAGTTTTATGGGATCTATATTTTCTTGTGTGGATTTGCACTTTGTCTTTGGTAGCACTTATTACTCTTTCATTTATTCTGATCATAGTAACTAACAAGTAATTACAATAGTCATAATTTTTGTTCATGCTTAACATTCAATAATATTAATACCTGAAGTAGTGTCAAAGGGTTTAGAGTCGCTGAGAGGTTGCCTTTTGAGCATTTCATTTTAAAACTTTGTCATTTTGCAAAAGGGTTTCCTCCAACACTTTTCATTGTATTGAAATTTAGAAATAAATAAAAGCTATCAAAAGTGTAGCAATAAATTAAATTCAAATGGCAGGATACTAGCCAAGCTATTAGGAAATGCATTGTTCCCGAAGAAGGACATTTAGGAGGGTTGTAAACAGGGGTGAAATTCAGCTGGTTCTATTCAGCTTGGGCAAACTGGTAGTGGCAGCTGTGGGAGACTCCGCTCACCCGCGCGGACACCATGACGTTGCTTTTTTGCAAAGATTTAAGCCCCTGCACATGCACGCACATTTGCGAACCAGCAGGGAAGGTAAGTGAATTTCACCCCTTGTTGTAAATATGTGGAAATGGAAATAACCATCGTATATTCAACTCTTAAGTCGTATATTATATTTTTTTAACATGACACCATTTAAAGAAGTTTGCTACTGTGCAACAGTACTGAACCCTGAAAAATACATTACTGTAAAAAGTAATGCAAATTATTCTTAGGTTTTAAAATTCCCAACATTTATTAATAGTAAATTTTAGACTTTTTTTTTTTTACAAAACTATGAGCCATTCTCTTCCTATATTTTTAAGTACCTTACCTTTTGTCACTAACTGTGCTGCTTGTTTTTTGTCTGAAACCACGAACATCTGCAGAACATCATTGATGATATCATTCATGTCAAACATAACCATGGAAATGATGGAAATGATATATGTATGTATTCATACTATGCGGTGCCATCATGGCTTGTGCCAAATGCTTATACAGTAGGCAAAAGCTGTAGATTCTGTCATATCATGGGGCACATTGTAATGACACTGCCACAGCCAATTACAATTTATTCAAGCACAAAACTATTAAATATATATATATATATTTGAGAAAATCAAGGTGGGGTTGATTAGGAGGGCTATAAGCTGAAGTGATGAAGATGGCTGGGATATGGAAAGGAAAAACTGAAGTAAAGACTTCAGACGAAGACTTGTGCAATATAGAAAGTGGAGGTCTTGCTGAAATGGAACCTCATAAACCAGTCAATGAAAAATCAAAATGAAAATTGGCTCATAAAGTTCATGGTCTTCACAGTCCACACACTAATGTTCAAAAAACGGGGAATAAACAAGGTAAATTTGAGTCATAGTACTGAGAGCAAATATGATTTAATAGATATAATAAAAGCCTAGTGGGATGACTCCCATGATGAGATATAGTCCCTAAAGAATATAATTTGTTCAAAAGGAATAGAAACAATAGAAAAGAAGTGATATGCTGTGGATGTGTCTTAAATCATTTCTACTTAGAAATGTCCATGAATGAAGTTGTCCATACTGTAGAGGGAAATTTGATTTAAAATGTATGGGAAAATAAATTTAAAAAATATTGTTAAATGGCTCTTTTTATTCAACGAGGGAAACAATGTATATGATTCTTCCTAAAGCAAACCACAGCTCTTTCCAACAGGTGGTTTTCGACTTACAACAGCTCACTTAATGACTGTTCAAAGTTAGGGTGGACCTTCCCAGAGCTATTAATGACCCATTTTCAGAATTACAGTGATCACACACAAACACACACACATCCGTCCAAGGTCATTTAATTGCATTTTGGGTGCTTGGCAACTGAGTCACCTTTAAGGCCATTTACAGCCTTCCACTACCATGTGCCATGATCTGGGATATTTTTCACCAGCTTCCAACATTTACTTCTAGTTTCTGGCAAAAAGAATGCCTATCAGGGAAAATTTATTCACTTAATGACTGCTGCATTTGCTTAATGAATGAGGGTTGTAAAAAAAAGGTTGTAACTTCAAATCCAGTCATGTGATGCCTCGACTTATGACCGCAATGATTTATGACTATTATTCTGGGCTCAATTACGATTGTATGTCAATGACTACCTGTAGCAGTGTTGGCGAACCTCTGGCATTCATGCCACATGTGGCACACATAGCCATATCAGTGGGCATGCCAGCTCAGCTCTGGCACACATGCATGCTCCGGCCAGTTGATTTTCGGGCTTTCTGGGCCCACCAGAAGTAGGGAAACAGGTTGTTTCCTGCTTCTAGAGGGCCTGGGGGGGGGGAGGGCCGTTTTTCTTTCTCACCTGGCTCCAGATCCTCTCTATGCATCTGAGAGTTGAGAAATGGGCTGTTTCAGACCTCCGGAGGGCCTCCGAGGGAATGGGGAAGGCTGTTTTCGCCTTCCCCAGATGCATAGAAAGGATCTGGAGCCAGGTGAAAAAGAAAAACAGGCCTACCGGGCCATCAAGTGCCAGGAGCAGGGGGGAGGCGGAGTTGCACGCACATGTGCAGGGCGGGGCGGGCACATAGAATTATGGGTGTGGGCATGCATGTGCCGAACCTCCCCTGCTCCCCCCCCCTTCCTGGCACACGATGGCAAAAAGGTTAGCCATCACTGACCTATAGTGATGGGAAGCTTTAATTACTAGCAAAAATGTTGGAAGACAAAATCTGTGAAACCGAGATCCTACCCTGTAATTCCTGCCTTATCTTGCTGACAACATTTCCTTGCATAAAGGGAACAGCTTCTGTAATCAATAGGGAAGTGAAAGGAGTAGGAACTTTGAGACACTGACTGTGTATTGCTGAAATTCTTGGTTTTAAGGAAAGCTGTAAGAGTGTTGTAGAGTGTATTCTTTCAACTTCCAAAAGTGGACTTTAATAAATCCACTTAAAATTCATTAAATTTTAATAAATCCAGAGTCATGATAGCAAGGATCCTGTGACCAAAAAAGTAAATGGGAAAACAGCCTGTGATGGATGATAATTGCAGATATAGGAGATACTACAAGCAGATTTGCAAACAATTCCACTGAGGGCAAACAAGGTAAGGAAGTACACAGAGCATGGTTTCCAACTCCTTCACTGGCGGTGCCCCTGGTGGAAAGATGCATTTTATTTTGTTTAACATGTTTGCATATTCTTTCTATTGGGGACTAATCAGGGGTTATAGATATATGTATGTATACATGCTTGTGTGAAAGGGTTTAATTGGGGATATGCATGTATTTCTGTGTATATTTCTGTTCTCCCTTTGTGTCTATAGGTTTGCACAGGGTGGATTGTATACAACCTACCCTGGGTTGTGTGTCCCAGAAGGTGGGAAATTTAAAAGAGAAATATTTGCTAACCAGCTTTCCCTTCGGGATCCAGTGGATTTTTTTCCCTTGGAAATAGTTTCACTTTGAGCATGGTTTGGATCTGACCCATTTTCATGCTTTTTGTTTCTATCAGCTTATTATGCGGCCAGTCCTGTTTTCAGAGTTATCTTCCTAGTGGACAGAGAGTCAAAAAGAAAAATCCATTTTACAACTTTTTTAAACAAATATCCCACTGGGCTGAAAATAATAAAAAGATCATATTTAAGTATGTAAAAAAACTGGAAGGAAAAGGAAAGAAACAGTATAGTAGCTCCTTAAAAATGTTTTTTTTTCTTTTCCAAATCATGACAAATAATCTTTGCACCTTATTTGGTTGATGAAATCCCCTCTTGAGTATTATGCATGTTTTGCATAATATTCAAAAAAAGATTCAGGGAAATGAGAATAGATTCAGAAAAGGGCAATGAAAACTCTATGGACAGCGATGGAAGGAAGTGTAAATGTTTAGCCTTGAAAAAAAAGATGGGTGGGTGGGTAATCTAGTAGCATTCTTCAAATACTTCATATATATATGAAGTTGCAGACTGCAGAGTTGCAGTCTGCTAGAAAGAAAAAAGCCCAGAAGTTGTGAATGAGATTTCACAGAACCAGGGCTGAGGAACATCTTAGCTTACGTAGGTAGAACCTGGCTAGAAAGAAATTGCACATAAAGCCTACGAAGAAGGAAAAAGAAACATTGTACCTTTTACAGGGCGGATACTTGAAATAGGGTGTGGCTCACTGATGAAGTCTAATAAGACAGAAATGGATCTATCTGAGTCTCCCATAGGCCAACGCAGAGTTGCAGTCTGCTAGAAAGAAAAAAGCCCAGAAGTTGTGAATGAGATTTCACAGAACCAGGGCTGAGGAACATCTTAGCTTACGTAGGTAGAATCTGGCTAGAAAGAAATTGCATATATATATATATATATATATATATATATATATATATATATATGTAT
>WNWU01000003.1:25934499-25972069 GCA_012654045.1 Ptyas mucosa | reverse complement strand
ATATATATATATATATATATATATATATATATATATATATATATATGTTTTCTGAGGTTTTCGCGGGTGTTTGTATGTAGGTCTTTGGTTATTCGGGTTTTCTCCCGCGTAAAATTGGAAGTGTCTTGGCGACGTTTCGACGAAGTCTCATTCGTCATCTTCAGGCTGGTGTTCTCGGCTTCATGCTTCCAGGAGCAATGTGTGATCGCAGCTGTTTCCTCCTTTTAACTGCCAGTGGGGGTGGGAGCTGATTGGGTGGGAGCATGGCTGTGTTCTGATTGGGTGGAGGTGTGCTTTGATTGGTTGGGGGCCTGGCTGTGCTCTGATTGGATGGGGGTGTGCTCTGTTTGGGTGGGGGCTTGGCTATGCTCGGGTTAGTCTGAGTTGCAGGGGGATTTGAGCTGGTGAGCTGCATTGCTGTTGTTTGGCTTCGCGTTTGTGGTCGTGCCACATCTTCGTGGTGGGTGTCAGTTTGCTTCATGTATGGATTGGAGGGGTTTAAATTGGCCAATGATGCAGCTTTGGTCTGGCTTCTGGTCTGTGGTCGTGCCTCATCATCGGTGTGGGTCTGGGTTTGCTTTTTGCGTGGAAGTGTGGTGGTGATATCCTGTGTGGTTTTCGTGAGTGTGGGTCTGGTGTCATTCTTTGTGTTAACAAACAGAGCACACTCCCATCCAATCAGAGCACAGCCAGGCCCCCAACCAATCAAAGCATACCTCCACCCAATCAGAACACAGCCAATCAGCTCCCACCCCCACTGGCAGTTAAAAGGAGGAAACAGCTGCGATCAGCTGTTCCATTGCTCCTGGAAGCACGAAGCCGAGAACACCAGCCTGAAGATGACGAATGAGACTTCGTCGAAACGTCGCCAAGACACTTCCAATTTTACGCGGGAGAAAACCCGAATAACCAAAGACCTACATACAAACACCCGCGAAAACCTCAGAAAACATATATATATATATATATATATATATATATATATATATATATATATATATATATGATAGATCTAGTTTGGCCTTATAAGGCCTCATCAGGTGCATAAAATCAAGGTTTACGTAGGAAGAACCTGGCTAAAGAGAAATAGACATAAAACCTACGAAAAAGAAAGAAAAACAAATATTGTACCTTTACAGGGAAGATACATGAGATGAGGGTGTGGCTAACTGATGAGGCTTTATAAGGCCAAAATAGATCTATCTTAGTCTCCCAATGGGCAGCAAAGGGTCTGCTGGCTGCCAGAAGGGGGAAAAAAGCCTAGAAACTAGTGGATTGTGATTTCACTGAACTAGGGCTGCATAAAATCAAGGTTTACGTAGGAAGAACCTGGCTAAAGAGAAATAGACATAAAACCTATGAAAAAGAAAGAAAAACATATATATGTGTGTGAGAGAGAAAGAGAGAGAGAGAGAAAGAGAGAGGGGGGTGGTGGGTAGCGGTGGGTGGCTCCGCCCACCTGCCTGGATGTCATCACAGATGCTCTGCACATGCGTGCACTCACATTTGTGAACTGGTAGCAAAGTTAAGTGAAACCCACTACTGGTTCAGATGGCCTTTTGTCTAAAGTGCTTAACTTGGATTTTTATACTGAGCAGAAGTTTGAACCTGATGGCTTGAACGTTACCTTCCAACTATATGATTCTATGACTCTAGGAACAAATCTTCCCAAGTATCATAGATGCAAACCTCTTATTTGAAGTTTGCTTTTAGGTAGTTGCCATATTGTTCAGATGTGGTACACTGAAGGTTTCTAGACAATCAAATCAGAGAGGGAAACCGAAAACAAACCATGACTTTCTTTTGGGCGTCCTCCCAACATGAAGAATCATTTGGACAATATCGCAACTTAAAAACCACACAAAATGGTAATTTATAGCTTTGATATTCCAGGAGAAAAAAAAATATGAGAACCCAGGCAAGCTAATTCACAGTGATGATTCTGGCATGCAAAAGCTGGGTTGTGAGTCAAATTTTAATTTTCCACTAGTATTCTTCTCTCAGTGTTAACACTTCCTCTTTTCAGAAATAAATAAAATCATTTTATAACTTTGTGGGTTTTTTTAATCACAGGCTTTACACTCCATCATAGCCAAGATCCATAGCTTCCTATATAAATGGGACTCTAGATATTTGTTGTAATTTCTTCTGACTATATCCCTAATCTCTTTCTTTTTTATAGTCAAAATTAATCTCAGAAAAATAAGAATTATCATTCATAAAATGTTTTGATTGACATGGTACTTATAGTTCCATATTATAAACAATAGTGCAAGGTGGATTATTCAAAGTTAAATAATTGTTCCTATAATTGTTAGTATAAATCCATCATCTCATCTTCTGCTCCCTTTCTGGAATTTTCAGCAATTGCCCTGCATTATTTTGCTTCTTAATTCTAAACAAGTTTCTCATTTTCAATAAAAATCCATCTTGATTTTAACAGCAGCAGAAAACCAATAACCTTTTGTAGTAATTTAAGTGGAAAGTGCTTTATCGTTATAGCTGTCTTCAGTTACGCACTCTAACTACAAAATGCTATTTTGGATAACTTGGAAATAATTCCCAATACATTTAGCACGAATTACTTTTGAGATTTATTTATTTAAATTTGTTACATATGCCCACTCCTATAGCTTACAGAATGAAAATAGTGAAAACACAGAACTGTACAGACAATCCAGATTAAAACAATAGATCCTAAATAGCTAAAGCGAATAAGCTCAGCTGAACTAATGTTAGGCTCTGCTAGAACAAAACTCTTCACAAATATATGCTAAATATTTCCAACATATGGAATCCAAGGTGAGCTGCAAGCTATCTTCCATCTGGTTTAATTTTGTACTGTGGCCATCTCTCCAATCTGCTTTAGGTTTATGCCTATCTTGCCACACTCAACTCCATACCCCTTTTGTTCCAGGAACCACAAACCAACCCCTCTTTGGTTGGTTTGTGGACCAAAATAAACTCATTCTATGCAAATCAAAAACTTATTTTCATTCAGACTCTGTTCAAAATGTTTAGAGGATTACATAGTTTTAAAGTGAAATGTGTTTTTCCTTGAAATGAATTTAACTGACCTTTCCATAAATCCAGTTACCTGTTTCATAAAATGATTATTGACAGTCATTGCTTTGTTTCATGACAAGGAGAAATGCTCTCTCATTATTTCCAAGGGGTCATTCCTCTTTTTCTGATATTTGACTGCTTTTCTCTTTGCCTATAGTGACACAACATTTGGAAGCTAGCAAAGCACTTCAGCAAAAGTTCCACTAAAACAAAGAGCAGTTGAAATGTGTTTTTAAAATCTATGTTGATTGAGGCATGGATTCATGTATCATTCAGGAAGAGATGACTGGTTCTAGAAGGAACAGCCAAGCATTCACTGTAGTAATTATCTAATTGCTCAAAATATTGTGGTGAGAGAAACAGAGAGAAACAATAAGAATTTATTATTTTATACAAAATAAGATTATATTATAATCTTACAAAATAGAGCATATTGTACAAAATTAGATTAGATTGTTGTACAAAAATACAGAAAAGAGAAGATTGGTGGAAGGATGAAAAATCTACCTCTAAACCAGTGGTGTCAAACTCAAGGCCCGGGGGCCAGATCTGGACTGTGGGGTCCTTAGATCTGGCCCATGGGGCTGCCCTGGAAACAGCAAAGACCAGTCCACGGTGTCTCGGCCCATGGAAATGGAGCTAGGAAGGGACGCGGGTGGCCCTCCCGAGCTCCGTTTTCATGGGCAGAAGGTTGCGGGAAGCCTTTGCAGCTGAAAATGGAGCTCGGGAATCCCTTTTCTCTGGCAGACGCTCAGGCCCCGACAGGCACCCCCAACACGAGTGATGTCGAACTGGCCACACCCATCCTGGCCTCACCCACCTTGGCCCCCAAGGTCAAACACAACCATGATATGGCCCTCAATGAAATCGAGTTTGACACCCCTGCTCTAAACAAACAAACAAGACAATCACAGACTTTAACAGATAATTATGACGACAGAAAAAATAATTACAACCAGACAGGGTTCCATTGAATGAGCCAGAAAGAGGGCTGTGAAAATATCTACAGACCCTTCCCATTCTGGACATAAACTGTTTCAACTTATTTCCTCAAGACAACGCTATAGGGCATTGCACACCCTATAGTGTAATAGACAAGGTCAGATTTTTCCCTCATGTCATCACTCTGCTAAACACACAACACTGTATTGTGCCCTAGGATGTCAAACTACCTAGTAGAGCTGTATTACTATTATCCTTCCCATCTTTCCCATTACCTATTTCCTTAGCTTCTTATGACAATAAGTTTGTAATTTATGATTTATATTGATTGCTTTTATTAGTATCCTATTATGAGTTATGTTGATTGCTTATTTAATATCCTATTACCATCACTGAGTGTTGTATCCTATGATTTGTGATGATTGTATTTTATGATCATGATCATGATTTATCACTTGTTGCTTGTATGTACACTGAGAGATTATGTACAGAAGATAAATTCCTTGTGTATCCAATCATACTTGGACAATAAAGAATTCTATTCTATTCTATTCTATTCTATTCTATTCTATTCTATTCTATTCTATTCTATTCTATTCTATTCTATTCTCTTCTACTCTACTCTACTCTACTCTACTCCACTCCACTCCACTCCACTCCATTCCATTCCATTCCATTCCATTCTCTAAATACCAAATAATTTAATAGTAAACTTAAAAATGGCATGGTCACATAAACACACACACTTCTTAACATCCTTCTACATAAAGGTAAAGGTAAAAGCTTCTCCTGTCCAGTCATGTCCAATTCTAAAGGTGATGCTCATCTCCATTCCTTATCTGAAGGAGCCAGCATTGTCTGAAGACATTTCCATGTTCATGTGGCCAGCAAGATTATTGTGCCGATGCATGCTGAACACTGTTAGCTTTCTACTAAAGTGGTACATATTTATCAACTCGCAATTGTGTGCTTTTGAACTATTAAGTGAGCAGGAGCTGGGGCAAATAATGGGAGCTCATCCCCTTCCGTGGCATTTGGGGCATTTGAACCAAGACTGTTAGCTTTTCAGCTGACGAGCTCAGCATTTTTAATAGCTGAGCCATCGCATCCCCTTATTCTTCTATGTGAGAGCTGTCAAACTGGTGGCCTGTGGCCCGGATGTGTCATGTACAGGGCACACCCACCCCAGCTTCTCAAAGGCAAAAAACATTGTGATAAATCATGTGATCAAGTTTGACACCTGTGTTCCAGGGGTGGGTTTCCCTTACCTTTGCTACCGGTTCACTCACACATGCACGCTCGCTTCGCTCATGCACACGCCACTTCTGCGCATGCACAGAAGCTTCTGCACATGCGCAGAGCGTATTTGATGATGTCTGGCAGGTGGGCAGAGCCTCCCGCCACCACTGCTACTGGTTCGCCTGAAATGGGGTGAACCGATAGCAACCCACCACTACCGTGTTCTATGTAATGTTCCCTGAAATACAATGTGATAACACATTTTGACTCTTACTCTGCAACATCCTCGAGAAACAGCATTTCCCAAAAGAGGTTCTGCTCTTTTCATATGCTACATATTTTTAAAATTGTAGATAAACTGCTTATTGTAAAAGACTCAGAACAATTTAAAATAGAATAGAATTACACAGTTGGAAGGGACCTTGGAAGTCTTCTAGTCCAACCCACTGCTTAGGCAGGAAATCCTATAGCATTTCAGACAAATGGTTATCCAATCTCTTCTTAAAAACTTCCAGTGTTGGAGCATTCACAACTTCTTTTATAATTTACAATTTATTTCCCTATTTGTCCACCAGGAGTTTTTAGTATGGGTAATGATGATGCAATGACATCATCAAAGTTGCTCAGATGGACGCCTGCCTGCCTGCCTGCCTGGCTTGGACTGCACTGTGATACACAACTATGGAGAGACAATCTTGTGAAGGCCAGAAATTATTCACCCAGTTGTAAATCTGTATAGTCTTTGTTAGAAAAAAAATGGCAATCCTCATCTTTACCTGAATTTTTGCTTTGCCATGCATGTAATTTTCTCTGGCCATTCTGTTCCTATAACTGCTGCTTCTTAGTTTAATAGGTATGGTCATCTACACAAATAACATGCTTTGTATTGTGTCATTGTAATTATTGCTTCAAGCATTTTTTTTTTAAGCTTGGAAAAGTAATGATATTGTTCTCAACGATCTGACTAACAAACAGGCAAAGAAACGAGTAAGAGAAACTCGGCCAGATTTGGTGCTAAGGCACAATAGCTTGCATATTTTGAATGTATCACACGTATACATGAGCATTCAAATCCTCCAGAATGCAAGACTGATCCTTTTGTATCTCATATGCTTATTGGCATTTGTTGCAAAAAGGTTTATTAAAATATAGATTATTGTTCATGTTTTCATAGATGTCTCTGTTACTGTTTCAACAGAGGTAGACTAAATCTCTTACCGGAGAGCTGTCATTAATGCCAATACTTCGGTTATAGGGATGGCATGCCGAGTTTTTAAGATACTTTTTATTGATCTGTCTTTTATCACATACAGTGTTCCAGGAGCACCTATTAAGCAGCTGAGATCCATTTCTAGCTGTATGCAGGGAATTAAATGCCCAGTTCCTATTAACACTAATCAGAGTAGTGTGCCTAATTCCCTGCACGCTATTCTGAAAGTGTACCCTCCTAATTGCCTAATAGGCTGTAATAAGAAAGCAGATTGGGTAGCTTTGTAGTGTTTTTTTTTAATTTTATTTTGTAAATATAATAGGAAACAGTTGATACAGCATAAACAGCAGACTTCTCAATTCATTTACCTTCAAAATATAACAGTCACTAGGGCCTCACTGTTGCAACTATTTGCTGTTGTTATGTGACATTTGAAAAGCCTAAGTATTTTAACATATGGAATGGCACAACGCAAAGAGATCATGTTATGCATAGTGAGACCTGCTGGAACTGAGACTGTGGAATGTTCCATTTCAATTAACATTTCTGCAGTTAAGTGGAAACCAAATTAAATTCTATCATATATTTCAAGAGAAGCCAGAAAGAAGCCGCACATGGTACCCAACCTATAAGGGTCAGCCCTTGTTTTGATGTCAGAAATTATTTTCAACCAGCACACTACAGAACATTGATCCCATTTTGTTCTATCGTTTTTCATTCAATCTTTTCAAAAGAGGGGGAGTGGAGAGGAAAGACTTTTTAAAAATGGCAAAGGAGAATTTTGGTGATGTTACCATCGTTGGAATATCAACCTTCCTATGGTTATTTAATTAAGGGATAACAGGTATGAGCATGGGTGTCAAACTTGGGCGTCACATTGCCATCACATGATGTTTCGTTATCCTTTTCTCATTTGCAGAACTGGGGTGGGCGTGGCTTGCGTGTGACACATCCAGCCCCCAAACTGCCAGTACGACGCCCCTGGTGTGAGTGTGAATGTCTTTTAATGTATCCTCATTTCTCCAAGTGCCCGCTTCCCTGGCTTCCCACAAAAGCTCCTCACAAAAGAAGGAAGTACAACAAAACTAGGAAGAAACAAAGGTAAAATTCAATGTAATTAATTAAAGATGATACAATTAAAAGGTAGTAATAAATATTATAAGTGCCCTTCAAATTAAACAAATAAAATCAAGTGCACATTGCAACAAAATTGCTTTAATTTGTTTACTAAGCTAGCATGGTCCATGTCATCCATATCTCCTAGGGAAAGGTATTCAAGTGGGCTCTCACCACTGAAAAGGTCTGTCTCCCAAGTAACTCATGAGAAAAGAGCAGGCTCTCTCTCATCTCTTGATGAGCAGACTGGACAGCTAGGTTCAATTCAGGTAAAATGTCAGAGAAAATTCACAACACAAGCCAAAAACCAGCTGTCCATTCATGCTGTTTAGCAGCTAGCATGGAATTCCTCATCTATTGAGGAGAAACGTTGCTAGCGATTTCAAATTTTTTAAAATGAGATGTTAATTGTTATTTTACTTTTGTCATCTGCCTTGAATCCTTCTTGACAGGAAAATGGGAAAGAAAACAAACAAACAAACAAGCAAATATTTCTCCTGAGCATCCATGATAATGTCTTAAAATGACAAACGTACTGTCTAATCCAAAAAGTTTGCTTCTCCTTCCTTTAAACAAACAACCACACCAGAGGTAGTATTCCGTAGATTCTGACCAGTTCTGGAGAACTGGTAGTGGAAATTTTGTATAGTTCGGAGAACCGGTAAATACCACATCTGACTGGCCCCGCCCCATCTATTCTCAGCCTCCCAAGTCCCAGCTGATTGGGACGAAGTGGGGATTTTGCAGTAACTTTCCCCTGCCATGCCCACCAAGCCACACCCACCAAGCCACACCCACCAACCCATGCCAGGCCCACCAAGCCATGCCCACAGAACTGGTAGTAAAAAATTTGGAATCCCACCACTGAACCTCACCCAACAAAACCTGCAATGGGAAAATGCCACTACATGTATGGATAACTAACCCTCAATTATGGCTTTCATTTCAAAAGTGTACAATCACCTACCTCAAAGATTTAACCTTACGTTTAATCATATGTCATCTGAAATATTCCACAAAGGGGAAAATGGATGCCATCAGTGCTATTCCTGATATGGATGACTAAGGCATTTTATTTCTTGCTCTTTTGTTCCATTTAAGTGTTTTCAGGAGTGCCAGAATCTTTTGTTCTTGTCTTGCAATATTTCTTAAGATCAAGTGCTAGTCTTAGAATCCTTGCCAAAGCCTGACACTGTTATTTATGAACCATAAATCCTTACTGAACAAGTAATACCAAATAATTTCAGTCCAATGCTGTGTATTGTGCTATTCAGTATGAGTAAAGCCATTGGAATCTGGCCTTTTGTGCCCGCAAGTATTTCAAAACGGGTGCATTCAGCTTTCGCTTTCTAAGCACATGCCAATCAAAGAAAGATATTTTCATGGCAGACATTCAAGACATGCTTGCTGGTTTTGTCCATGATTTATCCTCCCAGATTATAATTAGAATGAAATTGCCAGTCACTCATCTTTTTATTCTTTATTTTATTTGCAGCTTTATCTCTTTCTTTAAATATGCAGCAGCACGATCGTCTGTGGAGATCTGCACTGTAATTCAGATGTTGAATAGTAAACTTTTGTGATAAATCACTATCTCATGATCTCAAGATAACTGTCTCCATAATTCCCGTGAATAAATTTCTATCTTGGCTAGTGGGTGGGGGCGAAACAGAGGAAAAATTACTTAACTTTGCTGTTTGGATAACTTGGTGGCTATCTGAAACACACGGTTTCTTTTCTACACAAGAGAATGTAGAATTGGATCCACACATATACTACACTGATACATTATAACATCCTACATACTTGGGATAATGTTGATATATATAAAGGCCAACACCAGCTAAAAAAACTGCCAGTGACTTCACATTGTTGTGAACAGATAATAATCCAAAAACAAAAACTATGGAAAACAAACACATTCATGATACTACAGTATATATGATATGATCCTACTCAACTAGGAATACTTCCCTCTCCTGCCAATCTCTTCCTCTGCATTAAATATCCAGCCACCAAAATATTATAAAAGATTGTTAATCCCTCAGTGCTGACTGAATACCAAAAGAAATATTCATTGTTTATGGAAGGCTGCAAAAAGCAGGATACAAAATATGAATTTCATGTGTAAATTTTATAAATATCATATTTTTTGGAGCATAAGATGTACCAGAGTATAAGACGTAGCTAAGTTTTGGGGGAGGAAAATAGGAGAAAAACAATCTGCCTACCAGATATTCATCTGGCTAGCATCCTTAGTCTGGTCAGCTTCAGCACATTAGCTTGCTGGTTTTGAGCGCGCGCGCATGCTTTTTATCCCCTGCTTGGGGATAAAAAACAGCTTCTAAAGCACAGCTGATCTTTGGAGAGAGAAGCAATGAGAAAAGCAGGCGAAGCTTGGAAGATCACTTCACTCGCTAGTGCCTCGTTAGGGCTGAAAAACAGCTTCTAAAGCACAGAGAAGAGACGGAGGGAGCAGGCAAAGCACGTCGCTAGCACCTCATTAGGCGTGAAAAAAAGCTTCGAAAAAGCTACATTCAGAGTATAAAATGCACCCAAATTTTCATCCTCTTTTAGGGGGTGGGAGTGCGTCTTATACTCTGAAAATTATGGTAAGTAAACTACAAAATATAATAACAAACAATAATCCTCATTAACTTCTGAGTTGTCCATTGCTAAGGAAGAGACAAAATATCCAGTGACATTACTGTTGAAGGAACAATATGAAATCTCAAGAATACCTCAACTGGATATCTCCATCAGGAACCTTTTCATTTATTTCTACCATACAGCCCAACGGCCAATAATTTCACCAGTACTTGTTTTCTTTCTTTGCTTCCTTTCAGATGGAACAATATCAAAGTAAACAATAAGTACCACTGCATTTGTCCACACCTCTATCTGAGATGTCTTCATTAGCAACTCTAAATGCAAGTCAAGCAACATTTTCTCAAGTGCTTCTTAGCCCAGTTGCATACCATTAATATCAGGGATGTCTGCCATGTCTCTATGGGATTTTTGTAAAGAGGAGATGTTATTAAAGGAGATAGTGTGGCTTTTTCTGCATTTGTTCTGATACTGCTTGTTAGATAAGAAGTATTTCCTGAAATCTTGTCAATCAAAAGTATCAGTGTGGGACCCAATTTAAAATCACATTATAAATGTTTGCTGCACAGAGAAGCAATTGAATAACTCAGGGGATTTGTAATGAGGTATTTAGGATTAAGTAACTACATCATTAATACATATATACATGCATCCCTGTTCATGGTACTGTATTGACTTCAGGGGGGAAATCCCACCCAACTCATCCATTCAAATGAATTATAATTTTTATCCAAATAATTACTCTCCTGCCCACACATACATACATTCTTCTCATTCTCAGTGATAATGGGCTGTCTTAAGGCAAATGAAAGAAGAACCTGAATTTCTATGAGGCTTTTTTTGCAAGAGAATACAAATAGTATAGTATCAGTTTCCCCAAATGCTGTTTAACCACTTTATTTAAAAAGAAAAAACTTGAAAAAAATATGTATTCTGCAACAGAAAAAAATTTGACTGGAATTTATCTAGAATATTCCAGATAAAATAGAAGTCATAGTTCAGAATACATACCAGAAGCCTACAAAGCATGACTTTGTTGTTTAATGATTTGCTACATTAAGATTTCCTAATTTTTATAGCTTCTGGCTATATACATCTCTCATTTCTGTTCATTATCTCTACATGGTCCTCCAGATGCTGTTAAACTATGACTCTTCAAATAAATTTCCATTAGCCATGTTGTGGAGTTGTACAGCAACATCTACAAAGTAACAAGCTGCCTACTCTTTCAAGGAATCTCCACATTCATTCATTTTCCAAGCCATTCCAGATCACAATTTCTTAAAAACAACCCATCTTCATCTATTCCTGTGCTTATATTGGCCTACTTTTTCTCCATCCTTTGCTTTTATCTTTCCTTTCTTTTCCTTACAAGCAAATCAGGCTTAAAATTGAAGTCAGACGTTCTTAATATATCAACTTCTGATGAATAACAAGAGTAGGAGTGTTATACAAGTTCACCACCTTGAGTTAGTTATAAAAATAATAAAGATGGAATAAAAAAGATCCTTAAAAAGCAGACAACAGTAGTTAGAGAATTGTTCAGTCTCCTTCTAAGAGTGGCAAACATACTGTACAACCCAAATCAAGACATTTCATCATCACTACCATGATAACATCTCCCAATAACTTTAAACAATTTAAATCACACACACAAACACACACGCACACACACACACACACAATCTTATGTCCTCTGCCTGTGTTATTCTACAAATCCTGAAACTTCAGTGCCTATGCTGATTGAGAATTCAGAGAGTTGTATTCCATCTCTTCTGGAAGGAACCATATGGGTTAATAATATGGACAGGCATACATAAATATTGGCCTCCTGATAGATTTTCAGCTAAAACCAACAGTTAATCATTATTGGCTGCTCCAGGGCAATTCTACTCACATGCATCTAAGCAATCAAAATCCATGACTTAGAAATTAAATTGGTCTAAAATTAATCATACACAGCAGCGATGATTTGATTCATCCAGATTAGTTACCAAAATTCCTCTAGAGGATTGTATGTGCAAAAGAAATGCCCTTCCTGCTGAAAATGAAGGGAACTAGAGCTGCTGCAGTATTAACCCCAAAGCTTGGTTTATATCTCCACAGATGAAATCACAATGAATGAGACCATGAATATAATTTTAGACACAAAACCATTATACACTATTTGATCTGTAATGTGCAAGACTGGGATCTATTTTATTTTGTTTGTATGTAAAAGTTTGCCTTGCTAAAGTCTTACACATTCCATGGTGGGCAAAAGTCTGATGGCTTTTTTTCTTTTAGGGTAAAATAAAAATAGACTGATAAATTTGTTATTTGATGACATTATTATCTTGTTGCTAATTGCCCCATGATTTCAGCCACTCAACATTTACAGTTCTCTTTTTCTAAAGATAAAGAACATACTCTGTCTTAAGAGTGTCAGAGTAATTATTTTCCAAAACAAACAGATATTTGCCAGAGGAGTAACTATATTAAACTTTTGCAACAAAACCAGCAAAGAGCCTTGTGGCATTGTGGAGGCTACCAAATTTATTATTTCATACATAGGTTTGGGAAATACAACACTGAGAATGAAGTTATATATATATCTGCCTCAATTAGCTGCTTTGCTTTGAGGAAGATGGTTTCTGCACATATGTTGCGCAGAAGACCACTGCAGGGCTACAAATGTGGGCAAAGTACTGTCTTGCAGATGTACTACCTTAAGATATTTTGATTAAATCAAATCATTCCACTAAGGTATTGCATAGCCATAACATCTAGCAAGCCTACGCAATATTTTGAAAGGGTGGTTGTTGTTGTTTTTACTTCAATAAAGATTCACACGTTTGAAACTTCTTTGGAAAGTGGGATAGGTTTCCTACTTCTAGAAATGTACAATTGCATATAGCAATTGTAAGGCTTCTGAGATCTCCTCTAGAAATAGCTAGTGAATATTCCAGATGTGTAGCAATAAGAATATACTTGGAAAAGTGATCATACCCATAATGTTTTAAGGGGAAAATTCCAAAATCCATAGCTATTAATTTTAGAGTGGGTGCTAGAATGTTTCTCAGTTTAATAAGATTAATAAATAGAAGACAAAGACTTCAACAATAAATAGAAGGCAAAGACGTCAACAAAAATATGAACATGCAAGATGAAACAGAATTGATGAATAAAACGAGCTTTCAGATTGAGAAGGTAAAATATTTGGATATCACTATGACAAATATAAACTGTATTATTTCAAAATAATAATGTTAGGACAGATGGAATGAAGTTAAAAAAGATATGTTAAAATGGGAAAAAGTACAGAGAGAATTTCTGTGATTAACAGGAACATTTTTTTAGAATGTTATTTTTGTATCAAACAATACCTGTTTTGACAACTGATGTACTGTTTGACAGAAGATTTATCTAAAGTTGTATGGTAGGAGGAAAAAACCACAAGGTATTATGGTAGGAGGAAAAAACCACAAGGTATTATCCAATGCAAAGCAGAGAAGAGGATTGGATCCACCTGATTTGAAACTGTACTTTGTTACTTGCTGCTTACAGGCCATACTGAGAATATGCAATATACCTATAAACAGAGTGTGCCCAAAGACATCTCTGTAGGTCACAGCACAAGAACCATTTTGTAGATGTGATATAATTATTAAACATAAATGGTCAACTTTTCCTGACATAGTAGATTTTTTTCAGATCTTGTCTTCTCCAGAAAGATATACCTGCCAATGCTTTTCTTATGCACAATTATCAGACAGGTTTAAAGTAGATAAAAGATTTTATGGTTTTGAACAAAGACTGAGTTTAAAAGAGAATTATGCTCAAGTGATATTTTATTTCAAAAATGTATAAACTTTTGTTGAAATATGAGACAGAACAAGTGAAAGACGGTGTGATAAAATGGGTGAAAAATTCCATTTCAATATACAAATGGAACAATGGAAAAATGCGTGGTTGAATGAATTGTAATTTACATTATGTGCTAGTTTTAAAGATAATTTTTATAAAATGATGTACCATTGGTATATGTCACCAGAGAAATTGTCTAGAATGTACTTATGTACTTATGTATGAAGGTACTTACTTCCATTTAAGTTGGAAATACGAACAAGATGAAAGGACATTTTATCTATTTATTTTATTTTTGTTAGATTTTTTTAATCCTGCTTTTTAAATAAATAACTCATAATATACATAATACTCCTTCCATCTCATATTTTCTCCACAAACACAACCCAGTGATATGGGTTGGGCTGAGAGATAGTAACTGGCACATGGTCACTTATGCCTAAAGCTGGACTAGAACTCATAATCTCCTAGTTTCAAGGCAGCACCTTACCACTACACCAGACTGACTCTTTTATCTTACCTCATGTTTGGTGGATGTGCAAAACAGCCATAAAAGTTTGGATATAAAGACATTAATTTAAAGACTAATGTACAATTGAAACCAGAGATTTTTCTTCAGAGGCTAATGGATAGACAGATGGGAAAAAAAGTAATGGAACTTTGGTATTATATGTAACTGCAGCAAGATTATTATATGGTCAAAAGTGGAAAAGTTGCACACTATCTACAATGAAGGAATGGTGGTGAAAGTGATAGAACTTGCAGACTTTCCTGATAATTGACAAAAGATAATATAGACTGATATAAATAATTGTCTATATTTATTGTTTGCTGGAAATCTTTTATCAACATTTGCATGACAAAATGTTTTCTGGTTTTGATGATTAGAAAAAAATCTAGATTGTAGGAAAAAAGACATCTTTTATTTTTGTAACTATAGAGTAAATCAGACTTGTATTTGCTGCAAAGAAAATAGCAAGATTCCTCTTTCTATTTCTTTTGCTCTTTTCTTTTTGCACTTTCTTCTTACTCTTCCTTTCCTCTTTTTTTTCTTTAGAGTGCTAATTCAGATAAGCAAGATATTTCTCTCTGTAGATGCAAGAGTGATCATGATTGCTCCTGCAACAAAGAGCAAGTATAGTACCTACGGTTTTTTTTTATTATAATATTTTTCTCCCATAAGGCATCACCTTTTATTCTGGGATACTGCACCGGAAAATAATAACATACAATTCATACATATATTGTGCTTCCTCGGGACTATATGTTGAATAGAATAACAGGTCTATCAAACCTCATTAGATTGTTGTGCTGAATTGTCCCTGAAAGCTATAGGTAACAAGCATCCATTAATTGTCCACAGAAAAGTCCTGCAGCAGAGAAAGGGAGCTGTACTCTCTGATTAGTCAGAGTGATAAGTCAGTCAATGACACATTTCCCTTGAACAATGGTGGTGGTGGTGTCAATAGAATGTGAATAATGATCAAACTCTGGAATAAAATTCTTGAATCAGAGGTTTATCTCTAAACCATTTCCTTAATGCCTTAATTTAAGAACTGTTCATATGTACAGGTACTGTACATGATGATCTGAAACACACTGTGCTAACACAAACATATGTACCTTAACCTTCAAATTTCATTTGTGGATTCTGTATAACCATACACATATAAGGCATATAAACTCTAACGCAAACAGAACTGGGGAAAAAAAGAAAAAGTAAAATTATAATTGTGGCTCCTTTGGTGGAAACCAAACAATATAGCTTTTTCTCCATGTATGCTTTTCTGCCTTATTTTTGTTTAACTTGATCTAGAAGTGTCAGTGTGGCATAAAGATTAGAGTGCTGGATTTGGACTGGAGAGAATCAGATTTAGCAGTCCAGGTCACTGAGAGATCCAGGCAGTCTCCACAGCTTTTCCTTTCTCTTTTTCTCACATATATTCTTACAATGTTTGGAATCTATATACTAGACCAATTTACAGCTAACCAAGCCATTTTCTGAAATGCTTTCTTTTATGATTATATGGATAAAATAAACATATTAATCAGCTTGTCAAGATTAAGTCTTCCCCACTATTTGTGAATGTGAGGGCTTTTTTGAGAGCTTAGAATAAATTATAAGGAATTTAGTCCTCAAATTAACGTCAAAAATAGATTCCCTCCCCCCCCAATAACTTAGCAAACAGTACTTAATTTGACAATATAAATACCATATCCTAGTCAAAACATAGCACTTAACCATATACCGGTGTGTGTGTGTGTGTGTGTGTGTGTGTGTGTGTGTGTGTGTGTGTGTAGTATCTCTGCTAATGAGTGTTTAAATGACCATATTGATGGCAGGTGGCAGCCTCTAACCAATTTTGCAATATATCAAAAAAGTTAGTAGGTTTAGACTTGGTTTTTAATTGATAAGATACTCATAGAAATTGCCTTATTGTACACTGGTAAGTTGAAAAAAATCTTGAAAGAAAGTGATCACAAACTATTTCCATACTGTTGCCATGAAAACTACTTGGACAGCTCACTAGAGCAGAATTTGATTTTGATGGAGACTTCAATTTTTAACATAATCATGTTACATCCAATCTGTTGTTTTTCAAGTATAAAATGATATGAGCAACATAAACAGGTTAGATAAAATTCATGAAATTCATGAAAACACTGGAGTAGACAGACCACACAGCTGACATTGAGAAAATACCCTCCTTCTTATGCAAGAAAATACTCCTTTGACTGTGACTGAAATGTGTGCACTTTAATGTAACAAGATATTTAAAATAAATACAATAATGATAATATTCACTGGTTTTAACCAGGGTCCACAGGCAGTAATTGTTGAACTGAAACTTTTCACTTGGGGTGATAAGTTTGAACTCAAAGTAGAAGAGTTTCAAAAACAATTCAGGAAAAGAATCCAATATTTTAGTTATGTAACTTCTCGATGCTTCTTGCTTTTTTCTTTTTCTTTTTTTGATTTATATGCCGCCCTTCTCCGGAGACTCAGGGTGGCTTACGATGTGTTAAGCAATAGCCTTCATACTTTTGTATTTATTTATACAAAGTCAGCTTATTGCCCCCACAATCTAGGTCCTCATTTTACCTACCTTTGAAAGGATGGAAGGCTGAGTCAACCTTGAGCCTGGTGAGATTTGCAGTAATTGCTTTCATTTACTGGACTTTATATAAAGGTCAGCACTGCTATTCTCCCGGCAGAACAAAAATAATTTTTGCTAAGGATATAAAATAAAAATCTTTATGAAATTAAGAATCACCAGTGAAATCTTTTGTTTGGGTGAGAATGACAGTCGGTCAACAAAGTTCTCTTTCTTTCTTTTTTCAGTTAACATCTTTATTGAGCTATAGAGTAATATAAAATACAAAATACAAAGTAAATAGCAGTTGGGAGAGAAAGGGGAAGGAGAGGTGAAGAAAGAAAGAAAAAGAAGCATTGACTTCCGACTGTCTCTGTTACAGTAAAATAAGGCATTAACATCATATCACAACTTTTTGCTTTTTCCTGATAGTGTAAACAAGCCATTTCTATAAAGATCTATTAATCTATTAATCTAATCAGTAAATCCCAAAGATGAGGTTTCATTCTTCTTCACATCAAGCAAGAAGTTCAGAAGCAGTCTCCATGTGGAAACAAAAGTACTTATGTTCTTTTCTTTAATCAAAGCGGTCAGTTTTGCCATTTCAGCCAACTCCATCAATTTCTGCAACCATTCATCCATAATTGGAATCGAAGTGTCCTTCCATTTTTGTGCATACAATAGTCTTGCTGCTGTCAACATATATAGTAACAAACTTCCAAATTTTTTTTCTTTAGTTCTTTTTCCATTAAACTCAAAAAGAAAAGCTCTGGTTTCATTTTTATCTCCGTTTTCTTTAAAAAATTGTATTAAAATATGAATCATTCTCCAACATTTTTTTTTTGCTTTTCACATGTCCACCATAGATGATAAAAGGCCCCCTATTTACTTTTACACTTCCAGAATTCATTTGAACATTATCAGGTGTTAAATATCAATAGTACATCACCTTATAAAATTTTTCTTTTAGATTGTAATTTAATGTGAATTTTAAACCCTTCATCCACATATGTTCCTATTGTTCAAACATCACATTATATCCAAAATTCCTTGCCCACTGAATCATACAGTGTTTTACATGTTCATTTTCCAAATTCAATTTCAATAACATTTTATACATTTTAACCATAATATGTTCATCATTCCCACATAATGAAATTTCCAATTCATTTTTAACAAAGTCAAATCCATGACTTTTTTAAAAATCCAATTTAAACTTTTCTTTCAATTGTTGATAGATAAATCAATGGCATACATGATCTTCTGATTCAAGCTCTTCCCTCGGCTTTATTATTGGGTCACCAGAATGGCAGGGTGGCATTCAAACCCTGTTCCCCTCCTGGGATAATTGCACTTAATTAGAGGTGGATCATGGCCTTTTTCTTGAAGCATACTCAATAAGCAAAATAAATCCGAGATATATTCTAAGAAACTCATTTTATTATAAAGAAAATAAAAAACATCTTACTACCTAATTAGTTACATTTTGGCAGCGTTCCTGCCGGACCTCTTGGCAGGAGAACAAAAGAAAGATTAGAAGAAGATGAAGGAATGCTGACATGCGCAGTTAATACTGATAAGAAACTCTGAGCAGCTACGGAAAGTGTTATAGTTCAAAAAAGCACAGCTGGCAAATTAAAAAAACGCAGTGACACAGAAGGCTATCTTTTATAGAAAAGTTGGTACATTGTGTAGGGTTTTGAAGATTTTCAAGGGGTTGTTTTTCTTCAGTGAAGGCTCAAGCATAACATCTCCAAACTGCTTTGTGAACCCACTCTACTCCAAGAGCGAAGAGGCTGCATCGTGTTATTCATGTTATTACTACAACATTCTTCTTCAGTTCCCTGCAGCAGGTCAGAGATGCCTGCATTTATGCTCAGCACATAGAAACAAACCTTTTCAGCTTTGCAACTGATCAAGGAGGCTGTAAAGCAATATGAAGCATCTCAGAGAAGTGAATCAGAATCTCCTGGCACAAGGCTGGTTTTGCCTCTCTCCGTTATTTTTCTTTCCCGGCCAAGCAAACTATGTATCACCAGGTAGCTGAATCAAAGTATCCTTTGATTTTCTTCCATGTCCTGCAAAAACATTACTCTGAGTTGTTTGGGAAATTGTAATGTGTTTTAATCAGCACCCTTACAGTGAATGGCATTAATCACTAACAAAGATTATTGACAAGGGAAGGAACCAGTCAGAGGATATTTTTCCCAGGTTGTCCTCAGATCAGGAGTCATTCTTTTATATAAGAATTTTCTTACAGGACCATAAAACATAGGAAGAATGATGAATTAAAATTCAGCTAATTAAAATGAATTATATTTCAATTTATGGCCTAAAGTAGAACAATTGCAAGAGATTAATTGAGTAGCCCTTAAACCAGTCCAAAGCATTGCAAATCATAAGACATGAGAATATGTCCAAAACTGGGCAGCAAATTTTGAGAAACTGGGCAGCAAAGTTCCAGCTTCAGGGTGAGAGATAATGAGAACAATATTCAGGAACAATTCAAATTGGTCAAGCAATGGCATTTCAAAGAGCAGATGTACTAAATTTCACAGGATGCGGGGGGAGCAAGCAAGACTGATAATTTTCTTTTAGACCTTGAAAACTGCTGATTAATAGTTAAATACCGAAACTCTAATGGCACTTTTCCTAACATATATGCTACTTTTTTGGATGCTGCTTTAAGAAAGTCCTGATCCTGCAAACTGTCTGCCTCATTGTTTCATTCTCAGGAGCATGTCGGACACAACTTCTGGTACTTGTGAGTCTCCTAATTCATCTTAAGCCCCATTTTCCATCTTTTTTTAAGAAATCATTTGAGAAATTTGTGTCATATGACTTGTTGGACTCATCATGTCCAACAGATCTGAGGGTGGGAAATTTACACTTGTCTTTTCTTTTATGCAAGTGTAGAAAATTGTGTTACTCTGTGTCAGATAATAGATCCTCCCAGTTGGTCAGTGTGGCTTTCTAAGATTTCATGGTAAACACTTCCTTGCTTATTTACTTATCTGAGTTTCTGAATAGTTCCCACATTTTAATGGCCATGGACAGCTTATGCAAATGCAATTAAAACAGAACTTAAAATATTATTAAACATTATAAGAATCCTTTTGAAACAAATTAAATATTTAAAAGGCCTATATAAAGTTCTAGAAGTATCTATCCCTTCTCAGGAAAAGTTTATTTGTTTTTTTTAGTTCCTACACTATAGAACAAGTTGCTCTAGGACTCCCATTTACCCTGTAAGCCTTTATTTCAGGGCACTTAGGGCAGAAATGAATGAGTTGCCTTTTTGACCTGATTCGTAGGTCATGTTTTGTTGTTTTTTATTAGTTTATTTGGTCCAGTTTTGTAAACTTTATGTTGGTTGTTATAAATCATTAAGAGTCTTTGGAAGGGGTGGAATACATATTTTTGTATAAATAAATAATAAGTTTTGAGCCTCTTCTGATACTGCAATGGGGTTTACTTCAACTCCAGTGATTGTTTGTTTCCTATAATGAGTTCTACGAAGTGAAAAACAAAATTAACTGTACATGCCAAACGTATCGATGGTAGGGTCCACAAAGGATGCACATTGATGACTTAAGGGTCTGAGCTCAGCTACACCAGAACACTGAAATTTGCTGAGATGTAAATTAGGTTCTAAAATAAAAACTCTCCAGTTCCTGAAGTTTTTGCAACCTTTACATAGAGTGCATATGATATTCCAATGAACCATAGCTCAATTTACACTGGAATATATTAAATAGATCTTGGAACATTTTGCCCTTCTGCCTAGTATAAATACAAATAATTAAGTTCCCCAAATAGGAAATATTTCTTAAGTGTTTTCATATTTCTTTAACACTACATTGAATAAGAGACACATGCAGAAATAGTATTGTGAGCAAAGTAAAATGAAATTAATTAACTATTTAATTGCAAGAAAACATTTTTTAGCAGTTATGTTCTGTGAAATCAGTATGAAATTTCACTGAGATAAGAACTAGGATTTGAACACATCTCAAATATTCTCATTGTTTCTAGCCCTCCAACCTAGAGTGCCTCTCAGTATATAACTGATACCAGGCAGATCTGCGATATAAGAACATATTTTGCATGAAATTATTACCTATCATTGATACTATATGGTTCCAATGGAAGGTAATCCATTTTAAAATAATTTTAATGTTTGAATCTTACTTGCTACTCTGAAGTAACTTGCAATTGTGTATTCTAATATCACTGTAGCACAAACAGATATTATATGTTACATATTAAGAATTATGAATATTGAGTAATATGGAAGCTACTTCATGGAACACTTAACCTCTTTGAAAATTGGGATTACTTCCATTTTCATGATAATGGGATTTTCATTCTAAGAGAGCTTGAAGGTATGTGCACTAATGGAATTTAATGTGAATACCTAGAAGTTCATTTACTTGTTCAGGGAACAAAATTGTACTGGTAGTGATTTTATTAGATGCAAATAAGTATTATACGAATGATACACAGAGAAAGAGGGGAGGAGGAACCTTGGTTTCCTAATTTTCATGATATTTCTCATCTAAAAGATTCATAGGCCATGAAATATCATTTCTATTTGGGTTTCTACAAAGCCGATAACCATCAGAAAGCTATATGAAAATGAGCTTTTGAGCAACATTAGAACAATTGGACTCTTCTGATATCTATAATCATATTATTTCAGACAGATAAAACATGAGAGTTGAGGTAGGAAGCAGAAAAGGAAGCAAAAATACATTAAAAACTATTTTTATACACAACTTATTCCTCACATTCTGGGAAACAAAGATGTCACAAACATGAGTAGATGCTAGCCCTGAACATTCTTACAGAAGTGCTGCTTTTTGGGGTGGCTCATATTCATCTTTTCAACAGAGTCTTCTTCTAGGCTTGTCCCACCATAATTACTTATTTCAGAGTGTTCTCTATTTAGGTTCTCCAGTACCCTTCAAGGAACCTTAAAAGTGTTTAAGAAGCTTTGAAGCTACCTGTTAATAAGTAATATTAGAACAGTAAAATGAGAGGTCACTTTCTTACTTCTCACTTTGGAGAGGTATTCTGCCTATATTATAGTAATTAGGTCTAGATTTGTCTCTATATAAATAACTGCATACAGTATAAAGGGTATAGATCCTTTTTTGTTTTTTGAATGATGCATTTCTCCTTTCAGGTGATTTGTAATTAACTGTCCTAAGGATATTTGTAAACATCCAACAGCCATTTTACTTTCAGAAATTAGAATCCAAGAAGCACCTATGAAATTCTTTCTCATTGCTACTTCATCTTGAGTGAGTACTTTTGAAGATATAATTGATTTCATGAAGGACAAGCCACATGATCAGCAGAAACCCAGATTTGAAAGCAAAATCAATCCTTTTTTTTATCATATCACATATTTCTTTTAATCAGAATTTCATTATTTTAAAATTATGTTTCCTCACTGGATCATCATACAACGTAATTCTGTCTGCATAAAAAAGTGTTTAAAGCTTACATGCTTTGTTTTTCTTTAGTTCAGTTGACAAATTATCTTTGTTATATCATTGAAAAGGAATTATATTTCACTAACGGGTTTTTTTTTTAGTTTTCAACATATAGTGAACTAAGTGTGCTTTAAATTTCAGAAGAAATATGTAATTGTGAAGTAAATATATCATTCAAATAACTCATGTTTTGTATTTAAAAAACTCTCAATTTTTCCAATACTCCTCTCAGTTTTGTATGAGTCTATAAAGGGTCCCCTCCTTAGATATTTTGCATTTCCATTTAATCATTGTGAGATGCCAACTGAGTCAGAGATATAAATATATTTCAACAATGAGATTAAAATTACAACAACTGATAGTACTTTAGCAGGAGGCTAAGAAGAATACTCAAAAGATAAAAGTAAAGCTGAAGTTGTTTTCAAATTGTTTATTTCTGTCTGGTTCTGAGTCTGCTTACTATTTCTGTGAGTCACATCCAAGTAACAATAAGATCTGGCACCATAATAGAAGATGAAAATACAGATAAGATGGAAGAGAAAGAAGACATGGTAATTCTTTTTTTTCCCAAGGCCCATTATGAAACAATGCTCACAGACGTCTCCTCTGCACACACATTCACACACAAGTATAGCATTTAGTACCTTCATGAAATATTTATTTTATAATTCCTATTGGAAAACAATGGTTAGAGAAACTTTTCTAGAGAGGAATGGCAAAGAGAAGAGATAAAAACCAGTACAAATAATGTCACACCGTGCCTACTTCTCATAAATCATTAAAAGTGGATCTTGTTATCTACATTAATATAAGTACACATTCAATCATTGTAGTCTTTCTTTCTTTCTTTCTTTCTTTCTTTCTTTCTTTCTTTCTTTCTTTCCTTTCTTTCTTTCTCTTTCTTTCTTTCCTTTCTTTTTCCTTTCTTTCTTTCTTTTTATTCCCTCC
This sequence comes from Ptyas mucosa, assembly GCA_012654045.1. Lineage (NCBI taxonomy): Eukaryota > Metazoa > Chordata > Lepidosauria > Squamata > Colubridae > Ptyas > Ptyas mucosa. Next base: position 25,948,499 of record WNWU01000003.1, on the reverse strand, counting down.
TTCCTTCTGTTCTTCCTTTCTTCCTTTTTCATTTGTTTTTAAAAATCAGAATGGGGAAGTGGAAAATCTGAGATGGCAAAAGCATATAATGATACATAATGATAATATCATTACGGTATGTATCATTATATTACCTACTTTTGGTAGGTAATATTTTATGGAAGTCGAGAACTTAACCCTTTAATCTGTATATACTCAAGTTTTCAATGACTGTGGAAAGTAACTGCCACAAACAGCATGTGGCAGAGTATGAATATGATTGAAAATCCCTGGGTTTAGTCATTGATCAAAGTAGGGACATAGAATAGGAAAATCAGATGATATAATTAAGGAGCTAGAAGAAAAGAAAAACTTCTCCAACATCTTTATTTTGAATGCTTCAGCCCATCCAGAAAATCTTATTAGAAAGTAACATTAATGGTTGATGGCGGTATGTCATCACTTACTTTGGAAGTGTTACCCATGGAACCTTGCCCAAAATATCAAATGTGCCCATCAGTCTGGAACAGTGGCTGGGTGATTTTCTGGATGAAAAATCCAATAAAAGTAAACATACTTCTTTGTAAAGGATTTTAAAAGGAATTCCAAATGCAAAAGCCATAGAGATACTATCCCCAGAAAATTTCTGCCCAAGTCTGTCTTGGCCATTATTCAATGATATAAAGGCATTTAACAACAACAACAACCCAGCAACAGGATCAAGAATATATGGAGAAAACAGCCCTTATTTTACATTAAAGAAAAAAAGGATGATAAGAATATGTTTAAAAATAATAATAATAAAAATATAAAAGGAGATTTAACTGAGCTGTACTTCTTACCCAATTAATATGCCTATTATCTATCATGGCATGTCCCTCACTCTGGAACATTATCCCTCCAGAAATTAGACTGGCCCCCACTCTGACACTCTTTCGTAAGGTCACAAAGACGTGGTTTTGTCAGCAGCCTGGAGAATCCAGAGTGGGATGCAGACAATTAAATTGTTGATTTGAATGTGTTGTCGCCGGGTATGTGTGTGGGTGGATTATTTTATTATTATGTTATTATTGTTTAATTTATACTACTTTTATTTTTTCTACATTATATTTTTATTATCTGTAAGCACCTAAAGTGCCTATGAGTAGGTAGCTATATAAATTTCAATAAATAAATAAATAAATAAATAAATAAATAAATAAATAAATAAATTGTCATTTGTGAAACTGCTTTGGTTATAGAATAGAATAGAATAGAATAACAGAGTTGGAAGGGACCTTGGAGGTCTTCTAGTCCAACCCCCTTAGGAACCCCTACATCACTTCAGACAAATGGTTATCCCACATCCTCTTAAAAATTTCCAGTATTGGAGCATTTACAACTTCTGGGGCCAAATTGTTCCACTGATTAATTGTTTAACTGTCAGGAATTTTTTTCTTAGTTCTAGATTGCTTCTCTCTTTGATTAGTTTCTACCATTGCTTCTTGTTCTACTCTCAGGTGTTTTGGAGAATAGCTTGACTCTCTCTTCTTTGTGGCAGCCCCTGAGATATTGAAACACTACTATCATGTCTTCCCTTGTCCTTCTTCTCCTTAAACTAGACATACCCAGTTCCTGCAACCGTTCTTCATATGTTTTAGCCTCCAGTCCCCTAATCATCTTTGTTGCTCTTATCTGCACTCTTTCTAGAGTCTCCACATCTTTCTTACATTGTGGCAACCAAAACTGAATGCAGTATTCCACGTGTGGCCTTACCAAGGCATTATAAAGTGGTATTAACACTTCACATGATCTTGATTCTATCCCTTTGTTTATGCAGCCTACAACTGTGTTGGCTTTTTTGGCAGCTGCTGCACACAGGTTGTTATGTTGTTATATTATTTTTTTTTTTGCCTAAATATAAATGATCATAAATAAATAAATAATGAATTTGTTATTTGTAAAACTGCTTTGGTTATGTTTTGTTATAGTATTTTTTTGCCTAAAGGAACAATTTTCTGAATATGCACTGTGTACTGAACGTTCTAAGCCATACACATAGACAAAATCCCCCATTTTCAAGTTAACCCTCCCATCCTGTATTGTGCATATGCATGTACTAAATCTCTTCCTGTGATGCTTAAGTATAATGAATGAAGTCCAGAATAATCTGCGGAATGGATAGAGGGAGGGAGTCAAAAAAGTCAAGTTGGTAATTCTAATTGTACAAATAATAGCATACTTTTTTTTAATATGCATTGCATGTAAAAAAAAAAACAAGGCTTCCTCATTATGCAGTTGCACTTATTTTGTAAGCCACAGTTTCAAATAAATAATGAAGAAATTTGGGGAAAAAATACAATTTATGCAATGTTACTTCTATTTCTAAAAATGTTTCACATTATATTCAGATGAGCTTATTTTGGAAAGATTTTTCTTTCTCAACAATCTTGGTTTAAATCCTACCTAAGAGACATAGAACTGGGACAAAGAGAGTTAGATATTATACTCTGAAAGAAATTACTCTAAAACAAACAAACAAAAAAAGGCATCAGATAAACCCCAGATGTTCTGAGGATATAGTGTTTCAACATATTTCCCTTAAATGGACGTGGAATGTACTGTCTCATTAAAAATAGATTCACAACTCCTCTGGGTATTCTTATGGAAAGAAATTATATTTTACTTATCACATCTTGGTATGTTGGCATAATACACACACACACACACACACACACACACACACACACACAAAATATGCTAGCTCTCTGTGTTTGTGTATTATTCCAGCAGTTGTCTTAGTGATTTAATTCAGCATTTCCTCCCCACTAGAATGCAAGTAAGCAGGAGAGTCAACAAAAATAAGTTACTGGTATCAACTACAGGCTGCTCTTTTTACTTCCTGTTTCCTTTTCTCAAATAAATTCAGAAAAGTGGAATCATTTGCTGGTAGACACAATTATGTTCTGATATTCCCAATTCCTATGTTTTGGGAGTTATTTTCTTTTCTTTTGATTGATTGATTGATTGATTCAATTTATATAATTGTCCATCTCACAGTAAGAACTCTGGGCAACTTACATCACTTAAAAACAACACAACAACCTAATACAAGCAACAGCTGAGGACCTAAATGAGTCTAAACAAATAATAATCACATCACAAGCAATAACCAGCACCCTGCTCCTCATGCCTGGAGTGCACCCGTGCCTTAAAGAGTCTTCACAAAAGTTAGCAGGTTTTTTAATTTTAAATGAGTGTTAAATCTAACCTTTTTGTAAGGAAGAACAATAAAACTGCAAGAAGGATAATCCACCATTTTGAGAGACCCTAAGAAATGTATAGTTTGACCATTATGGATCTTAAGACAGGGATGAAATTCACTTACCTTCCCTACCAGTTCGCAAATGTGCATGTACTGCACATGCGCTTGCTTCGCTCGCATGCACCATCATCTGCACATGTGCAAAGCAGTGGTGGGTTGCCCCCAGTTCGGACCGGTTATATAGAACCGGTAGTAAAACTGAAGGGAGGTTCTGCCCACCGCCCCTGACATCATCAAAACGCTTCTGCGCATAAGGTTCTGTGCATGCATGTGGCCCCGTTGTGAACTGGTAGTAAAGGTAAGTAGAACCCACCCCTGGTGCAAAGCCTTCTGCGCATGTGCAGAGGCTTAAAATTATCACTAAAAAGTGACATCATGACATCTGTGCGGGTGGGCGGAGCCTCCCATAGCTGCCGCTACCAGTTCGCCTGAGCCTGATAGAACCGGCTGAATTTCACCCCTGTCTTAAAAATGTATGTATCACATCAAGTAGCAACACCCAGCTCTAAGAATGTCAAGAAGAATGGGACTTCTTAGCTTCCGTATATTTGGATGTAATTTTACCAGGAACCCCAAAGCCTGGGATATTTTAAAAAAAATATCCCAAAGAAAATAGTGATAAATCACTTCTGCACTATTACCAAGAAAACATGTGTCCAAGTATTTATTTTATTTGCATATTTATTTATCATAGGTTCAGGCTGCCCAACTCCCAGATAACAGCTAGTGGCTTCAAAATTAAAATATAGGCACCAGAAGCTGGACTTGATTCAAGAAAAAATTTAAATGTATTCTAAGTACAGACTTTTGAATCAAACATTATGAGGTTGATTCAACTCAAAATCAACAGTTTTACAAATGGAAGCAGGGGTTATCAAAGAAGTGAGTGAAATTTCACCCAGATAAAGCAACCTCGGGACTGTAAGGTGTTTGTATCATTTAGTTATTATAAATAAACTTAATTATTGTTGCTTAATTGAAAGTTTCAGGCTACTTTATGAAGTACAAACACCATGTTACTCCAAGAATATTTAGCATTAAAGTAGGTTAAGCCATGAGACAGGGTCAAAACAGAATATTTTGGTAATAAAGCAATACTATGTATACGTGTAAAAATGAGTATCTGGTATGTAAAATATAAGTATCAGTAATTGACCTCAACTTGAAAGAGAATTTAAATATGATATGATTATATAATCTCAGATTTTACAATCCAAGGAATTTGAACATTTGATGCAATATTTACATTATAAAGCTCCGTATACATAGCTCTAGGTTTATACTGCTGACGGATTCCTGCAAAATATAATGTTAAAACTATGTATTCAAAATGGAATGTCTGCAGAACTTGAACAAAAAACTAAAGTTTTATTTAGAAGCAGCATATTGGATAGAAACATCATAATGCAATACAATAATTCGTAAAAGAATGACCTTGATGGCTTGATTTATCCATTTACTAATAATGAGCTGCATCAGCCTACGGGTGAATCTGTCTGCCAGAAAATACCATCAGTTTAATATAAACATAAGGCTCTCTCTTAGGTGCAAAGTGATGGAGCCAGGAAGCTATAGTCTCTTCAGTCCTGCTTTCTGAGCTGGGTGGAGATACTTTTAAGGGGCCTAGCTGCATATCAGTGAATCCCATTTATAGTACAAATTATTTAGAATCATTTAGAATAATGAAGTTGGAAGGGACCTTGGAAGTCTTCTAGTCCAACCCCCTGCTTAGGCAGGAAACCCTACATCACTTCAGACAAATGGTTATCCAACATCTTCTTGAAAACTTCCAGTGTTGGAGCATTCGCAATTTCTGGAGGCAAGTTGTTCCACTGATTAATTGTTCTAACTGTGAGGAAATTTCTCCTTAGTTCTAAGTTGCTTCTCTCTTTGATTAGTTTCCAGCCATTGCTTCTTGTTCTACCTCAGGTGTTTTGGAGAATAGCTTGACTCCAGGTTGTACTTACCTTTACTACCGTTTCGCAACGGGGCTGCGTGTGCGCGCTTGTTTTGCTCGCTCGTGCACACATGCGCTCATCTGCACATGCGCAGAAGCATTTTGATGATGTTGGGGTTGGTGGGCGGAGCCTCACACCGGTTTTACTACTGGTTCTATACAACTGGTGCGAACTGGGGGCAACCCACCACTGCTTGACTCCCTCTTCTTTGTGGCAACTCCTAAGATATTGGAACACTGCTATCATGTCTCCCCTGGTCTTTCTTTTCATTAAAAGTAGACATACCCAGTTCTTGCAACCGTTCTTCATATGTTTTAGCCTCCAGTCCCCTAATCATCTTTGTTGCTCTTCTCTGCACTCTTTCTAGAGCGCAACATCTTTTTGGAAATTACTTTTATGTCATGGTATTAAAATTTTCTTTTGCACTGTTACCATATGCTGTTAGTTTCACAACAAACAAAGGGTTCTTCATTTCTTCTTTCTAAGAGGAGATTTTGGGGGAATGCATAATTCTTGAATTCTCATTAGGAAAATTAAGGAATTATTTTCTCAAGGAAAGACATTTCTCAAAGAAAGAAAGACACAAAGTATCTTTCTCAAGGAAAGACCTCTCAGATCAGGAAGGAGGACTTCTAAGAAAAGGTTCACAATAATGGGCAGATGTGTCATGAAAAAACAAAAATAATACTCCTTACAAACTCAGTCATGACACAACCGTAAAATAATCTCAAAATACCATCAAAAGTATTTCCAAAATAATTTGAAACTGCTCTGAAAAAAAAAACAGATAAGAAAACAAAGCTTCTTTTACAATCAACTGAACAAAAAATATTACGACTTACAATTCATTATTGGGCACAGTATGTCATACCATCAACAAGTGCAAAATCAAACACTAATATACATTAATATGCACAAAGTGTATGTGCGAATTTTCCATTTACATATTCTTGGCAGAATCAGATCAAGTTTAGCTACTGAAGTAAAAACTCATTATGCATTTTAATAAGACAAGTTAGTTGGAAAAGGTACTACCAGACTTCTGTTTCTGGCTACTTTAGCTAAGACAGCTTTACTCCTATAGTGGCTGCCAAAGCAAGAAGCTCCAAAGTTGCAATTAGTGCCAGCGTCAAACAGAAAATCATAAATTGAGTTGGCAGGAGACACTCTATGCTTTCCTCCAGAAAAACATATCACTTACACACCTTCACTGGACTGGAGCAAAAGCCGTGACAGGCTGGTTCTTAAAGAAGTGGCTGCTGATCTAGCAGCAAGTTATCTGCCAATGTCTCCGAATACAGTCTGGGTAATACTTGTTCTATGGGCTGGAACTGTGCTCAGTCTACCTTGTTTAATTTTTGCAGCCCTTAGAGCTTTCTAGGAGAGAGCCACTGATATTCGGCACAAGGTAATTGAATAATAGCTACAAAAGGAGTTGTTTTTTTAAAGAGGAAGTGAAAAGTAAAATTTGTGGAATCGGCTTAAATAACTGTAATGCCTTTTGATGCCTATTTTATTTTAGTCCCTTCCTCTTTTTTTTAAGAGGAGGACTGTTGAATTTGAGTTCTTCCAGCAATTTTGTTGCATTGCCTTGATGGAGAGAGAGAGAGATGGAGGGAGAATCAGAGAGTCCTTGGTGCTGTCTGAGTTTGGTTGTTTAATTCCAGATATTTCATTACCCAACCAGATAACCGAATCAGTGCAGGTGAGTGTAGAGAGGCATAGGTTGATAAAAGCCCTGATCTTGGTATATTGGTATATCTCTGGTATATTGATCTTAGGTCAGATGTCAGATGTGTTGTGTGATACTGCTGCCATGGATTCTTTTCCTAATTTGGATCTATGGATGTCAAGATATCAAATGAAACCATGAATTCATCTTCTATTTTTAGGTCTTTGGTTTTCTGGAGCCATGATAGGGGGAATTTAATATTCACTTTCCTCTGTGACATGTTCAAGGTTTTTTGTAAGTTCTTTGGCTATGTTGGACTCTGTGTAATTGTACAATTGGATGAAGAAGTACATTGGGCTTGTTTATTTTGGAGCATCCATAGAAAGGTGGCAGATTGGGTTCACTGCTTTTCAGATATATAGACAGACAGACAGATGTTGTGGGTCAGGAACCATATTTAATTAATTTATGGGTTCCAAATACACTTTACATTCTCATCTTCTGACCTTCTAGCTCTTAAGTAATACCCTTACCTTATTTATTAAGATATCTTTCGTAAGGAGATTTTTTTTCTCATTGTATTTCCATAGCTAGTTTTTTTAGGAAAAGTAAAGAAAAAAAGATGAAGCCTTTGAATCATTATTGGCCAAAAGGATGAATCCTGTGCTTTCTGTTCTTGCTTCAGTGCATAGTGAAACTGGCAAGCACGGATATTTTCTGATGCTGTCTGCATTGTATAATAGGACATTATTTATCTTGTGCCTAAGGCTAGATCTCTCCTTTGCTTCACATCACAATATGCCTTGGTAATTCAAGAAAGTTTGGGGGTTGGCATATAGCTGAAATTAGTAAGACCTTTCAGCTAATACAAATAATGTGTTTGGTCTGTCAAATCTTTGCACTCTGATTTGGTTACAGATAAAGTTGATTGAAAGATGAGAACCATGCTCACATACCAATAATATAAATATATATTTTAAAAGCACTATAAGCTTTTATTTTTCAGGATACAAAATCATCAACAGCTAATTCAGACCTCGTTAATTTAAAAGTGGAATTAGGATCTTCCACCTTGCCTAACATGCATAATATTGCATTGTGCCTCAGCACAATTTTCAATACTTGAAGTGAGAACATTTTAAGCCACATTGCAGATAAAATCAATATCCTGACACTTTGAATAATACAAAAGATTTGAGTTATTTTGCTGAAATCAGGAGACGGCAAGTTAACGCAAATGAAAAGAGACAGTTCTTCAACCTACTCTGCATAATTGACCCATGAACTGCATTGCTGCAAGGATTTCTCTTTTACAGTTACTACATCTTTTAAAAAGGCTCAGGAGGGAAGAGAACTGTATCATGTCTGATTATCAGCTATAATAATCAGAACTGCAATCTATGTTGTTTTTAGAGATCATGTATTTCTGTTAATGAAATACCAACGTGAAACAATATATCCGGGTTATTTCTTGCTTGCTATTTGGAGATATGTGTGACTTTAGTGGATGTAGGGTTTATGGAATCCAAATATTGAAGTTATATTTGGAGGGAATCATTTGAGATCCTCTAAGCCAGGGGTCACCAACCTTTTGGACCTCAGGGACCACTGAATTCATAATTTTAAATCCTGCGGCCCACTAATATGATTTTTTAAAAAAGATAAATAGTATTTAGTGCAATATAAAAAATGCAAGTAATTTTACTGTGGACCACTAAAAAAATTTTCATGGACCACCAGTGGTCCACGGACCACTAGTTGGTGACCACTGCCGTAAGTGACTTCTCTCAGTTGTAAAGAATATCATCTTGGTAGAGCTGACAGAATTTTCATAATATTCTTTTCCCAAAAAAGTCAACTTGATACTGAAAATTTATTCAGTTGGTTGGCTAGATAATGACTTCAATTATCCTCAACTTACAACAGTTCGTTTGGTGACCGTTCAAAATTTTAACAGCATTGAAAAAAGTGACTTATGACCATTTTTCACACAACCATTGCAGCATCTCCAAAGTAATGAGATCAAAATTCAGACAACTGACTCATATTTATGATGGATGTAGTGTTATATGTTTCCCTTTTCCAACCTTCTGGCAAGCAAAATTAATGGGGAAGCCAGATTCATTTAACAACCATGCTACTAACTTAACAACTGCATTGATTCACTTAACAACTGTGGTAAGAAAGGTTGTAAAATGAGCAAAATTCATTTAACAAATATCTCGCTTAACAACAGAAATTTTGGTCTCAATCATGGTCGTAAGGCGAGAACTACCTGTATTTACATCATCTTGATTTTATAAATCAGTCTGGAAGGTTACTAAATAGAAATATATAAATATTGATGATTAGGTAAATAAACAAAATACATTCAGACTAGATACAGCATTTTCTTTTTAAAAAAAAAAACACGGTGTTATGTTGACTACTAAACAGGCATAATATCTCCACATGTAAAATAGTGACAGGAATGCAAAACGTATGACCTCCTCTTTGTCCAATATTATTTAGTGACTGCAAAAGAAGAATTCCTCTTGAAAAGAGACCTGTCAGGTTTTGGGGGGGAGGGGGGTTGTGGGATGATGGGGCCCAGTAGTGGCATTAACTAACAATGGCATTAGTTAAATGGACATCAATGGTAGCGTCTTTTAAAAGGATGGAAAAACAATCTTCTACTGAATATTCAAAACAAAAGTGAGGCTCATGGCCACTTCTTTCCCTTAGTCTAGTGCCAGAATAAATCGTGACTGTAACAAATGTTACCAAGGAGATAATTGCAATGAAAAGTTAAAATACATCAATTTACAAATTTTCAGCTGTGCCTTTGTGACAGTCTGCTGTATCACATTAACCATACTAATGCATGTTAGAAGTCAGTGGTTCGTTTTAATAAAAGGTGATTGCTAAAAAGTTTACCTTCCCCTCTTTCCTATATTTTAGCCCTGAAAAGCACTGATCTACCTCAAAGGCTGCAAATTAGGCTAAGAAATCAGGCTTATTTTAACTTGGTTTCCTCCTAGATTCCTCAGTAGAATTTTAGGGCTCATCCATCAGTCACTGCCATTGTAGAAAACAGAAAAGGCCCCATTGTTCAAGCAAAAACAGAAAAACAAACAATTCTGAAAAAGCTCATCTACTATGAAGGAGATCATTCTATAGTTTTACACATTTAGATAAGTAAAAGGAGGGGATGTCCTTTTCAAAGCTATTGGTTCTGGTTAATTCAACATGCAGAAAGATTTAATTTCTTCTTTCCTCTATGAAGGCAGAACGCTATTCAGATTCAGCATACTCTGAAAGTGATTAAAAACACAACCTTTGCCAGACAAATGTAACATACTAACAGAAATAACAGGAATTATTCATTCAGGCACATCATCAGAAGTAGCAGAAGTAAAGAGCCATTGTAAAAAACGAATGATTTACAATCTTAGAGAGTGAAGAATTTGATGGTTTTTTTTGGGGGGGGGCTTCTCTTATAAGTTTAAAGAGAGCCAGAGAAAAGTGTTAATGCATTTCTAAAAAGAAAAGTACTTTCTCACTAGTTAGACACTTGAACATTCAAAGATATTCTATCAAACATTCCTATATATATTTATATTTCTATACATTTTTACAAGATGTGGCTATGAAGGACAAAAAAAAAATCTGCTGTAGTATCAAAAGATTGAGACAATTTTTCTGAATGGAAAAAAAATCGAAGGTTTGTCTTTGTATTTTAACTTCTTTTTAACAAAATAAAAATAGAATAAAAAAGATTGACATAATCCAAACTTATAAGTAGCCTTTGCTTAATTATCTAAAGTAATTTCTTTCATTTTTTTTTCATTTTTCATGGTTTAATTTTTGCTTTAATAATATCAACAATCTGCTATCTGCATCTCTAGATTTAATATGAACAGAATTATAAAGGTGATTATTTGCCCTGTGGCTATTAGAGAACTGTTAATTAGATTGTAGAATGCTTTGGATTTATTTCCAAAAAGATGCTTCAAGAGTATAGCAACACAAATATGACACCTATCTATATCTTTCCCTAGGATCGCAAGACTTTGGAATTTTGTATATACAACATTTTGTATAGTTTAAATGATGGTCAATAACATGCAATGATAATCCTTTTAATTGTTTAATCTTATTCAAAAATGCAAACACTCAATTCTGAGTTTTATTAAACACGCTAAATAAATTTTAAGTGGTTAAAAAACTAAAATAGTTTAGTTACTGTAGTTTCCTGTTAGTTGTTTCGTGACAATCTTTTTTCTAACAACCTATAGTTTCATGTTTCATTTACACTTTTGGATTGTTGCTTTGGAAGAATCATGCTCCAAATGCTGTATTATGGGTCCTGGAAATAGAATTTGGGAATAAAAGGGAATGAAACTGATTGCATTGCAAGCTAGGTAAGACTGATGATTTCCTTCTGTGCTTCAGTGCCCTAATGTGTATGAAAATGAATTCCTCTTGGAGGTTTTACAGAAAAGCAGTGTTGTGTCAGTAAAGAGAACTGTTTTGAGAAATTGTCTCCAGCTACTTGTTTCTTCTACTTCCACATGCGGAATCTTGCTAAGCACTAATGAAGTCTTAGTTGTAATTTTCTGGTGCTTAATCTCTTCCTACCAGTTTCAGTGTCACAAAGCTTCTCTTCAGTTTGCTTGGAGTCTTGCCAAGGCTTCAATGTGTACAACTTCCCCCTCTTAAATTTCCTTGGACCGTTTCCCAATGTAGACCTTGAATCATTAATTCTGATTTCTGGAAATGAGAAAGCAGGATTAGTTTTGGTTGTTTGTTTACCAGAAGAGATTGCATTTGGATATATGAAAATTATGTTTTACTTCTATGCCAAATATATTTATAGATTCCCTTTGAAACCCCCGTTCCCTCTTTCCCTCCCTCCTATTTTATACATTAAGATCCTGGTTAATAATGCTTTATTACTGTTGCTTTATTTTACTTTTTCAACCGATAATGCTTGGAAAGGGCAGTTGGGAAAGCATTAATGCAATATTATACAACACACAACTTATTCACCAAAAGTAAGTATACACTGGATTTTAGTGTATCACCACGGTTACACTGCCCTCCTAAATCATTGTTATCCCATGCAATCTGATACTTGGATAGATCTGGGGATGCTTTAAACCTTTCCTTGTTGTTACAGGCTCAAGAACTTCACGATTAGGAATGCCTATTACCAGATTGGGTAGGTGCACTTTTACACACTATCTTGTACAAGGATGGCCTCCTGACATTAGGCTTAAATTGTTAAATGTACATTTAAATTGCTTCAATGTGGACTTACCTTTGTGTTTAGCCTGAACAGCACAGCTGGTAGATCATGTTGAATGTAACAAGCGGCTATGCGTGTTGCATTTTCCCTCAGACAACTGCCCTACTTTGCCAAATAGGTAACACATCAGTAGTACGGCCTGCATTCCGGAATGGTCTCTGTCATAAGGCAGTTTTGAAGACTCGTGACTCTCCTGAATGAAGTTTATATGAATTATTTTTGTTTACTTGTGATTCTTTTCCTGCTTCATTTTTTAAATTGAATATTAGGACGGTGGAAAATAATCAGAAGAATGTTTTTGCCACTTGCATTACGGTAAATAGAACACCTGTCTTTGAATAGTTTAAGAAGCCACATCTTTTGCAAAGCTTGCCCAGCTGCTCTGGACATTGTCCCAGCTGCTTCTGCACAGCAATATGGCTGCACATGAACATGCTTGTTGAAGCAGCCAGGAAGAGATTTGAAGCAGCCTTGAGCAAAGGATGTAGTTGATTGAATGATAGAGGAAAGCTTTGTTCCTATTATCTCATTTTGCAGATCACCTCTTTTCAAAGCTTTGAATCGCTTTATCCAGAGCTATTTTTGTATTATTTTAGTGTGCTGTTTGTGTCTTAATTTGTGATTGTAAACTGCTTTGATTTTTTAACAATGGAAACAATAATATGATCATGATGCTTTGGCTGTGATACATGTTCCTTCCTGTATCAAATCTTTTAGTTCCAAACAGAAGAGAAATCATCTCTTTTGAACACTTTGCATCCCACTTTATTCAGAGCTATTTTTACATGATTTTAATTTACTGTTTGTATTTTAATTTGTGTTTGCAAACTGCTTTGAATTTTTAATAATAGAAACAATAATAATGTGATGATAATGATGTGTTTGCTGTGATACATGCTCTTTCGTGTATCAAATGTTTTAATTCCAATGAGAATTAAGAAACCTTTCCAGAAAATAAATGGGACTTTCTCTGTATTCTTTAGTTGGACAGGCCATGTATTATACAGTGCCATTTGAGAAGAAGGATGAAAACAATTAGAGGGAGCAGAGAAGTAGAAATATACAACTGAAGCATGCAAATTCAATCAAGGGAACAGTTTATTGTTGTTATTTATTTTCTTTATATCTATACTACATATGTATTTGTTTTGCTGCTGTATCACATTGTGGATAAGAACTGGGTCAGTTATTCTGCTGTTAGAAAATGAAATTAAATGAAAATATCTTGCCTGAATCCACGCAATAAAAAAAGGGTTTTATTTAACACTTCTGACATGTCAGGCTTAAGAGTGAGGTTGGTGTGGTATCTCACATTGCATGAATATGCACATGCAGGAAAGGATATGCCTCTTAAAAGCAGATGTCCTGTCACTGAAAAGCAGGTGGGAAAATTATCACCCTGCAGCAAAATGACTCTGCATTATATCCTGGAAGCCTGGCATCAAAACCCTGACATTTCAACATAGGATATAATACAAATTAAAGACTTTGCAGCTATTCATAATTTTACAATGATGTCTGTCCTTGAAACTAGTTTCCAGAGTGATGGGGGAGGGAGATCTGTCTGCATTTAGAAGTGGAAGGAGAGAAAATGATAAAAGAAGGGAATTTAAGATCTCTAAACATATGGTTCATAGTAAATGTGATGTTTTTCAAATAATCTAGAGTAACTAGGTTGCAAAGTGGGGTACAATTGTATAGATACATTAAAAACAAAAGTTGAGAAGCTTTTAAATGCTCTTGCTAGGTCTGTCAGATATATACTGATGGTCGTGCTCATTCAGTCTATGCGGAAGT
>WNWU01000003.1:25910434-25934489 GCA_012654045.1 Ptyas mucosa | reverse complement strand
TAACCCCTTCTGGTGCCTGGGGCATCATACGTAGGCAATATCTGACAAGGTCTTTACATTATGTAGTGAGCAGCTTTCAAAATCTTGATTTTAAAACTATAATCCAAACTAAGTGGCAAGTTTCTTTAAGTAAAACACTGGGCGTTTTATCACAGGGAAAGTGCATTAAAAAAAAAAGTTCAGTACAAGCCATCTGGCTTTAAAAAAAGAAAGTCCAACATCACACTTTGCATGGATGAGAATACATTTGAAGCTAAGTCTCCAGGTCCTAGCCCAACTCCTTCATAAGTACATCATTCCACCAAGTTTGGCTCCATACAGTACTGTATATAATCTAATAGATCTGAAATGCATTAGCAAGGGAATACATAATTAAGCACTCATAGGCTTACTGGTGATAAAAATCTCTTTTCTGTTGTGAAAAATTGTGTAAAATACAATGAACTTACTAAAGGATGGCTTACTTTGGGCCAGAGGTTCCCAATCGTTTTGGGTTCGCGGCTCCCATAGCAATCCGACTTGCAACTGCGCGGCTCCCATAAGCAATCCGACTTGCAACTGCGCATGCGCATTAGACGTTAGACCCAGCGGGCGGAATATTTCGCGGCGCCCTTATGACGATAGCGCGGCTCCCCAGGGAGCCGCGGCGCACAGTTTGGGAACCGCTGCTTTGGGCAAAAGTTATGCAAAATATTGCATCTTTTCAGCTATTAAGCAAATAGGAGAGGGAACTCAAAAATCATTTTCTATCCCACTGTGACATATTATTTACCTTACTTATGAATATAATACCATTATCTAATACCATTATCTATAATACCAAAATGCACATGTACCGTGGTACCTTGCTCAATAGTAGTAACTGTGAGAGGGATCTTGGAGTCTTGGTGGACAATCATTTAACTATGAGACAGCAGTGTGCAGCAGCTGCCAAAAAAGCCAAAACAGTTCTGGGCTGCATAAACAGAGGGATAGAATCAAGATCACGTGAAGTGTTAATACCACTTTATAATGTCTTGGTAAGGTCACACTTGGAATATTGCATCCAGTTTTGGTCGCCATGATGTAAAAAAGATGTGGAGACTCTAGAAAGAGTGCAGATAAGAGCAACAAAGATGTTTAGGGGACTGGAGGCTAAAACATATGAAGAACGGTTGCAGGAATTGGGTATGTCTAGTTTAAGGAAAAGAAGGACAAGGGGAGACATGATAGCAGTGTTCCAATATCTCAGGGGCTGCCACAAAGAACAGGGAGTCAAGCTATTCTCCAAAACACCTGAGGGTAGAATTCCCATGTTTTGGGAGTTATTTTCTTTTCTTTTGATTGATTGATTGATTGATTGATTGATTCAATTTATATAACTGCCCATCTCACAGTAAGAACTCTGGGCAACTTACATCATTTAAAAACAACACAACAACCTAATACAAGCAACAGCTGAGGACCTAAATGAGTCTAAACAAATAATAATCACATCACAAGCAATAACCAGCACCCTGCTCCTCATGCCTGGAGTGCACCCATGCCTTAAAGAGTCTTCACAAAAGTTAGCAGGTTTTTTAATTTTAAATGAGTGTTAAGTCTAACCCTTTTGTAAGGAAGAACAATAAAATTGCAAGAAGGATAATCCACCATTTTGAGAGGCCCTAAGAAATGTATAGTTTGACCACTATGGATCTTAAAACAGGGGTGAAATTCACTTACCTTCCCTACCGATTTGCAAATGTGCACACACTGCACACGCTCTCGCTTCACTCGTGTGCGCCGTCATCTGCACACGTGCAAAGCAGTGGTGCAAAACAAAGATGATTAGGGGACTGGAAGCTCAAACATATGAAGAACGGTTGCAGGAACTGGGTATCTCTAGTTTAATGAAAAGAAGGACTAGGGGAGACATGATAGCAGTGTTCCAATATCTTAGGGGCTGCCACAATGAAGAGGGAGTCAAGCTATTCTCCAAAGCACCTGAGGGTTGAACAAGAAGCAATGGGTGGAAACTCATCAATGAGAGAAGCAACTTAGAACTAAGGAGGAATTTCCTGACAGTTAGAACAATTAATCAGTGGAACAACTTGCCTCCAAAAGTTTTGAATGCTTCAATACTGGAAATTTTTAAGAAGATGTTGGATAACTATTTGTCTGAAGTGGTGTAGGCTTTGCTGCCTGAAAAGGGGGTTGGACTAGAAGACCTCCAAGGTCCCTTCCAACTCTGTTATTCTATTTCTATCTTTAGTTCTTAAAAATGTAGATGGTCAAGATGTGTGGGTTTGCTTTCATGGGAATAATATTAGTACTTTTGCATAGTAAATCCCACCCTCTTTCAAACAGGGTAGAACATCCCCTATTTCAAAGCAGAGAAAAAAGATTAAGAAATAACAAGCTTCATTTTGACATGTCTGTTTCTATCACTATCATCAGTGAATAATATTTACTGCCTTCATTGAGTTTTGTGTGATTTTAATATTATTTAGAAATCTCTGTCCAGACTGTGATGTCCTCCATGGTCACATATATTTCTCATTAATTGGGTTGCCTCTGGAGGGATTTTTTTTGTAACTTGGATCCTATCACCAATGCCTCACTATTCCTAATCTAATTAACACAGCATCTGCTGTAGCTTCATGCTTCTTTGTTTTGAAAAATCAACAGACCATTGCAATAATGCAACACCAATTACTTGTTTTCTTCTTTGTGCTAAACACTTAAGTATAATGAAAAGATTAAAATTACATTGTCCATCTTAAAGACTGCTATTGATTTTCAACATGCCTATCAAAATTTATCAGATGCAATAAAGAGTTTCAGACCACCCTCCTTGAACTTAATAGCTTTATCTAAAAATATAATAATGAAAACAATGAATACATTTATTCAGGAACCAGTAGGAAATTGTATATAGATTCTAGTTCTTAACAAGCAAGTTTTTCTTTTGTTTTTAATAATTTAATGCTTTTGTTGGGTTTTTTTTTAAACCAAAGGTGAGATGTTCAGTTATTTCATGAACATGCTAGTATTATTTTATGTCTCCCTCTCTCTCTTTTTTTTGGGGGGGGGGCAGGAATCATTAGCAAAGTTTATTTTTTTAAACTAGAGAACCACTCTATAAAGCCTTAGTAAGACTACACCTAGAATACTGCATCCAGTACTCTATAAAAAAGATGTTGAGACTCTAGAAAAAATGCAGAGAAGAGCAACCAGGATGATTAGGGGACTGGAGACTAAAACATATGAAGAATGGTTACAGGAACTGGGCATGGCTAGTTTAGTGAAGAGAAGGACCAGGGGAGACATGATAGCACTGTTCCACTATTTGAGGGACTGCCACAGAGAGGAAGGGTGCAAGCTATTTTCCAAAACACCTGAGGGCCAGACAAGGAATAATGGATGGAAACTGATCAAGGAGAAATTCAACCTGGAAATAAGGAGGAACTTTCGGACAGTAAGAATAATCAACCAATGGAACAACTTGCCTTCAGAAGTTGTGGGAGTTTCATCACTTGAGACTTTCAAGAAAAGATTGGACTGCCATTTGTCAGAAATGGTGTAGGGTCTCCTGCTTAGGTGGGGGTTGGACTTGATGACCTATAAGGTCCCTTCCAACTCTGTAAATCAGTTAAACTCTAGTTGAAAGTGTGTAACTATTTTCCAAACTATTTGTGTTTTGATCTGTGACTATCATTAAAGAATGTGAATGGCAGGATTTTAACAGTTACTGTCCATAAGTTACAGTTTGATCTTCTGACTATTGGACATTCATCTCAGCCAAGATTTATTCAAGATGTTATATACACATATATTCATACCTGCCATAATTTGGTCAGTAAGCAACTTTAAGCAAAACACAGAAAAGAAAAAACAAATAGTAAGCGAAATAAATGGAAGAATATAAGATAAGGAAAGGAAGTATATCTCTCAGCTTTTTCTATTCTTGTAAACCATCCCCACTTCTAGCAACTCCATACATCACGTCATGAATTGCCTTTGGATCTTCACATTTCTCACTTTTGAAAATGATTTCTTCTCTCCGTCTAAAAACAACCTGATCTTCACCACTGTTACAACCCAGACTATCTTCCTGAATTTATTTTGTGTCTGTGTATTGTGACCCTGTTATCGATATATTTTTGTAGGGTCACTCATTATTACATTCAATCCATATTCATTCAGCATTTATTTGTTCTTGACTCTTTCTCTTTTGGTTTGCTAGACAAACTAATTAAGTGCTTCTCTTCCACTGCATTCAATTTAATTTTATATTTACCCCAGCATACCCATCAGCATCATTTGGCAGATGCCTGGACTGAAAATGATTCTTTTCTGAGCTCTGTAGACCTATTAGCATAGACCTATTAGCAAGATTTATTTAAGATTAAAGGATAGTGGTACAAGAATCTCAGCAAGTAACTACAATTGAGAACCAATATACTTGAGCATACATTGAAGATAAGACTTTCTGTGTCTTTTGCCAAAGCCTTAGGCAGCACCAGAGAAGAGGCAGCTGTTTCATTAATAACTGGGGATTCAGCAGCTGGTTGTTTACATAAGAGGTGCTTGAATTTTTATCAATCTGAAAATCAACTCTTACAATACCTGGTTCTTATTTCCATATAACAAAGTCAATAGGAACACACTCTTATATGTAGCCATGTTGCTCTTTCAAAGAACATTCATTCCTTACAAAAGATAACATACTACTCGCTACCTTTGCATTAAAATTTGCATATCTTATTTCCATCCATTTTTCTATCTTTGTAACTATTCTACCAAGGGTCTGTAGAGATTCTCAGTCATCCAGGTCATGGATGCTTTTTCAGGAGACAACTCAACTTGTTTTTCTTTTGAAGACATTTCACTTCTCATCCAAGAAGCTTCTTCAGCTCTATTCTACCAAGATACACATATTTCTTTAATTGCCCAGTTGTGAGTTATTTATGTATAAATCTTTGAGGGAAGTGGGTGGCAAAAAAATTAAATTTATAATCAATTGTTCACTCTATTTTCCAAGCCAAACGCAGCTGTTTTTTTTAAGAAATCCATGCTTTTCATTCATCATACAATCTATAAACATTCAATGTAAATCATGTGGGTTTTCTGCCAGTAAGGATACATCATTTGCAAACATTCAACCACCAAGAAAATATCACACAAAAAGGCGAATATTTGTATCTCAGGGTTGAAATAAGGGTTCCTTGGTGCTTTCTGAGCATTCTTGTTTTCTTGCAAATGTTTCAGTAGCCCAACTAGCACTGATTATGTTACTTAGTTGGGTAATAAAACGCTTGCAAGAAACAAGCAAGCTGAGAGCGCACCAAGGACCCCTCAAATATAACACATGCTTGTATTATTCCTCACTCAGTCCTGAATCCTCTATAAAGCATTACATTTTTCTCACACGTTTTACTACCACTGTAAAATAATATTATTATATTCAATATAATATAACAGCCTTCAGCTCCACAATCATGCACAATATTCCTTAAATTGTGCTTATACATTATATGATACAATTTCTATACACCCACAATTGTAAGCTAAAGTTTGTTTCTCACCGCATCCATATCTTTCTCACTGACTTGCTGAAGAAGAGACATGTTTTCTTCACATCCCTTCCTGGCATTTCCAAAATTGTCACTCACTTCTTTCATACTCTTTTTGATCAATATTCTTCTCACTGTTATAAAGTGGAATATTAAACAAATTTCTTCCACTTGTCAGATACAAATTTAGTTTTGACGAACACATTAAAAAGTTGCACAGGAGGAATCCTTCATTATGGCATTAGAAATAAGGGCAATTCCACTACCCTAAAATTACATAGTTTCAGAATTCTAAATTTCAAAACAGAATTTCAATTCAATTACTTAATTCAACTATAAATCTCAGGTAAGAACTGTTAAAACTGTTTAAAAAGAGCTGTTAAAATGAATATTCTATGAAGAATTAATTTCCTTTTCCAAATAATTCCAGTCCTTATCAAGAATAAAGTATGAAATGATTGGCATAGATAAGTATGTTTTAACAAAAAGCAAGGATTAAATAATAAAAAACAAACAGTAGGATTTAAAAGAACAATACATATTTCAGATTGTATTATCATGCTGGCTTTTCTTACCTATAGAATTATATACAATTTTCATTACTGACCAAGTATATAGTTTACTGTTTATTGTTTTGTTCATGTTTTGTACTGTGTTAAGCATGTATATTCAATTTAAAGTCCAACACAGATTTATTTATTTATTTATTTATTTATTTATTTATTTATTTATTTATAAAATTTATTAGCCGTCTATCTTATCATAGGGTAACTCTGGGCAGCTTACATATAGTTAAAACATAAAAAGTTAAAATCAGACATTAAGCCCAAGGACACATGGGGAAGGCGGGGCAGAGTGGGGGGGAGGTGGGATCTATTATTACTCAATCAGCAGAGCCATGTCTTTAGGGCCTTATGGAAAGATAGGAGGATTGGGGCCAATCTCGCATGGGGGTGGGACGGGGGGCAAGATGTTCCAGACAGCAGGAGCAACAGCTAATTACCATCCCTTATGTTTTGTATTGTTACATGTTCTATACATGTACAGTACTTATATTATTTTCATCCATACTTTCAAAATACTAAATAAAATTTAATATTTAAAAATTTAATCTACAGTAGTAACATAAAAAATAAAAAGTACATGCATCCCATTAGCCAACTGCATTCATATTTCAATATTTTTTCAACACTTATGGCATTACTATATTTCTACTATACTATATCACATCGTGTTGTCTTCCTTTTCCTCATTTCTTTCATTGACAATAACATTTACAACATTCATTTCAGTTCTCCTGTTTGATATATTACTATCATTTTTATTGTTCAGTAATAAAATAGCTTCTGACTCTTTGTGATGAAATGGACATTATTTTAGTAGTATTTTTCAGACATTTCTTTTTCAGTTCTTAAAAGCCTCCATTTGTGACATCAGTGAAATTCTCCAGTTCACATTGTCTTCTGTCAGTCTGCTTTTCAATTGTCTCTGATTTTTCCAAGCATAAGGGTCTTTTCTAGTGATTCTTATCTTCACATTATGTCTTCAAAATCATTTAGCTTTAGTCTTAGTTTAGTCTTAGCTTCATGTTTTTTCTCCATCTTGTATTGTTCTTGCATTCAAGCAATTGTCAGCAATTTTTCTTAGCACCACAGCTCAAAGACATTAATTGTTCTTTGTTCAGTGTTTCACATGGTCCAGTTTTACAGCAGTATATTGCAGCTGGGAAAACTATGGCCTTCGCAATATGTTGCTTTTTTATCATTTTGTGATGCCTTTGCACTTTAATGCATTAAACCATTATTATAGTTTGGATCACTCCCATACAATTTTTTAAAATATCCTTTCCAACATGCTTTCACTTCAGTTTCCTCCTAAATCATTTTATCGCTTTTATTTTAATTCTATTACCTCTACTGGAGATTCCTTATTTAGCTCTTTTAACAACTTTTAAGACATGTTGTCTTCAATTTCCATCAGAATTTGTCTTCCTCTTTTAATATATCCAATTTTCAGTTTATTGATTATTATGATTTGTGAGGATTCTGTTCCAGTTTGAAACCTGGACAATTAACCCATGAATAACATGTCCTTGAATCTATGGGACTTGGGCAGCTGGGCTCCACAGTCTATACCTTTCTTCTCCTTCTCCCACAAGCATCTCAACACTGTTTCCCATAGAAATCAATATATTTCCATTTGTACCTTTTTTTCTTGCCTAATTGTGGCAGAGCCAGTAATCTATTTTTTATAAGTAGTTGATGAAAGTGATACTAAGTATGTTTATAATATCCAGAATAATTACCTCAAAAGTTTTGTCTTGGTAAACCAATGGAAATTTCCTTTAAAGACTTTCAAATCATTTTCTTTTGAACTTTAAATTAGGACAATTCAACTTCTTTTTTTCAGATATGGAATATGCTTGAGATTTTAATAAGGGTTCGATGTAACTACCTTGCTGTTAGAAATAAGATTTAGGAGTAGGAGTAGGAATTTAAATTTAAATTTAAGATCCTTCTTTTGCCATATTTTTTACACAAAATTTGCAGGATTGTTCATATAACTTTGAATTCTGTTAAAGTTGTATACATCTTTGCTAGCTATATTTTTAGAATATCAAATTTATTGAGCATCAAATGTTTTAGATTTTGGAAATTGGATTTACCAAAAACAATAACACAAAAAAGAAATCTGGACCTGATCTGCAGTAATTAACTATAAATTTGTTGATACATCTTATTCATCAACATTGATCGGAGACGGGGGGGGGGAGAGAAAAGGGACAAAAAAGGTTTTTTAAAAGAAATTTTTTCAACTTTTTCAAATTCTTTTTATTGTAAAAATTTCTAATCTTTTTATCATTATGACATTATAAATGCTTTTGCATATACTTTTGTCTGTGAATTAGTTTTGCAATGCTAAAATAATAACTGTTGGATATGAAAGAGATCTCACACAAAATAAGTACCTTTGCTTTTGCATGTTCTGTGCATAATTATGTTATATATTTAGTAGAATAATTCTGAAAGTTCCATAATGTAAGAAGTTATCCCAAAAAGACTTCATTAATGTACAAGGGATGAGATTTGGTTGAATAGGTGGTATATAAATAATATGTACAGAATTTAGACTGTACCATGTGAGCAAGAATTTCTCAAAATAATATTAATATTACTTACTAAAATAAGTAAAAATAAATAAATCTAGCAAGTGTTGATAAAAAGTTGAATTCATTCCCTTCTTGGTATTTCTTGATCCAGTGAGAGCAATCATCTCCAAAATTAAAGACTCTAAGTCATTCTGTGCTAAATCACTACCCTATCTCCCTGAAAATAAGACATCCCCTGATAATAAGCCCAATCGGGCTTTTGAACGCATGTGTTAAAATAAGCCCCCCCCAAAAAAATTATACCTCCCAAAAATAAGCCCTCCCCAAAAATATTTAAATGCATGCGCAGCCATTTCCTCTAGTTAGGGTTAGGGAGACAGAGCTGGAAATCAGGTAAGACAGCAAGAGGAACCCTGTCTTGCTCCACACGCCCCAAAATAATAAGACCTCCCCAAAAATAAGGCCAAGCGCTTATTTCGGGGTTCAAAAAAAATAAGACAAGGTCTTATTTTTGGGGAAACACAGTATTTTATATCATATTCTGCCTTTTATTTAAATTATTCTAACATACTTCTCTCTTCAAGTAAAGTACTAAGCATCAAATGGACAATCTTCTGAAACTACATCACATTATGTTGCGCTGAAGATTTCCCAATAGAAACCATAATTTCATTGGTAGTTTTAGTATAAAATGCCATCTGCATCATATGTGAATGAGAGAAAAGTACAATATTCATTTCAACATCCAAAAAACCTAAAATATCTGTTAAGGGACTTCAAAATCAGAAAAGGATTTCATAATCCCTCCATTGTTGACACAGTGGAAATAATTCAATATAATAGTGACAGTACAAAGATATATGGTCTCTGAACTCAGGAACAGGACAGATTAGTAGGAAAGACCTATATGAGATGAAATGTAAATTTTACAAATGAGCTTCTTCTGGGCAGAAAAAGTTAATAAAGATTATAATGAAATGAGTCAGCAACTCTTTTCAGTTCATGAGGGCAAAGAAAATTGCATCAAACTCAGAAGAGTGGAAAGGGTAGAGGAGTTATTTATACCACCACAATGAAAAGAAAAGCAGGCAACACATCACCAGAGACTCTAGATTGTCCATGTCAGCCGTTCAAGATAGCCCAGACTAGGAAACCAAACTATGACTCCTAATACTCCTTTTATTGTAAAATTTCAGTGACGGGACCTTCATTGTAACTTGACAGTAACACCATCCCCCCCATCCCTCCCTTTATTTTCATGAGAACCAGAGATGTTTTCTGAGATATCTATTTAGTTTTGCCCCAGATTGAGATTCCTTTTATCTGGCTTTTATCTTGTTAGAGTTTCTTCATCCTGTTCATCTGCCCATTTCAGTCCATCATAAGCTATAATATTATTAGCAGCATACACAAATTAAGCTCCAATTAAATCAACTGGCTGGAATTATTGGTGTAGTCCAATACATCTGGAAGACATAGGAAACTGGAAAGGCTTTAGACCACTTCTTTCTTTCCTTTTTTTAAGCAAGATGACAGTCTTTCTCTGGCAACATTAAAACAATGCTGTTATTTTTCCAGATTGGGATATTGCCATGTAAGAAATATAAGTGTTTCCCTACATTTATAAAAATGCAATAGAAACACTAAACAAAACTATAAAATTGAGAATGCTGCGAATGTTATCTGTTGCAATCGCAATCTGTGTATTTTTCTTGTCTTTCTTCTTTATTTTTGTTTAAGGAACCATTTCATGAACCAATCCCCAGTGCCAGATCAAAACAATGGAAATAGCATAAAAAGAGCAGCCAAGAACAGTCATAAACACTCAAAACTTAATCCAATTTTTTTTACTACTGGTTCTGTGGGTGTGGCTTGGTGGGCGTGGCTTGGTGGGTGTGGCAGGGGAAGGATACTGCAAAATCCCCATTTGCACCCCACTCTGGAGCCAGCCAGAGGTGGTATTTGCCAGTTTTCTGAACTGCTCAAAATTTCCGCTACCGATTCTCCAGAACCTGTCAGAACCTGCTGGATTTCAGCCGTGCTTTATAGGCTTACCCATACTATCAAGGCCATGGGTTTGATAGCAAACCTAGGTTTTTAGGGCCTTATGAAAGGACAGCAAGCTTGGAGCAAGTTTGGTTTCTTGGGGAGGGTGGGGCATAAGATTCCAAAAGAAGGTCCAAAGCAGGATCTTGGGTCCTGACAGGTGACATTCTCTAATGGATGGAACCTGGAGGATGCTTCCCCTGCCTATCTAACGGGAAGTGGAAAGACAGTCCCTTAAAAAAAATATGCCCTAAAACATTTCCTGTACCTTTTCTTTAACACAGTCAAGAGGAACTTTTGCAACAATTAATTCAAATTCTCTTGTCATGTTGCATATTCTTGCCAAATTAAAATTTCTTCTGTTTTCTCCTCATACTGAATACATTTTTGCCTGCTTCAGAGTAATATTATTCATCTAAAGAATAATGATTTTCATTTTTTTTCTGCCTTGCCCCTTCTCATTTACTTTGATGCCAAGCCATCAAAAATAATTGCTACCTAATTTGGGGGCTTGTGGATGGGGGAATTCCTTGTCAAATTTCACATGGTTGAACTATACCACTTACTGGTATCTTGCTTCTTGGGAAAACTTTCTCATTTGTTCATTTGACTTTTCTCTTTTCCATATTACAGCCATGTTATGTTAGAGATAGAAAGAAATTAGGTGAAAGGCAAGCAAACTGTAGGCGGTTCTAATGATAGGCAAAGCAAAATACAGCTTCTCTTGGACAGGAAGAGCTGGAGATAAGACAAATACTGTGGCATAGGTAACTTACTTGATACATGCAGCCTGCTTGTTTTGGAGCTCAGTTATCACTTCCTACTTCTTTCCATAATATCAAGGACTGATTGCCAAAACAGTCACCTTCTTTTAAAAAAGTTGAGTGTTGCTATACTCAGAGACATGTTAATAGCAGGAAAATCTACGCAAAAAGAGTCCTATATACTGAACTGTAGTATTGAATTGTGCTTAACAAACCAAAACAGTTCCGTCATTCCATGGAGTTTATTTATTTGAGCTATAAAATAACTTTTTATTTCTGCCCACTTCTGATGCTGTTTAACACACACAAACACAAACACACACACACACACACATGTTTGTGTCATGATTTCACTTAGCAGTCAGTTCACTAAACACCCAAATTGCTGGACCCAATTGTAATTACTAAACAAGGAGTATTATGAAAAACATTTTTTTTAAAAAAAGGAATGCATAAACTCAATATCTGGTTTGAAGAACAAGCCAGAGTATGATGATTCAGAACATCTTCCCTGTTCACAGAGTAATTCCTGCAGAAAATTCATACATACAGAAATCTAGAAATCTCTCTAGTTCAGCATTGTGTCCTTACAGTGGCCAAATCCATGTGCATTGGAAGTCCATAAGCAGAGCAAATGTATTCTCCCGTTCATGTATCCCAATGACTAATATATAGAATTATACTCCAGAGGCAATTATCAACCCTCAAGATTAACATTTACCACATTTTATCTGTACACTGCCCAGAGACCCACTCTGAGGGAGAGAGGTAGTTTCTAAATAAAATAAAATCTTCCATTAAGACATCTCTTTCCTATGTTGCCCAGAGCTGTTGTGTGTAATGATCATTAGCTTTTGCTTTGGTAACAAATTTCCTAGTCTAACTACATTTTATTTTATCTATACTGAATCCCCCACCATTCAGTTTCATTAAACTGCTTTCCCATCCAAAAATAATAAGTTAAATTCAGGATGCTCTTAAAAATCTTATTTAGTATGTCACATGTAATTTCACATATCAGAATGATTGCAAGAGAGTGAAAGAAAAAGAAGAAATTTGTTAGTGTCTAGGAAACATTTCTAAAGTCAGACATTTCAGCTTTGTGGTTTTGAATATTTTTGTGATCTTCTCAAAAGAGAGGACAGATGTAGGTCAGTAACCTTAACAGTAACAATACAAAACTGTTCAATATCAGATTGTTGTAGATAAACAGAAAAAGTTGCTAGTTGTATGTATTCAGTATATCTACAAGGCTGAAGTTCTTACAAAGCTCTACTGGAATTTTCACCATTAATTCAAGTCATACAATACAGTTTGCATGACCTACTTACTTGAAGGTCAGATAAAATGTTATTTCACATAGTCTAATTTAGAAAGGGTTGGATTTCCTCTCATTTTATATACTTGCCCTGTCAGTGCTGGTGGGAGTGGTCTTGGTGATTCCTAGGTTGCTAGGAAGAACAAAAAAATACAAATGAAACAGTGAAACAATGAAAAATTATAAGGAATTATTTGGAAACAAAAAGACCAGCAAAGAGAAAACCACTCAGTCACTAACACTGGCAAGGTAAGCTACTATATATAAAATACACCCCAAGCTCATTTAAACTGATGATGTTATCTAGTTAGGTAATGAAACTGGACAAAAATAACCAAGCTCAGAGAGCATGAAGGAAACCACAGTTCAATTCTGAGCCAGGGTGAAATCCAGCAGCTTCTGACAGGTTCTGGAGAACTGGTAGCAGAAATTTTGAGCAGTTTAGAGAACTGGTAGCAGAAATTGTGAGAAGTTCAGAGAACCGGCAAATACCACCTCTGGCTGGCCCCAGAGTGGGGTGAGAATGGAGATTTTGCAGTATCCTTCCCCTACCATGCCCACCAAGCCACGCCCACAAAACCAGTAGTAAAAAAAATTGGATTTCACCAGTGATCTGAGCTATAAATATTTTCTTCACAATTCACACAAATAAGAACATACATTACTGTTGTGATATAGTTGACAAAATGTATATTTGAACTCTTTGTTTTCATGTTTGGTTTGTATGTTTTATTATCACTAGTTTTGTTTTGTGTGTACTTTTAAACAAATAAAAATTTATTTAAAATTTTAAAAAAAATATTTTCTTCATACTTAGTAGTTAGTATGTTTTCTACGACATTATATTTTCTTGTGTCAAGGTTTAAATAACATCAATTGCTTTCTATTTCATGGCCTGTAAAGATTTGGTTTTTTACAACAACACTTAATAATTATCCTGTGAGACACAAGATACCACTTAGCATCTAAATCATGTCAATTGTAGTATTAAAGAAGTGCAATTCTGGACAAAAAAAATGACACTATAAAAATGATCCATTATGGTGTCCATTTATTTCTTCTAGGTATACTTCAAGATTAAATCTGTTCAATTTCTAAATGAAACAAGAATTTTAGTTAACTACTTTATATCCCACAGTTTTTTCAGTAAGCTCAAGCCTACTATTTACTTTCAGATTGTTCTTTTAGAACAGAATACGTGTTATTAACTATGCATCATCAAGAGCATACATCGGGATGAAATGTTCCCGTTCGGACCGGATCACCGATAGCTGGTAGCAAAAATGCCTGTCCCCCCCCCATGTCCAGTTGAGCCGCGCAATCATCAGAGCCTTTTTTAAAATTATTTTTAAAAGCATTTTTTCTACAACCTCTTTGGCCGAAAAAATGCTTTAAAAAAAAAAAGCAAGCCTCTGATGATCACATGGCTCAGCTGGGATCATCAGAGGCTTTTAAAAGCATTTTTTCTACAACCTCTTCGGCTGAAGAGGTTATAGAAAAAAGGGTTTTAAAAGTAAAAACAAAAAAAAAGTTGGTCATGCCCACTCAGTTATATTACCACCACCACCACCAAGCCACACCCACAGAACTGGTAGTAACAAATTTTACATTTCACCACTGGCATACATTCTTCAATAAAAATGTAGAGGAGTTTGATATTGATGAAATGGAATTCATATCTATTAAAACAATGGTGGGCAACCAAGAATCTTAGGATACATGCAGATTTCAAGCTTCTAATTTTCACCTCCCAAGGTTTACTTTGATTACTATTGTATAAAATTATGGCACAACTTCTCACCATTTCAAGCCTGTAAAAGTTTAAACATATATAAATTGTAATGTAACAGCTCAGATGAAGAGCTCAACAGATTTTTAAAAATTAATCCTAAAAAAATCCCGTTGCATTCACCAGATTACCCCCAAACCACTTCATGCCATCGTCCTAGGTGCCTCCTCATCCTTGTTTCTAACTTTTAACTGAAAACACTTGTAATGGTTTCCAACCCTGAATTTAAGTAGGTATGCTCTTTATCCTTGGCTACCATATTTTTTAAAAAATAGAAGAGAGTTAAAGACCTAGATAGAGTGATAATGAATATACATTGTGGGATAAATAAAAAACTATTATATAAAAACAATATAAAACTGAAAATTCTGGGAACTACTGGATTTTATGAAAACTGCTAGATTGAGGAGGACTGAATTATACTCTCATAAACTTCCAAGCTTATGACAGGATGAATACATATGAATATTTATTTAAAAATTAAAATGTGTGTATTTATTTATACATACAGCTTTGTAGCTTTGTATATTATTATTATTGTTGTTGTTGTTATTATTATTATCATTATTATTATTATTATATGCCGCCCTTCTCTGGAGATTCAGGGCAGCTTACAATGCGTTAAGCAATAGCCTTCATACTTTTGTATATTTTATACAAAGTCAGCTTATTGCCCCCACAATCTGGGTCCTCATTTTACCCACTTTAGAAAGGATGGAAGGCTGAGTCAACCTTGAGCCTGGTGAGAATTGAACTCGCAGTAATTGCAGACAGCTGGATGTTAAATGCTGCCTTAGTAGGAAGCATTAGCCTTCTACACCACTCAGGCTCCTATAATATACAAAGCTACAAAATGTAGCTTTGTATTATACATACAGCTTTGTAATTTTGTATAATATAAACAAATGAAGTGATACAAAGTTATAATGAGGCGCATCATCAAAATTTTGGTGAATAAGATTCTCCCCAAGTACAGCCCTTATGTACTTATGCAAAAGAGTGTATCTTCCATCATCAGCCAGAATATGTGGTTTTATGTGGAATGAAAATTTAACTCTGTATTTCCCTAGCAATCCCACATACCTTGGCCCTCCAGCCATGAGAACCATAATGTTTACCCAGTATTAAATCAGATTTTATTCAGGAGGAATGTGTTGGGAAAACAAAGGTATTGATTAATGCTACCAGGACAGGCCAGTCATACGTATAAGCAAGAAAAATGAAGAGCTCAGTTTCTCGCCTTTAATATTAAAACATGCAAGTTCAAAACTTGTACTAAAGTTTAGGAACCATGAACATAATGGAGAACAAGACTGTTTGTTCAAACACCTGAATATGCAAAAAGAAATGCAGAAATATTCAAGCTGAGAAAAGAGCTTCAAAAAAAGAAGCAAAGAGAAGCATTGAAGAAAAGACATAGATACGTAGAGAAGAACCAGGAAAAGGAATCCTGGACTTTTAAAATGTAGTGAAAGATATATGCATACATACATACATACATACATACATACATACATACATACATACACACACACACACACACACACAAATGCACAGAGAGAGAGAGAGAGAGAGAGAGAGAGAAAGGAAGGAAGAGAGAGAGAGAGACAGAGAGAGAGAGAGAGAGAGAGAGACTACTGTTTCCTGGACCATTTTCTGATCACTTGCATTAGTAATATTGATGGGGTTTTGCAATTATTTTTAGTCAGGAAAATCCTACAAACTGATGCTTTAATAAGAAAGGTAGACAATCTGCAACAATATTGTCTAGATTTATTAAAATCACTAAGTGCACAATTTATGGGTTGGAGGAGGCTTGTGCAGAATCATTTTCTTGTTTTATAATGATCAAAATATTTGTAACCCAAGGATATTATTATTTCTAGCACCACTTAGAAGAAATGAGTAATTTCTGCACTTTATATTTATTGTATTACAGAAAGTATAAATAATACATATATGAAATCATGCCCTGAGTATATCTGATAAAAAGTATATAGCAAGAAATATATATAATATGTATTATTTTTCCAAGAAATACATGTTACATATGACTCCTCCTATTTACTTAAAACTACTGGATCTAGGCTTATGATCAACTAAATGTGGAGCACTTGTACACAGATTTCATTCAATTATTACAAAAGTTGAATGTAAAAGCCTACATGATATTTTTTCCTATCACAATCATTATAATCATCTAACTGGAACTTAATACAGTTGTATTAGTTGTATCTTCTGGAATCTGGTATCCTGAGCTTTAAGAACATTAATACTTTTTGTCTTGGGCTAAATGACATTATTAATTCATCTAGCTATGTATCATTTCTGCTTTCTGGAAGCAGCTCTCCAGATTTTCAGGCGAGAGTTCTCAGATCTACTTATAAATGCCATGGATTGAACCAGGCAAAGCTTCACTATATCACTTATTTATGGTCCTGCTCTTTGAAGGAGTCAGTCTGTCTTCATGGAATTCAAGATGGCTGGCAACATTTGTTGACACTTATCTTCTGTGTTCTTACATTTTCAGGTCTTTGTAGTGTGTAGAGTCTGTTAAGCACTTTGCCAGCTTTCTCAGAACAAAAGAAATACTTTGCAAGAATCATTTTAGCAAGAATTATTGAGATGAAGGATACAAGAATTTCAGCAACTGAACTATTCTCCATTTAGAACCCATTAAGTAGGTCTCTGTGTACTTAACTTTTTACTTTCTTTTAACAGCCTTCCTGTGAGATGTAGAGAGGCAGGTCTTTTCATTTATTATGGAGAAGTGTGCAACTGGCTATTTACAAAATTGTCTCTGAATCATATTTGTCTGGGAACCAACCAGTGGTGGATTGCCCCCGGTTTGCACCGGTTCTATAGAACTGGTAGTAAAACCGGCGGGAGGCTCCACCCACTAACCCCAACATCACTAAAATGTTTCTGCGCATGCGCAGAAGAGCATGCGCATGTGTGAGCGAAGCGAGCACACGCGTGCAGCCCTGCTGCAAACCGGTAGTAAAGGTAAGTAGAACCCACCCCTGAAACCAACCATTACCGATAACTGCTTGATCAGAGCTTACATTGAGATATAAAAAGAAAAGCTTAAGCTGTAATACAGCCTATCCCCATTTGTTACTCTTCAGATCCATTGGACAACTCCTACCATTTCCATTATTGGTTTTGTAATTCTAATAGAAACATATTGTTCTGGCTTGGAACCAGAATCTTATAGGAACTGTAGTCAAACACATTTGGAGGGCAAAAGATGAGGGTTGTCTAACATAAACCATAGATCATGATTGCTGTATCACACAATTTTCAGCTCTTTTTAAAAAAATAACAAGCAAAATCTTTACTCACTTTCAGACCCATTGATACAATAATATAAGTGATACAATTTTTTTTTAAAAAAAAGAGGTGCACATTGTGGTGTAATAGCATGACATTCATTTTTCATTTTGCTGAAAGCATTGGATCCTGAAGATACCTCCTGCTTGGCTCAAGACTCACAATGACACTTTGCTAGACAAGAATCTTCATTGCAGACAAGAATAAAGGCATATATAGCAGTTGATCATCTGTTACTAGTGCCAAAATGGAAGTGGCATTCATAGGGAGCTTTAGCCTTAAACCTGAAGTTTCTTCCCCCACACATCTGAATTAATAGCAATAGCACTTAGACTTATATACAGCTTCACAGTGATTTACAGCCTTCTCTAAGGCTTACAGAGTCAGCAAATTGCCCCCAACAATCTGGGTCCTCATTTTATCGACCTTGAAAGGATGGAAGGCTGAGTCAACATTGAGCAGTTGGCAGAATGAGCCTGGAATACTGCATTCTAACCACTGTGCCTCCACAGCTCTTAATGGATACATAGAAGTTCTAAAGCTGAGCAGTTGATGTATATTTGTATAACAGCTACTGTATCTCTGGCCTGGATACCACTGATTCCCATCTTATCCATTTTACCCATCCTGCATATACAAAAGTTCAGTGGAGGGCAAGATGTGGAAATGATGTTGCCTTTTAATCAGCACTCTTGGACATACACATTAGATCTGCATCTGCAAATCCCACATACTGAACTAATATGCCCAAGGTATACATGAGACACAATGCTGAGTGGCTAAGACACTGAGCTTGTTGATCGAAAGGTTGCAGTTCAGCGGTTCGAATCCCTAGTGCCACATAACAGGGTGAGCTCCCATTACTAGTTCCAGCTTCTGCAAACCTAGCAGTTCGAAAGCACGTAAAAAATGTAAGTAGAAAATAGGGACCATCTTTGGTGGGAAGGTAACAGCATTCCGTGCACCTTTGGCATTTAGTCATGCTGGACACATGACCACGGAGTTGTCTTTGGACAGCTCTGGCTCTTCAGCTTTGAAACAGAGATAAGCACCGCTCCCCCCCCCAAGTCAGGAACAACTAGCACATATGTGCGAGAGGAATCTTTACTTTATTAACATTAAGCTGGTTAAGAACTTTTAGGAGTATGAGAAATGCTGCCAACAGCTATCATGTCTCAGATAATGAATAAAGAAGCAAATAAAAATCAATACATTTCAGAAAATGTCCCTAATAAACAGTTCCATCCAGATCAAATGAATAGAGGCAGCTGGGCAGCTTAGGAATGAAGTTCCTAAGAAATGTATCCTCTATATCAGAGCTGTCAAACTCGCAGCCTGCCGACCAGATGCGTCACGCACTGGCCACGCCCAGTTTAGCAAAGGGAAAAAAAGTCACGATACATCATGTGACGCCATCATGGTGATGCGAGTTGGACACCCCTGCTCTATATGAAGAGTTTGTACCTGGCTATTCTGAAATCCTGAAAAGGGAAGAAGAAGAAATCAAAATATTTTAATAGATGGGACCCTGTTTTTTTTAAAACTGAAGTTGAATATGTAGGAGTCTGCAATTGTGACCTGCAATATGTGCTTCATGTTTCTGTTCCTGCCTGAAAACAACTTGGCATAAATGAAAACTCTGAAGGACCTAAGAGACATAATTATGTACTTCAGGAGTGTTTAAGAGGCTGAAATGAATCCTCTTAAAATCATTCAGTCAAAAATCAGAAAGAACTTCTGATTATAAAGAGCTTTAAAATGACATGGTTTTCATTGTCTATATATTATTTCTTAGAGTATTAAAAAGGCAAATATGATTTAATCGTGATACTGGAGCCCCAGTGAGATGGTAGGAAAGGAGCAACTAAAACATAATTTGTTCAAAAGGAACATTGGCAATAAAAAGGAAGGAATTACACAGTGTGTTAAAAATATGCATTTCAGCTCAGAAATGCTAATGAGTGAATCTGGCAATAATGCATACTACAACTAACAAGAGCAGTACTTTTGTTAACATCTACTGAAGCAAATGGAACATGTGGATAAAGTTGTCCAACATCAGTTTTTTTCAAAGATGCATGACATTATTTTTATGTAACTTATCCTGTATTACAGCATTTTAAGTATCTTGACATATATTATGAAATAAATTGCCAGTCATGCTCTTTCCAGGAAATTCCTGACTGATCTTGCAACAATTTATTCTTTGATACCCGGAAATCAAAGTTAAAAACTCTTTTCAGAGAATAAAACAAAAAAAAACAACAATTATCTACTTTGAAACAAAGTAGTAATTACAGGAAGTCAGCATGCATTTCTTAAGAACAAATGTTACTGGCAGAAGACTATATTTGTAGCTTGGGTGGGGGGGGGTGTAAACTGTGGGATTCTTGGTGTTTTCTCAGCTTGGTTTTCTTCCAGATATTTGATAACCAAACTAAGTAACATCATTGGTTCTAGAAGGAGTGGGTTATTTTTATACTTGTGGCTTGCCAAAAAAGCAAGAGAATTCTTGGAGGTCTGGCACTCAGATAAATGGACCATAGGCACCAGGTACCAGGTAACCAGGCACATAGAGTTAAACAATATCTACATACCACTCAAAAGAGACAATCAAAAGGAACCAAAAAAACAGCTCCTCACCAGCAATCAACATAAATATGAGCAGACATTGACACCAATGATAGCCCAACGATCAAGAACTACCAATGCAGACAAACAAGCTAACAGTAAACAACAGTCTAGTCAAGGAACTATCAGGAATACTCTCACCAAACTGACAGAGCAAGCCAAAAGTATATAAAAATAAGAGTAAACCCCACACCATTCTAGCACTATGTTACCTAGTTTGGTAGTAAAATATCTGCAAGAAAACCATCATGAGCACCAAGGACCTCATAGAACAAATGTTGCCAATCTTATTTCTTTTTTTATAACTTAACTCCAGCAAACAAATTGACAAAGTACTGCTTGGCATGCCCAATTAGCAACAGTAGTTGGCAGGGCAATTAAATGGATACATAGTTTGAAAATCAAACTAAAAGTGCTCATCAATGGTTCTTTATCATATTAAAGTAAAAACAAGCTTCTTCAAAGATCAGTCCTTGGTCTTCTGCTTTTAAATATTCTTACTAATGGTTTGGAAAAAATGTTATCAAGTTTGCAAGATGACTCAAAGGTGGTTGGGATGGTTAATATCTTTTAAAACAGAAATAAAATGCAAAATGATCTTACTAGGTTAGCACAAGAAGCTGAAGGCAATTCATAAATTTAGAATGGGAAAATACCTGTTAATGATATTAATGAAGATAATAAAAATAAGAAAGAGGTGAGCCACATTTATGAAAAAGTACAAAACATATTTAATTTAAAAAAAGGACAAGCTATAAAACTTTTAAACATGGGAGCTGGAATCCGAATGGGACTGTGCATACTCAGTGGACTTTAAGACTGAAGAATGTTAAATGTCAGCTAGAAGAGAAAAACTGAAAAACTGGGCAGAAAGAACATGCTGATTAGTCTAAGTTGCTCTGTCCTGATTATTTTATTCAATTTTCCATTTGGAGACAAAGTATCATGGATGGAGCAGGGGATGTAAGGATAAACAGCGATCTTTTGCTCTAGATCCCAGTTGTCATGTATAACACTGAATATTCTTTTTGATGCTTTCTGATTTAATGTACTGAGTTCAGTGACAAAAGCATCAGAGATGAATGCAGCACTGCATATGATTAACACTAACAATGTATTACTAATAATAAATATTTCATAAATGCTGTCCACATGCTACACATTGTGAGAAGACTAGAATCAAAATCAACCAGGCAGTCTCATAGTCCTGGCTGAAAAGGGTGTTCTGTAGAAGCTGGCTTGGTAATTTATGGCTGATATTATTGCTCCAGTGTGCTTCAGCTACCAAAAAAGCCAACACAGTCCTAGGCTGCATTAACAGACTTACAGAATCAAGATCACGCGAAGTGTTAGTACCATTTTATAATGGCCTGATAAGCTCACACTGTGATGACCTGGGACAAGGCACAGAGGCAACACAGCCAGCTGATAGTTCAAACTCCCCTTTATTGCTCCAACTTTTCCCAAACGCTCCTTCATGGCAAGGAGCAAAGCATTCACACACACACACGCATACACACACCTGGGGTGAAATGCTCCCGGTTCAGACCGGATTGCCCGATCTGGTAGTGATGGAGGTGGGTGGTTCGGAGAACTGGTAGCAAAAATCCCTGCCCCACCCCCACCCCCCATTGCCCAGCTGAGCCGCACAATCATCAGAGGATTTTTTTTAATTTTTAAAAGCATTTTTTCTACAACCTCTTTGGCCGAAGAGGTTATCGAAAAAATGGTTTTAAAAGGAAAAAAAACCTCTGCTAGTCAGGCAAGTCAGCTGGGATCGTCAGAGGCTTTTATAAAAAAAAAAAAAGCAAGGAATAAAGCAATAAGTCCAGCAAACTCCAGACGTTGGCAACAGCACACAAAACTCCATGAATTCAGCATTTGTTCCTGACAAACGCCCCTCCCCACAGCATCTCCTTAAATCTCAGTCCCCAGGTGTGCCTTGTGAAGAGGGGGGGGCATTCTCCTCCCGAGTCGTTGGGTCAGCCTGTGCTGTTCCTGCCTCCTCTCCACGCTCCATGCTTGGGGATCGGGAAGGGCGGTCCTTGCTCATTGCCTGAGCTCCATCATTCCACATCTCCACTGCCTGCCCTCTCTCGGTTATCCTGTCCCCATTCTTCCCTGCTGGCAAGCTGCCCCAAGTCCAAGAGGCCCAGGGCTGCCTTGTCCCGCTCCTCCACAAGTTCCCCAAAACCAACAAGCTGCCCCGTCAACCTCTGTCGGCTCCAGCTCTGGCTCGTCCTCCTCCACAGATTCAGGCTCCGACAGGAGCATATAACACACCCTTGGAATATTGGCAGTTTTGGTTGCCATGACATAAAAAAGATATTGAGACTCTAGAAAAAGTGCAGAGAAGAGCAACAAAGATGATTAAGGGACTGAAGGCTAAAACATATGAAGAATGGTTGAAGGAATTGGGTATATCCAGTTTAATGAAAAGAAGGACTAGGGGTGACCTGATACCAGTATTCAAATAGCCTCCTATCTAAGGGGGTGCCACAAAGAAGAGGGATCAAGCTATTTTCTATGGTACCTGAAGGCAAGACAAGAAGCAATGGATGGAAACTAATCAAGGAGAGAACCAACCTAGCACTAAATTGAAATTTCCTGACAGTTAGAACAATTAATCCATGGAATAACTTGCCTCCAGAAGTTGTGCTCCAACACTGGAAGTTTTTAAGAAGTGATTGGACAACCATTTGTCTGAAATGTTATAGGATTTCCTGTTAGAGGACTAAAAGATCTCCAAAGTTCCTTCCAACTCTTTTATTCTCTATTAAATATCTAGAATGGAATAACTAATATTCCATTAGTTGTATACAGAGCAATATGTGGGAGGAACAGAGTAAATGCAGAGTAATATGTGCTATGTGAGGGGAATAGATGGACTTTAATCAGCTGTAATAATTCTTTTCATCAGTATGTTAAAATCAGAAAGGCACATGGAAAAGGAGTTTAAATAAGGCTCAGTCAAAACACCCTCTAAAGCACTTTTCAAACAACCCCAGCCAAGCTCACAAAGTTGTTGTGGGTATAAAACCAGAAGAGAAATGAGCATGTACCTTGAGCTCTGATGGAAAGATGGCCTTCAAATAAAATAAATTATCAGATAAACAATAAAAGAACAGATGTATTTTAGTCAAGAGTACTGACTAAAATACAAAACATTGCATATGATTAATACTAGAATCTAGCTTATTGCTATTGAATATTTTGGCCCCATCTCCCACTTCGTTTAGTCTATTTTATGTTTTTAATTAGTCTAAGAAATTATCACATGCCTCTCTGACTGTAGTGTTATTAAGTATGTTAACTCAGTAGGAGTAGTTAATATAGCAAGAATATTGTGAAATACTGATGACTGTGCTGAAATCTATCATCTATTTTCTGTGTTACTACTACACATCTCCTCTCATTGAGCAGCATTTCTGGCTGCTTTCTCAGGTCTGGAAAAAGTCCTATGGAATTTTGGGAAAAATAATAATAATAATAATAATAATAATAATAATAATAATAATAATAATAATA
>WNWU01000003.1:25740248-25901947 GCA_012654045.1 Ptyas mucosa | reverse complement strand
ATATATATATATATATATATTGAACTAATGTGCACTCTTTGAATATGCAGGCAAGTTGTAGGTTCTGTCACAAAATGTTTTTCACCTGAAATAAGCCAGCACAAAATATCCATTTAGCAGATGGCAAACCAGTGATGCTGATCTCCATTATCCCTTAGCTTTCTTCCAGGATGCTTCCTACTGTCTTAGCTTACCTCTGTCTTCCTGGTTTTGGCCAGAGACACATTCTTCCCAAAAAACATTGAACTGCAGCCACCCCTTGTTTCATAATAATCCCTGGAATCTGTGTGAGGCTCAGAAGCATTTTTGTAAAACCGAAACAGCTGGAGACTGGTACTTTATTTTTGAAGCTCCTCATAAACTGTGTATTTAGAAAAAAATAAATGATAGCCTTCCAGAATCATTGGAGGTTGGAGAGAATGCAAATTAACAGATGATGATGATTGATGGTGGTGGTGGTGGTGATGATAATGACGATGAGGTTGATGATGGTGATGATGATGGGACAGCAAATCTACCTCATGCAGAGAGGGTTTTCACAGACATGATGTAAGCACAAACTATGCTAACTCCATTCCTCCTCATTGTTTTATCCCTGCCTGGATAACTTCTATGGTGCCTTTATCTACTTGTGGAGGTTTTCCACATGACAAATAAATCAGAAGTGAAATGATAGAGATTGTAGCAAATCCACAAATACTTCAATATTGATCAACATTTGGCTGATCTAAACTAAAGACATGCAAAAATGGCAGTGTACTATCAGTTACAAGGTGCTTCCTATTTTTCTTCACACTTGAGGATAACTAGGGAAAGGCTTAAGTTTTTGCTCTAAATTATATTGCAACTGTTTTTTCTACTTGTTCTAACTCTCAAAAACCAAGTATATTGAATGATAAAGAACCTGCATATTTTAGTCACTTGCTGTACTAATTTTAGCAATATGTCATTTGCGGTAACAATATACCGTATATACTCGAATATAAGCCGAGTTTTTCAGCCCGTTTTTCAGGGTGAAATACCCCCCCCAGCTTATATTCGGGTCACAAAAAAATGCCTTTTTCCCTGCAACCGTTTTGGCTCCCGGGGTTGCAGGGCGGCTTGCTAAAGCCAAAATGGGGTGTGGGGGGATGCGGCGCCCCTCCCCCGCGCCCCTTTTTGGCTGTAGGGGTCAGGGAGGCTTGCGCCGGCAGCGCCTTCTGCTCCTCTTTTGCCCCTCAGCGGCTCCCAGCAACTGAGCAGAGAGGCGGCTGATGCCTAATGAGTGGAAGCCAAAGCGCCGCTGCGGCATGTTGCTGGGAGTTGCTGGGAGCCGCTGAGGCGCAAAAGAGGAGCAGAAGGTGCTGCCGGCGAGCGAGCGAGCAGCCAGCCATGCCGGGGGCGCTTTGGCCGCCAGGCCCGCCCGCCGCGGCTGGAGCTCGCCACTCACCGAATTTGGCCTCGGTCGCAGCCGCGGCTCCAGTGCTGAAGAGGGGTCGGTGCCGGGCGACGAAGAAGAGCAGAAACAGCTGCTGCCAGGCAAGTGGGAGCCGAGCGACCCCATGGTCATGCGTGGCCCATGGCAAGTGCCCGCAGCTGCCTGGTACTGGCCCTGAACACCAGCGCCATCCCTCACCCGCCTCAGCTCCCTGCTCTTTCCTTCCCCCCCACAGGCGCCTCCTCCCTTTCCTCGCCCCGAACGGCCAGTGGGCAAGGCTGCTCCGGTCGCCGTGAAGCTGCCCGAAGCGTTCCTTTCCGAGGGGCTTCTTGGCACCCGTGCCTCAAATTCAGTTCAGCTGGGGGAGGGAAGCAGGGAGTTGAGGCGGGGTGGGAGACCTGCGCCCCTCTCCCTCTCCCACATTGGAAAGGAACTTTCCGCTTCAGCTCCCCGCTTCCGAGAAGCCCCTCAAAAAGGAATGCTTCGGGCAGCCTCGCCCGCCAGCCGTTCGGGGCGAGGAAAGGAAGGAGGAAAAAAAGGGGCGAGAAAAAAGTTTCCCAAAGTTTCTTTTTCAGTGAACGCTTCCCCTAACCCTAACCCCGCCTGCTGCCTGGGAGTTGCTGGGAGTTGTTCCGAGCGCAGAGGGGAAGCGTTCGCTGAAAAAGAATGGGGTGAGAAAAAAGTTTCCCAAAGTTTTAACAGGCGAGAAAGCTGAGAAAGGGTGAGAGCCTCCGCTGGAAGAGCAAGGGAGATACTAACTCCGTGCTCGGAGCAACTCCCAGCAACTCCCAGCAACATCCAGTCACCCTTTTTTCTCGCCCCGTTCTTTCTCGCTCAGTCCCCTGACCGAAACAAGAGAAGGCAGCAGGCGGGGTTAGGGTTAGGGGAAGCGTTCGCTGAAAAAGAAACTTTGGGAAACTTTTTTCTCGCCCCTTTTTTTCCTCCTCCCTTTCCTTGTCCCGAACGGCCAGCGGGCGAGGCTGCCCAAAGCGTTACTTTCCGAGGGGCTTCTCAGAAGCGGGGAGCTGAAGTGGAAAGTTCCTTTCCGATGTGGGAGAGGGAGAGGGGCGCAGGTCCCCCACCCCGCCTCAACTCCCCGCTTCCCTCCCCCAGCTGAACTGAATTTGAGGCGCGGGTGCCGAGAAGCCCCTTGGAAAGGAACGCTTTGGGCAGCCTCGCCCGCCG
This sequence comes from Ptyas mucosa, assembly GCA_012654045.1. Classification (NCBI taxonomy): domain Eukaryota; kingdom Metazoa; phylum Chordata; class Lepidosauria; order Squamata; family Colubridae; genus Ptyas; species Ptyas mucosa. The sequence continues at coordinate 25,899,345 of WNWU01000003.1, read as the reverse complement.
GCCGTTCGGGGCGAGGAAAGGGAGGAGAAAAAAAAGGGGGCGAGAAAAAAGTTTCTCAAAGTTTCTTTTTCAGCGAACGCTTCCCCTCTCGCCCCCCCGCCCTCTGGCCTCTGGCTTTCCCCCCCACACTCAGCCTTCCCCCCCCTCCGCACGTTCATGCACACATACACGCTCTCCGACACACGCAGCCACACACCTGCACATAGACGGCTGGGCTAGCCAGCACTAAGCAGAGTCAGATGTTCTCCGGAGCTGAGCAGATCTGCAAGGGAATCTGCTTTGGGATCCCCTCGGGCTGTTCCTGTCACTTTCTATAACTAAAACTTGGGGGGTGGGGAAGTCCCTGCTGGGATGAAGGAAAGAAAAGAAGGAAGGAAAAGATGAAGGAAAGAAGGAAGAAGGAAAGAAGGAAAGAAGGAAGGAAAGAAGGAACGAAGGAAGAAAGAAAGAAGGAAGGAAAGAAGAAAGATTTCTTTCGTTCTTCTTTCGTTCTTTCGCCTTCCTGCCTTCCTTCCCCTTCTTCCCTTCTTCCCAACAAGGACTCTCCCCTACTCCCCAAAGTTTTTAGTTGGCTTCAAAGAATTCAACAGCTGGAATGCAAGCGGAGGGGAGGGGAGAGAGAAAGAGAGAATGAGAGAGTCAGAGTGGGGGAGAGAGACAGAAAGAGGTGGAGAGAAAAAGAGAGAATGAGAAAGAGTGGGAGTGACAAGAGAGGGCAAAAATGTAAAATGTGAGGACAGTCGTAAGTTTGAGGATTGGTCACAAGTGCGAGGACCAGTCAAAAATTACTTTTTCAGCCCTCTGAGTAGTCCATATGCACAAAAGGACTACCCAGAGGGCTGAAAAAGATGATTTCTGACAGGTCCTCGCACTTTTGACCGGTCTTCACACTTATGACTGGTCATCATTTATGCCCATTGTAGCATTTTTAACAACCATGTCACTCATTTCACAACTGCTTCTCTTCACCATGGTGACAAGATAGGGCAAAAACGTAAAATGTGAGGACAGTCGTAAGTTCGAGGACTGGTCACTAATGCGAGGACCAGTCAAAAATTACTTTTTCAGCCCTCTGAGTAGTCCATATGCACAAAAGGACTACCCAGAGGGCTGAAAAAGGTGATTTCTGACAGGTCCTCGCACTTTTGACTGGTCTTTTTTTTATTTTGAAATTTAACAGTAGCCGCTGCATTTCCCACCCTTGGCTTATACTCGAGTCAATAAGTTTTCCCACTTTTTGGGGGTAAAATTGGGGGGGGGTCGGCTTATATTCGGGTCGGCTTATACTCGAGTATATACGGTACTTCATATATTACAAGTACATTTTCCCTTCAAAATTTAATACATCTTGCTCATGTCTTTTCATTTCTTAGATCAGAAGTAGCTTGGTTTTGAGTCTCTGGTGTCAAACTTGTGTCCATTGTTTTATTTACAACTTTTGATCTGTTTGTCTTGAGTAGAATCCAGAGAGCATTGCTAGCAAATGGTAACATATATAACACGTTAAGAACATGTGAAAGTTCTTCCAATATTGAATCCTATGATTATGCAGTTGGTGTAAATATAGTGGCAAGGCTGATATCTGGGTTTGTTATAACCAACCTGAAAAAAATTCTCACAAGCAACAAGAAACAAAACCAGGCTCTGCAGTAATATAAATTGAAAAGTACTTGTAATCTATCTGCATAACTACCCTGTCCTCCATCTTTTCTCCTCTCCTCAATATCCCAATTAAAATCTTAGATCAGTTTAGCTATCCATAGATGAAATGAGCTGTATCTCTCAAAGGCTTTCGGGGTTAATAAAATCTGTCACTCTGAAAAGGAGCTTACTAGAATCCTCCTGATTTTTGGTCATCGCAGAGTAACATAGTTTTTTTTAGACTTTGTATTTATAAAATTGGAAATCCTGTATTCTTACCATCATTGATATTACAAAGGAATATTATGTGTCCATTTTGTGTCAATGTTCTATCAGCATCTTTGCTGGACAACATTTAATGAGTGGATATATTAGTTTATCCCTTTACCCAAAATTAAATGAGTAGCTGGAGACAGAAAGTCTGAGACAATTATAATAATAAACTTAGAACATCAAAATTGTGATCAGTTAAAAAAGCAAAACTCTTCTGTGCAAAACAAATCTTAAGTTTGGTTTATAAACACAAATATAGAATCCTTGGTTATGAGCATTTCCAAAAGAAAATATTAAATTATAACACTTTTGATAAAACTGTTTCCTGGAATTTGAGCAAGCTCCATAATCATTGATCATGATACTGTTTGGTATTACAAATAGTGAAGAAAAATTTGGTTCAAATATTTGTGATTCAAGCAAATATAACCTAACAACAGAATATTTGGATTATAATTTTGAAAAGGAATCGTTTATCACACAAAAATAGTAGAGAACAGGTGGTAGATAACTTGTAGTAACTTATCTTACATTTTTTTTGAAGCAACTACTCTTGGTTTACTTTTCATTATATAGGAAAATACTTCTTCTACATTTATTTCTATTCTGATTATAAAGCCAGTATTAAGGATTATAAAAGGAAGCAAAAGAAAATCTTTTTCAGAAGAATACATAGAAAAACAATACAATTGTGAAACGCATCAGGGCATAAGACTTTTCAGAAGAGATCCTAATTTCTGTTTTTTAAAAAAATTCTGTCAGACTGAATTTTTTTAGCAATACAAGCAACTTTGAATATACCTTTCTATCTCAGAAAATTACTACATTGAAGGACATTGAAATGTTTAAAGCTTCCAAGTTATAAATCACAACAACTGAACACTTTTCTGTTAAACCATTTATGTTCCTATGAGATGACCAAACAAGTATGCTGTTAGATATTGCATAACCCCTAAAATAAAAATCAAATAATATATTTTTCAAATAAGTATAATAACATGTATCCAATCAAATAACAATACTGTATACTGTATAGTATACTGTTAAGCAACACTAAAAAAGAATTGGAGATTTAAAGTCCTATATCCCCAAATGCTTTATAAGTATTGTAGGCAGGCTATTATAGATCTATACCAGGGGTTCCCAAACTTGGCAGCTTTAAGACTTGTGGACTTCGACTCCCAGAATTCTCCAGCCAGCAGAGCTGGCTGGAGAATTCTAGAAGTCGAAGTCCACAAGTCTTAAAGTTGCCAAGTTTGGGAACCCCTGATCTATACTATAGAAGGAACTGGAAGAAAGTGTTTATTAATATTATGTCTTCTTATAAGTTTCTTCTATATAATTTAATTTAGAGTTTGGAAATCACAGAATAACTATTCAATGAATCCAACAAGACATATGTCTAAGGTAAGAGATTTGGTAAAAGACAACAAAAGGAACTAATGAATTTTCTGAACCAGACAGACCATTTTCTAGGTGAGGTCACAGAGAAAGTCTTTTCCCAGTTAATTATGATTTAAATACAAACAGATTCTAATACTAATAATGCAACCACTTTCTTCCCCTTATTAAAATATTTCATGGAATACCTTTCCCTTCACTTTTTAAATTAGTTAATCATAACATTTATAAATTTATAAAGGTTGCATTTATAAATGAAAATATTTACTCATTAAGACTGAATATTGTTTCTGCATGTTCTTCCATTTGCAAATAAGCTTCCTTAAAGCAGCCATGACAAGAAAGGCTTCTAGTAGATGAGCGACTTCCATGGTTTGAACGGTGGCTTTGGCAGAAGACTTTGCTTGTGGCAATATAGCAAGTGAAGCTTTTCTCCAAAAATGTGTTTAATATTATTTACAGGAATTCACTGAGTGCAGTGTTGCTTACTGACAATTAATTTTAATTAATTTAATTAGTTTTAATTTTTATGGTTGAAAGTTTTAATTGTTTTATATTGTGCTTTTGGCCACCCACAGTTGTTTGACAATGAAATGGGTGGCATATAAATTGAATAAATAAAAATTAATTGTGATAAATTATCCCTATCAGAAGATTTTGCTTTTGAGGATCCTTATATAAATTAATGGTGTTACTTATTGGTTGATCCAAATTACATTTGCTGGAATTTCAGTCCTCTGAAAACGTTCTAAAGCAGCTCTTGCAATAACTTTAAAAACAAATACTATGAAATATTTTATCATGGCAATAGGCAAATGTCATGAGTCATATTTGAGTTTGTGACAACTATATAACTGAAAGATAGGATCCCAAATGTCAGCAAAAGTTGATGAGAAAGCATTCTTACATTCACAAGATTGCTATTTCAGTTAATAATTGGATTGCCAATAACAGCACCATGTAGATTGACAGCCAAAATGAATGCCTGGACATCTTTCAAGCATGTTATAAAATCTATTTTATTTTTTAAGCTTTTAATAAAAGATAGAATGCAGAATAAAGGAACTCTCCAGGATTTGTTCTATGAAGAATAACTTGTACAGATTAATCCATATGGAGATTTACAGTACATATTTTATATTCTGAAAATTACCAAAAGATTTTAAGTAATAAAATACACAAGATAAAAAAAAATCAGAGCTTGGAATTACAAAACCAATCCATTACACCAATTGAACTTATTTCTAATCAAGTCATTTTGAAAAGAAGAACAAGTATTGCATTGCTTTGATTCATTTTACTGTCCGATGCATTTCTCTTATGAAAGAATATATGTAGCTCACGGTTAAACTGTGAAGTCCTTGGTGGCTCTGCGTTTGATTGTTTGTTTCTAGACATTTAATTAACTGACTAGGTAACAACATCAACAGAGCTAGCGAGTCTGGGGTTTGCTTCCTGTTTATTGCCCATTTCCCAGATTTCTTGCTTGCCTTCTTGGGCATTTCATTTGGGGAGAAAGAGAACCTCTGGTTCAAAGGAAAAAAATGATCCAGGATTTGTTTCTGTACTATCCAGGTAAAGAAATTAACTACAAAAGAATGAATTTTAAAAAGGTAAGAACTTGTTTGCTGTCTTGAGTTGACAAAATGTACATAGGGTGGAACTACCAGGTGTCCACATAGCAGATATACAGACCAGCTACCTTGGCATCCCATGGTGTCATAGTAACCATAGGGTGAGACAAGAATGGCAGCAACATCCAGTATCACCAAAAAATAAGACAGATCCTGAAGAGCCAGCTCAATAAAAATAACAAGTTCCATACCATCAATATTCACACTCTGACAGTCATCAGATACTCTGCTGATATAATGAGTTAGCCTAGGATGACTTGGAGGTTGCCAATGTGAAGAACTAGAAATTCCTCACAATGTACAGAGATTTCCATCCAATGTCCAACCCCCAGCCAGAAAGAGAACAGATCTGGTGAGTGTCAAAGCTACTGTCCTGGATGAAACTCAAAGCAACCAAGAGTACATTAGTAAGATAGCACCCAAAGCTACTGAGACAATTCCTGACGTAGCAGTAGACATGAAACAAAGATCAAACAGAGGAAATCCCATGGCAATAAAAGACCCTGCATGGGATATACCATTGACAGATAGCTGAAGTGATTAATACCGGGAAAACCTATCACTGAATGGAAAGAACTGGACTAAGAGACTGTATTGAGGCACAGATCATAGCAGCATGAGAAAAGACAATAAACACCAAATCCATAGAAGCAGAGGTCTACCACATTAGATAGGATCTGAGGTACAAACTATGAAGAGAGACCTCAGAGACGGTCTAACATATGATGGCTAGGAGTAAGATGCAAATAGGAACAGCACATACTGAAAAGTATAACATGTGGCTGGTCAAAAACATCTGCACAGTGTGTGAGCTAGACCATCCAAGTCTAGATAGAAGATTTCATAGAAAATAGTGGAGAGTAACAGAGAGTAAAATCTTGTGGGACTTCCAGATCCAGATGGACCGGCAGGAACAGGCCAATCAGTCAGACATCAGAAGTAGACAAGGACCAGTAGAGTGTGGTGGCAACAAGTGACAGCAACATCAGGAAGAAGGATCATGAGCAGCTGGAGGTTTAGCAGGGTATGAAGGAGAAACTAGAGAGGATGTGGAAAGAAAAGGCCAAAGTGGTATCAGTCATGGTAGAAACACTTGGAGTTGTACTCTGTCAGTCCAAGCCAAATATGACAGTGGAATCCTTTAATCCAATAAAGTCCAATCCTTTTATCAATTATACCTATGTATTAAATAGAATATTCTCAAATGAAAACTATAACCTTCTAACCTAATAGGTATACAATGAGAAATTCTAGGGTGTGGCTACCTTGAATCTCTTATTTCTTCCCTCATCTAGATCTGGACTGCAGTCTCCTAATATTCTGAATATGGAATATGGAATATTCTGCCTCCTCCCTGTAAAAGCTCTGTGCTGGCAAGACTCCCTTCCACTATGTCTTCAGATGCACATTCCATCACACTCATAAACTGGGAGTGTGGCTCCAACAAATCCTAGGAACATCAACCCAGCTCTCTGTCCAGAAATGTAGTGCAGTGCTAGGAAGAGCTAAGATACTGTGCAGAAGTCTCAAACTCCCAAGCCCAGGCCATATACCACCCATAAACAAATAAAATGTGGGATAAAATCTAATAATAGTAATAATGATAATAATGGTAAAAAGTCAAATTTAATTATGTTAATTTCATTTTCTTGGGTAAGAAATAGTGACATGCCTTTTCACTGTGCTCTTCTTTATGTACTCTTACTGTATTTCATTAAGCTAATGTAAATTAGTTTTCAAAAGATGTTGTAACTGTATTGTAATCATTTGCCCTGCAAAGTATCTGTGCATGCTTTCTATTTGGTCAAGCCAGAAATGGTAATCACACTTACCAAAAAAAAAAGGTGGGTGGGTTATGAAGACACTTAAAATAACAAGGTAAAGAAAGCATGCAAAGCAGACTTTGATTCTTTCCAATATCTATAACAGCATTGGCCACTGGAAGTGTCTTTATTTTCTTCTTCTTATAATAAACTATATGTGTACACTGGGAATCAAAGGGTGGGCTACATTGCTTCCATCTTGATCACATGACCGGGAGAGGGAAGGGGCTTCGACCAGCTGCTTAACTATATCTTCCATAGGATATCCTGCAGAAATGTTCCTGGATTTTTCTTTCCTCTGCATCTTTTCTCAATCCAGCTCAAGCTTTCCTTTGCTATCTTTCCCCCCAAAAATCCAACTTGATTCTATTTTGCTCAGTTTCTGGACAGCTACTGTGTTTCCCCGAAAATAAGATCCTGTCTTATATTTTTTTTGAACCCTGAAATAAGTGTTTGGCCTTATTGTCATGCACTCAAAAGCCCAATTGGGCTTATTATGAGGGGTTGTTTTATTTTGGGGAAAACAGGGTATTATGCCAATAGCCATAACTCCTTTTACACAATTTCTTTCTACATTCTGTTGGTTTGGAAAAGAATAATACTAAAAGGTAGTTTTACTATTTAGAGTCAACGAGTTGTGTCTTACCAACAAAAACAAAAGATTGAGAAATGAGAATGACGGATAAGTGTATAAAATACTGAAGCTGCATTTTTTAAAAACAGACTGGTTTATTAGTTTTACTAGACCTGCTGTTTATTTTTATTTTGCTTAAATGTAAGAGAATTTTATTTATTTTGATGAAGTACTAAATGATTTTTATACAGTTGTTTGTTGTCAATATTTAAGACTCTATTCAAGTAAGTTATTCAGAAATATTTTTCAGCCCTGAAAATACATATAGAAGAAACATCTGTGCATGTTCTAGAGATCTAATTCCTTCTTCCAAAAAGAAGAGGGGAAGTACTTATTTAGAGCTAAAAAGCAAAGGAGAACAAAGTCTTAGGACAATTTCAGGAACAGAAAGTGTATTTAAATTTGAAAAACAAGTTACATTTTAGTGTACATCGTCATATTTTGTTTCTGAGAAAACTCTTCAAAATATTTTGCTTTTGTAAATGTCATGACCAGAAGATATGTTTCTGAAAATGCTAATTGTTTATTTTTGTGTCAGCAATTTTTAATCATCTCATCACAATATCCACAAAACAGATTTACTAGCTACCATCTCAAATGTCACTCTGCTAGAGGTGCTATGGGAGTATTTAGTAGTAAAGGTCACCATGCAGGCATATATACTAAGGCACTTGTCAAAGTGGAATTATTATGACTTCTCTGTATAGGCAAATTGATATAAACATAGAAGAAAATAAAAATTTCACATTTGATGATTAAGAGTATGTTAGAAAAAAATAAGGTATGACTTCCAGCACCAGGTATGAGTACTGCTGTCTTTGTGTAGAAATTAACAATGCAATCATAAATATATCAATTCAGAAGTCTTACTCCTAGGCTATATGCAATCATAAATATGCAACCTTGCTTTCTTTGTGTAGAAATTAACAATGCAATCATAAATATATCAATTCAGAAGTCTTACTCCTAGGCTATAATTCAACATGACCATGCTAAACTCAAAATATATTCATGTTATGGAAGATAAGTGAGTCATCCAATGGCCTACAAAGTAATTGTCCATGTTTACTCATATATCAGTGGAGTGTTGTCCTAGATAACAGTATACAATTGAAGGTTTAAAAACTTGAATTTTACCTGAAATCCCATTTATTTATTTATGGAAAAATATCATTAGGTTGTAATTCTAGCTCAACAAAAACAGCACTGTGCCTGTGCCTGACTACTTGTGACAATACAGTTAGTCTCATTCAAAGTTGTGACAGTGCTGACTGTCTGAGTGATACTATTGGTTCTCAAAAGTTATGGCTATCACACCAGTTCCGATGATTGCAATCTGGATGCTTGGCAACCAACTTACTTAACAATGGTTGCAGTAACCTATAGTTACATGATTGCCATGTACCTTACCTGCCAGCTTCCCACAAGCAAAATCAATGAAGAAGCTCCAGGAAAGGCCATAAGTTGCTCCAGTTAAGTCTTCCCTGCCCAGCTGCAGCTACCCTTGGGCCCAAAATTGCTCTTGTGCAACCATCTGCACAGCTCTCCCAACCCGCCTGCCAGCCTGCTTGTGACTTACAATTTCCTGCCTACTTCCCATACTGATTTTGCTTGTGGGAAGTCAATATGAAGTTGCAAGTAAGTCCTCTCTTAATTATTCATGTTCTTCATGCAATCATTTCATCCTCGCAGACACTAAGTGATGTAGTCATGCAATATCACACTTTATGACTGCATCTTTAGCAATAGAAATTCTGGTCCCAAATCCCATTGTTAAGTGAGAACCACTTATATTTCAACTGTTCAACTACTTGTATTTGAAGAATATGTAGACTTCTGTAGTCTGATTTGTAAAATATAGTGAAGAGTTCTTGAACGATTATGAAATGAGACATTAGCTCTATAGCAACCAGATCTTTCTTACATTAGCCAGATCTTCTACATATATGGGAAGATTCAGTCAAAAAAAAAAACACTAGCAGGCCTCAAGAACCCACTCATATATTCATATGAGTTTCCGGAGAAGGGCGGCATATAAATTGAACCAATAAATAAACAATAAATAAATAAATATAGACACACGCACAACATACAGGCACTTAATCCAGAAGCCAAATCTTTTAATTTCCTTGCTTAGGAGTGTCTAAAAATCACATATTTGTGCAGCACCCATTATAACATATCAAATTTCATTTATTTATTATGATGTCAGTTATTTTTGGTTATGTTCTTATGATATTTACTGGCTTTATGTAACCTGCTTCTTTAAGCATTAGGCTTGGGGTCCAGCCAATTCATTGACACCAACCCTGCAGTTCTTGATTCAGGCTTCTCCAGATGACCTTCGTCAGGATACTTGCTTTTAGATTCAGCTTTCTATCTATTAAACAGGATGTTGGTTTTTCTGGACACTGCAGAACAGAGTTTCAGCTTTCGTGTTGCTTTATGCATAGCTGGAGACTCATTTGTTAACAGATGTCGAAAGCTGGAGATTGGTATCCCTCGTTAGCACCCCATGGCCCTCTGCTATTGGACTCTGGACAGTAAGAATTTTTAGTGTTCAGATTTATTAGCCTGCATTCTTCCTAGTTAAAATTAATGTACAGTGAAATTCACACCAGCACAAAAGGTAATTTCAGACACTTAATTAATCCCTACTTAAGCCTTATTTAGATAGCGAAGGTGATGATACATTTCCTTATGAATGAATCTCCTTTTGCTAACATCTGAACCTAGTGGTCCTTCAAGAAGAACTTATAATTCAAGGTGACTAAAAGCTTCACTAGTTGGGTCATGAGTCACATTCTGTCCAATCCATTTATAAAGAACATGATAATGCTGTCCAATTTACAAACAGTGATGATGCATGGCCAAACATGAGTCTTCATCATCTGGAGAAATTCAAAGAGAGCTTCTTTCTGTAAACAAAGAGAATTACATTTTTCCCTCCTGCAGAAACAATTACTTTGACTCTAAAAGTAGAACCTCCAAAGAATACCTTGTTAATTACCTATATTTTAAAATATGCTATCATTTCTGGTATTTTTATTTCCCTTTATTATCTATTTAAAATATAATTTATCATAGATGGCAAAAAATCCTGTTTTTTGAAATTATGGAGGTGTAACTGAGCTACATAGACAGTGGTTTGACATGAGACAGCTTCTCATATGTGATATTTGCTTGGCTATGCAAAAATATTCAAGGGGTGCCTTGCGAAGGGCATTGGCACAAACAAAACATCTCTCCTCAAAGCATAAAAGCAGCTGCACTTCCCAGAAGGTTCAGTACAGCTGCCTTAAAGGTTGTTACCAGATGTTTGATTCGCTTCCCTGACCATCTCACTTTTAACTATTTTTGTGTCTGCACAAACAAATAAGCAGGGAAATCAAGGGAACACTTTTGGAAGATCTTAATGTCTGTATAAAGCTGTTATTTTAAGGAATCTGGGCTACAAGCTGGGTATCCCAATTCTATAACAGCCTGAATACAGCAATGAAATTTCCAAATGATCTTAACAGAAAACTCATCATTGTGTATTATAATAATCAAGTGAAATATGACTAGGGCATAGCTAGGACAGTCTGAAAATTAATCACAGGTTAAAGGACATTTGCTACATTTATAGTTGACTGGAAGCCTTCTATGACTTTTTGCATACAATAAAAAATGCTTGTGATTTATTTTTCTGATGATTAGACAGGATAAATTATAATCTATGGAAAGAAAAGTAAAGTGAGGTAACTTTATGAAGAGTATTGGAAGCCACTTCTTTATATCCATTTTCTTTATTTTCTATTTTTCTCCAACTTTTCTTCACTTGTACTTTTATAGTACAGGTATTTTTAAATCCGTACTATATATTAATATTAGTTCTTTTTCTTTAAAAGTTTTCATTTTACAAATATTCTGTGTGTGATGTGTGATGTGTGTGTAAAATTTTTAAAGAACAAATACAGGTACTAACAGCTATATATTACATATAGATATCCAAACACAAATCAGAATGCCAGAGCATACAACTTGTTCCAAAGCAAGAATACCTCAATGAAATAAAAAGAACTTATAAAAAGAATGTACATTTTGCCTGATTTTAGTTTATTGTCCCTGTAACTCATTGTTGATCATCTAAAATGGGTGTAAAACTCAAGGCCCGAGGGCCGGATCCAGCCTGCAGGGTGCTTAGATCTGGCCCGGGGGAGCCTCCCTGGAAATAGTGAAGGACCGGCCACAGTGCTTCTGCCGGTGAAAATGAAGCTCAGGAGGGCTGCACGCTGGCAAAGGGTTGCAGGTGGTTGTTCCAGCCAAAAATGGAGCTCAGGAACCCATTTTCGCTGGAAGAGGCTTGAGCCACCACAGGTGTCCCGTCCCCCCCCGACATGAGTGAAATCATGCTGGCCATGCCCCCTCTGCCCCCCCCCCCAAGGTCAAACACAACCCTAATGTGACCCTCAATGAAATCAGAGTTTGACATCCCTGATCTAAAAGTACAAAAAGAAATCTGGAGGGTACACAGATTTTCTTCCTTCACCCACAGACATTTTTTTTAAAGAAGCTGTATCTTTTTGTGGGCTTGCTCAATAGCCATGCGATCCCAAGAAAATACATATTATAGTTAAGGAAATAGAAGAAGATGGCTGAAAAGTGTATCAAGCTACTGTTGTCACCTCCTTAACTCAAGTGCATGTTATCCTGGGGTCATGTGAACCCAATAAAATACACAGCTTCTTTTAAGAATATGCCAATTGACATTGTAAGCACAGCTGCATCACTTCTGACGCCCTTTTCAACTTCAGGTGCACCTCAGAAGAAAAAACAATTACGCAGTATTTTATCAGAATGCTATTTCATATTTCCTTCTCCAGTAGATTGAAATGGAATCAGCGCTGTGAGGGAGTTCTTTTGCGAAATGGAACACAGCACCAACAAAGAGGCTGTTGTCATCTTCTCTGTATTTCTAGGTAGGTTTTTTATTATATAAAAATTACCAAACTTACTTATTTTCCTAATTTCTACCTTAATACTTATCACTAAGTCTATGCTAGTGTCCTGTGCCATACTAACGTCTACGTCTCTGCATTTATCTAATCTCTAAACAGTCCCATGAACAATTCTGTTCTCCTAACAAAGTCTTAACCATTATTTAGCCATCTTTATGTTAACTGGGTCTGCTGCTATTAGCTACTGTTCTGAACTGCTGGTGAAGCATTGGCTTTGCAATTTTTGAGTCTGTGCTGGGGTAGGGAAAGGAAAGCCACTGTGCTGGCTGGTGTAGGTTTTCAGGGTGTTAAATCTGATGGGCTCAGCTTCCCCTTTCAGCTGCTCTGCTGCTCGTTTGTTGAAGTCCAAGTCTCTTTCTCCTTCCCCATCAATTGCCTGCTGAGCTGAAGGGTGAATTTTTTTTTCTCTTTCTCTTGTCCCGTGTGACACAAATCTTCCAAAACACACCTACACATTCACACTCTAGTGCTATTATTGTTTTCCTTTTATAGTTGGAAACCAAGCATGGTCCAGTACACTTCAGGCTCCTCTTCTTCCACTAAAGAAAACAAAGAAGAAAAAGGAAGAGCTCACGCTGGCCACTGCAAGGCTTTCCTTCCTCAAGCATTAGAAACAATTTTTCAAAGCAATTGGACAAGCAGGAATTTGAAGAAGTCTTTCTTTTCCCAATAAAAATTATTGTCTGAGCTAAGCGTATTTCTAAATAAATATTTTAGGAAAATATTAAATTTAGAAAAAAATACAACATATAGAAAAAACTCCAAAATATACTTTAAAAAACACAATGAAATAGAACAATCCTTAAAAGGAAAAAAAAAGAAATCAAAAAAAGAAAAACATGAAATTTTCCCCAAATTAAAAACTACTTTGTACACTAAACTTATTGTCACTGGTTTACTAATAAATACCATATACTATACTATAATTAAATACAAAACCTATTGTAAAAATATCATAAAAATCTAAGCACTATACGTAGCTTTGATTAGTAGAGAATAATGCTACTTCCAAGAGCCCTTTGTTAGCTTGTGAAATATCACCTACCTGCTTGGGTCATGCTCTCAACTCTTTCCCCTATCACCTCAAGCTAAATAGAGAAATGGCTATTTTCATTCTAATCAACTGGACATACATACAATCTTTGTTTATTGTGGGTTAAGGGACTTACTTTGGTCCATTCCTAGACGGAATAAATATAAATGATATTCTTATTTAGAAAAAAGTAGCATTGTTTACAGGTTTGATTTGAGTCAAGGCATTGCAACTAATTGGGAATAGTTTCAGGTGCTATCTGCATGTTACCCTAACTGACATGCCTGAGTGGAGGCAGATTAAAGTTATCTTTAGTTGTTCTATTAAAGTAGGGTTAAAGAAGTACGGCATTTACTGTTTTTTATTTTTATTTATTTTCATCATCGTTTTTATAAATAACTCAAGGCAGAAAACATTCCTACTAGTGCGTCCTCTTCCCATTTTCTCCACAACAATCCTGACAAAGACTAGACAGAGCGACTGGCCCAAAGTCACCCAGGTAATCCTAAAGTAGGACTAGTACAGGTAGTCCTTGACTTATAACATTTCATTTAGTGACCGTACGACCTACGAAGTTACAAGAGTGCTGAAAAAAGGGATTTATGACCATTTTTGATGACGGTGGCCGCATCCCCGTGGTCACATGATCAATTCGTATGCTTGACAATCAGTTCATATTTATGATAGTTGCAGCATCCCAAAGTGATGTAATTCCCTTTTGTGACCTTCTAACAAGCAAAGTCAATGGGGAAACTAGATTCACTTAACAACCGTGTTAAGTGTTACTAAATTGACAGCTGCAGTGGTTCACTTAACAATTGTGGCAAGAAAGGTCATAAAATGGAGCAAAACTCATGGAACAAATGTTTCACTTAGCAACAGAAATGTTGGGCTCAGTTGTGGTCGTACGTTGAAGACTACCTGTGCTCACTTTGTAGCTTGAGGCCTTAACCAGTAGACGAAACCGGCTCCCTTTTCCCACAGAATTTTTTTGCTAAGATTATGATCTGACATGCCCTTGAGAATGTAGTTGCTGATGCAAATAGGTGTTGGGAACTGACCAATTCCTATCATCTGCTTTAGATTGCTGAGGACACACACAAACACATTATCCTTTGATCATTTTTGTTGTGATTTTGCTTGGGTTGCTATGAAGAACAAAACAGATTTTGCTTGGGTTACTAGTACATGATCCCAGCACCAGTCAAATTTACATGGTTCTTTTCAACATGAATTTCACAATCTTTTGAAAAATTCATGAAATTAACACTTGTTTAGGCAAGTGCTAGATCTGTATTTGTGAGCAAGTCACAGGTATGGAATATCTTCACATCCATGGGCTATGATTGGGCAATTTGACAGGTGGCTAAACACATGTCAATCACCTATTGTTGGAGAAAAACCTGTGAGAAAATCATAACTTCCCATTTTATTATAACAAGGCTGAAACTGGTTCATTGTTTACTCAGTCAAGATTATGAAATTAACACTCTGTCTCCAAATAGCTTATTTGTAAATATGTGTAGAGCCTGGTCAGTCATAGAGAAAGGTCACACTAGAAATGCTGCAAAGACGAAAGACACCCCCTCCTCCATTGCCAAATATAAGCTATATCAACTTATATAAACAAAAAACTCAAATTATTTTTATTTATTTGTATACTGCCTTTATTATTTTTACAACTGAATGCAGTGAACACATCCAACACACTTCCTCCTCCTATTTTCCCCACAATAATCCATTATGAGAAGATTACAAGGGAGGCCTCAAGTAGTTTCCTATATGGATATAAATGAAGTCATGGTATAATAAGCATCCGTAATGATATTTTAAAAAATATATGAACTAAGCAATTTTTCTTTCTGTTGTACAATGTAGCAAGCAATACTACATGATGCTGTTCTACATGCTGCTGTAATGTGCACACAATGGCATTTAACTCAAGCAAACACACTCTATTTTCCATATTACAATTGAGCCTGGAATTTTGGTTGTAAGTCACTGCGGTCATAAGTTGAGTCATCATGTGATTGGCTTCAATTTTTCAATTATTTTGGCAAGCTGTTAAGCCTGAATTCAGCTTAGGTGTTTTTTCTAGAAAATGGCAAGAAAGTTGTAAAACGTGATCATGTGACCGTGGGATACCTCAACCATTTGTAAATACGAGCTGGTTGCCCAGTTGTAACTTTTGAGCATTTAACTTTGAATGGTCATTAAGCAAACAGCCATAAGTCAGACTACCTGTATATTCATTCTTCCCAGCCCCACTTGATAGGAAGACCGATACATTGGATGGTTAATTTTCTACTGGCAGGTGATGGTAGCTGGGAGGGAACTTGAAGATGGGATAATCTCACAATTGCTTTCCTTATCTTAATCAAACTCATTAATATGGCAGGATAGGCCTCTGCAATGGGGACAGCAATTTTTTTCCCAGCATACATTTTGTTGGCTAAAGGATTAGTGATAGTACTTGAATATGCCTGTGTGGCTTTGCCCTCAGTAAAATTAAGTCATATTTCCAGTCAATTTGCTTTAGTATATGGCAATCGTGCAGACCTGAAACTCAATGCATCAGAATCAACCTGTCCTTGATTATATTCTAAGCTACTACATTAGCCTAAAATGGAGATGTCTCCTTTACATTACTGGTGAACTAGAAGGATTGTCTTATTTTTGCTGACCATATAAGAAAGAGAAAATGTTATTGAAAGGCATCAGTTGGCAGGAGTTGCAAATAGAGTGCTGAAACAAAATAATGAAAGAGAGTGCTGAAACAAGCAGGAAACTGGAAGCTACAGCCCTCACCTCAAGGGAGATAGGGAAAAGTCTTCATCCTGTCAGCTCCCACCAACTACAATGGAGGGCTGCTATACATAAGGCCTCTCTGCACTGAACTTAAGTTTCTACATGCAGAGGTAAATGGCTTCATTCCGCCATTCCACTCTGCATGTAATTTAGCCTGTAAGTATACTAACTGAGGAATAAGGATTCAAAGTAAGCCTGCATAGATTTCCTTCTGCATAGCTTTCTTCTGCTATCAATCGGTACAGGTCGTTTATGAACCCACAGTGTTGTTGCAAACAGGGAAAACAGCTGCATAGCTAAAGAATCTCTACTTCAGCTTGCAAGAATTGGGCTAAACAGATACAGTACATTTCCAGCAGTGCAGTAACCTATGCGCATTTACCTGGGAGAAAGGTTTTAGTACAGCAGAGCTTGTTACACAGTGACAATACTCAGATTTATCCTTATCGAACTAATATTGCTATTTTTCTCTATGTGAATGTGCAAACATGAGTTTGGGTTTGCAAGACAAGAGAGAAATGGTTTGTGCCTGTACAGTATATGCAGATGAGGATCAATTCATTTTAATGCCTTATTTAACAAGCAATTAATTACTCAGTAATGATTACTTAAATCAGTTATCAGTGTAATGTTTTGTTCTGGCCCTGCTCTTTTCTGGCAGGTGGTCTCTGCCCAGTAATATATACAAGTACACATTCATGCACTACTATATTACATGCATGCCTTAGTTGGTGAACCAAAAACTATGCAGAAATTATTTCAACAGGAGTTGATCACTCTAAGTGACAAGGATAAGAAGCTGACTCATGTTAAGTCTGGTGTCTTTATATCCTTATTTTCAATAATGGAAGGTGGGTGAGTATTAACTTTAAAGTCGCCATTGTTTTGGAGAGGCAGAAACTTTACATCGGTCATTGTCCAATAAACTTCATTTTGGGTTAAAAAAAAGAGACACTCAACTATTTTTAAGAGATTACGAACGCAGGGACCAAATCTACATGTCTGAAAACCCTTGGGTCACAGCAGAATATTATAAATGCATTATTTTCCACCTTTCCAGGCAAAGTCCGTTTTAAATAACCGTTTAAAAATCAAGACAGCCACTCGGAGCCGAGAGCCTCCCGTCTAGCGCCCATCCCTCCCCTCCCCCTCTTGCTTTTTTCTTTTCTAAGGCTGGAGGCTTTGAAGCATGGACGCAAAACAAGTTTGCTCAGTGACCTGCAGGGTGACGGAAAATCCTTGCCGGCTCTGCAAATGACCCAGCACTGATACTCGCTGTTAATGGTGCACTCAGCAACCTTCCTAATTTCCGTTATGCAGCCTGACATTTTTGGACCTACGGATTGGAGCTCAGCCCGGAGCCAACCAAAGCGGGTTTTTCTCCCCTTTTCAAAAAACAACACGAATAAGAACAACAACAGCAACAACAACAACAAAAAAAAAAACCCCACAAAGCAAACCAACCACATTTCTTGAGCACTGAAGCAGGTAACGGGTCGTAGGAAGGCGGGGAAAGCGAGATGGGAAAAGAGGCCCCGGACGGAGACAAAAGGCTGGCTAAACCAATAAACCGCAGGGCCGGGAACTTTTCTAATTGGCCGGCTGGTCAAATTCCAGGCTCTTCAAGCACTGGTGGGAGAGGAATAAAAACAAAAGCAAATGCCGCCGCCTTAAATAACGACTTTTTTTTCTCCCTCCCCCAGCAGGTGGCTTCATTGCGAAGCGCCTTCAGACAATGGGAGCCCGAGCAGCGTTCCCTGGCGTCGACCAGCTCTTCGCTTCTCTTTTTCGGCGTTGGCATGTCTTCCCCTTCAGTCCGCAAATAAGGACACCGTCGAGCTTTCTCACGCAGATTCATTAAACATCACTTCAACTCTCTCTCCCCCCCCTTTCCCGGTCCACCTAAAATCGTATTCGCGCGCGTGTTGCTCGTGCCATGCCAGACACACCCTGCCCCCCCCTCCTTCCCCAGGCCCGGCAATCATTTCCAAGGCTTCTTCGGCGCATCTCTGGCTGCAGCTGCAGCACGGAAGCTCAGCCTTTGGCTGTGGGGTAGCAAGCTGTGGGCGGCTGCCGGCCGAAGCGAGGGCCGAGCTGAAGCCGGTGGTTTCTCATTGGCCGCGAGGCCGGCAAGGGAGAGCCGGGGAGGAGGGTGGTGGTGGTGGGGGGTGGAGAACAGAGGAGGAGAAGCCGCCAGCGGCAGCCTCGCACAAGGAAAAGCGCACACGCACGCACACACGCGGGCGCGCACACAGGCAGCCAGAAGCACGCAGCGCGAGCTAGGCAAAAGCTGCTCCGGTATTGTTATCCTTGGGAGCGAGCGGAGGCGGCGGCGGCGGCGGCTGTTACCGCTGCTCGGGGAGGCTTAGAAAAGTGAAGGAGGCAAGGGAAGAGGAAAAAAAAGGGAGTCGGGACGGAGCATGCAGAAACAGCTTAGCCGGCATCCGAGCGGCGGTGCCAAAGCACAGTTGGGGACGTACTAAGAAGGGGACCGACTGCTTCAAGTCGCCGGCGAAGGCAGCCTGAGAAACAGGAAGCGGGGCTATATTCCAAGAAGGAGCCGCTACCCCCACCCGCCCCGGATTTTAGACTGAGTAGCCCGCTGCCTTTTGTGTGCGCGGACCGTCGCTGGTACCCAGGACGCGAGGGGAGGGATAAGGAGCCGAGCTGCCGCTGACCTAGAGCCCAGTCGCCCTTTCCCTCGAGACCAACCCTGCCGATCCTCCGCCGGCCCCTCCTGCCTTTCTCTCTTCTCACCTTGGGCCAAGACGGTCGAGCCTCCCTCCCCGACCCGCGGACTTTTCGCCCCGTTAAAGCTCTTTCCCGTTTTGTGCATCTCTTCTCCTCCCCTGCCTTCGCCTCCATGTGCCGGAAAGCGGGAACGCCGCCTCGGATCTGGCCGCCACTGCTCTGGCTCGTACTGGCGGCCCTGCAGCAGGTAAAAGGAGGGCGAAAAGAGAGAGAGAGAGGAGCTGGGCTTGGGGGCTCTTTGTTCCTGACGATCCCGGCGATGGGCGGTGGCGGGGCTTGAGGGACGCCGGCGATCGGACGGGAGAACTGGAACTGGGGAAGGGCGACTGCTCTCTCGAACGCCTTGTAGGCTTGGTGGGCCTGCGGTTCAGGAGGGCACTGGTGCGGGTGCTGGAGAAGGGGAGAGGACCGGGCTCTGCAACTGCAGTTTGAACAGAAGCAGCCTTGGGGAAAGAGGCTCGAGCAGAAGCGCCCCCACCCCCCGCCCCCACCCCGGCAATCCAGGGAGAAGAAGAGTCGGGGTGCATCGAATAGGAAATAAGAGGGTTTCACATTGCAGAGCCGGGTTTAGGTTGGCAGCGGCGGAAGCTCCTGCTTTCTTGGCTTCTTACACGGGGAGTTAGAGACCCGTTCTTCTTTTCTAGGGCTGAGCAGAGCAGGTGGCTGCTTCGGCGTCAAGTCATACTTGAGGGATAGGTCAAACCCAGAGAAGAGGTTGGGGAGTAAAAGGGGTGATAAGTTAGAACCAAGTTATTCTCTGACCCGCTGTTGTGGGGTATGGCAGTGGGCCTTCCACGCGTGACAGAGAGGGGAGCCCCCCTCCCCAAATGTGGCTGTGGGGAGGTGGGCGCCGGTTGCAAAGAAAGGGACTATCCGGGTAATTATTATAAGGAAAGGCCAAGTAAGGCAGGTGAATGAAATGGAAATTGCGAACAAGGATCTTTTTTTACTTGAAGAAGACTAGAAACGGGACAATCTTGGCGCCATGTCTTCCTAGGAGAGGAGCGTGGGAAAGGAATCGCCGCTACCACCCACATCTTCCCCTGGGAATTATGGAAATAGTGCGCCTTTTCTGCAGGCGGCCAGAAAACGAAACACGCGCGGACTTGGTGATTTAGAAGTCTAGATAGGATGATGGAAGTTACGTGACTAAGAAAGTTGGGCTTGTTTTCGGGTTTTTTTCCCCCTCGAGTTTGAGAATAGGGTGCGGATTCTATTCACCAATAGGCGTGGCAGGGGCCACCCGTGGCTTTGCTTTTCTGACTGTCCGCTCAGCGCTCACACGCGCTCTTGCCTGGGGTTCACTACGGCAGATGCTCCGCGTTCCTAGTCATGCAACCTTGGAAGGTCGAACCCGGTGTAACATGGCACAGGCTGTCCCGTTTACTATTTCCGACTCCTTTGCTGTCTTCCTCGGTCCACTCAACAGAAGGAGAAAAACGGGATTTGAATTCCTTTCCCAAGCCTACCCTTTGAATAACGAGGGATTCAAAGTCGTATTAGCGGCCTAGAAGCATCGGGCAAGGATCGGGTGGCAGTGTGCCAAATAGCCGTGCACCATCCACCCGGAGGGGGTCAGGAAATGAGCCCTGAATGACTTACAAAAGTAATTTACAGCCCCCAAAGTTGCAGTGGGTCAAACGTGTTTATAACGCCCCCTTCTGTGGATTCAGGTCCTGTGAAGAGAAGAGCGCTAAGCTGTTACCTCGCCCCTCAGCTCTATCCACTAATCTCTTCCCGGGAAGAATTTAATCAGCCTCCGCCTCCGCTCCCCTCCTCCCCAGCTTGGCTCCTGCTGTTTTCTGCTGCTACTGCAGCAGCTAGCGAGAATTTCCATCGGAGTAACCTGGGTTACTTTGGGTTAAAGCTTATCACCTCCCGCAGCCAACAGAGGCTGGGCTGGCAAGTAGACCCAAGGCTACTCTATCTTTAGTTTAGGATGAACTTCGGTCTCTTAGATGCAGGAGTGCAGGCATGGATCCGTATTCATGTACTGTACTGTATTTCTACTGTATTGCTATTTGCAAGAAGGAATGCAAATCTGTCCTTATTGAGAGTTTAGCATTTTCAAAGTTGTCCCCCAAATCAAGGTTTTTACAATTGCTGAGACTGAAGGTTTGCAAGCCACAGTGAATGTTGATGGATTCCTTATACAGTACATAAAATTGTGCATTGATGGTAAAATGTGGTGGTCTCAACTTCCCTTTGTTGAGTTTATGATCAGTTGGAGATAAAGCTTTGCATCATTATGTGAGTAAAAAAGGAAATTAGGTGCATCTTCCAATAGGGTTGGGGACTAGGCTGAGGGTGAGAGGATGAAAATTACAGGAGGTCTGAGCTTTCTGAAATAAGAGTTTAGTTATCCCAGACAGAAAATGCATGGGTGGTGCAGATTTTGGAAACTGATAATAGAGTTGTCATGGCTCATTAAATGAATGCGTGATGTGCATGGAATTGTCATGGGCTGCAAGGGCAGTCTAGATAATAAAAGGGTCTTTTTGCAGATTGTATCTTGTGAAACAGATATTAGTTAATAGAAGCCATAGGCATCTGTCTGAATTGAAGACTTCTGCATTTTAGTGCTTATTCCTGTCAAGAGGGAATGTGGTTGGTTGAGGCAGGTTTAGATTAAATAATCTCTATTTATTTGATAGCAAGACATGTGCCTTTGAGTTATGTATGTGCTTGCAGGAAAGGTTGGAAGTTTCCTAGGGTTTCCTTGAATTGGTGCCAGGGTGAAACATGCAGGATTGACACTAGTTCTTTGGTCAGTGTAAAATTTTCATCTTAGTGCAAAAACGAAAGGAATACATTTCAGAGACAGATGGTATATATCCCTGGCTCTTAATGTCATTTCTGGTTGGAACATATTTTTTAGAAAAGGTAAAGGCATTTTATTTTCTCTTTGCAGTGAGCTCAAGTAAACAGTATTTCTGGTTGTATATGTGTTACTGACTGGGCTACATTTTGGCACTGGATAGTGTCTGTTTTAAATATTATGTGGCTAGGTGATTAGGTACAATTGAGCCTTAATCATGGCTATGGAGCAAACTCTATTCTGCAAATAGGAACTGGATATACCATTCAGTGCCTCAAGAGGGGTGGACTTTCTCTTGCTGCTACAATATTTATCTCTCTCTTTTTTTTGTTAATTTTTGGTAGTTTTGATGGTTTCCTCATGCATTTAAGGTGTTTAAAACATTTAATATTAAGCATTTGGAGATTTTTCTTTTGGGTTCATATCTCCAGTCTCTTTCATTTAAATGCTCCATCCTCCTCCTTTGAAGGACTGTTTCAGATTTAGAAGTAAATCTATTCCTAGATTTAGAAGTAGTTAGGATTTGAACTATTGATCTTTCCTTTAAAGGTAAATTCATATTTGTACCAATCTGCCTAGAATATTTTTTCTTCAGTTACCCCTGGTATTTTTAACATATTAGTACTCCAGGTTTTGGTTAAGACAGGTTGAAGTCTGAACCATGATGTTATTCCATTCTGTGTATGTATTCTTCCCAAGACTGTTTTTAAATTAAAACAGAATATGAATTATAGACAGAGAAAGTTATATTGCTTTTATATATAACTTAATGTCAGTGGCATGTCATGGTTGGAGAATCCAATTTCCTTTCTGTTTGGATATCCATTAAATCTGGTTAAGACTTTTCAAACACTGTAACAATGCTAGAATTTAGGAATGAATTCAGTTTCATAAACCTGGGCTTGGAAAATAGTTTTATTTTAACAGTTGGCCTGGCTTCCTAGCTTTGTTATTTAATCAGGATTGTTACAAATTAGAAATAGCTTAAAACTTTTGCATTATGTATATATACCTTTATACAATAGAAAGTTTGAGGCATTATTTCAAAATATTTATGAGGATTCTTTAACTTGATTGCCCTTTTTTCTTTATTTGCCAAATATTTCCATGAGATTTTTTAAAATTCTAAAATGGGTGAAGTTCATAGAATGTATTTAGCGAAATATATTATTTAGGAACTTAACTGAAACTGATACTCCATGAACATTGAAGATGAAAGACTGGATAGAATATTCTTGGACATTTTCAATATATTGTATAGAATCTGGAACTTAGAGAAAATATTACAAGAAAAATTATTTATAATATCAGTGCTTTTGAGTTTGTGGAAAGAATTAGTGTTTGAAGAAAACTGCAGAAAAATATTTTTTAAAAAAATGTAGAAAGGGGAAAGATAATATTGTGGTCGGCATTGGTAGGGAAAATATCTAAATTTCCAGTCTTTAGCAATATTTGTTATTATTTATGTTAGTCAAGTTACTAACAACATCACAGAATAGAAAGGTATACTAATACTGCAAAGAGAGTAAATTATTATGAAAAGTGGATCTTAGATTTAAAAAGAATACTAGCAAAGTAGAACAGATACACTTGTTTGTCAAGTATCTAGTGAGAGATGTCTGGGAACCATTTGTTCCCTGTTCATTAACATTTTCTGTAGTGCAAATCCATAATCTACATCAATCAGTGGTTAAGAACAAATTGTAAGGTGCATAATATAACATCCATTACATATAGTTCATATTAATCAGTAAAGAGGTTTAGGACTATGTTTCAAATTAACCTTAAGATACTGTGGTAGATTAATAGATGGGACCCTTTTGTACCATTATATTTCATTTATGTAGGTATATTTTTCATAGTCGTTCTCTATTACTTTTCAAAAATTGATTTTAAAAAAAGTTGTGTAATGTTACAGTTTTGTCCTCCTCCTACTAACCCCCAACCCTCCCTCCCCCCCAAAAAAATCTGGATCAAAAGTTCTTATTTCTGTTCTGAATAAATTTCAGTGTAAGAAATGTTATGCATATTGGGAAATAGCCACGGTTTGATATTTTATTGCTTGTTTGTTTTGGTACTGGTATTAGTGATATCTAAATGTTAAAATAAAAAAAACTAATGTTGAGTTTGTTTGATGTCATTCATTTTCTGTAGTAGCTCAAAAGAAATAGTTTTTTTAAAGAAATGCTATGTTTCCTTATTAAACAGGTAAATTTCAAATATGTAATACAATGTTAAATAAGAAACTAACACTGGGAATAATGGAATTATTTGACAAAATTCACATGAATTTCTAAACATTACATAATGTTTTACAATTATTATGGTATAATAGATAACAATATTATAAATAAATATGTAAAGCATATTTATATTTGAAAAAATTAATTTATTATTTTAAAATGTTAGCCTTAGAGCAGGGGTGTCAAACTCATGTCATCATGGCAGCATCACGTGATGTATCGGGACCTTTCGCCTTTGCTAAACCGGGTGTGGATGTGGCAAGTGTGTTATGCATCCAGACCACGGGCCAGGAATTTGACAGCACTGCCTTACAGGTTCAGCAATAATTTGAACAATTTTTGAATAAGTTTTACTTACTTGGCTTAAGCTTCTATGAGAGAATTATTCCTTGGCTCTGTCATCCATGATCCTGTTCTATTTTGTGATAGGCTTACAACTGGATTAACACTCTGTACCTTAAACAGAATTTTACTGCAAACAAGGAACAGGTTTCCTCCTGTCTTCTCCACTGTCCTGTGTACCATAAAAAACTGCATTTGAGGGTTACGGAATCTTCCAGATCAATTGTAACAACTGCCTGGAAGAAGTGCCTCTAGTTCCCTCTCCTGCATTTGAATCACTTGCATCAAACTGTCAGGATCTTAAAAATCCTAGGATTTTGTTGTTGTTGTAATTAGAATGGGCCTAATTTTCTGTGGCCATTGTTGCTTGCTTTGCCTAATACTTCCACCCGTTTTTCATGGTTTCAATAATTTTTGACCACTTATTCAAAAAGTCTATGGCTAGCCACAGTGCTGTACAAAATAGGACACCTGTGCAGTGATGTCACGATAGTTTTGCATATTGTATATCCTGACATTGGACCCTATATGCAAATCAAGGGGCCAATATCGCCTCCCATCCCTGATAGATATATATGAAGGATTATCAGCATTATATTGGGACAGAGTGAAAATAAAGTTTGGTATAATAGCAGAAGCAAAACCTAAATTAAAGTAGTTCAAAAAGAAGGATAACCATTCTTAAAATACTCTTTTATGGAAAGCAAAGAACCCATACTCCATTTGCTTCAGAAATCTTTGGGGCATGTTATATCAATAAATACAAGAAATTCAATAGGACTGTTTTCATTAAATAAAGATGGCTGCTTGGCAACTTTTGCATTGCTTATTCTTGTCATATTTCTGCTTATTCTTCATTTAGGAAACTGATGTGCTCCATTTTCATACTCTGCTTTCTGTTTTCTCCTTTTTAAGGATATGTAAAAAAAAATCCATAGATTATCTAAAGAATTATGATAGTTTATGGTAGTTAGAGACTTATTATAGTTAACATGATTCATGTAGTTTAGAACATTGTCCTTTTTGTCAATGGATAAATACTATTATTTTACTGATATGTATGAATGGAAAATGTTTTTATTCCACTTAAAATTGGAATGAATTAGATTCATATCTCATTATCATTCTAGGAGTTCAGGGTGGCTCAGGTTTTCCCTTGTTTTATCCATACAACAATCTTGTAAGCTTCGTCAGTCAAAAAGAGTATGATTGGTCCAAAGTCACCCTTTGAGTCTCCCTATGGTGACTTAATGGTTTTCTGGAAATAAAAACAAAGGTGAACCAAAAATGAGTTGAGATGTTTCAGACATAATGTCCTAGATGAAATAGAACTGATTTGGACCATACCACCCTGAATCCTGATTATTATATAAATGCTGATCACTATATTAACAATTTTAGCTGATGCTTAGTCCTGTTCTTACTATGCACTATTGTACAGCCACAATATTAAACAGGAATTCCTAATTTTGACTTAAGTGTTGTGTACGTAGGACCACTATTATTGATAATTATGCCAGTGATTTCATTGTAGCATTTTCTTACCAAAAAATAAAATAAAAAACTAATGGTAACATTAAGGTCAATATGAGGATGGACTGGAAAATGAAAATGCCATCTAATACCAGGTTTGCACTTTTCTCCCCAATAGAAACTATTATTTTTCTGTGTTAATTATTGTAAGCTACCGAAGAAACTAATATAAGAAGACAAGTAGGCCATGAATGAAATAAGAAATACTGGCAGAAATATGAAATTCTTGACTGATGCAAAACTGTTGAAACGGAAAAAGTATTAAAGCTTTCTTTTTGTTTTTTTAAAAAATGTTTAATAAAATATTTTTAAAAAGAAAATACTGGCAGATACTGGCTTTATATATTATTAGCACAATGATTGACAGCATGTATCATCCAGATATTTGGGTCTGACGCACACAAATTTTTAAAATCACGGATATGCATCAGGTTGCAAATCACATTTGAATCGGACTGAGTTTCTAATTCATTAGATACTGTTTGTTTTTATACCATGATGCTCTACTAATGCAGCTTCCTCATATAGAATTAGAAATTAAGTATGATCCTTTGTCATTTTTTGTCCAGTATTCAGAATAAAAGAGATGATTTAAAAAATGTAGCAGAAAGCAAAAAGTCTTATTGATATTTCAGTAATGAAAATAATATAATGAAAGTAGCTAAAATGCTATTCAGGTAGTCTTTGCTTAATGGCAGAAATTGGGACTAGAATTTCCATCACTAAGCAATGCAGTCATAAAAACTCAACATCAGGTGACCTTTCCATTTAGCAGTGGAAATTCCATTGTTAAGTGGGTACATCATGTAAGTACAACTTCTGACTTCCTGCCAGCTTTGCCATTGACTTTGCAGGAATCATCACCACATAATCATGGGACACTGCAATGCTCAGAAATCCAAGTTGGTTGTCAACCAAGTTGTTGAACGAAAGTAATTGTTAAATGAAGACTTGGAATAATACTCATATGAAATCAATTTCTTAGTTTTACTAAGAAGAAAAGATAAATGTTTGAGGGTTGTTATAATGAAATGTGCATTTTATATTATAATTTAAGTAAATTATCAAAAATATTTGTAATCTGTTTTGATGCTAGGCACAGCTACCTTCTCTCTTGCTACAGTTAGGGGACAATGGCATATAGTTCGTAGAATTCAAAGTATGTCAAATATGCACAGATTATATATGAGTGAATAAATTGCACGTTTTAATTAAACAACTATGTTAATATTTTGAATAATGTCATTTTTCTGTGTCAGGCAGAAAACTTTGAATTTCAGATCAGTTCTTGCATAACATACCAGAACATTCACTTTCAGGAAGGCATTGTTCCATCGCTGTTTTTTATTTTATATCTAATACTGTAGGGCTGTGCATGCTTGAATATAGTTCTGAAGAAATGCTTTGCAGCTGGAATGTGCACAGCATTCTCTGCTATTCTTAAACGAGCCCCACTTTTTTCTGGATTCCACATGAAATTGAAAAAAGGTGCAGCTGCTTTGAGAGCTTCATGAGCTTTGGTAAATCATCTGCTTAAAACAGCTGCATGTTGAAACCTGAAAAAAAGGGCTTCCGTGTGGTACATAGTAGCTGAGTTTGCACTCACATAGGAGCAGTTAGGTGAAATTCATTCCAAAGCAAAACAAACACAGTAGTCTGTAATGAGCAAATGACAAAAAAGTATCATAGTGTTTTACAAATTTGGTCTTGTTCGTCTGTGTTTGATGAAGTTGCATGTATGTTACAAGAGAGGTGGCATTTGCCATTTTGATTAAAGTATTGAATGCTTTGGATATAGTACAACATGATCCCAATTTTTCTTATGAGAAGTTAACTGTGGAAGGATTCTAAGATTTAATAGTACAGTTTAATGTGGGCAAAGTGTTGAAAACAAAGCAATAAATTGGTGTTTTCAACAAAAGCCTGCTAAGTCATTCCAAATACAGCAGAAATAAATAAGTTGTATTTCTGTCTCTTCTTTTAATATTGTAAGATAAGGGTTTTTGGGGTTTTTTTTTGCTTGCATTGTTTATGATGGAAGAAAAGAAGTCCCACACATCTCTTAGCTGGCTTAATCTTAAAGTCCCGTCAGTTGGGAATGGAAGCATTTTTGTTCTGGTGAACCAAAAAATTATTTTGATTTTTATACTGTTGACAGGGACATTTGGCAATTCAGCCCATGGAAGAATCTCCCAACCACCTTCATCTTTATAGCCCTTCCAGCAACTAAATTTGTGGGTTATAATGTCTTTATCTCAGGAATTCTAATATAAGCAAACTTTATATTCTGAAGACTTTTTAAAATCAGAGTTCTATGAATTTGAAATCTAGGCTTGTATTTGCTCTTATCAAAGTAAGTAAACTGAGGTGTAACACATGTAGTTGTTCTCCAGTTGAACTGCAAGCCTTTCTTTTACTTGGTTTGGACTTCTCTGTAACTTTATTTTGTCAAAACATTTTGTCAGAACACACATCTTAAAAGTTACAGAGAAGTCCAAAAGTTAAAAAAAAAGGTTTATAGTATTTAAATATAATTACATGTCCATTGTACTTTTTATATTGAAGATTACTTTGAAGACTTAAAAGAGTTTTGAGACACTAGGACCGTGATGGCGAACCTATGGCACGCGTGCCACAGGTGGCACGCGGAGCCATATTAGTGGGCACAGCCAGCTCACCTCTGGGGCGCATGCGCCCGCCGGCCAGCTGATTTTCGGACCTTCTGGGCCCACCAGAAGTAGGGAAACAGGCTGTTTCCTGCCTCTGGAGGGACTGGGGTGGGTGGGGAAGGCCTGTTTTTCTTTCATACCTGGCTCCAGATCCTGTCTATTTATCTGGGAAAAGCAAAAACAGCCTTTCACACTCCCTTGGAGGTCCTACAGAGGCTGAAAGGGCCCATTTCCTGACTTCCGGTGGGACAGGAAGTGACATTTTTTGCTGTCCCCGGCCTCCAAAGACTCCTAGAGAGGCACCTAGAGATTCCTAGAGAGGCTCCTAGAGACTCCTAGAGAGGTTCTGGAGGCTGGGGACAGCAAAAAATGTCACTTCCTGTCCCACTTTCAGCCTCCGTAGGGCCTCCAAGGGAATGGGAAAGGCTGTTTTCGCCCTTCCCAGATAAATAGGCAGGATCTGGAGCCAGGTAAGAAAGAAAAATGGGCCTACCAGGCCATCATGTGCCAGGAGGGGGGGAGGGGGGTGGCGCGCACATGCGTGTGGGCACGTGCGTGCACGACCCTTCCCCGCCCCCCCTCTCCTGGCACGCAATGGCAAAAAGGTTAGCCATCACTGCACTAGGACCATGATGGCGAATCTATGGCACGCGTGCCACAGGTGGCACTTGGGGCCATATCTGTGGGCATGCAAGTGTTCCCCCCCAGCTTAGCTCCAGCGCGTATGTGAATACTGGCCAGCTGATTTTCAGGCATTCCAGGCCCACTGGAAGTCGAGAAACAGGCCATTTCCAGCCTCCGGAGACCCTCCGGGGGAAGGTAGGAAGGCCGTTTTCACCTTCCCCAGGCTCCAAAAAAGCCTCTGGAGCCTGGGAGGGCAAAAAATAGGCCTACTAGCCCACTGTGCCATCATGTGTCAAAAGCGGGGGAGTGCGGGAGGGTCCATTGAATTATGGGTGTGGACATGTGTGCGCAATCCCTCCGCGCTCCCCCCACTTTTGGCACATGATGGCAAAAAGGTTAACCATCACTGCAATAGAGAAATGAAAGAAGTATTTATTTAATTAAAAAATTATTTAAAATTGCAATAGCATATTTAATGAGATTCAACCAGGATAATAGTTTCAGAGTATTAGGGTATGTCTCTCTCTCTCCCTCCCTTCCTCCTTCTCAATATGATGTGAAGACCTACAGTTCAGCTGAGATGTTTATAACTTATAATTAGACAAACCAAAAATAAGACAATATAAAAACAAGATAGAGGACTAATAATAATATTTATCATAATATGAAGTTTCTACTTCAAATTTATTTACAGCTTATTTACCATAGACATACTAGGGGTGCTTTCAGTCTGTTGCTTAGTTTGGGAGCATACCCATCTACTCAAAAAAGATAAAGATAGATTCAATTAGTTATGGTAAAACAGACTGAGCAGCAAAAGACTTGAGACAAGTGTCTACTCTTCTTATTTATAAATATTAAATAGATATGCTGTTATCTCTGAGAACCCTTAATAGACTGTTGCTGAGATCAGGACTGAAATGACAAGATTCTATGCATTTGTTTATAGATAAGAAATGGGATATGGGAGGGCGAGATCATTTGTTGAATTTTAAGAAGAGGAGAGGTCCATAAAATTATTTATATTTGTTGTGAAGAAGGAGGAAGTTGCTTCCTTATATATTTCTTTTTTTCTTTTTATTCACTACGTTCTTATTTTTTTCTTTCTATTTTTTTCTTTTCTGACCTTATTTGGGACAGAGCTAACTAATTATCAATATCCTTCTTGTGCTCAAATTGTCTGTAAGCTGATCTGGTAAAATATAATCACTCAAGGCTTTGCAGTGGTCAAATTCATTATTTTTTACCAGATCAGCTTACAGACAATTTGAGCACAAGAGAGGTATTGATAATTAGTTAGCTCTATCCCAAATCTGTTTGTTAAGATAGCAGAATAAGTGGAATTATTAACGACCTATTGTTGAGATTTCTTTCTTTAGAAATGTCTTAAAACTTCTAAGTACTGTACAGATACTAAAAATAATACAAATTCTGTCTACAGGCTTTCTGCTTAAGATAAAACTAACACCCAAGACCTTCAGTATTGAAAATGGATATTCTGTGGCCTAGCTTGTTAAATTAATTGTTTGGTTTCAATCATTGTTCAATGGGCTTTGCTCTAATTACTTCTCTTAAAGTTTTTTTAAATTTCTTGATTAATAAGAACTTAAATAAGTTTTTTCATGGTCAGTCAGTGAAAGTTAAAGAAACCAAAAGTTTTCTAAGGATTTTATGCAATTTAAAAGATTAATGACACTGTTTTTATAATACACTTCAAAACTTTGTATTATGAGATTGGTTTTTTTTTAAAAAAAAACTCAAACAGAAAAATATTTCTTTCCACATTTCATTTTTTTAAAAAAAATTAAACATTGCAATTTCTTCTATTTTTTAAAGTTTTTCTTGTGATCTTAAGATTTCTGGAGTAGCTTCGTGTTGGTGAAATAAATCAAGTTATAATGTACTTAATGTAGAATGAAACATCAGAAGCATGATCTTTTTTTAGACTGCTAGACATGAGCCATGATCAATTACCAGAATTGTTCCTTAGTAAATCGGTTTTATAAATTATATTTCAGGGATTGAATTGTTCATCTCCTTTCTCATTGTTTGAGCTTCATTCTCTTACTTATGTTCTCTGCACTTCAGCTTTCTTTCTATGCCTTCTGTTATAAAATAGAGCAGTGATGGCTAACCTTTTTGCGGTCGCGTTTCAGAAGCACGGGGGGAAATGTGGGGGGTTGTGTGCATGTGCCCACACCCATAATTCAATCCCCCCACGCCCTGGCCCCCTGCACATTCACACGTGACACCCCACCCCTGTGTGCCCCATATTTGGACTAGACCATGAAGCCTCCAGAGACCAGAAATGGTCCATTTCCTGACTTCCGGTGGAACTGGAAGGCCCATTTTTCGCCCTTCTCAGTCTCCAGAAGCTTTCTTGGAGCATTGGGAGGGCGAAAACGGTCTCTCCCCCACCGGAGGCCCTAAAACTCCTTCCCAGAGCCTGAGCATAAGCCCTGGCATCCAAAACGGGCCGTGTAGAGACTCCTGGAAGGGAAAGGGCAGCCGAAACTCAGCTGGCCAGCGCGCACATGTACTCTGAGGTGAATTAGGGCAACGGCTCGGATGCCCGCAGATATGGCTCCATGTGCTACCTGTGACACATGTGCCATAGGTTTGCCATCACGGAACTAGAGGAATTTCGCCTGGTTGATGCTTTGATAATATAGTTTTAAAATATTATATAGTTTTTAAGGGGTACTGTAGATTTTCCTTTTGTATCTTTAACAATAAAGGTAGAAGATTTCTAGGGTTGGGTTTTCCAGTCAATGTATTTTTCTGACATATTTATTGATACAATAAAAGGCATCAGATAAATTAGTTTTACTCTGCCAACCAAACAACCAAACAAAAAAGAACAGTGAGGATTCAACTGCAGTTCAACACAGTTTATATTCTACCCATTGGAAAAACCAGAACCCTTTTGAATGTCAACTTTCTATGAAGTTGTCAATCGTTTGAAAGGTATTAAAGTTTAAACATAAAGCAACTGTAAATCATAAAAGAATGTATACTCATGTAAGAAAAAGAGGATGGGGCTGGGAAGGATGTATTATTTAAATAGATTTTCTGTAGCCTTACACTTTAAGCATCCCCAATCTTTCTCAGCTGATGAGGTGCTTTTTTAGAATTTTTGGACTGTTATGTGTACTTTCATGAAATATCTGCCATGATATGGTCATTCCCAGAATAGCTAGGAGGCAAATTAAACACTGGATTTCAGCCCACTATCATTTTATTTTCTACAGAAGAATCTCAGATTGATGAGGAACTGAAAGACATTTTTAGAAATACAGGGTATGCTTTTGCAGTGAGTACTTTAGCATTCCAGCTTCCTGTTCATTTTATTTTAATTAAAAGTCTCTAAAAATAGGTAATGTAGGGAGGGGAAATAAGCACCAAGGATTGTATTTATGGGTACATTATCAGCCTGAGATGACACTGGAGATTCAGCTTCTTTTAATGATGTCAACAATTTTATACATGTATCTTTTGTGTTATTAATCAGGCATTAATATGATCAGAATGGGAAAGGTGGTTATTTGGCCCAATGGTTGTTACAGAACTGTAAATTAGATTGTAGAATGCTTTGGATTTGTCTGCATCTTTTCCCAGGATCACATTGGAATTCTGCGTGCACAAAAATTTGTATAGATTAAACAACAAAGTTCAATGATAATGAGCACATGATAATCCCTACCACAGGGGTTCTCAGGCCTGCTGCAGCTTCCCAGTTACATTAATTTACATAAGCAAACGTCATATACATGGGCAGCATAGCCTTCCATGTGATTAGGATTATGTCTGTTCCTGTTTCCAGCACTCATGTAAAGTTCCCTTTCTGTGAGAACGATGTGAAAAGGGATAATATGCAGTTTGAAAAGGCATCTTGAAAAAAGCCCAGGTCTTTTATTCAATTTTCCAGCCTAAATGGTTTAGGCTAAAGAGACACTTGCTGAGTGAATTTGTATTTTGGAACTATAACTTTATGAGAACATATCTGAAGTTTCCACTAACCACATTAACCATAGTTTTAAGTCTGTAAACTATATAAATCACAATATAATACTTTATATTTGTGAAATTTATCTTGAAGTGGTTTTCATGGATATTTCACACTAGTTCTTCAACAATCTGCTGTAAGCATGATTTTTAAATTCTTCATGCAGATCTACTAAGAAATACCAGTTGAAAATCTAGACAATTTGTAATTAAAATAACTGTATTTAGTTATAGTTCCGACAGCCATGATCTATCTATCGAGCATTTTTGCTTATAGTAATCAGACATGGCAGTAATTTTAGCAGTCGATCTAGCAAGGTTGACTTTGTGTCAAGGAAAGGCTGATTCCTATAAATGTGCTCTGGGTTTAATAAACTGTCATGTTTTATGATAGTACCTTATATAACAATATTATAGCCAGAATGATAATCAGAATGTTGAAACCCAGTAGCCATAGACATCAAGAGAAGCAAGATAGTGATTGTGGCAATGCAGTTGCACGTGTCATGTTGGCATATGTATAAAAGGTTTCATTGCATTGCCTCAACCTCCAACTTGCCCTTTATGACTTTCTTCAACAAATGTCAATTTTTAGAACTAAAAAATAATATTTTAGTGCCACTTAGCTATGGAGTATTGGTACAGTAAGATATTTTCCATTATGTTATTCAGAAGAACTGATGCTTTTCCATCATTTTTACCAGTTTGAGTAGGATTATAGTATTGTGTGAATTTTAGAACCATATATAGAGACTTATATTTCACTTACATTAGCTGTTTCATTAGTTATCTGGTAATACCTCAGCAGCAAAAAAATTGATTGATTATGCAAGGCTCTCTTATAATTTACTCCCTGGCATATTTGTTAGCACAATACCTGTAGAAAGAAATGATTTTAATAGATATCAGTACTTAAGCTTAATATCTTTTAGCTACAATATTGGGAAATAATTTAAACATTTCATAAAATAAAAATCGTTGTTTATCTAGTTTGTATAAGAGTTCACTTCTATGTAGCACATATTTACATATCCCCACAACATAAAACTGATGGAAAACAGCTTTTGATCCAAACTACATGATCAGCTGCTACAGTATGTGCACACCAGTGATTCACCATGAAGCAATAAAGCATAGCTAGTTTGGTTTTTCTGTGAAAGGTATAATGCTTATATTAAATTCAAGTCAACTGCTCATGGAAGGCTAAAAGAGGCTTTCCTATTCTTTGAAGAAAAAGCAAAAACAAAGCAGAGCTTTACATGCAGGAAAGAATGAGACAGTTTTCTTGCATGGAATGGCAGGAAGCAGTTTTAGGATTGGCAGTAGGCCATAACTTACTGATTGAATTAAATTCTCTCATTCCTCTTGTGTTTGTGGTTAAGGAATGTTGACAATTGACTAATTTGAGGAAGAGACTACTCTTGTTTCTGGAAAGAAAAATGAAAGGTTGCAAATGAAAACATTAAAAATCTATGTTCCAACGTTTTTATTTCATAGTGCATTCTTTTTTAGTATATAGGAGTTGTTTAGTATAAATGGTGTGCTGGACAGATTGACAGATTCCCATGCATTTTATAGGCTTGTTTAAAATCCTGTTAATCATACAGCTGCCCACCTAGGAATTATCTGTTTCTGAAGAAGTTCAAGAGGTAGCAACAACCTCCATGTGTAGCTTAAAAGCTTATGGATTATGAACTGCATTTTGGCCTGAAATATTTCCGGTACTTCTACATCTGGATGGTAACCCCATTTGTTCCCTCTCCCCACTTCCTTTTACGAAATAACCCCAATACTTAGTTTTATAATATAGGAATCATTTGCCATTTATATTTTGTTTGGTGCTGTTGTTTGCCATGAGATATACAGGAACCTAAGATGGAAACAGGGACACGGTGGCTCAGTGGCTAAGACATTAAGCTTGTCGATCAAAAGGTCAGCAGTTCAGCGGTTTGAATTCCTAGTGCTGCATAACTGGGTGAGCTCCCGTTACTTGTCCCAGCTTCTGCCAACCTAGGAGTTTGAAAGCACATAAAAAAATGCAAGTAGAAAATAGGGACCACCTTTGGTGGGAAGGTAACAGCATTCCATGCGCCTTTGGCATTTAGTCATGCCGGCCACCTGACCATGGAGACATCTTCGGACAACGCTGGCTCTTCAGCTTTGAAATAGAGATGAGCACCGCCCCCTAGAGTCGGAAACGACTAGCATATATGTGCGAGGGGAACCTTTAAGATGGAAACAGATGTTAATTTTCCACTATTACACATGCAAATAGAAGTCCTCATTAAAAAGGCTTACCTTAATGAAAGAAACATAAATCTCTCTCATGTATGGCTTATTAATTAAAACCAAGCTTGTGATATGTAGAGTTAACTTGATTCATGAATAAATACACTTCCCCCGATATGAAAAAAATAATATTTCAATTCAGCCAAATTAACTAAGGGAAATGTAAAACAGTTTTTTCATTCTGGTAACACAGATCTTTTATTTAGTCTTCCTTTATTATGAACAATGTTTTATGAGACACAACATGCTTTCTTAATGACATACTTGACTTTAGATAGACCAACAAATTATATTTCTGTGTTTATGTAGATAAAGGTTAAGTTGAAAAGATAGAGTCAGAAATGTATTGCTGTTCTTAGTGATCATCCTTTTAATTGTTGTTAAAGCTCACAAATGTACCATAATCAGTATTGGACAAACTTCATTTTATATCAGATTTAGTTCTACTTAAGAAATATGATTGTCCTCTCCCATAATTCTATTTCAAACCTAAATGACTGTTTTAGTTCAAGCATTCAGTGGATTAACAAATCAAGTTTGCATATTATTTAGATCTTGCTGGACAAGTGGGATTTGTTCCTTCCATTCCTTTCCATTATCAGAAAGATTAACCCTTTGCCCCTGGAATTCTAATTGCAGCCATTTGGAAACAAAGAAGCTGTTTGTACAAGATAGTAGCAAAATCATGGCTCAGGCCAAGTTGAATGTTTCTCAGTTGAATGGATTTGCAAAGTATTACATAAATTTTGTCTCGCATTTCAGGCACCTATAAAGGCAACTTGTGAAGAAGGCACAATATGCAAGACTGGATTTCCTGAAGACATTTACAATGCAATCATATCCAAGGGAGTAAACGAAGGACAGCCTCTTCTGAATGGTATTGTTGAACATAAAACCTAGTTTCTTATTCTGTCTTATACATGTTGATCAATTCCTCTCCGAATTTTGGATTTGGTGTAATGGATGGCACTTTACGAATGGTAGATCCTAAGAATAACTTAGGATCTTGTATCATTGACATAACTTAAAACTTTGAAACCAGTACATATATTAGTTTATTTTTTGTATTTTTCAGAAATTGCTAGAGAGGTTTATTAGAATATACCTTGGGTAAACCACTAGATAAAATGTTTTTGTTTAATTATTGTTCTCAAGGTCTGTAACTTTCCTGAAGTTACTTATTTATCAGACAAGAATATATATAATGCTTCAAAATAAGTTCCACTACTATATCAGAAACTGATTTGCTTGCCATGTGGCAGACAGAATATCCAGAGAAAGTTAAGACAGTGTAATATCTATTCCTTCTGCTTTGTATGCCTTTTTTCTAGAGTAGATATTTTGAGAGCTTTTTGTGAATTGTATGCTGACTGCTTCTACATATGGTAGACAAATTCTATATTTGGATTAAAAAAATAATGCTTCCAGAGAAACACAATGTCTTCAGTGCCTTTTCTCCCTCTACACATAATTTTAAACCTTGAACGTAAACTTTTTTCATGTTTTGGCTGCAAAAGGTTTGCAGAAGTAATGTAACATATATTGGTGTCATATAATTTACAAAAGTTACAGATTCAAGATGCTATTATATAAATAGCCTTTTAAAAGCAAAACAAAACCTTGTTTGCTCTTCTTTCCAAATGCAAGCAAGGATGAGAATACTAATATAAATCTGTAGAAAGACAGAGACAGCCATAACATTCTCCAATCAGAAATCCTCAAAATTTAAATTGGTATCTTATTTATTTCTATAATTGGGGGAACAGTATTCAGTAATTTTTCTGCTTTGCTTTCTGCGCTGGCTTAACAAATAGTCCTGGAGAAGTTAAAAGTTTGTATAATATTTTACAATTTAAATTAGTAAAATAAAGGAATTGTTACAATATCAGTGTTGGTATACTTGTAGTTAATGTAATTATTTCCACTTTTAATAAAAATATATTTGTTCATTCTTTGTGCTAAATAATATCCATATTTATTTACATTCTTCTGTATATTTGGCTGCAATTTTAATTATAAGTACAGGTTCTTGGCATATGAAAGCATATTTTATGTTTTATAATTGTGAATGACATTGAAATTACTTCGTAGCTAATTTAAAAATTACAATGCTGATCAAGAAGATTGGTTTCAGCGAGTTCCAAATTTATGTTGAAGAAAAACTAATTTGATTTATTCCATTATTTCAGTCCAAAATAAATATAGTTGCATGGATCAAGAATTAAATAAATGAGAAAGATTTTTAAATGAGACTGCAAATCAAATTGATCCTTAAAATAAAAGCTGTCTTTGTGTTTAAAGTATTTTTCTCAACAGAATCTTCTTGCAGTTATGTTTTTAATATTTTATAACAATAATTGATTCCCAAATCAATTTTAAGTTATTAAAAACCTGACTTAATAAAGCACTTCCTGTGTTTAAAACAGACAAGAATATTTCATATATTTTGTTTAGGACTTGAGTCATTATTGAAAATAATGACAGAATATTCTGCAAAAATGCAAACTATAGTAGTTTTGTTTTATTGTGTGGTTTTTGTGTATAAACAAAACAATTATAAATAAACAATATAATACTATTAAACCAGGTCTATATTTAGGTCATACAAATTCATCATATTCTCTAGAATAGGAATTCCTAGTAGGTTTAAACAGAATGTTTGTGACTTATTTTTTTAATATTAATCTTATTGATGAATATTTTCTCTATAAAGCAAAAATTAAAGCAAAACTTTTCAGTTTTAAATGTTTCTACTCCGGGGGTTTTTAACACAACTTTTTGTAAGTAATTTGTGGCCTTAAAACAAAGCATCGTATTTTATCTAGATTTTCTTCCTCAACTTCTAGTAGTGATTATTGAAGAAGAAAACATTTGGAAATAACAGAAGCTAAAGGAATTTAACATACGTAAAGAGTAGAATATTTGAGGAATTATGATCGTTGTTATATATCATTTAAAAATAGACTCAGTTAATTGATATAGCATCCATATAATAGATGGTGAAAAGAGATTTTCCTGCCCACTTCTATCCATGGCAGACTCCTTTCAGGTCATTCATGCTTAAGAGAGAAGAGGAAGGCACCAAAAAAAAAATAGATTAAGATTAATCTAATTTAATTAAATTAAGTTTTTCTGAAATAATTACAAAAATTTGGGATCCTTGTATGCTAGTTTATCAGAGACAAAAATGAAGAAAGTCAAAGTTTATATATTTTATAACTCTGCAAACCATAGTTTATGACACTTTTCATCATATCTCATTGCGATTAAGTACAGTTAAAAGTTCAGGTATGACCCTAGTATGTAGTGAATTAAAAAGTTCATTGGCTATAGATGGGAAATAAACTAAACTGTGGCTTAGTTACTAAATTGTGGCTTAGCTATATATTCTTATATATCAGCTGTATGCTTTGGATTTTAATCAGACAACATAAATCTGCAATTCATTCTGATCAGGAACAATAATAAAACATTCCACACTAATTATTAAATGAGACACTGGCTTTAACTATATTTAAAGTAAAATAATTCTTAGTTTTCTTTGATACCCATGCTCCAAAAATAAGTAGTTTTGAAATTTTCAAGGCTTTCACATTCATTTATTTTCAAGTACTGTATTTAGGAATACAATCATGAATTTGGTATACTATCATCCCTTTCCTCCAAGAGTCTCCATTTCCATTGTGTCCAGAAATCAAAAACTTTCCAAGTTTATTTTAAAAGTAAATGATTTGGGGAAAATACCAGACTTACTGTCAGGTAAATACCATTAGCAATTTGTCAATAGACTGATTGTGCTCTGCTTTTATTTAATGCCTTATTTTTAATAGCTTCTTCCACTATATGCTGAAATTTCAGTTCCCAAGAATTCTTACCAAATGTGGAAGCCCCAAATATCTGGAGGGCGTTAGATAGCAATTTTTTCATTAATTATGGCTTCATGTTATTGTAGATATCACATTAAGATCTGATTGCTAAAAATAAAAGTATGATCTATTTCTTATTTATTACTACAAAGTAGCTTGAAGTAATCTGGTCAGGAAGTTTCTTAACCTGAAAATCCAGATTCTTACATATTTTCAGTGAGAGAGGAGGGTGTATAAATTAATTAAATTAAAAAATAAATAAATAAATAAATACAAATGGCTAGCACTTTACTTATACATATGAGGCAACCACTACATTCACTATTTGATATATTCAAAAAATCTTTGTTTAAAAGCAGTTTATATTATGTTTTGGAATGAATCATGCTATGGATTAATAGGAATTAATAGGAATTACTTGACAAATTTGTAGGGCATCCTCTTTTTTCCCTCCCAGAGTAACTTCTTAGACAAATTATTTTAATGGTTAATTCTCGTAAGAGCACCGACATGCTTGAAAGCACATCATTTGCTGGTTTAATAAATTTACAAGGCATCATTGGATGGCTTTGACTTAAAATTTAATTACACTGTCATTTTGAAGTACTATTGTTGTCTAAAGTCCAATTTCTGGTTATTAAACTAGATGCATGTGACAATGGAAGTTAAGTATACCTTGCCAAGAGCCAGAATGTGGGGGAGGGAAAGAGTTCTAGGCCGTGACAAAAAATTTTGTAAATTCATTTATGTTCTTGGGGCTGGTTCAGATTTATATCAAGATTTAAAATTTGTACTTTAATTATGTATTTTCTATAGAGGTTGATACAGTTTAAAGACTAAACTCATTTTGTTTAAAAGGTGGAGATTTTATTCTCTTAGCTGTAAAATACAGATAAACTAGCTAAACTTCTATTTCTTGTTTCTTTTGCTATCGAAATTTAGGAAAGGCAATTTTTGCACAATTGTTTCTCTTCAAAGTATAAAATTTATCTTAAAAAAGAATTCGGGTAGAAAACAATTCTATATCTTCTTCTGAATGTCTTCTCACATTCCTGCATTCCCATATGACCCTTGGCATCCTTACACTTTTATTAGCAGATGCTGCATCTACTTCAAATTCAGCTTGTTGGAAGTTATATTGCGTCACTTACAATATGGGGGGAAATGTGCATTTTATTTATTTTTTCCCATAAGTATTTTTTGAAACTTGTTGATTATATTTAAACTGATGCATATTTTTTAAAAAAATGTATTACTGCAATATATTTTCTAATTCAGTAACTTCTTAATATTTTTATAAATTATGATTTTTTCTTATTATTTTTAGGGAAGGAACATTCATTTTAATTTTTCAAAATCAAACTAACTGCATCGTTTTAATGTCATAAGTCAAATTAAATTTTACGTTAGGCCTGCCCATTTAATATCACAAGATAATTCAAATGTGCTTTTTTGTATATTGAATAATTTGGACTAATATTTTGTTGCATTTTTCACTATTATATGAATTCTTCGCTAATTTTTCCAATGCACAGATTTTTACATTCATTTTTCCTAAAATATGCATTAGTATCCATATTATTTAAAAGATGAGAACTGTATGCAAAATTCAGAGGAAAATGATTTCTGTTTCTGTATTTCTGTTTCTTTATATTTGCAATTACTTTCATTTTCTTTTTATTGCCTGTATTTTAACTTCTTATAATAGTGCGTTCTATGAAAATGATGAGGTTTTTTCAGACCAAATGGGTAATATAAAAAGCTATTTCTTTTTTGACTATTGCCAGCTGGATTTTGATCAGCCAAGTGCTTAAGATGTTGGCAGAGGAAAAGTGATTAACAATATTATTCTCAAATAAATATTTCTAGGTTACTTTCTAAAATAAAAAAAAAATACAAAATGATGTTCATAAAAGACTAATACACATGGGCCAGTTTTAATGCAACTTGCATCCAGATTAACTGGTTTTAAAAAAAATTGGACCAATTCAAGGATGTCATGTGTATCGTAACTGTTAGTCTTGATGGCATTGTGACTGCCTCTGAAGGTCATCTGCTGGAAGACTATTGGAGTTCCTTGTGTAGTTGTTTGGCCACTGGGATATGGGCCAGGAGTCTGATCCAGCAGATTACTGCTTATGGTCTTCCATCAGAAAAGTGCTCATAAGATTGGAGATTTGTGATATTAATGTGTTGGTTTGGTTTTCTAAAAGGAATGAATTTGCCCAGTTTGATAAAGAAAATGAGTTGTACCGTGCAGTACAAAAAACAGTCGGCACTTGACTAACAGAGATAATAAAAGTTGAAGGTCAAGGAATGTCTTAATTAGCAACAAACATGTTTCTGGTCAGACTGTGAGAGCCATTTGGCCAGCTCACTAGCAATCATAACAGAAGTGCTATTTGTGCACATGAAAAATGTTCAGTCACACCTAGCTTTTGAAAGGAGATGGCATATAGACACCTTGAACAGTGGCTTTAAATTACAACTTCTCTAAAAGATTTTGTGGAGTCCTAACATTCAGTCTGAATTATTTGTCTGAATATTACCAGCTGCCCATCTTTATATAAATAACAGTATTGAACATAATAATAATAAGGAATTATTAGTTAATTAGTTAATTATTTGTTTTGAATATTTTTTTTAAAAAAAGCATTTAGCTTCTCTAGTGGTCCCAAAATGCTTTTCTTCCCTAATAATACTAGCAAAATAATAAACATTACCCAATATTCTTTACACTACTTTTTTCCTTGCTTTTTATTTATAGACATAAATCCACATTTCAGCAACACATGATGAGAGCTGTGGAGAATATGTTTGGGCAGGTTTTATAGATGGCTTTAGCAGGGAGCGAAATGCAGATGAAAGCCAAGAGGGAACATATTGTCCAAAGTAGGCAGATATCTGTTTTCTAGTTGCAGCTTACTATTAACAAATGTGAGCACAGCAGGAGATAGAGCAGGAAGTGCAATTAAGTGGTGTATTAAAGTCCTTTCTAAAGGAATGGAATTTTAGATGGAACATAGATATGGTATGGAATCAAAACAGCACCCACACTAACAAAATAGTGTGAGTAGAGGAAGATTAGTATAAATTATGGGCCTGGATGCCTGTTTTGAGGAGCCTTATGTCATAGTTAACAAAATGCAAATAAATAATTTTCTATTAATTTTCTGTAGGAAAATGAATGTGACTATTTAAAAAAAAAAGGTAGAATCCATCTTCTAACAAAAAATAAGAAAAGCCTCACTCCTAAATCCTGTCATAACTTTGCCTATTATGAGCTTTGGCAGAAATATTCAGACATAAACTGCAGTCTCCAAATTCCTAAAATGTTGTTGTTACTCAATTACGATGTAGCCCTAGACTAGAGCCATAAGTCCAAGGTATTGTTGATTTCCCATTCCCCCCCTTAAATATTTCAGGACCTTTGATTAGCAGAATCCAATGAGACTTTGTCCTGGGATAAAAATGTATTCTGTTGATGATTATGACCTGTTAACATTTTTCTCTGGGGTTCCTGTTTTTTGTTTTTGTAATTATGTGCCTTTTTTGTATATCTTTATAAGTGAGCTTTGTATAAATCCAATAAATATATAAAACAGTGCAAATGTGTTAAATGGAAGATAGAAAATTATTAGACAAATATGGTTATTTTTTTAAATGCCAAAATTTGGAGTTGCCTAAAATACTAAAAAGAAAAAGAAATTAGCTCAGTGTTGTAAAATTGTTATCTTGATTCTGAAGTACTGTAGACAATTTTATCTTTGGTGCTTGGCTGGTGAACTTTCTGGTATGCTCAGCATCCAACTGATCTCTATATTTGGGAACGGAATGTGACTCAAAGTGGAAATGTGCTTCCCTGGCAATCTCCTGGCAACCTTGTTCAGGCTGTTATCACATTTTTAGTATGGCATGGGATCAGGC
Source organism: Ptyas mucosa (assembly GCA_012654045.1). Taxonomy (NCBI): domain Eukaryota; kingdom Metazoa; phylum Chordata; class Lepidosauria; order Squamata; family Colubridae; genus Ptyas; species Ptyas mucosa. The sequence goes on along the minus strand of WNWU01000003.1, from coordinate 25,856,031 downwards.
ATGGCTATTTGAATATAAAAGGATAATATTCAAAAGTGTTCTAATTTCAGATAACAATGCTGCATTATTTAGTAAACATTTTCTCATATGCAAGGCTGGCAATTAATAAAGATTCTTCTAAAACCATTGGGGATAGAAGAAATTCACAATTTCAACTTTGTAAATAGTTCTTTGTATCCCACGTTTATTATTTTTATAAATAATTCAAGGCAGAAAACATGCCTATTTTCCCCACAACAAACCTGTGAAGTGAGTTGGGTTGCTAAAGCGTGTGATTGCCCTAAAGCCGCCTTTCATGACTAAGGCAGGACTAGAACTCACAGTATCCTGGTTTCTAGCCTGATGCTTTAACCATTAGACCAAACTGGTTCTTCTGTTTAACATGACAATATCCTAAGAATATTTATATTACTTTAAACGTTGCATTAGCTGCAGTAACCACCATGTTGATTCCATTTAGATCTATATTGGTTTTTTATTGCAAGAATTGTTCACACTTTTGATTTACTCTGATGCAGGAAAAAGATCTAATGATGAATAACTTCCAAATTGATTCATGTGAAATTAATATATTTTTTTAAAGTTATATAAATTGAAAAACCACTGGTAAATTGGAAAACGATTGGTATTGTCGAACAATACAATGTATAAATTCTTAGACCATTTCCAGAAGCATCTACTGAAGGGTGGGAGATGTCAGGAACAATGAACTTGTGGTATGATGCTGCAATACTGCTTTCATCATTCTGATTAGAAGAGCCAGAATTTGCAAATGCTACTGATGGAAACTTAAGTCAGTCAACCTCACTGAATAAAGCTGGCACTCTGAATCAGGGGTGAAATCCAAAATTTTTCCCTACCGGTTCTGTGAGCGTGGCTTGGTGGGTATGGCAGGGGAAAGATATTGCAAAATCTCCATTCCCACCCCACTCCAGGGGAAGGATATTGCAAAATTTCCATTCCCACCCCACTCTGGGGCCAGCCAGAGGCGGTATTTGCCGGTTCTCTGAATTACTCAAAATTTCTGCTACCGATTATCCAGAACCTATTAGAACCTGCTGGATTTCACCCCTGCTCTGAATAACATATTATAATGATAGTGAATGTGGACGATTTCAGATTTACGTACTTTCCGTCGGACCCTCAAAACTTTTTTATTTCATCAAGCCGGGCTGGCCTAATTCTCCAATTATGTAATTTTAATTTGAACTTTTAAATGGGGGATTTTAACTGTCGGGCCAAATTGTTTAATATATTTTAAAATTGTTTTTAAATTTTGTATTTGATGTTTTTTACTTCTGGCTGTTCACCGCCCTGAGTCCTTTGGGAGAAGGGCAGTATATAAATTTAAATATTAAATTAAATTAAATTAATCTGAAACAATGCAAAATCAATGCTTGGACTGTTACATACTTGAAAAGAAATAGAGGACAGAAAGTTAAATCTTCCTATAATTATGGTTTTAATTGTTTTTAAAGTGTAATTGTGTTATTTAAAAAAAATAAAATATTTTATACTTTACAAAGTGTTGTATATTTTTCATAGAAAGGAACACTTGCATTGAGGCTGAGGCCTAGCATATTTTATCAGTTTACAGTTTAAATATATACCAATAGAATTCTTAGAACTTTGTATATAATCATTTCGTATTCTTTTATGCCCTCTAGCCCTCCTTGCTTGGAAATACCGGTATATTTAGTTATAAAATTATTAATGTTTACAGCTGCACATTGAACAGCATGGATTTTCAACCTCCAATTGATGGAGAAATGCAATCTGACTTTTTTTTTGTTCCTTTATTTTCCATTGTGTATTGTTTCTTAGTATTTTTGCAAATAAGGATTTCATATGATTTTACACCACTGTGTATCAATTGTTAAGTGACAGATAATTTATATAGCTATTAGGAAATATGAATTCAGAAATGAAAGTAGTAGTAAAGGTACAAAGGTATGCGATAGAGTAGTATCCAACAAATTTGACAATTTTTAAGATGTATGGATTTCAATTCCCAGAACTCTCCAGCATCATGTACATCCATATATCTTAAAATTGAGGACCCAGTTTGTGGGGGCAATAAGCTGACTTTGTATAAATATACAAAAGTATGAAGGCTATTGCTTAGCGCATTGTAAGCCGCCCTGAGTCTCCGGAGAAGGGCGGCATATAAATCAAATTAAAAAAAAAATTGCTGACATTGACAAACACTGCAGTAGAGTTTAAAAGTAAATCATTTATTTGAAAAATAGATTTTTCAAGCATTAACATTAAAAAATCTATCAAAAGGATAATAGAGCCACAGTAGGTGTTTGTGACATTTCTATATAAAGTTAACAGTTTTCTCATTGTGTATATAATTGTATGTTCAATTGTACTATTTACATTTACAATAATGGAAATGTAAGTAAAAATGGAAATGCTGAGCTTTCATCTTTTAATGTTACAAAGACATAAAAATGCCTAAAGTTTCCCACTGAATAGATTCTTGAAATAACAACAATATGGATCATTATAATACAGAATAAAATTAATTCTAGTGGTAACTTAAAGTATAATGTATTAAATGAAATAATACTATTTATACATTTATTCGATTTCTGTACAATAGCTTTGACAATAGTCTTAACTAGATAAAATATTTGATACCATTCTCTTTTTACTAATCTGAAGTTCATTCTTATAATGACGATGCTCATTTTGGTTTCGCTCTACTGTGTGTACTGATTTAAGCCATTTAAGCTTCATGCACAGAGAAGGTAGAAAATGATGCTAATGACTGTTTATTTAGTCAGGCAAGCAGTCAGTCACTCCTATGCCATCCATGAACAAGCCTTTTTCTGCTTTACAATAAAATATGCATACTTTTTTTTAAAAAAAGAAGAAGCCTGATCTGATTCTCTATACTATAGAATTGGTTTTCCTATGATTTAATTATTGAAAATAAGTATAGAAATAACCGTGACTAATACAATTATAACTTTAGGACATTTAAGATCCTAGTGAATCATTACTTACTTATTTACTTACTTACTTACTTACTTACTTACTTACTAACCTACTTATTATTTATTATTTGTATCTTGTCCCCTCATTAAATTATAGTTACTTTACATTATAAAAACATTAAGAGAGCCTTGGTGGCGTAGCGGAATAAAGTGCTGTTAAAGTAGCACTTAGCTGCCAGCTGCCTGCAATTACTGCGAGTTCAAATCTCACCAGGCTCAAGGTTGACTCAGCCTTCCATCCTTCCAAGGTAGGTAAAATGAGGACCTGGATTGTGGGGGAAATAAGCTGACTTTGTATAAAAAAGAACACCGCTTAGGAGGGGCCAAAAGCCCTACTAAGCAGGTATATACAAAAGTATGAAGGCTATTGCTTAATGCATTGTAAGCTACCCAGAGTCTCCGGAGAAGGGCGGCATATAAATCGAACCAATCAATCAATCAAAGATAGACAGACAGAAGATAGATAGCATATTGGTCAGGATTCAGGCTGGGCCATAGCACTGACATGGCATTAATGGCATTAGTCACACTTTTCAATGATTGTATGCGAGTTCAGGATGAGGATAATACTGATATTCTGGCTGCTTTGATGTCTCAGCAGCTTCAGTACCATTAATCACAATATCCTTCTGAGATGAGAGTGGGAAGCATGGTACTGTGGTGGTTATCTTTTATGTGGAGTTGATTTCAGTCATTTGTAAATGGTGAGTCAAAAGTCCCCATTTTGTAGGTATATTATCTGATTGGTGCTTCCATTGAACTGGAAAAGTTCTGTAAAGAACTAGTTATCACTGGAGATAAAGGTTTTTGATGAGATTCCACACAGGCAAGTGTTCTCCAGTGACTGATCCTGTTTAGTTCTTGTGTTCACCACAGAACTGTAGGACTTGAAGCAGCAGAAGAGATGACTTGACAACTTTGATGAAATAAGAAAAAGATGAATCTGACCAAGCAGAGGTACGTGCCTGTGGTCAGGCCTACCCTGTGGTGATAAGGACCGGTAGTCTGATATCTAGCAGCTTTATGTAAGGTGGCAGGCTTCCTTTTAGTGAGGAACCAAACACAGCTTAGAGTATTTTGCTGTAAGAGTCACTTGAATCTTGACTTCCATGAAGAATCCTATGAGGTGTCTTGATTATATGAACTGGAATTTCCAGATTTATTTATTTATTTATTTATTTATTTATTTATTTATTTATTTAGTCAGTCAGTCAGTCAGTCAGTCAGTCAGTCAGTCAGTCAGTCAGTCAGTCATATTTCTATGCCACCCACTCTCCGAGGACTCTGGGCAGCTTATACCAAAGACAGTATACTAAATAGCATATTGCTCCCAACAATCTGGGTCCTCATTTTACCCACCTCGGAAGGATGGAAGGCTGAGTCAACCTTGAGCCAGTGAGATTTGATCCGCTGATCTGCTGAACTAGCAGTCATCTGAAGTAGCTGCAGTATTGCACTCTAACCACTGCGCCACCTCGGCTCATTCCCGGAAATCTATATATGATTTCCAACATCCATATTCTTCCTTCTTTGGCAGTCCAGTGGGTAGATAGACTGTCAAAACTGCTCTTTAGGAGGATGTTTCTGTTAGTGGCCTTTAGAGAAATTGTGGTACTCCCTATTGAAAAGATGCTGTCTCAATCCAGCAATAAACCACTTCTGTATCGTCGTCAAAAAATTACTTTTTTTGCAAATCCATAAAATTGCTAAAACTTAACATTGAGCAAAAGAAGCTTTAGCTCAGGATTCAGAAAAACGAACAACGCTTGAAAACTTAGATTTGTGACAAAATGTTATAGGATGAAATTATTAGATGAGTGAAAAAATGAGAAATGTCTTTATCCAGATGAAATTATAAGGAAAAAAAACCCCTTGTGGCTCAAGAATGGATTGCTTTAAATTTTTTGATCAGTACTTTTATGAAATAGTTTATTTTTATTTGAAATTACCTTACACAATAGATATGAACTATATACCCTGTTTCCCCCAAAATAAGACATCTCCTGATAATAAACCCAATTGGGCTTTTGAGCGCATGGCAATAAGGCCAAGCGCTTATTTCAGGGTTCAGAAAAATATAAGACAGGGTCTTATTTTCAGGGAACACAATATTATACTATAATTTAAACATGTTTATTAAATAGAATTAAATTTCCTGTTTTCTTCGGATAAAATTTCTAGAAAAGCAACATTTTCAAGGGGACTTGTTTGAATTCCTCCAAACTGGTTATTAATGATATACATTAATAACAAAAATGTATTTTTGAGACTCTAAGCACAAAGAGTTGTGCCTTTTTTGTTATTGTTTTGTTCTTGAGTTCCCCAAAACTGTATATCATGGATGATCTGGCAAACAGTTCAAGGTTTAGCTGGGTTAGATCAATATGTTCGGATCACTTTGTTTAGTAAGATCGATGGAATGTAATGAAGTCTGTTTTCCAATTCCCTGCTAAGGATCACTGCAGGGAATAAGAAGGTATCTATTTTATTATAAAGCATGAAAACATTATCTTTGAAGATTTCTCCCCTTTTATTTGGCTATACCTTTCATTCTGTTTTGCTCAAATTTTCGATATCCCTTGCATTAAAGTGCCCTAGGAAATAATCTTTCATTTTATGTCAGTTAATTTTGCTTAGAGCAGGCATGTCTTTCCATATATAAACCCATGAAAACACAAGGGACTCCATTTTATATTCTCTGTTATAGCAATATCATCCTTTTTTGTTTTTCCAGTCCACTGGAATATTGGAAATAAATTATGGAAAGGGGCTCTGTCTTTCAACAGAGAAGGTCTCTGAAAACAAAACAGAATCAAATTTGGCGTGGCGGGGAAGAGAAACAATAACTTTGAAAATGGACTAAATCTGCCTCGGACTGCAAAGAAAAAAGACTCCCCCTATGACTTCCTATGTAACCAGCAATTGATTGATGGCTGCCTAAAATGCCATTAATAATTTTATTATTATTGAATGCAAATTTTGAGTTCCAAGTTCTTAGAAGACAATCACATGAAATGTGGAAAGAAACTAGAGAAATATCACATAAACTGTCTTCTTACTATGTATAATAGTTATATGATAATGCAGTATAAAATTAATTCTTTTCCTCTTGCTGAAAGGAGTGTTCATTTTATTGCTTCATAAATGCCAAGATCATGTAATGCTTTTGAGGTGGTCACCTAATATTCTAAAAAGACGTTCTTTCCTCTTCCATTAAAGTACAGTAAATGATTTAATCATTGCTAACTAATGAATACCTTAGTGATTAGGTAACCCACTCTTACAAGTAACATTTAATTTCATCATTTTAAAACTTTTTTAATATAATAAAGATAGGCCAAAGTTCTTAGACATGGAATGACATTGAAAAAAAATCAGTTTTTATTCCCTGTAGTGATGAATAGTATTTGGGGTCCAACTAAAATGACTTCATTTACTTTAGTTAACAGAGTGCCTCTCTTGTTCTGTTTTCTCACCATTAATATGATAGAACCCAAATCAATTTTTAATCCCACGTACTTACCATAGCAGGGCCCAAACCCTCTATCTAGGAAACCAATGGTATTTTTATTAAGAAGATTGCAGGTTTGTTTGCAAGAAATATGAAAATAAAATTCATTTTTTTTCTCATCATGACTCGGAATTAGCTTCAATAAATTAATAATTCAGGAATTTATTTCTATCCAAACCAATAAAGAGACAATATCGAATTAAAGATCGTATAGAACTGCTTTAAGATCCAAAGCAATATGCAGTTAAATTTACAAAGCATCCTTGTCACAGATTACATTAATAATCTGATTTGGGTGCAGTCACTGTTCAGCTAGAACTTTAAATTCTTCTTTGTAGCCTATTAAGACGGCTCTAGGCTGATTAGCATATATATTAGCAGTGTCTTTCAGTTGGTACTGTAATGCATCAATCTTTCTGGCCATTGCCTGTTTTTGTTATTGCAGTTTTTGGATTGTCATGTGTTTTAGAAGTCCATGAAATGTGTAATCAGCGTAAACAATTTTTAGTCTGATTATTTATAATGATTCCTGAAATCTTTTCATAGTGGGTAAATCAAGAGCTGTGGTTAGAATGCAGTACTGCAGGCTATTTCTGCTGACTACTGGCTGCCAGAAGTTTGGCAGTTCAATTCTCACCAGCTCAATGTTGACTCAGCCTCCCTTCCTTCCGAGATCGGTAAAATGAGGACCCAGATTGTTGGTTGCAGTATGCTGACTCTGTAAACTGCTTCGAGGGGGCTGTAAGGCATTGTGAAGTGGTATACAAGTCTAATTGCTACTGCTATCATGTAAATTCTGAGCTCTGGTGACTCAGCAGACTAAAGCAGTGTTATTAACTGTTATTAACATCAGCTGCCTGCAATTACTGCAGGTTCAAATCCCACCAGGCTCAAGGTTGACTCAGCCTTCCATCCTTTCTAAGGTAGGTAAAATGAGGACCCAGTTTGTGGAGGCAATAAGCTGACTTTGTATAAAATATACAAAAGTATGAAGGCTATTGCTTAATGCATTGTAAGCCGCCCTGAGTCTCCGGAGAAGGGCGGCATATAAATCAAATTTTTAAAAAATCACTTTTTTCCAAAGCCATCATTGAATGCACTAGCTATTGGTTACCGAGTTTAAGTATGCAGGTGTATAATTTGGAAACTCTTTGTAAAACTAGGAATTTGGACTAGGAGAATAATTTATTTTATTATTAATTTACTGTTATTTGTATTTTAAAATTAATTTGACCTTGACTTGTAATTAATTTGTTGTCTAATAAGCTTCAAAGTGCCCATTGGAAAATTCCAATTTCCTAAGCCAAACCTGAATTTTGTGGCTAGAGCGATGTTCTCCTACATTGTGGCTTGTATGAGTAATTTTCACTGATGTTTTAAATACAGTTTTCACTGATTAAAACAAAGATTAATTAGAAATAGTGTTCTCTTTTTTTCTCTGAAACTTTTTTCACTTATATATTAGGGAATAAATATAAAAATGTTATCACTAAAACTATATCTCTGTCAAATTGAAGATAAGTAGACTAATACATTTTTCAAAGGTATGCATATAGAAAAAGATTGTGTAAATCTATCACCTCTGCCTGCTCTTCATCTTCATTGTTTCATAAAAAGAACATGTTTAAAATGCTTATCCAGAACTTCATTAAAGTAATGATATTAGAAATTTCAGTTCTCAAGAGGCAAATGTTTTTGTATTTGTTTCTAATTTTGTACTGTATAGAATAAGTCAGAATTGGGGAAAGATGTGGGGGTGCTGCAGTGATCTTAAGTTCAAAACAAAGTAGCTTTTTCGAGGAGTCTGCCGTCTGCCATAAGTTCAAATGGTTGCTAGGTAACCGGTCGTAAGTCGAAGGCAACCTCTGTAGAAAATTATATTCCTGGTATGTTGAGCTCAGTCTTACCACATATTTTCTAGTTTTTTTATATGGAAAAGCAACATTTCTTCTTTACACTTCAATTTTTAATGCTGATTTTGTCTTCCACTGGGAAAAGCTGAAGTAATAAAGGAATTGTGCCTTCTCAACTAGAGCTCCTGCCAAATTTTATGTGTTTAAAAATGTCAGTGATTTTATTAGAACTGTGAATGAATGTTCAAGCTAAGTGATAATACTATATTCTAGTTATGAAAAACTTAACAAAATATAGGGATCTGTTTTGTTTTTAGGAACTTGGTTACTTTGTTGCTTTCCAATTGGACATTGTATCTTGCAAAACATAAATACACAGATAAATTGCCTTACCTTAAATTATTTCTGTATAGGGCTAACTAATTGAGTTAGGTTGCAGCAAGTTTAAGAGCAAATTATTAAGGTTGATCAGCTACATAATAACACAAGCCATCAATATCCATTAGGTTATATTGCTTAGCTTTCATTAGGAACATTATTTTGCTTTAACTTCTTAAAAATTCTAGACACTGCAGAAAATTGTAAGAGCTCATTACTGAATATTCTGTAACCTTTAGTCAGCACAAAACTGAAAACCAAACTTGGAATTAATTCCATTATGTACAAATTAATACTTAAAAATGCAATGTATCACACACAAAATTATATTCTTTCTAATTTGGAATTGGAAATGAAGTATCATCTAGAGACTTTAGGGAGATTTTAAATAAGGATGTCTTTCTGATTTGTATGCTAGTTTATAAGACATGTATGAACTGACTAGAGTAGCTGATCTGGTGCATTTTTGTTTTAATTGAATTGGGAATTGCAGCCAAGTACAAATGGAGGATAAGAAAATATGTATTTGAGCAGTTTAACAGACAACTGAAACAAGTTTCACATCTTTTGATTATGTTGTTCCTTTTACACATAATTAGAATGAGGTAACACAATGGTTCTCAACCTGTGGTCCGTGGACTCCTGGGGGGCCACGATGCAAATGTTATGATTTAAATCTTGAAATAAGTCTTGGGGGGTCTGGGGTCATGGCCTGTCACCACAAAAGGTATTTAAAGGAGGTCCGTGATGAAGAAAAGGTTGAAAAGCACTGGAAAAGGGTCTTATTTTCAAAACTGTACAATTTCCTGGAAATTTTATATCAAATTTAATATTGCTAAATGACACTGCAGGATCATTTAATATCCATAATGCTGTGTCTTAGCTTAGTTTAGCCTTAGCAAAACATTTCAAGCCAAATCAAAGATTACAAAGTCTAGTTCAGTGTATCGCAACCTCTTGACTTTAAGAGGTACCAACCTGAGTTGGTAGTGACTTATTAAGTATGGCAGGCCTTGTTTACACATAATGCTAATGGATAAACCATGATCAGCAGACCTCAAAGGCTGAATCCATACAACAAATATCTTTGTAGCATAGTATAATATATGGATACAGACATGGACTTATATACATTAGTGAATTTTCTCTTAGAATGGTTCTATACAGTTTTGTGACTTTGACTTCCTGCCAAATAGGTTTGATACAGAAAGAGACACAATAAAGACAAATACATTTCACTTTTTAATGTGGTATATAAAAAGTACCTGAATAACAACATGATTGAGATATAAAGAGTTCCTCATTGTTGTATGTTTACACTTTAGTTGGTGGCAAAATAAATGTATTAAACTCCTAAATCATACATCCCTTTTTATATACCAACATTATCTGACAATTGCACTTTATATGTATTAATATACATTTTATTGTTGCAAGTTTAAGAGTTTTATAGAAATAAAATATAAGTTTTTAACATTTATCTACAGGTACTTCTTGACTTATAACAGTTCATTTAATGATAGCTCAGAGTTACAACGGCACTGAAAAATGTGACTTATGACCGTTTTTCATAGTTACGATCTTTGCAGCATCCCCATGATCATGTGATGAAAATTCAGATGCTTGGCAACTGGCTCATACGTACGACTTGCTGTGTCCCAGGATCACGTGATCACCTTTTGCAACCTTCTGACAAGCAAAGTCAATGGGGAAGTCAGATTCACTTAACAACTGTGTTACTAACTTCACAGTTGCAGTGATTCCCTTAACAACGGTGGTAAAAGAAAGGTTGTAAAATGGGGCAAAATCCACTTACATGTTTTGCTTAACAACAAAAATTTTAGCTTCAATTGTGTTTGTAAGTTGAAGACTACCTGTATACATAGTCCTCGACTTACAAACACAATTGAGCCCAAAGTTTCTGTTGTTAAGCAATACATTTGTTAAGTGCATTTTATATTATATCTATGTATATAATATAATATTATATGATATTTATATATATAAGAGAGAGAGAGAGACGGAACGAATGTGTGTGTATTGTAATTGGAACCAGCAACTTTGTTCTAAATAGGAAGTTACATGATTGCAGGTATGCTTTGTGACTAGAAAGAGACAAGACTTACTCAGTTTCACACCTTTGGCTTCTCTTTGCCTCCTAAACATTACTTTGTCCTTTGGAATTCCTTAGCGCTTGCTTATTTGTACTGCAGCCCAGGAATGGGAGCCATGGGCTTACTATACAAACAGTTTACTTTCTGAAATCCCTTTCTCTCCAGACTTTCCACTCAGCAAGGGTGAAAAAGAAGACACTGTGAAGGTTGTAAACGATTGTAAATGGGCTGTAAAGTTATTTTTTAGCAGAATCATAACTTTCAATGGTTGCTGAAAAGAATGGTTGTTGAAGACTACCAGTAAATTAATACAATTGACATCTAAAAGCAACACAATGTTATGGATATTTTGTAGAATTCATTTTCATAATTCCATCCACTATTTGAAAACTGAAGGTATTTAAAATCCTTTTTTTCCTTGTGTCAAAATGCCTTCTGTTTGTACACTATCACTTAAAATCCAAACTAAAATATCGACATATGTCTGTTTTAGCCTTCAGATTCCAAATTTGGGATATATTTAAAATGCCAGCTCTGAAATGAATATTACAAATTTAAAATTGCTAAACTTCAAAAGCTGAATTTTTGTTTTACATTCCAAGCTACACAGTATACAAAAAAAATATGAAGTACTTATAATACAATTTCAAGTTGAAATAAGTGATTTTTAGGAAAACAATATGTACAAAATTTTAAAGAAGTTTAGGGGTTTCCCCTCTCCATAATCTTTTTTGTTTTGTGTGTTATTTTTTTTTAATTGAAAAAGTTTTTTAATAAAATTTTTACATACATTTTCTCCCCCCTCCCCCACCACCCCCCGGACTTCCCAGAGCAAATACAAGTACATGATAAAATACAGCTCAAGTTCTCTAAGTTAAACTCCATTTCACACTTATCATAATCCTAATCATTAAACAAGTAAATTAAAGGAAAGCAAGTCTTCTTTTCTTCTCATTCCATCTAATTCGACAAAATTAATCTCCATGTCTCCATTTATAGTTACAGCAGTTAATAAAACAATTAAATATTACGTAATCACAACTATCATTACTCAGTATAACTAATTAATACTTAGCAAATTATTAAGTCTACACAATCTAACAAGATATTTTGTAACTTCTTTCATTTAAAACAGAAAAAGAAAACCCAACAACAAAGAAAAATAAAAAACCCTCAGTCAAAAAAAAAACAAAAAAACCCCCCCAAATTTAAAATAGAATACTATATAAAATCTTCCGTCCTCCATTTTTAAACCATCAAGGTCCATTTATAGTTAAAACACTTAAAACAATAATAATAAAGTTTTTAGTAACAATCAAACCTCTTATAAATTTATCAATACAGATAAAACATCATTTAATAACTATATCAAACATTTTAATTCTTCATACTAGATTAAACCAGTTGCTAATCTTCTTATCTTCACATCTTCCGACAGCATATAGAATATCTTCATCATTTGCGTCTACCCACCTAAATAGTAATTTGCTTCTTTATAAAAAAAACCCCCCCGAGTGACTTTATAATTATAATTGTAGTAATATCCATCAAATCCAGTCAAAACTAGATTAGTAGATCCATCAAGCGTATTAAGGAAACCACCAGATCAACTGCCATTGCTCTAGATCCATAGTCCTTTTGCCTTATATTTATTACCATCAAACAGAAAGCTCCGATTTAGTATATTCAATGAAACTTCTACGTTTACAGTTAAATCCAGATTTATCACAGTCCTTAATAAAATGTTCCAATTCCTTCAAGTCAGGGCATATTTCACAACCCAACACACCAGCATTGCTGTCATCTGTTTATTCTTCTCAAAATATTCCAATACAGCTATAGATTGCCTCCTCATCGTTCATCACTTGGTTAACTGGCATTGAATTGCTGTGTACTTTTTTTTTTTCTTCCCCCCCAAAAGTTCAAAGTCTTTAAACATTTAAACAATGCTTTTTAAGGACCATCATCTCATCAAGCAGGGTTATTTTCCATTTCTCCAGGCTTTCTTCTTTTCCTTTTTACGAACTTTCTTCTTAACTTTGATCCCTCTGCCTTTTTTAACTCCAGCAGGGATTTGCGGTTTTTGGGATTGGATATTATAAACTTTTTGCAGAAATATGGCTTCTTCTGGAAACAAGTCATCAGCTTGCAGAGCTTCTTGCTCCCGCTCAGCCTTCATCTTTCTCTCTTCTGTAAAATCTGCTATGGTCTTTTGTTGTTTTTTTTCCTTTCCCAGCTCTTGATTCAATCCCCCACTGCTTGATTGTGACTCAGTATTTCCATGTATTTCATTGTTTCCAGCTTGAGAAGCTTGAAATATAGTATCAATTCTTTTCAATAAAGCAGAGGTAATTGAACTCAAAGCTTCCTCAAATTCAGACCATTGAGAGTTAAATAACCCTCCTTTCCTTTCTTTGTTTTCGAGAAGCCCAGCCATCCTGCCCCCCTTCTTCCTCCCCCTCCAGAAGGACGGGGAAAAAGAAAAGAAAAGAAAAAAAAGAATTTCAAGAAGAAAAAAGAAAAAAAAGACTTTTTAATTTATATTGCTGCTTGAGTTATTATTATTACATCCTTTCTTATTCCATCCACTTTTCAAAAAGGAGTTTTACGTTTCAAACAGGGGCTTATCAATAATTGTTTTTAACTTTCACTTCTTCACGCCCCGTTGAAACTCAAACGCCATCTTGCTTTCACTTTCCACTTAGGAGAAATCTTTTAAGAAAGTAAGTCCCTGGAGTTAGAAAAAGAGAAAAAAAAATACTTGCTGTTTCCTTCGTGCAACTTGTGCTCTGCCAACTTGATTCAAAAGGTATTTGTTTAAAGTTGTTTGATGGGGTGGCCGCGGCATCTAGTTCTGACAGGGAAAAACTTCCCAGTCAGAGGCATCCCAGGTCCGGAGCTTTGGACAGGCTTCACGGGGAGCTCTCATCTTCGAGCACCAGATTATTAGGTAAATCTGGTGCTCTCAGGGAGCTCTACCCCACCCGTCTGCTCTCCTTCCCCCCCTTCTTCCTGGGGGGAAGGATTCCAAACCGCAAGACAGCCGATTTTCGCTGTTCTTGCGGTTCTACGGAATCTGGGGCTGGCGCTTCAAAAGAAGCGTCTGGCGATGCCGCTGGCTCAACCGGAAGTCATGTGTGTTATGTCCAACAGTCTTCAAAGTCACCAAAAACATTGTGATGTACATTTTGTGTATTTTCTTCCAGGTTTTTCCTACGTAAATCAAGATCTTTATACAGCCATGGTTACAGTGAAATCTCATTCACTAGATTTTTTGGCTTTATCAGACATCAAAGCAGCATTTTGTTGTCTGTTTTAAGATTTAAGGGAGACTAAGATAGCTATTTCTAGGAAAAACCTGGAAAAAAACAAAAATACACAAAACCTACGAAAAGAGAATAAAATAAAATAAATAATTGACCTTTACAGGGAGGAGTCAGGAGATGAGGGTGTGGCTAACTGAAGAAGGCAAACAAGCCAGAAATAGCTATCTTAGTCTCCCTTAAATCTTAAAACAGACAACAAAATGCTGCTTTGATGTCTAATAAAGCTAAAAAATCTAGTGAATGAGATTTCACTGAACCATGGCTGTATAAAGATCTTGATTTACGTAGGAAAAACCTGGAAGAAAACAAACAAACAAACATACATACATACATACATACATACATACATTGGCTGGGATCAGGCTAAAGAGAACAATATTAAATGACTCCCTTGTTTCTAATCTGCAATCAATAGTTTGACAGAGAAATTAAATTAAATGGTAGAAATTGTGACATTATTATGAAATTATATTAATAACTAAAAATAAGCCCTGGAGAATTATTGTTTCTGTAGTAATTAGACAAAATGACTTATCCCTTAAATCCAGTAAATGGACAGTAAACTATTTTTTGTGGGCATGACAATAGCTTCTTCCTTTATAGTCACTTAATGTTCAGAGAACAATGAAATGCAGTACCGAGTAGAATATCAATTTCTATAGTCATTAATAATATAAGTAAACCATGTGACCCACTCATCTGTAACAATTTCCTATTTAATCAGCCTCAATACCAACCAGTAAAAGTTATAATTAAAAGCATTATTTTCACTTTTGTAGTCCATATGGTGGAAAAGGCTAGGAATAAAAATCGTTGCATTTTAATAGCACTAGAAATGCTATCTGTCATTCAGTTAACATACAAACAAGTGAAAAAGGAGGGCAATTTATTTGTAACCTTTATATAATACTACTGTTATTTTTATGTGGTTTTGCTTCTGTTTGCATCTGCTTCATGATGTATTGGAAAATAAAATATAAATTAAACATTAGTAAGTCCCACTGCTTTCTTATAATAATTCTATAGAAAATGTTTATACATTTGGTATAAAATGTTGGAGAAGATATTTGTTCAGATGACTAAATCAATTTGTAGCCATTCTATCATAATAAGGGGAGGGGAAAGCCAGAGAAATTGATCAGATTTTTTGGGTCAATTTTTTGTTAATCCTTTTAATATTTACCGAAGCTTTCATCTACAGCTTACCAATATGTAAATTGAACTTAAATTACAAAATGCCTAAAATAATTATTTTATACTCAACTTTATTCAGAGTAGTATTTCTTAAACTATTTTTTTCTCTTGTGGTCCCTTCTCTTAAAATTTATGGAGAATCTCCATTCCAAATAATTTTTTTTTATTGTTAAATGTATTGATATTTGCTACATTTAAATTAAAATTAGTGTAATTAGTTTAAATTAACATTAATTGCCACTACCACTTCTACAATTATTTGATTGGATTTTAAAATTGTGACATTTTTCAACATAGGCTGGGAAATAATTTGGATTGAGAGAGAACTTCTTGATCCAAGAGTCTTTTAAGATTGTTAACTCGTTCCTGAAAAATTGAAGAAAATCTCAATCTCTCCCTCTCTCCCTCCCTCCCTCCCTCCCTCTCTCCCTGCACAAGTTTTCATAAAGATGTATGCCATCAGATATTGCTTGGGAAGAACTTGCATTCCTTTTTTAGGGAAATTCCTCCAACCTCAGAATAAGGGAAGGAAAACGTAGACCAAACAATCACATGATACATAAAGATTTTGCAGAGGGAATCTTCTCACCATCTCAGGTAACAGGGCTTCAAATAAATACAATAGCACTAGGGTCGTGTGGAATGAAGGATGATGCAACAAGAAAGAGCGGGAGGAATAGAGCAGTGGTGGGTTGCTCCTGGTTCGCACCAGTTTGCAAGAACTAGTAGTAAAAATTTGTAGTAGTTCGGAGAACCGGTAATAACATTGGCTGGCCACGCTCCTGAACCGGTCCCCGGCCCGGTCACCACTCAACCCGCCCATCTCATCAGAGGCTTTTTTTTTTTAACTTTTAAAAGCATTTTTCCTACAACCTCTTCAGCCGAAAAATGCTTTTAAAAGTAAAAAAAAAAAGCCTCTGATGATCGTGAGGCTCAGCTGGGATCATCAGAGGCTTTTAAAGGCATTTTTTCCCCCACAACCTCTTTAGCCGAAGAGGTTGTAGAAAAAAATAATGCCTTTAAAAGCTTCTGGCGATCCCAGCTGAGTTGCCTGATCATCAGAGGCTCCTAAAAGCATTTTTCTCTGCAACCTCATAAGGTTATAGAAAAAATGCTTTTAAAAGTAAAAAAAAAAAGGCCACGCCCACCCAGTCACATTACACTCCCCACCAAGCCACGCCCACAAACTAAGTCATGCCCACAGAACCAATAGTAAAAAATTTAGAACCCCCCCGGAATAGAGCATATTTCCAAATATTCAAATATGTATGTTTGCCATATTTTAATTGTATATACTTCAACTTGCATTTTCTTCTGTTTGCATTCTTAAGCATTTGTCTTGGCTTTGTCTCAAATTTATAATTTATTATTAGCTTGCAAGAAGTGATCATCATGATAAAGATCTTACAAAATTTTTATGCAGAGTACATAGCATCTTATATCTACAAATTATAAAAGGATATTTATTCTTCTACTAATGTAAACAAAAAGTAATATGATAGAAATTTGTTCAGTACAACTGTATCTTTTCCTGTCCTGCACAGCTGCAGCAAGATCCTGGGAAAAATAAGTTTGTTTAAAGAGATGGCAACATATGTTATGTCCCTTGTGCACAATGAGAAATGCATTTTTCCCTTGGAATCTGAAATGCTGCAGTCTTATTCTTGCACTGTCATACGTTCTCCAGAGAATGTTTTACCAACTTAAAAGAGGTTCTTAAACATCTAAATATTTTGTTAATGACATTGGCGTTACCAGTTACATCCCATTCAAACATTCTGCTAGTATTAAATACTTGTTTAATAGGATCTTTTTGGCTACAGTATGTAATATATAAATGGGATCAATTAGCAATTAAAATTCCTAATAGTTGTTAAACAACCGAAGTGGTAATTATGCAAAATGTATCATGTGAATAGAAGAATCTCAAAAAAAAAAAAGTGTGTGAATGACATGTTTCACAGAATATTCTTAGTTCATCAGATAGTCATCAGGCTTCCAGAAAACCATTAAATGCTGATTTCTCCCCATACACCCTACAGCCAGATTAGAGCCTGGAAGACTTTATCTAAGTAGATGTAATTTTTGGATTGAGGTGGTCTTTCCTTGTTTTTGTTGCATTTTTGTTAATGCTGATAGCCATCCAGAGTTTTATTTTCCAAGATGGGCAGCCATATAATTCTAATAAAATAACTTAAAATATTTTTTCTCAACAATTTAATAATCCATGAAGTTTCAGGTATGTTAGGGCAATAGGATATATGATGCAATTCCCATCTAAAGTTTTCAAAGTAACTAACATTCATCCAATTGCTTTTGAAGAGAGGCTTTATTTCATAGACCCTTTTGTCTTTTCCAAAACAGTCTTCAGTTTTTTCATGCAATGTATTTCTGGATCTATTTCTGCACATTATAAATTATTATTGTTATTCAGTTTTGGAGACCACACAAGTCCAGAAAGATTTTGAGTAATTTACAGTTAAAATATGATCATACATACTAAAACTACAAATGTAGAAGTATTATGAGGATATCATCATTTAAATTCAACTTTACCCTTAAGAATCATGGTATACTTTGAATGTCCTTGTCCTAGAAAACCCACTTGACCTAGCTAGTGGAATAGATTAGAAATAAGAAAACTTGATGTAAGATTGTGTAATGCAGCGCCTCCCACCTTTTAGGCACCAGGGACTGGTTCCATGGAGAGAGTTTTTTCCACTGACCAGAGGGGACATGGTTTCACATGCTTCCTGCATCCTGCGGATGGGGCTTTGCTTGCTTGCGGAACCCGGTTTCTGACATGCCATAGGCCGGTGCCGGTTGGGGACCCCTGGTGTAATGTCATACATTTATAGTTACTAATATTATGGTTATGGAACTTAAAGCCTCTGTTTGTACTTGCAGTCATCAGGACCTGTCTAGATTTTTTTTTCTGGCAAAAATAAAAGAATTTCCTCCATCAGCCTACTGAAGCTGAATTATTTAGGCAGAAAAATACTTCCTCTTGAACAGAATATAATGTATATATTATAATGTTGAACTGTTGGTTCTTGGTGTTCTCTGGGCTTGTTTTCTTGCAAATATTTCATTACTTGTCCAGTAATATCAGTGTGAGGGGAAATGGGGATTTGCTGGCTGTCAGTATATAGTACCTTGCCCCACCATTGATAACGCCTATGAGGAAACATCTGTAAGAAAACAATCAAGCTCAAAGTCTATCAAAAAATGCACCAGAAAAACACATCTCATCCATGGAATAATACAGTAATAAATTAAATAGGTATTCTTTCATGATGCTCCAAATTTGCTGCTTGAAGCAGTTTGTTTAATGATAAGACTTGGGTCTCTCTTTCAATGTGTTTAATGAGTTGTTAGTCTCCAGTAAAGAACATTTTATAGGTAAAAATCAAACATAGGGAGAAAATAAAATATTTGAAACAAGGTACCAAAATGGTTACAAATTTTCAGCTCTACAAGGAAGATCAGACTAAAAGCCAATGCCTTGTAGCTCAGGACTACTTTTATTATAACAGGTACAGTAAAAGAATCTTTCCACTTTGAATCTGCTTTCTTCACCCCCATTATATCTTTGTGTGAACATCTCTTATCTGACATCGTTTTCTCAAGTTAAGTCTTTTTTTGGCCAAGCATATATGGCCATTTTCTCAAGTTACTCTCTTGGTAGCTCAATCAATCTGCTTATCTGTTGTAGCCTTGGTAATGGCTCTTCCAATTGCCCTTCAAGGTCATTCCCTCTGCCCTCTATACAAACAGAATGTGTTCGTTATAATTATTTGTAGAAGCACTGAGAAGATAGGCAACTTGCCAGTTTGAATTGCCTTTCAGATACACTAAATGTCAGTGGGCCTTATCCTAATATAATGGTCTGGCACAAAATGCATCGTTGATGAAGAGTATTGCCAGTCCAAGGCATAGTTGTGATTTGAGAATAGCAAGAAGCCCTTGGATGTAAAATGTTTAAAACATGCTTAATTTTGATAATCCCTTGTGCTTGGTGTACTGTTGAAGTTGACTGTTCAAATAGCTCTGAATGGTCTGGCAGCAGCTGTTTGATTAAAAACTGAGTACCAGCCTATCAGGATACCTTTGAACTGGCAGTTTCCCAAGTGTGCAGGATTGCATTTCATCTGTTTACCATCATGACAGCTGGAGCTGTTTAGTTGCTACTCAGTAGTTTGTCTTCCTCCAGTGGCCAAAATTCCACTGACTGATTACAATGAAAGGAAAAAGTTAATGAAGGCATATGTTAAAGTGGTTTAAAGCTACAGAGGGTTTGGAGGATGCAGGAACAAATACATTACAAGGCATTATTGTTGAAAAAGGGTAATAACATATTTAAATTAACAATACAGTTTTGATACATGCATTTATGTTTAATCTAATTGACTTTATAGTTTGTTTACAGGTCAGTCTTAAGAGGTCAAATAAAACATCAAGAATTGCTGCAGGACAACTATATGAAATACGTTATGGAGAAAACTGGTTATATTGTAATGGTATATTTGAGAGTTCTGTTGCATTCAATACTTGGGCAGGATGATAAAACAGGAAAGTTTTACTTCATTGGACAAAGATTGTTACAAAAGGTGTTAAATTGTAGTCCAAATATGGTAATCATAATCTATTGGAAACCAAATATATGAAGATTCTTTTATAAATTATGAAATGGTTGCTAGTTTACATCAATTATTCTAGATTTATACTCATAAGAGAAATTTGTCTCAATTTCATTTTCATCCATGGCTCCTAAAGTACATATGGGAAGCAGCACTGCATTTATCTGAATCTTTTATAACATTCTTGTTTCTTTATTCAATTATCCATTAATATTAAGTGTTTATTTGTGTTTATATACCAATTGG
Organism: Ptyas mucosa; assembly: GCA_012654045.1. Classification (NCBI taxonomy): domain Eukaryota; kingdom Metazoa; phylum Chordata; class Lepidosauria; order Squamata; family Colubridae; genus Ptyas; species Ptyas mucosa. The sequence goes on along the minus strand of WNWU01000003.1, from coordinate 25,835,764 downwards.
TTAGTTGGTTGGTTGGATGCATAGAAGGGAACTTTGTTTTACTTCTACTAATGACCCCAGAACAGTGTTTACATTCTAATGTTGGGGTAGCTTTAAAGTTGAAACTAACCTAAACTTATCAAGATGGCTTTAACACCGAATAAAACTTTTTAAAGTTGAATTTTGTGACATCCAGAACTTCAAGGCGATTGCACCCACTGTTCAAGCAGAAGGACTGTGCCTATTTATTTATTTAGATTAATAAAGACTATATATCTCAGCATGGACTCTGGATGATATACAATTAAAACCAATGCAATACCTAAAAACAGGGAAACAATATGACATTTTCCCACTCTAGTCATGCAATTTAAGCAGTATTCCATTAAGACTACACTATGGTCTTACGAGATACTTGCTGTGGGTTTGTCTTTATAGCTATGTTAGTGTAGTTTTCTCCCATCCTTAAATCAGGAAAAGTGTATCAATTTCAGCTGTGCGTGTCCCATGACCTCTTACCGTGCCTCAGCAAAAAAAATCGAAGACGTTTTGTTCACACTATTTAATCAGGTGAATTCTCTGATGTAACTTTGCTGTCAAGAAAGCAAACCACCAGTCATTCATCTGAACATGTTGCAATGTAGGAATGTTTATTTATTTACCCTTAAGCTTTATTGCTTTATCATACATTTACTGTATGATAAGAGAAGGAAGATTCTGTGAAATAGTTTCATAGATGTTGCAAACTAGAGATTGTCAAGGTTCCTGCAGTTGGAATCAAAAATTTAAATAAATGGCAGCATCTGTGAGATCTTTTCAGGGCATTGTCAGTTACCTCAGAGAAATGTAAAATCAATGTAAATAAATTCAATAACTCTGCCCATCTTAAAAATATACTTACTATGGGTTTGTCTTTATGATTAGAAAAAACTTATTTGAAATACAAAGCAAAGAACCCTAAGCCCTCAGTACTCTTGTGCTTCTAGAGTTTGTTTCCCTTCCTTCTGAAGCTAGTTTTCAGAACAACCTCCTGTTTGTCCCGTCCTACATTTGCCTGTTTCTGTGAATGGTAGTTTTATATCCTTCCCCTTCTTTACATTTTTTCCCACCAAGCATAAGCACATATACAGATAGTGCTCAAATTAACAACCACATTGATCCCAAACTTAATGTTGCTAAGTGAGACAGTTAAATGAGTTTTAGCCCATTTTATGACCTTTTTTGCCACAGTTTTTAAGTGAATCACTGCAGTCGGTAAGTTAGTAACAGTTGTAACATGAGTCTGGCTTCCCCATTCACTTGCTTGTCAGAAGGATACAAAAGGTAATCACATCACCCAGGACACTGCAACTGTAATAAATACGTGCCAGTGGCCAAGCATCTGAATTTTGATCACTTGACTGTGGAGATACTGCAAATGGTCATAAGTCACTTTTTTTAGCTCCTTTGTAATTTTTAATGGTCACTAAACAGCTGTAAGCCGAGGACCACCTATACAACATACACCACATAGGTTCCTGGCTGACAGTGACAGTGTGTCCTGTCAGAGACATTCAGGACAGGAAACTTACGAAGCCATTTGGAATTTAGTAGTTCTTCATTTGTGACTGTATCACCCCCAGGTTTGTTTTCACAGCACCCTGAATTGTTCATATGAAAGTTCTATGTTTGTATGGAACAATGGACCAGATTGGCAGGTTATTGCAGTATATATTTTCCATTGGTCACTACTTGTAGCACTTTTCAAAAGCAAGTTTGTAGAAATTTTGTATTTGAATTGTGATTCCTGATTCATTATTTATGTTACATATAAGACAAAAATGATTTTAAATTTCTCATTTCTAGTTTGTAGAGGATTCTCAGTTTAAATTAACATGAGGCTTTTTTCATTAATTTCTTTTTCACATCCTTGGTGTTTAAATGTCAGGAGGAACCAAGCCAGCAGAGTAGGGCAATATGCCCTGACACACTCCTTGTCATAATATTAGGCCAAAACTCCTTACTATTATATGCAAATATGGCTAGTGGATGAAAAGAGTAAAAAGAATATGAAAGCAGCTCTTGTTTTCATTGACCCTGAAATAGTTAGGTCATTTTTATAAGAATCAATATTATGACACTGAAATATGTCTCATGGTTTACAAGTACAGCCATACAGAGAAACATTGAAATGTTTTATCCATTCAGTTAGAATGACTTTAAAATCACTTAAAATTAGCAAACAAGAAAACCTGATAGCAAGCTCAATCCTTCTTATTTGATTTAGAATTTATGAAAAATAGACTAGAATGGTAGGTAGGTATGTATGTATGTATGTATTTATTTATTTATCTATCTATCTATTTATTTATTAAATTTATATACCACCCTACTCCCGAAGGATTCAGGGCGGTGAACAAAATACATGTGATATAAATATTTATAAGCCATTAAAATAGTCAGATAAATATGGTCCAGAAAACAATTTAAGGCACCTCAAATTTATAGGACAGATTTAAATTTAGAATCTAAGCGATTTTTAAACAGGTTAGGCTAGGCCGGACTGTTCATCATCATCAATGCGACCAATGCCGTTTCTGTGCTGTACCTAGACCTGAAGCCTGACTGGAACGGATCTAGATAAGCCAATTCATCTAGGTACCGAGGAAGCTGTCATGCCACCACACTCTCAACGACCTTCGCAACAAAGCGAAGGTTGGAGACTGGACGGTAATTACTGCCGGGTCCAGGGAGGGCTTCTTGAGGAGAGGTCTCACCACGGCCTTTTTCAAGGTAGCAGGAAAGACATCCTCACTCAGAGAAGCATTTATAATCCTCTGGAGCCAGCCTCGTGTAACCTCCCGAGAGGCCAGCACCAACCAGGAGGGACACGGGTCCAATAAACATGTGGAAGCATTCAGTCTCCCCAGTATCCTGTCCACGCCTTCAGGAGTCACAGAGTCAAACTCTTCCCAGATAATATTCTCAGGACCTATCCCCATCATCTCCCCCGAATCTACCATGTCGAAGTCCAGGTGTTCCCGAATTTGAGCAATTTTATCATACAGATATTGCACAAAATCCTCGGTTCTACCTTGCAAGGTGTCTTCCCGCGCTTCCTGAAGGAGCAGGGAGCAGGTCACCCTAAACAGGGCGGCCGGGCGGTTATCTGATGATGCAATAAGAGTGGAAAAATAGTTACACTTTGCTGCTTTTATCGCCACTAGGTAAGTCTTAATATGAGATCTTACTAGTGTTCGGTCAGATTCAGATCGGCTAACCCTCCAACTGCTCTCCAGGCGTCTTTTCCGATGCTTCATCTCCCTCAGCTCCTCGGTGAACCAAGGAGCCAAGCGATATCGGCGTCGAGTCCGGGGCCGCAAAGGCACGACCCGATCCAAGGCTCCGGCTATCCCAGGCGGCCACTAGGTCCTCGGTTGAGTCATGAGTCAGAGCCTCAGGGAATGGCCCAAGCTCCGTCTGGAACCGCTCTGGGTCCATCAGGCGCCTGGAGCGGAACCACTTCATCGGTTCCGCCTCCCTGCAGCGGGGTGTAGCGGTTCGAAGGTCGAAGTATGGATGTTTATATACATCAGTGACTTAAGTAACTAAAATTATTTTAATATGATTATAACTATAGGAAAAAAAACATATTTTATTGTTATATATCATCTTGATTGATTGCCATCTAGTTGGGTTAGCTCTCAGCAATCACATAGATTGATCGCAAGGATGAGCGGTTCCTGACCTATATTCTTAGGTCTTCCAACAATGTATCCATTGTCACTGTAATTGAGTCCATGCAACTTCCTGTTTTTTGTTCTGTTATTCACTTTTCTTCCATGTTTCCAGCATTATAGACTACTATGGAAAGTTACATTTTGCATGTGTCCAAAATATAATGAGCTTGGTAATGAAAAAATTGTGACTGTATTTCTTCTGGGGTTTTTTCTTTGCTTGCCTATCAATCGTATTCTCCGATCTGGATGCCCACGGCAGTCAGGAGTGGGGAGTGGCACGTCTGGCTTCCAATCGGACCGAGCCCCCTAGAACTTTTGTCCCGCCTCTTCCTACTTCCCCCAGTTTTTCGGCTCGGTCTATTCCAGGGCCGACGTGTCTGTAGATTCTCCTCAGCCTTTCATCGGTTTTGTTGTTCCAGCGTGAAGGGCTTTGCCTGATTCCGCTGAGGGCCGCTTCGCAGCGTGGACTGCCGGCTGGCAGATCCTCCCTTTAGCGCGCACGAGCTTGCTCCGCCGCGCTTGGCCCTGGCCTCCCGCCTGGTTTCCCGGTGGTTGAGATCTGCTGATTGAGGGCTCCGATCAGCAGCTGATGGGCGCGACGCTAATTTCCGCGCCGTTTCTTTCTCGTGCGCACGCCGGACGGCTAGCGAGCCTTGCCAGGGAGAACCGCTTATCTCCGCCTCACAGCTGAGAGGCGCGAGTTGACAGCTAGCGCCTGAAACCCTCTCACTGACGCCGGATGGCTAGAGAGGCTGCCGAACAAGCGGTTCCTTTCATCGGATTGCGGCTCCTGAGCGCATTTCTTCCCAGCACGCCTTTCATCTTGCCAGGTACCGGGGCTGTCATTAGGCGCATTGGGCCGCCATTTTAGTGCCTTCTTCTACAGTCGGCGCTCGCTTTTACCTCCAAGATGGCCGACGTTCCCGCCCAAAAGACGGCTCGCCACCATTCCAAGAATAAGAGGCACCGGGAAGAAGAAGCCGGGGGGGGGGCTCTTCCTCCATTGCTAAGAAATCTTATGTGGCTAGCAGCATCTCCCCCAAGATCAGTGGCTCTTCCTCCTCCAAGGCGGAGAACCGGCGCCATAAGGCCATGGAGAAGGCCTTTAACAAGGCGCAATCCAAGGCGTTGCAAGAGCATGCCTCATCTATTTCAGCTGCTGTTTCTTCGGTTCATTCTGAGGTTTCCCCCTCTGAACAGCCTGCACCCAATCCTGCACTCTCCCCTGACAGGTCCTTACAAGAGGATGTGCCCCCTGTCGCTGAGGTGGCTTCTGTATTTCCCTCTGACCCAGGGGTCTCTGAGGCGCCTGTCCAGCGACCTTCTACTCCAGCCAGTGGCGAGCATATGGCTTCCTCGGCTCCTCAGACATCGGAAGCCCCACAGGAGCCCATGCTCAACCCCGGCCTGCAGCTGTCCCTGGCTGAGCTTATCTCCGAGGCCATCCGGCAGGGCATTGCCCAAGGCCTTCAGCAACATACTGCAGCAATGCCTTCTGACCAGCGGGCCCAGCAGGCTCATCCGCGGCCGCGCCCACGCCCAGAGGGCTCTGTGGCTGACATCTCAGATCAGGACTCAGCCAGCCAAGATTCTCTCTCTGATGCTGATGCACTACCCGAGCAAGACCTCTCTGAGGACGAGGGGCTGGAGCCTGACCAGCCGGCCTTTGTGGGTCTCTTCAAGCCTCACATGTTTCGTTCTCTCCTGCACAAAGCGCAGGTTACCACCCGTTTGGGGTGTGGATCCTCTGGTCAAGATTCCCACTCACACCCACCCGACCCTACTTCAGCCTTGTTTCAGGAGCCCACCTCGCACTCAGAGGTGGTTCCTGCACCCAAACTTTTTTCCGATGTGGTGAAGCGTCAATGGTCCTTTCCCAGCTCAGGGCCAGTTCCTAACAATCTCGATAGAAGGTTTTATAATATGGCCTCTGATTTCTCTACCCTTTTGCAAGTCCCTGCAGTAGACTCGCCTGTGGTGGCCCTTTCCTCTTCCTCGCCCCTAGCGGGTCCTTCAGACGAGTACTTACGACCGGAGGAGAAGAAGGCCGAGAGAACACTTATCAAGGGTCACCAGGCATCCGCCTGGTCAGTTCAAGCTTCCTTGGCCGCATCCTTTTTCAACCGGGCCACCATTCTATGGCTGCGACAGCTTCAGGAGCGCATTCCATCATCTGACCAGCGCTCTCATCAGGACATTAATAAGATCCTTGCGGCCGTGGAGTTCTCCGCCGACGCCACCCTGAACGCGGCTAGATTCTCCGCCAAGGCCATCGGCTCATCGGTCACCTCTCGACGCCTTCTCTGGCTACGCAGTTGGCAGGCGGATGCCAGGAATAAATGGCGCCTTGCATCATCTCCCTATTCTGGCGACAAACTCTTCGGGGCGCAATTGGATCCTCTGCTGGTCGAGACTAAGGACCACCGTAAGATTCTTCCTGCACTCTCCCGCCGGTCAGAGTATCGTCCACAGGGAACCTTTCGTCCCTCCTCCTCGTCTTCCTTTCGTGGCTCCGATTCCACCTATCATCAACAGTGGCACCAGCGCCCTTTCCAGTCCAGGGGACCTCAACACCATGATAGTCAGGTCAGGCAGGGGCCCCGATTTACTTCCAAGAGGCCTTTTCGCGGGGGGAGGGGTCGGCCTTTCCGGCGGTCTCGTTGACCGCCCCCCTGACTCCCTGATTGGCGATCGCCTAACTTTTTTCGCCGATCAATGGGACTCGTCTGTCTCTGACTCTTGGGTCAGGGACACTATTCGCTTTGGCCTTTCAATTGAATTTGTCTCCACCCCTCGTAACCTATACCTGCGCTGCCCTGTGTCCCAGGACCACTCTAGGCGCGCCCTGGTTGATGAGGCCGTCGACCATCTTCTGGCTGTCAGGGCTATTGAGCCTGTTCCTCCATCACAACGGGGCCGGGGTTTCTACTCCCGTTTGTTCCTCGTTCCCAAAGCTTCGGGGGGATGGAGGCCCATTCTCGATTTAAAATCTTTGAACCGGCACATAGTCTACCGTCGGTTTAAAATGCAGTTGCTTCATACCATCCTGCTCTGCATTCTCCAGGGGGATTTCATGTCGTCCATTGATTTAACTGAGGCCTACCTCCACATCCCCATCCTCCCGTCCCATCGCAAATTTCTTAGGTTTTCATACAATGGCAAGCATTTCCAATATACGGCCTTACCTTTCGGCCTTTCCTCAGCCCCCAGGGCATTTACTAAGATTATGGCTGCCCTGATGGGCCATGTTAGCTCCATCCCTATCAGGGCCCTGTTTTATTTAGATGATATCCTCCTCCTTTCCCGTTCCCAGTTGCAGGCCACGAGGGACCTCTCCTCCGTGCTTACCATATTACAGGGCCATGGCTTTTCTGTTAATTTTCCCAAGAGCCATCTATCACCATCTACTCGGCTCCAGCATCTGGGGGCTGTCATTGATTCTGATAGCATGCAGGTCTTCCTGTCACAGGACCGCCAATCTAGCATTTCGGACATGGCGGCCCGCTTCAGGAGGCGCGGCTCTGCTTCCCTCCTGGGGTTATCTAGTCTGTTAGGCAAGATGGTTTCGGCTTATGGAATTGTGCCGTGGTCTCGTCTCCACAGCAGAGAGCTTCAGTGGCTCTTACTGCCGTACCAGCGGGCGCACAACCATTCGGCGGTTTCCATGATCCCTCTGCCTCCAGCGACAATCGACTCTCTAAGTTGGTGGACATCGCAAGCGGTATCCCAGGGCTCTTCATTAGGGGACGTCCACAGAATTATTGTAACAATGGACGCCAGCCTCTTGGGATGGGGGGCCCATCTGGGTCCTCACATGGCTCAGGGTCTCTGGTCACCACAGGAGCAGACCCTCAGTATCAACATTCTGGAATTGAGGGCCATATATCTGGCCCTTTTGCGCTTCGAGCCTCTGGTCGTCGGCCGGGATGTCCTGATCCTCACGGACAACATCTCGGCCAAAGCGCATGTCAACAGGCAGGGAGGGACCCGCTCTCGATCCCTGATGCAGGAATCCCTTTGTTTAGGTCTGTGGGCGGAATCCCACTTGTCTTCGCTCCGGGCGGAGCACATTTCAGGGACGGCGAACGTTCGAGCGGACTCCCTCAGTCGCAACTTCATCGACCCGGCCGAGTGGAGCCTTCATCCCCCTCTTTTCAGGGAGTTGGTCTCCCGGTTCGGCGAGCTCTCAGTGGACCTCTTTGCCTCGAGCGCAAATCATCAGCTTCCCCGATTCTTCTCTCGCTTCCCAGCCCCGGGAGCAGAAGCAGTGGACGCCTTGCGCAGCCCGTGGCCCTCGAGTCAACTTCTATATGCCTTCCCTCCACTGCCGCTCATTTCCAAGGTGGTGCAGAAGTTGATTCAAGAAAAGGCAGAGGTCCTCCTTCTGGCCCCACACTGGCCCCGCAGGCCATGGTTTGCGGACTTGAGGTCTCTCTCTGTAACCCCACCTTGGCGGATTCCCGACCACCAAATCTCCTTGTTGCAGGGTCCTCTGATCCACCCAGATCCCCAGTCCTACCAACTAACCGCCTGGAGGTTGAGCGGCTCCTCCTGACCAGGTCTGCCGTTCCACCGGGCGCCATCGATGTCATCCAGGCTGCTCGGCGTCCGTCTACGCTCCACATCTATGACTCTACGTGGAACTCCTTCTCAGTTTGGTGCCGGGCGCGGAGTCTTGTGCCTACGGAGGTCTCCATCGTTCAGCTGCTGGCGTTTCTTCAGGACGGATTCGAAGCAGGCTTGGCCCCGAACACGCTCCGTCGGCAGATGGCCGCCATATCTTCCATCCTCGCCTGCGGTTCCTCATCTACTCTCGCGGCCGATCCGCTCATCTGTTCCTTTCTCAGGGGTGCCACCAACCTTCGCCCTCCCGTAGTGCACCAGTTCCCCACGTGGGACCTTAACAGGGTCCTCTCCTCCCTCACGGAGCCTCCGTTTGAGCCGCTCCGGGAGGTCAGCTTGAAGTTCTTATCCTTCAAGGTTTCGTTCCTGGTTGCTATTACCTCCGCACGACGTATATCGGAGTTGGCTGCCTTGTCCGTCCGCCCAGACCTCTGTATCTTTCACACGGACAGGGTGGTCCTTCGCCTTGATCCAGCCTTCGTACCCAAAATTAACTCCATCTTTCACAGAATGCAGGAGCTCACGCTTCCGAATTTTTGTCCATCACCACATTGTCGGCAGGAGCGTGTTTGGCATAAACTGGACGTCCGCAGGGCTCTCAAGGTTTACGTCGCCCGGACATTGCCATTTAGGAAAATGGAGGCCCTATTCCTCTCGTTTCAGCCATCATCGATGGGCACTCGGGCCTCCTCCGTTGCGATAGGGCGCTGGATCAGGGCCACGATAGCCTTAGCGTATGAAGCTCATTCTCTGCCGGTTCCTCGACATATTACTGCACACTCAACTAGGAGTGCCGCCACCTCGGCGGCCTGGTCTACCCAGGCTCCGCTGGATGAAGTCTGCCATGCTGCAACCTGGGCCTCTGTCACGTCTTTCATCCGTCATTATCGTCTGGACTCCTATGCTTCGGCGGATGCAGCCTTTGGCAGACGGGTGCTACAGCAGATCCGACCTTCTCCCTCCCGTGGAGACACCAGGCTTTGGTATGTCCCACTCCTGACTGCCGTGGGCGTCCAGATCGGAGAATGGGCGTTGGTCCTACCTGATACGCCCTTTCTCGATCAAACGCCCACGGCAGTCAGCCCCACCCTTCGGCCGGACCTGGGTTCCGGTGGGGGGGGAGGCTTTTAATTTCTCTATTTTTCTCTCTACAGACACTTCAGCCTTCTGAACGGTCTCGCCTCAAAACTGAGGGAAGTAGGAAGAGGCGGGACAAAAGTTCTAGGGGGCTCGGTCCGATTGGAAGCCAGACGTGCCACTCCCCACTCCTGACTGCCGTGGGCGTTTGATCGAGAAAGGGCGTATCAGGTAGGACCAACGCCCATTCTCAGGTGTCTTTTATTAAATACCACATTATATAGAAAAAGAGACTGCACATACAAGCTATACCATACCTGAGTTGGCAGTGCTGATAAAATACATGCACATGTATTAATAAGTAATAAATGTTGTCCTCACGTAGTTGGTGAGCTATTCTACTCAAGAGCCTGAACCTCTTGTAGAGATTTGGGGACTTTTCTGGAATTGAGTAATATAGTGTAAAATAATGAAATACTCATACATTATCTCTATATTTGTTCTGCCACAGCTTCGGATTCCCAGAGAATGTGACACACACCAAACTTCGCAAACACTGTTTAATTCCAAACAAACCCCTTTCAAGAATGCAGGCTTCCCGTGCAAAGGGTCCTTATCAAAGTTATTAAGAACAAAGGTGGGCAACCAGCCCAGAAAACCAGATATGAGAAGTCGCTCACTCTCCAAGATGCTCTGTAGTAATGAGACGTTGTTTCTAGCAAGAAAGCACTAGCTGCGTGCGACTTAAATAGGCTAAGGGAGTGGCCAATTACCCTCAAGCCCTACCCTTGAGTAGACCTCCTCCTCCTGAGTAGCGACTTCTGCCTTTTGGCAGCCCTGCGTGCCCGAGCATTGAGGAGAGGCTCCTCCACTTCGCTCTCTCCACTGGAAGAACCCTCTGGAGGTTCTGAAGGCCCTGGCTGAGTCTCTGCCTCTGGCATCACATCTTCTTCGGCCTCCTCGCTGTCCGACGCGAGTGCCGGCTGCGCAGGCTGCTGGCGCGACACCACACCAGCCTCCTCGTCGTCGGGATCAGCCACGATCCTGCAGGCTGCTGGCGGGCCACGACAATATTACTTTTAGCACTTTAAGGTTAGAGAAATCAGTTTATGTTATGGAATAGTAGGATAAAAAGGATAAAAAGCAAAATACTCTTGCTGGAGAATGAGACACACAACAAGCGTTTGCAAAGCATTATTAGAGTCAAGCTATTCTCAAGATAGAAGTTTAAATGAATGAATATGTAACAACAGCAATAACATTGCTGTTGTGAATTTGCATATGTGGCCTTCAGCCTTGAGCTTTTACAAGAAGAGCAGGTGGCTTGCGCCTCTCCTTAGTCCCAACTACTGAACATGTGGCCTGCAGATGATGAAGCATCTGGGAGCCATACATAGATTACCTGCTCTGCAATTTTAGAAAATACTTTCTGAAATATCTGACTGTGTTGCACTTGGAATTGCTGGTATTAAACTCTTAAAATTCTTTATTATTATGTTTTTAATTAAATAATATTTTAATTAAGTATCCAATCAATTTCACATAAGATTGCAAAGAATTGAACAATCTTTTGTTTTTCAGTTTAAACTATTTTTTCTCATTGGTTCTTTCTGGATCCTCTTAAAGTTATCTCAAATTAGGAATGAAACATTGGTAACTGGACTAGAATCGAAGATGAACCTCTACGTTTATTAGGTACAAAATCTTGCACATCAAAGGATTCATTTCATAGAAGTACATTTCTCCTGGCTGTGCAAAAAACTAGAGGGACTTAATGCTCCTAAAGGGGCCTCCCTGATATCTTATATATTCATTTTTAAAGTAGTATGTATGAATTTTGAAATTTGCAGTATTCATCTAGTCTAAATATATGTAATTTCCAAAAAAGAAGTGTTTATAGGATTTTACATCTGTACATTCTTTGCAGTTAACCATATCTAGCAGGTATGTCAAAGCTTTAGTTATATTTTCATTATTTTAATGCTACTTTTCCATAAAATTGTAACAAAATAATTAAGCGTTAAAATGCATCATCAATTGGATATTCCATGGGCTTGTTTTTCTTCATTTAACATCTAAGATTTAAATGCTACATAAGGCAACATTGTCAGTGTTTTGACACAAGAGAGTGGAGTTTGCTGATTTTTTAAATACAGTACATAACAGCTTGTCCTAACTCTCTTGATTGTGGTTGTTGTAGTTTTGTATCTCTGTTGTGATTGATCTACCTCTGCTAGTTGGCTGCATTGTTTCTTTTTAGATTGGTTCTGCCTTGTGTTGTCTTTTATCTGTATGTCGTAAGGGATCATGTGCCTCAGGTTGTTTGCTTAGTATAGAATAGTATCATTCATTGTACTACTGAAAGAATTTTAATAAATGCAATTTATTTCAGAATGTTTATTAGAGGAATTCCTATCTGCATCAAAACTGTTAAAGGTAGAGATTTCAGTAATAAAAATTAATTATCTGATATTTTTGTCATAATGTTAGCACTTTAAGATAGTTCTCAATTTATGACCACAGTGGAGCCTGGAATTTTGGTTATAAGTTGTTGCAATCATAATTTGAGGCACCCCACATAATCAGACACAATTTTATGACTACTTTTACAACAGTTGTAAAGTAGGTCAATGTGGTCATTAAATGAAGTCTAAATGCATACTCCTGAATGGGCATTTTTTAACCAGAAATCAGCAAAAAAAAGGTCCCAAATCGCAACCACATGGCTATGGGATGCTGCAACCAGTCATAAATGCAATACTGACTTCTAATTGCCAAGTGCCCAAAATGCGTTTGAATGATAGCAGGGGGCAGCAGTTGTAACTTTGAGGATGTGTTGTAAGTAAGTAACTTTTTAAAAAAGTCTATTGTAACTTTAAGGGATAGTTAAACAACAAGTTGTAAATTGAAGATTACCCTATATCTTCATGAGCGTCTTATGGTAAAACTTTTTCTTAGGTTATATTCCTGCCTCAGACTCAGTCCTCTTTTATCTGACCATTGTCTTGGTAGTAGGTCGCCTTCAGTTCTCTCAACACATAATGTTAACTCACTACATGTATAAATGATAGAACTACTGTCTCTTTTCTTTTCTTTTTTCTTTTCTTTTCTTTTCACTTACTAGTAATTACTTTATGTGTCTTGTTTTTTTATTTTCTTCATCTTCCTTTCTGACTTCTTCATATGGGAACTGATTCCTTATAGTGAATACTGTCATGTTCCATAACTAGTGAAGGATACCATTTCAAAAATGGAGTGGGAATAAACATGTTCTGAAATATTAAAAGTGGTAGCAAATTGGTAAAATCCATTTGTATATTCATTCTTACAGATACCACAGTGTGTATAACCTTTGAACCTCTGACAATACAAAGGACGAAGCTTGCGTCAGAGTCCTATAAGTTGGAACAAAAAAAGGATGAAGTCTCACACTATTATTTTGAATAGTTAAAGCATGATAAAAAGACCCTACGAATCATATCATTAATTAGATATAATTTAGCATATTTTATTTTCTACAAAAAGACACTAATAGGAATTCTGCAGCCCAGAGGACTTAGAAATTCTAATTGGATGGCAGTCTTAGTAATAATGATATTAACTGATGACAAAGCCTGTTGAATGGTCATAGAATCATGCAGTTGAGAAGTAGGAATTATCAAGCATCCCAGGCAAATGGTTGTCCAATCTGTGCTCTAAAACATCCAGTAATGAACAATTCATAACTCCAGGAAGCAGGAGTTTATAGTCCTCAAGGGTAAAAATTTATCTTCATTTAAAGTTTGTAAAGCTTCCTAAAGCTTCCACATGTATCCTGTGTTCTATGACATCTATTTCATTTAACTATTCTTCATACTAAAAATACTCAAAAATTTATTTTTTTTCCTACAAATCACATTTAGAAATACTCTAGTAAGAGGATTTCTAAATGTAATTTGTAGAAAAAATACATTAAGACTGCAGTTTTCTGCACATTTCTCTAAATATATAAATATGTGTGTCTGTGTGTAAACAAATGTGCCATGGGTTATAATTGTTTTTGTAATGGCATGTAGGAATGACCTTGAGAGACCGGAAGAGATGCTGCCTAGGGAACAATCAGATAAAAGGACAAGGAATCCGAAGCTGAACAATGGGCAGAGAAAGCAGCTCGGGATCCACCGTACTGTATCAGGCAATAAAAAGGGATGGCAGAAGAATTGTATCTTCACACTTGCAAGATTCTGTTAATGTAGCTTTAGTTAATATAGAATGGCTTATCTTGTCATGTTTCCTGTCTGGTCTACTTGGGAGACTGATAGTTATCCATGTTTTTAGATCAGCAGCTATAAAAATTAATAAAAATGTTTGAGCCTCCAAACTTTGAACTATATCTCCCATCATCCATAACCAATCACAATACTCATAGGATGGGGATAGGAATGGAACAATATTGTAAAGATTTAATGAGAGTGGGTTCTAGATAATTAGGTATATAGAATAAATATCTAGTAATATAAACCTATTTATATCTAGTGAGAAGAAAAATTTCCAATAAATTCAATAAGTATTACTAAGATGGGTATGTATAGTTTCACAAATATTCCAGTGTGATTCTATATACTAAATTGTGAATGAATATTTTTATGTTGTTAAATTGGGAACTTTTAAGCTGTTGTGCTTATTTTTGATTATTATTTTTTTGCCCAAATTCCTATTTTTTTTGTAGTTGTAAGGACAACATTAAAAAAATTTTTTTAAAACAATACTTCTAGTTGCATGTCTGGGTAGATCAGCAGATTTTTCAGATTTACTTCCCAATTAGCTTATATATTTTTGTACATCAGAAAAAACTCCTAAGATGCATAATAAGCATTATACTGTTTCAACACTCCTGCCAACTGGCAGTTCAAAAGTATGCAAATGTAAGTAGATGAATGGGTTAGGGTTAGGCTTAGGGTTAGGTTTAGGGTTAAGGTTAGGGTGGCAAGGCAACAGAGTTCCATGTGCCTTTGGCATATAGTCATACTGGCCACATCATGACAGAAGCATCTTTGGACAACCTGGGTCTCTTGACTAAGAAACAAGATGAGCATCACCCCCTAGAGTCAGACATTTATCTTTTTTACTGCTTCAGATCAGAGGCTATTTGTTAGGACCCTGAGAACCAGGTGGATTGAGCTACTTGGTAATTCTTGCCAGTAGTGGGGAAATGACCAATGAAGAAAGCAGCATGCCATATGCATATATGAAAGGAGTGGACTTTGAATTGCAGTGGTGTGACACACTTTCTTTTTGATTAAAGTGATGGATCGGGTAGATGCCTCTGGCCCTCTTTTTTGCTGTTGTGATTTTTTCCATCTATTAAGCTCGAAGAATGGAAATATGAGACTGTTTACTCTCTTTTTCCAGACCCTCCAGAATTTCCTTTAGAGGATTCCTCAATTTGTTAAAATAGATATTGAAGTATTGAGAAAGTGGTGCAGAGGAAGAAGAATGGTTCATGTCCCATTTCATTAACTGAAGTAATTCAGTTAATGGCAGAACTTAGTTGAATTCCTGGTCTCTCTGTCTTCTCTGTAGAACTTTGAATTATATTAAAAGAAACTGTATGACTTGGCAAGATAATTCAGCAAGCTTCATAGTCAAATTAGTTGAACAGTGTTTGTTAAATTTTAGTGAAGAACAACTGTTTTGATTCCTGTAACAGGGCATTGTTTGGGTTGTAACATACTTGCTGTTGCTCATTTTCTAGTTGCTGCTGAGCAACAGCATCTAGCTTCAATTCAAACATGGTAACCATTACTGATTTAGAAACTACCTCACAAGAAGTAGAATATAATCATAACAAAATAAACCATTTAGTTAATTATGAACAACTGACATCTCACCAGCTGTGTGCTAGTCAAAGATGCGAACCCTGCTGAAGCATAAATACTATTCTGAAGAACCAGTATTGTTGCTTTTTGGAAAATGCTGTTTACATCACAGCAAATAGTATTTGGTTCTGAATGTCAGAACCAGTCCCAAAAGTGATTTAGTGCTGTGCATATATTTTCAACCTCTAATCAAAATACCAACACTGATTTTCAGAAGGAGAAATCATGTTAATTGATTGTCTCAGTCCATATAGACTGAATTAGTAAGTTAAAGTTTAGCATTGTGATGTTAACATTGTAAAATGTTCATAAGCTATGATTGATAGTTCTTTCAAACAGTTCATCATGGAATGAACCGGATTAAAAACAGTCCTATGTTTAATCCTAAATAGTACTCATATTTAGATGTGAAACATGTTTAAACTCTTGAAAATAGCCATCATAGTACTTTAAGTCTTAATTTGAATCTTAAGGAGGAAAAGCCCAACAAAGGCACATTAAAATTTGAAAGAGGAAAATCTGTAGGAGGAGAAGATTAGAATAAGGAATAGAAAAGTAAATCAGGAATTGGAGAGACCAATACGAGTAGTCCAAAAAAAAAAAAAGATTAGTAAATATTCAAATGATCAATCTGGTTTTATGTGAGGAAGTGTAAAATGATGCATATTCAAGAAACAGTACACCCTAGTCTCAAACAGTATGCTTACTGTATTTCAAGTGCAGATAACTAAATAGCACATCCTGGAGACCCTTGGTGAATAGCTAGTATCTACCTAGCTAATTTAATATGACTGGGTTAATGTATTCCAGGATCCTTCAATTAATTAGGAGCCTGGAAGTGTGCCTTCTCTATAGGTAGTCCTCAACTTAATAAACACAATGGAATATCAGCTGTAAGTCATTACAATCATAAGTCACACTATTTTTACAATAGTCATAAAGCAAGTCACCGTGGTCATTAAGTGAATCTATTGGAAAATGACAAAAAACATAATAAATTATCATGTGACTGGAACACTGCAACTGGTGGTATATGTGAACCAATTCTCAAGCTCCTGAAATGAGCTCATGTGACCAGTTGTAGTACAGTTGTAAGTTCAAAGATGGTCATAAGTAGCTTTTTAAAAGTCTGTTGTAACTTCAACCATTTATTAAATGACTGATTATAAGTTGGGGAGTATCTACAGTGCTTGTCCTCTGGAATGAGGTTCAGACAATCCCCATCTTGTTGGTATTTCTAAGCCAGATCTTTGGAGAAGGGTAATGAAGGGTGAAGCTTATGTGGCTTCATCTTTGTTGTACGCACTGAATAACTGTTTCCAGATAATATTGGGCTAAGACAGTGATGGCTAACCTTTTTGGCATCGCGTGCCAAAAGCATGGGGTGGGTTGTGTGCACATGTACCCACACCCATAATTCAATGTCCCCTCACACCCCACCACATGTGCATGTGACCCCCCACACTACCCCCGCTTTTGGCACATGACGGCAAAAAGGTTAACGGTGGACCCGGTAGGCCCGTTTTTCGCCCTCCCCAGACTCCAGAGGGTTTCGTAAAGCCTGGGGAGGGTGAAAACAGCCTTCCCTACCCACCCCAGAGGCCTTCTGGAGGCCAGAAATGACCCATTTCCCGACTTCCAATGGGCCCGGAAGGCCCAAAAATCAGCTGGCCAGTGCGCACATGCGTGCTGGAGCTGAGCTAGGGCAACACTCACATGCCCACAGATATGGCCCTGCCTGCCACCTGTGGCACCTGTGCCATAGGTTCGCCATCATGGGGCTAGGACAATTGCCTAATATATAATTCAATTTCCTTTATTGCTTTGGAATTATTTCTCTCCCTGAAAAAATAAGTATGTTTGTCTCTACGAGATAAACTTTCTGATTTTCTTTTTCAAATTCATACTGTCTATATATGGACTGTTTGTGAGGGAAGCAAATGATACACATATTTTCATATATAATTTTTTTATCCAACCTTTATTATTATTTATAAATAACTCAAGGCAGCAAACAGACTCCTTTCTCCTCCTATATTTTACCAACAACAATCCCTCGAGGTGGGTTGGGCTGAGATAGTAACTGTCCCAAGGCCACCTAGGCAGCTTTCAATTTGCAGAAATAAAAAAATAGATTGGTGTTTTATTTGTGTATGCTACATTCCTTTTCCCTACTTCCTAAGCATATTTGCATCAAAGATGATACAGGCAAGAACTCTGAAGCACTTTATAAATGAGATTTGTGTAATAGAATGCAAACTTTACAAGATTCTCACTCAGTAGCTTCAGAAGCTATGTAAAATGACAGGCTATATAAGGAATGAAGCAGATAATTTTAAAAAAATAAAAACAGAAAATGGATACCTTGGTGGCTAGTTGTATGATTAACAGCATGCAAAGCAGCAAAACCTTATATTTTAAGAATGATAAAAAGAAAGCTGTGCTGTCCCAATTCAATATAAGAATATTAAATAGAAACATATGGTATTATTTAAGCATAAGCATGTGGCTGTAATCTCTTGTATATACGTCTTATATTTCATTTCCAGGATAAACTTCTAAATAAAATTTTTTTTTATCACATTTTACTAATTTTTTCACATGAATTTGATTTCAGGGAAAAAGCAATTATAGATATCACTATGAAAAAGAAGTTAAAAATTCTAATTCAGAAATTAAGCTGGTTTATCTAGAATTATTCACAAGTCAGCATACCTAAAAACAATATAAATCAGTAAACAAGTAAAACAGAATGGGTAAGAAACAAGGAAGTCCCAAAGATTAGGCCAGCCTTGAAGCATGTAGTTTAAACGCCCCTTGGTGGTGCAGCGGACTAAAGTGCTGTTAAGTAGCACTTAGCTGCCAGCTGCCTGCAATTACTGCGAGTTCAAATCTCACCAGGCTCAAGGTTGATTCAGCCTTCCATCCTTCCGAGATAGATAAAATGAGGACCCGGATTGTGGGGGCAATAAACTGACTTTGTATAAAAAAGAACACCGCTTAAGGGGGGCCGAAAGCCCTACTAAGCAGGTATATACAAAAGTATGAAGGCTATTGCTTAACGCATTGAGTCTCCGGAGAAGGGCGGCATATAAATCGAACCAATAAAATAAATAAAAATAAAATAAATCAGTCTGAAAACATAGATTATGAATACATTAATCTTTATAAGGATTCTAGTACAATTTCATATGTACAATTTGCCTACATATGGCCTCTTAAAATATAGGTAATTCCACACTTAATAACAGGTTTGTTTAAACAATATCTGTACTTTAGTGTCGTTTATTTAAATGTATATGCTGCCTGATTCCAAGCAACTCCAGGGTGTTTAGAAATGATTTAAAACATTTAAAACATGACAATAAAAGCAACAATGTACAGAGTTTTGCTAAAGAGAAGGCTTGCTGCTGTAAAGTATTTCTTGCATAAGGCAACCTAGATTCTTGGTCTACTTTTCTCTTACGCAGCTTGCCTCTGGAATGAGCTCTAAATGGCAGCCACCATTGAAGGGCCTTGAAAATGCTGCTCTTTATTCAGGCTTTTAGTGGGCATGACTGAAACTGAAACCTCCTTTTTAATTTAGGTTTCCTTTTGTTTCTACCTGGTTTATTATTCTGCAATGTCTACTGCTTTTTGTTTCTTGTTGCTTTTATTGTTCTATTTTTATGTTTTAAATGTAAATAGCTTGGAATCACTTGGAGACAGGTGGGGTATAAATTTAAATAAATAACAAGATTAAAATACAAACACTGTTTAAACAAACCCGCTGCAATGTGTCAAATTACCTATATTTTAAGAGACCATTTCTAGGAAACAGTTGAAATTGTTTTGGGGTTTTTTGCCCATCTTTATTGCATATAATAAAATTTATGAGTGAGCACACATTTCCATGATAGTATACCTAGCAGAATGTACTATGTTTTGAAAGAAAGGGGTTGGGTTGGTACAAGCCATTGATTTCCTTTGAATACAATTAGAATAGAATAGAATAGAATAGAATAGAATAGAATAGAATAGAATAGAATAGAATAGAATAGAATAGAATAGAATAGAATAGAATAGAATAGAATAGAATAGAATTTTATTAGCCAAGTATGATTGGACACACAAGGAATTTGTCTTGGTGCATATGCTTTCAGTGTACATAAAAGAAAAGATACGTTCGTCAAGAATCACAAGGTACAACACTTAATGATAGTCATAAGATACAAATAAGCAATCAAATCATATTAGGAAACAGTCAATATAAATCGTAAGGATACCAGCAACAAGGTTACAGTCATACAGTCATAAGTGGGAGGAGATGGGTGATAGGAACGATGGGTTTGAACTGGGTTTTTCAAAAACACAGAACAGCCCTGACCAATGGTTTGTCCATCTACTATTTATTATTCTTTTAAGGATAGCTAATTAATAAGACAGGACAACTAGGAACATTAATGGCTTAAATCCAATGAAAGTCATCACTAACTCTAAAGTAATATACATTGAAATGCTATATATAACTATGCAGAAGTAAAAATATTTCTCTTGTTTAATTTCTACTTGATAACATTGTAAATTTTGCAATCCAGGATGTCATAGTACTTGAACTTTATATGATTAACCCTTTAAATATTAAAATATCATATTTTTTCATTGCATTGTATTAGAAAAACAGAGGTTTTAAAGAATTAAGCTTAAAGGAATCTTTGCTTTTTACCTCCTTATACCAAGAGCCTGCCTCTTAATCTCAAATAAATGAGTCTACATTTTGTTCTATAAGCAGCTATAATAGTTGTCTCATATTGCTTTCACTTCAGCTTTCTTTCTTTATTCAGGCTAAATTTGAATCAATTACGAAAATAGGAGATTAAAAACTCTCTTAATAGTATGGTAGAGACAAAAATAGAATGACTTTGGTGCAAAAAGAATGAAAAGTATGTTACATTGAGTATTTGTTAGGTAATTCTACTTATGAGATGAACATCCATTCATTTTGTAATTTAAATCTTTATAATTTTGTAATTTAAAGAATAACTTTAAACGTAATTTTTTCTATGTGACAGATTTTCTAGAAAAAGTTATGTTACCACGAATTGGGCTTTAGCTTTCATGTGCTTTAGGGTTTGATACCTTTCCTTATCCATTCCTTCACCTAATTTCAAATACGTTACAGAACAACTCAGATCACAGTGACTAAATTATGCTACCTTTATTGGAAAAGCTTTCCATTTTGAGGGAGATGGGTGGTTTAGAAACATGAAAAACTAATTAATTGTGTTTATATGGTTTTTCTTCTGCAAATAATAATATTGCAAATATTAATATTGGTGGGTGAAAAAGTGTTGAGAATTCCAAATATTAAATATATGAATGGATATGTGGAAGAGAAAGATGCTTTATAAGGTACGATATTTGAAAATTAGAAAATCTTTGATTTGACTATTATTCTACTTACCATATTTATTTGCACTATATCTGTTTCATGAAGCAATACCTTTTTTAAAAACAAATTTTGCTTTAATGCTGAGAGCAAACTACTGCACCATGCCATGCCACACCACATACTATTTTTGAGAGCAATATTGAATTTAAAAATGATTTATTTTTTGTCATCATTGTTTGAAAAATAAATTCAGACCTTCCTTGACTGCTTTGGACAGTCTATGGAATCCTGGCCATTGTTAATAAAAGCTGTGTGTGATTAGGAAATTCTGAGCATTTATTAAGTCCATTTAGATTGGTACATGAATATAGTCTCATTCATGTTTATACTATAGTATTCAAATTTTAATTTATAATATCTCCCATTCCAAGCCTGGTTATTAAAATCTGCAAGAGAGGCACTTCTGAAGATCAGCCACTAAAAATACATTAAAAGCTCTTTTTTCTTTGTTAGATCCAGATTGTGAAACGTAACATGGAGTAACATTTGGTCTTCCACTTTCTCTGCTTGAAATAAAGAAAGATGCATTTATTTTAACATCCTTTTAATTGTTTTTCTATTAATTTCATGGTACTTTTATGAACCTTTAGGATTTGTATTTTAATTATGATTGCTTTTAGGATTCATTTGAACAAGGTTATAAGATAAAAATACAAGAAACAGAAATGGTTTTCTTTAGAACAAACTGTTTTGAAGAACAACATTTCATCCAAATTTTGTATTTACAAAACTGAAAACCAATTTTGCTTTAATGACTAGACATTTACTTTCTGATTAGGAATAAAGTAGCTCATTAGAAAGTAAGATTGAAATTGGACGCGATTTTAAAACCAGCAGTGTTTATTTAATATTTGTAACAGCATATAATAATATTTTGAAGTGTTTGTGTATTCTTAGGAAATTTTGTAGAAGAGATTACATATGCTTGTAGGTTATGCATAGATAATAATTCCTTCTTATTTTTTTCATTTGTCCTTTAATCTTGTGTAAATTAAAATCCTATTTTTCTATATAACTCTTTATAATCCAGCTCTTTAATTCCAACATCTGTTTGGTTATTTATATGATTTTAACAATAACCAATACATCAAATGATTCATATTCTATTCCTCCGCCCCACTCCAAAATGTAAAATTTAGAGGCAATTCTAAACCATATCTATTATTTTTCTATATAATCAAGTAGTACTTAGTTCTTGTTTGAAATGTTGTTTTGCACTTCAAGCTCTATATTTTGAAAATTACAAGGCTGATACTACCTATATTTTAATGTTTACAATGATGAAAGTTGAGTGGTAATATAGCAATAGCACTTATATACAGCTTCACAGTGCTTTTACTGCGCTCTCTGAGTAGTTTACAGAGTCAGCATATTGCCCCCAACAATCTGGGTCCTCATTTTACCGACCTTGGAAGGCTGAGTCAACCTTGAGCCTGGTGAGTTTCGATCTGCCAAACTGCTGGCAGCCGGTGATCAGCAGAAGTAGCCTGTAGTACTGCACTCTAACCACTGCACAACCATGGCTCTGTATAAACTGTTATGCCAAATACATCACATACTTAATCAAGAAAAGTTTGTAAATGTCTTTGTGGTACCGTGTTTCCATGAAAATAAGACCCTGTCTTATTTTTTTATGAACCCTGAAATAAGGGCCTTATTATTGAGGGGGTGCAGGAAACAGCGAGTGTGGCCACCTCATGGCTTCTGCTGTGTTGCGCTGCTGTGGCCCACCCAGCTCCCTTTTCCATAGCACCTGGCTCTTTATTGAGGGGGGTGGCATGTGGGGTGGGAGAGAAGCAAGACACGTCTTGCTGTCTCTTCTCCCCCCCATCCTCGCCAGGGGCAGGGGAGATGTGAGACACACGTCTTACCTGCCTTGCAGCTCTGTCACGTGTCTCACTGTTGTCTGCAGGCAAACATGTAGGGTAAAACCAAACTTCTCGCGAGTTTGAGAAGTTTGATTGAACTCACGAGATTTTTTTTACCCAACGTGTTTGCCTGCAGACAACGGCAAGACACATGATGGAGCTGCAACGCAGGTAAGACAGCTCCACACACCCCAATGGTAACAGCAGCCTGGCTTCTGCCCTTTCCTGCCATCTCTGTCGAGGGGGATGGCAGGTAGAGTGGGGGAGAAGCGAGAGGCATGGAACGAGACAGGGCTCGCTCTTCTTCCCATCTCTTCTCCCCTTCTTGCTGGGCATAGCAGGGCTTCCTGTCCCTGCCCAAATTGGATGCAATTTGGGGATGGCAGGTGGGGAGAGGTGGGGCTGGGGAAACACGAGACGTGTGTCTTACTTGCCTTGCAGCTCTGTCTCATGTCTCGCCGTTGTCTGCAGGCAAACACGTTGTAGGGTGAAACCAAACTTCTCGCGAGTTCGACAAGTTTGATTGAACTCGCGAGATTTCTTTTACCCTACAACCTGTTTGCCTGCAAACAACAGCAAGACACGCGACGGAACTACAAGGCAGATAAGACACATTTCATGTCTCCCCAGGCCCATCCCTCCCCACTTGCCATCCCCAAATTGCATCCAATTGGGGCATGCCCGGTGAGAAGGGGAGAAGAGACAGCAAGAAGAGCGAGCCCTGTCTCTCTCCATGGCTCTCACTTCTCCCCTACCCCACTCAGTAAAGAGCCAGGCACTGTGGAAAAGGGAGCCAGATGGGCTTTGGGCGTCTGGGGCTGCTGGGAGTTGCCTGGCGGAGAGGCAGGAGCAGGGTGGGAGTTTGCAAGGGATCACTTCCCCTTTGCCTTCTCTCCCAAAAGTGCTTCTCGGGTACAACCAGCAGGAGACTCGCGTCGGTCTTCCGAAGCGTACCACAGCAACAGCTATCCACAATTTGTTAACCCTAACAATTTGTTAACCCAAGCCACATGGCCCAGTACGGTCGGGATGAAATAAGGGTAAGAAAATTGTGGATAGCTGCTGCTAAAGTACCCTTCGGAAGGCTGTCTCAAGGCACATAGAGCATATCGCTGGGCCTCCTGTTGCAGAAGTGGCCGCAATCCATGGCAAAAGCGGCCATGCTTGCTGGAGGGCTTATTTTCAGGGGAGGGCGTATATTTACGCCCACCCCAAAAATCAGGGTTGGCCTTGATTGTCCTATTTTCGGGAAAACACGGCATATAACATCAGTATTAATGTAGATATAATTTAAGCATGATATATATGTTTTAGCAGTATTAATAAGCATTACTTATGAATTTTATGAACATTATCAGAATATATGCAGGGGAAAAGATTGTACAGTTAGTATTTTGTTTTGTGGTTCGGTTATAATGGCTTTGGGATTACCATATGGTAACAGTTACCATACTTACTTTGTTCCCCATCTGCTTCACTACTTTGGAACAAGTTTTGTAACTATTTTTATAGGATCATTTAGACCAGCGGTTCTTAACCTGGGGGTCACGACCCCTTTGGGGGTCGAACGGCCATTTCATAGGGGTCGCCAAAGCCCTCTCTCACCCCCCCATGCCTTCACTCACCCTCACCCTCTGCCTCTCTTGGATTGCCAGTTGCAGGTTGCTTACCCCGACCACTCCCAATCTATTGCTGCCTCCTGAGTCCCAGCTGATGGCTAGAGGGAAAAAAGCTGTTTAAATTCTTGCCACGGGACTTCAAAGGGCCACCCTACAGCTGATCAGTGTTAAAAGAAAACAAATGAGAAGATCGGTGCCTGCACAAATAGAAAAAACAGCCTCTTTCAGCTTCAGCATAGGTTAATTAGCATAAGTTGATTAGATCCGCCTCCCGACTCTCAGCTGATTTGCTCTCAGCTGTTTTGCGCAGGCTCTTTTGCAAGCTCTTGTTCTGCAAGCTCTTTGCTGCAATTTTTGCAGCAAACTTTGCCTGCTGGAGCAATTTTTTTTCCCTAGCTAAAAGGAAACTGAAGGTAAAGCAGGGTCTTTGCTGCAACGTGACAAAATGAGACAGAGAGAGATTTCTTTTTCTTTTTCCTCACCAAAAAAGTAGGTGCAAAACTGCAAACAATGGGAAATTTAGGGCAAAAGAGGAGAGTTCAAGATTTTAAAACACAAAAGAAAAAAAGCTCTATTTAACTAGGGAATTGTAATAATTGAGATACTATTAATTGTATATTGTGTTGAAAGCAGAAATGGTTAAGTTGTGGTTTGGAGGAATATATGGGGGAATTATTTGGTTTATTATTATTGGTAAATATAATTAATTGATTTGTGAGAAATTGGATTGCATGGAAATAATTGGAATATTCATGTTCATATTGATTAAGATACAAAAAACATAGTTATATAACTAATTGATTTATATTAAAATGTTGAATTTGTATTAAACAACTGTATTACATAATTACATAATTAACCAATGTGAGGATGGATATAAAAATAGATGAAAATGCGAAGGGGTATAATATAGAATAGAAGGGAAAAATTGAATTTGATTAAGATTAGAGATAAGGATGAAGGGTAATATTGTTTTTTTAAAAAAATAGATGAGGAATAAATATGGCAAAAAGGAAATATAGAAATTGTAAATTTAATTGAAATGACTAAACACTGTTTAAATTTGTGAACTGGCCAAATACTCTGTTCAAAGAAAATATATTGTATGTTTGTATGTGTGTTTCTAATTATTGCTATTTATTCATATTTGTTCTCTTTTATTTTTTAAAGTTTAACAATTCATTCTGTATCTTAATATCTTTATATTTGTTTGGGGTTGGTTTTCTTCCCTTTCATCTTTTTTATTGTACAGCAATCTTTCTCCTCAAACCTACCACCTCTCTCTTTTCTTTCCTTCTTACTTTCTCTTCCCCCCCCCTCTCCTTCTCCTCCCTACTTCCTCTTCCTTTCTCCTTCTCCTCCTCTCTTCCTCCCTCTCTTATCCTCACTCCTACTCTAATTTCCCTTCCCTTCCTTCATCCCTCTCTATTGCTGTATCCTTTTATGCATATGTACTACTCAGAGGGCTGAAAAAGTTATTTTTGACTGGTCCTCGCACTTTTGACCAGTCCTCGAATTTACGACTGTCCTCACATTTTACGTTTTTTGCCCTATCTTATCACCATGGTGAAGAGAAGCAGTTGTGAAATGAGTGACATGGTTGTTAAGAATGCTGCATGGGCATAAATGTGAGGATGGTCATAAGTGTGAGGACAAGTCAAAAGTGCGAAGACCTCTCAGAAATGACTTTTTTCATCCCTCTGAGTAGTCACATGACCAGCTAGCCACGCCCACCCAATCACATGACCTTCAAGCCATGCCCACAAAATAAGCCACGCCCACAGAACTGGCAGTAAAAAATATTTAGAACCCACCCCTGGTTGGGGGTCACCGCAACATGAGGAACGGTATTAAAGGGTTGCGGCATTAGGAAGGTTGAGAACCACTGATTTAGGCCATCAACATTTAGTTAAATTAAAAGAAAACCTAAGGCAAGTCTATACAACAGATGTCTACTCGTTTTATAGCTTCTTTTGTGTCGTGGTTTCTTATGAGAAGAATAGGCATATGGCCTATTTAAGTGGGCAGCATTCTTTTTCATATTTTCAGGGCATGTATCAGAATAGTGAATTAACTGGATCCTTATTTATTTATGTAGTTATATGAAGCCTAATCATATTTAGTTGAATTTACTCCCAAGTAATTTGGTAAAGTTTTGCATTCAAATAAACAAACTGGTTTAGATTTCAAACCAATTGAAAAAGCAAAAACTATTTCCAGTTAACAATATTTTGAGTACGATATTGCAGCATTATATATAAAGCATATACTTTTAATGTTAAGGGATCTAAAATTAAGATCATATATACAAATATAACTGAAAGAAACACAATTAAAATGAATTAACGTGGAATGCTTTGAGCAGGAAGATCCTTATTCTGACTTGCAGTCAAACGTTCTTAGGCAACACTCATATCTCCTTGGTAACTCTTTTGGTTTTGTCTAATATTCTGAGAACTAAAGTTGGCAAGATGTAGGGACTGAAGCTGGCAAGGCTAGAACTGACTTGATTTCAGTGTTCTGCAGTAGGCAAATCTTCTGTGTGCATGTGACTTCTTTTTCCACCTGCAGAAAAGTAGTTTTCTTAGCCTTTCAGCTTTCGTTAAGAAAATTCCTGAATACAAGTTTAGTGTTAAGATTTATTGCTCTGCCTAGAATAAAGGCTAACATTAAAGTCTACATATTAGTACTCCCAATTATAAGGGAGAGGAACTTAGGCATTCACAACAAAAATCATTCATGTTTGCATATTTTCTTGCAAATCCTCTAACCATGGATATAATCACCAATGTCTGGTCCAGTATCCAAACAAAATGGCAACTCAAATAAACTCGTTAACCCAGAAAGTGGATTAAAATAAAACTGGAGGCTTCTGCAACAATCCTAAGCAAGTTTCAACATTGCTTGTTGTTATCAGCACTAGTTACCCTACATCAAACATTCACATCATGTCAAGCAACAAATGTAATGGGAATTCTGGCAAATATTTTACCTTCCATGTTCATTATGAATTAAGTATCTGACTAAGCCCAGGGAATCTACCACAGACTACTATCGAGAAGAATTTATAATTAACCTAATGACAGAGGCAGCTGCACTTCTTATGTGATACAGAATAGTCCAAATTTGGCCAATTGTGAAACTTAAGTTTAATCAATGAGTTCAAAGAACTACCAACTATGAAATCAGGCACTCTGACAGGATAAGAACTCAGTACAAAAGTATACTGCTAACTTTCAATTTTTGCATGGAATATGGACTGGGATGAAAAAAACCTAATGGTTTAAAGAATTATTATCAAATAATAGTATGGGTTGAATTCAATTGTCTGGGCAACTCAGAAAGTGATTGCATTAATCCAGATGATACACTTTGGAAAAAGTATGCCAGGACAGAGGTAAAAAAGAATATGCCGTTATTCTATTTTGTTTCATTCTCCCCACCTTTGACCTATATATCTGGGACCTCAGGAATTAAAAATTGTGAGTCATCTTATGTTTCTAATGTGGATAATCTATACATTTTGCATGTTGAGTGCTCTGCTAAAATATTCTCTTCCAAAGCTTCAACTAAATGCTGTATTTATAAGAAAGTGAAGCATTTTAACAAGTTCTCTGTACCTTACAAAATATGGCCTGTCAGGAAATAGCAGATTTCCTATTTCAATTAGGTTCTGTTGGAATAAGATGTGGGTTTATTGTAAAGGCTTCAATAAATTATGTTAAGTCTAAAAATCAAATCAATAAATAAATTGAGACTGGAATTTTCATTGCTTAGCAATATGGTCATAAAGTATAATGTCATGTGACTGGAACTCACTGAGATTGTTGTTAAGTGAGTCCCAGACAGATTGTACTCCCCAAGATTATTGTTAAGTGAGTTGTAGGCTCACTTAACTGTGGTAGGCAGGTAAGGCACATGCAGTGTTGGGATTGGCTGTTACTGGGCATAGGGTCAATGTGCAGGTAACTTACAAGGTGTAACCAGGGAAATTGTTCCCAAGTGGGGGAGGATCCAAGTGACTTACTAGAGTAACTTGCAACTTTCCCTGCCGGCTTCCTCATTGATTTTGGTTGTGGGAAGCCAGGAGCAAAGGTCGCAAATGACTATCACATGATCATAGGTTTGAGCCAGTTGCCAAGTTCTGAGATCATAATCACATGATTGCAGGAATACTGGGATGGCTGAAACTTCAAGAACTGGTTTTAAGGGGACTTCCGGTGGGACTGCGACATCGCCGGACGCTTCTTTTTGAAGCGCCAGCCCAGGGCTTCGTAGAACCGCAAGAACAGCGACTACCGGCTGTCTTGCGGTTTGAAAACTTTCCCCCTGGTATGAGGGGGGAAAGTGAGTAGACGGGTGGGGTAGAGCTCCCTGAGAGTGCCAGATTTTACCCATAATATGGCGCTCGAAGATGAGAGCTCCCCGTTAAGCCTGTCAGTACTCCGGACCCTGGATGACTCTGCTTTGCAGAGCTAGATGTCGTTACCATCCCAGCAACCAATTTTAAACAAATACTTCCTGAATCAAGCTGGCGGAGCACAAGTTGCACGAATGAATCAGCAAGTATTTTTTTTCTTTTTTTTTAACTCCAAGGATTTACTTTCTTTAAAAGATTTTTCCTAAGTGGAAAGTGAAAGCAAGATGGCGTTTGAGTTTCAACGGGGCGTGAAGAAGTGAAAGTTAAAAGTAATTATTGACAAGCCCCTGTTTGAAACGTAAAACTTTTTGAAAAGTGGATGAAATAAGAAAGGATGTAATAATAATAATTGAAGCAGCAGTACAAATTACAAATTCTAAAGGGTCTTTTCTTTTTTTCTTCTTCTTGAAACTCTTTTTTTTTCCTTTTTTTTCTGTCCTTCTGGAAGGGAAGGAAGAAGGGGGGCAAGATGGGTGGTCTTTTTGAAAGCAAAGAAAGCAAAGGAGGGTTAATTAACCCTCAATGGTCTGATTTCGAGGAAGCTTTGAGTTCAATTACCTCTGCTTTATTGAAAAGAATTGATACTATATTTCAAGCTTCTCAAGCTGGAAACAATGAAATACATGGAAATACTGAGTTGCAATCTAGCAGTGGGGGATTGAATGAAGAGTTGGGAGATGTTAAAAAACAACAACAGATCATAGCAGTTTTTACTGAGGAGAGAAAGATGAATGCTGAGCAGAACAAGGAGCAAGAAAATTTGGAAGCTGATGAAATTTTGGTTACATGAATTTTTTTTTATAAAACTCAATCTGCATTTAAAGAGCTGTTCCCAGAAGAAGCTACATTTCTGCAAAAATTTTATAATATGCAATCCCAAAAACCGCAAAATTTTACTGGAGTTAAAAAAGGCAGAGGGATCAAAGTTAAGAAGAAAGTTCGTAAAAAGGAAAAGAAGAAAGATTGGAGAAATGGAAAATAACCCTGCTTGATGAGATGATGGTCCTTAAAAAGTATTGTTTAAGTGTTTAAAGATTTTGAATTTTTTGGGGAAAAAAACAGACAGCAGTTTAATGCCAGTTAATTAAGTGATGGCCGACGATGAGGAGGCAATCTACAGCTGTATTGGAATATTTTGAGAAGAATAAACAGATCACAGCAATGCTGGTGTTTTGGGCTGTGAAATATGCCCTGACTTGAATGATTTGGAATATTTTATTAAGGACTGTAATAAATCTGGATCTAACTGTAATCGCAGAAGTTTTATTGAATATAGTAAATTGGAGTTTCCTGTTTGATGGTAATAAATATAAGGCAAAAGGACTATGGACCTAGAGCAATTGCAGGCGATCTGGTGGTTTCCCTAATACGTCTGATGAATTTACTAATCTAATTTTTGACTGGATTTGATGGATACTATTTCAAATATAATTATAAAGTCACTCGGGGTTTTTTTTTTATAAAGAAGCAATTTTTTATTTAGGTGGGTAGACGCAAATGAAGATATTTTATATGCTGTTGGAAGATGTGAAGACAAGAAGATTAGCAACTGGTTTAATCTAGTATGAAGAATTTAAATGTTTGATATAGTTATTAAATGACGCTTTATCTGTATTGATAAATTAATAAGAGGTTTGATTGTTATATTTTTTTTAATTAAAAATTTATTATTAATTTTTTTTATTAAGTGTTTTAACTATAACTGGACCTTGATGGTTTAAAAGTGGAGGACGGAAGACTTTATATAGTATTTTATTTTAAATTTGGGGGTTTTTTGAATGAGGGTTTCTTTTTTTTTCTTTTTGTTGTTGGGTTTTTTTTCTTTGTTTTAAATGAAAGAAGTTATAAAATATCTTGTTATATTGAGTAATGATAGGTTTGATTATGTAATACTTAATTGTTTTATTAACTGCTGTAATTATAAATGGAGATTAATTCTGTTGAATTAGATGGAATAAGAAGAAAGAAGACTTGCTTTCCTTTTATCTACTTGTTTAATGATTATAATTATGATAAGTGTGAAATGGAGTTTAATTTAGAGAATTTGAGCTGTATTTTATCTTGTATTTGCTCTGGGAAGTCGGGGGGGGGGTGGTTGGGGAGGGGGGAGAAAATGTATGTAAAACTTTTAAAACTTTTTCAATAAAAAAAAAAGAACCGGTTTTAAGGACCACTCATTCAGTGGTGGTCTAACTTTGAATAGTTGCTGAATGAGTTGTTTTTAAATGAGGACTATCTGTAGTGTCATCATGAGAGAGAGATGCATATGACAGCTTTGAACTAAGAAAAAGATCATTGTTTTAAATTTGTAAACTAGATTGCAGTATTGCAATAACTAGATTGCAGTATAAGAAAGTTACAGTAGAATAATTACTTTTTATGAATCTTGCTCCAAAAAATACCAGGGCCTCAAGAGTAAGAGCAGGGATTCCCATAAGTTATATACTAAAAAAGTGGTGAACATCACTGAAGTTAATAGGAATATTTCTCACCCAGGGTAGTTAGAAATATAAAACATTAATTTGCAAGTATTTATTTTATTCACCACTTTTTGGAAGGTTTGATAAACTGGTTAACTATGCAGAATAAAGAATGCAGAGATTTGCAATCTAAATGTTGATTTGTTCATAGAATTTAATTATTTTCTATGCAGAAAAATATATTTTTATTCTAATTAGTATAATTACAGCATGTTTTGTTTTTCCTTAAATGGTTTTACTTTGTTTTTACTGGAACTTTGTAGGTGGTCCTGTAATTAAGTATCCTGTGCAGTTTTCTCTTATACAAAAGTAAACCATAGAAATAAAAATCTTTGAAAATTGAGCACTCTGATTAATGCTATAAATTGATATTATAGATTCCAAAGTTCTGAAACAAAGATGAATTTTAGATATATCAAAGATCTCATTTTCCTAACTAATCACAATGCAATACATTTTCATATTTCCTGGTGTAAAGCCACTCTGTACAATTTTACAAGTATTTAATGAATATCAATATTTTAGCAATATTGGGGTATATTAAGATACTGGAGGATGTGCTGTAACTGGAAATTATTTAAATCGCTGCATACATTGGAAAAATGTAATGTCTAGAGAAAACCAAGCTAATCAGTAATAGATTAAATAAAGGTTGTATTTGCCTTTCATGATATACATTATAAAGTTTGCCACAGATATATCAAGGAAATCTGCTGTGGTGGAAAGATGTATGCATTTATAAATTTTATAATTACC
This sequence comes from Ptyas mucosa, assembly GCA_012654045.1. Taxonomy (NCBI): domain Eukaryota; kingdom Metazoa; phylum Chordata; class Lepidosauria; order Squamata; family Colubridae; genus Ptyas; species Ptyas mucosa. The sequence continues at coordinate 25,803,934 of WNWU01000003.1, read as the reverse complement.
TTTAGTTCTCTTTTTGCCATCATTAATTGCTTCTTTTGGATGTGTTAGTGGCATTTTTCCATTGATGGCAATAATTTTTGAAAAGTTGAATCAACAACTTCTGAGCTTAGATTTCCAATAAGAGTATACATCCAGGAGTGAATTGACTATACCAATCAAATCTGCAGAGTTATGATTAACCAAAACTTTTTTTAAGGATCCACATCTGGCTGAATAATATATATAGATCACTATAATAAATAGAAATACAGATGAAAGGAAGTTGAATGGGAAACATCAACATAACCATGTGCTAAATTTTAAGACTTCCTTTTGGACATGACAGAATATCTGAAAATCCTATTTAAAAACTTCCTGAAATATTATTATGTCTTAAACATACTACAGTTAGGTTGCAAAAACAGGAGTTCCTGTTTGTAGATTCTAATGTTAAATCTCTCAAAGATTCCAAACAATTGAATCAGATTGAGTGCCATTTTATTGCTTTAATACTTCCTGGCAGTTAAAAGTATGCCCATTAGTTGTTTGTAGTACATCCTTCTCACACAATCAAGTTAAGACATTTGAAAGTACAATATACTCATTCATTGAAAAGATCAGTGAGTTTATAGAATGAAGGTTATAGAATAGGTCTAATTGCAGAAGTCATCCTATTCACACTTTAAGGTGAGTTGTTTGGTTTTTTTAAAAAAAACTGATTTTGATTTTCTTCCAGTTTTCAAGAGCTTTCACTGTTACAATCCTGAGTTTTTGAGGTAACAGTGTAGATTTGTCTTGGCTTAGCTTTTTGAGATACTTGTTTTATGCTTGCCAAATATGAAAGTCTTTTCTGCTTGTTAATAATCTACACAGTTCTGTTTTGTGATCCCTTTAAATTATACAAACAAAACTGTAATCTTGTAAATGCAACTATGGCAAGTAATTAAAGGTTTCCTTCCCTAGTCTTGTCAATACCTCTTAATAATGCTGATAGTTTTACTTTGTGAAAGTTATCTTTGAAATTCTACTTCTGTATGTAAAATTAACTCCTGTTTATATCTTTATATCCTCTGAGGATATTGTGGTACCATGATTCCTCGTTAAGTGGTAAAATGGATGCTAAATTCTGCTTTAATCAGCCATTCATTTTACCAGCATTTGTCACTGCATCGATCCCTTTCCCAACCAGGAAAGATGAAAGAAAACAGGCTGAAAGCCTCAGCAATTGCACTCGGCCTTTTCTTTCTTTTGTTACTTAATACGTTACATTTTGGTGTCTCCTAGACAACAGGATCTAAAAGGCTTTCTAATTTCAATCTCTTTTGGTTTTTCCTTCAGATCATTGATGTCTACTTCCACAGGCAACTAGTTATCAACATTTGCCCAGGTTTTTTAAAAATAGCAAACATCTTAGATTTTCCTGACTTTTTCCAAATAATCTGGCTTGCATTCAAGAATGAGATAGGGGGGGGAAAGCAGCTTATTCATAGCATCATCACTACACACTTACATTACCAAGAAGGCTGTGTAATGAATCTTCCTTTAAACCTGTGTGAATCTTTTTAAAAGGTTGTTTCTTTCTAGTAATAATGCACCTAGTTTTTCATATTTTATCTAGCCTTTTTGGTCCAGGATACATTTGGATTTGTAAGAACATATAACGGGCACACTCACAAAATATCTGCACAGGAAATTGCCAGTTTACAAAATGGCTGCCATTATAGCCATACTAAACACCAATTTACCACAAAGTGAAATAGGCTTCTAGGATTTTCTTATCCTTTCAATGACAGTATTGGCGACCCCAAGATAGTTCTACATTTAAATAGGTTACTCACGCCTGATATTTTTCCTTTTAAGTTTTATATTTATGTTAATTAAAGTAATCCTCAGGAAGAGGAATCATAAACTGTAAACACCACATTGTCAAATCTTGCTTTAAATATGTATTTGAGTTCAGTGAGACTTATTTCTAAGTGCGCATGATATGCAGCTGTTATTTATTTAAAGGTGAATATCCCCATTTCAACATTCATAGTGATGACATAATTGAGCATGGAAGGAATTTCTAGTAGTCGGGCTCATTTAAAGTCTTAATAATTTGTTGCAACACCTGTTCCATTATACCTTTAAGTGATTGGCATCCATCCTAAAAATTGTTACAAAAAGTTGTTAGTCTTGCAAAGTAGTTCAGACAAGAAGCACAACTAGGAATAGTAGCTATATTTTTATTGTAAGGTTACATTAACAGAAACTTGCAGGTCTGAAAGTACCCCTCCTATGGGCCACTTTTACTGTCACCAAAGGTAGGAGTGGTCCCTTCTGGGATACTTTAGCTACCTTTCTTCCTCTGAATCAAAATTTTGTTTTCCAAACATTGCAGTACCTGTTCTACATATTTCTTAACGTCATTCTTACTCTCTTCAATGAGACATTTTCTAGTTTACTTTTGGGTACAATTCAAGGTGTTGGCATCTATCTGTACAGTCCTATAGGGTCTAGTTATTTGTGGGACATCAGCTTTCCCTAGTCTCTGCCCAGCTGATCCAGTCTGGCAGAGTGGGCAAGCTGTAGGTTCCTTCAGTAAAGCAAAGAGCCATCTGTTGGGACCAGAGCAGCCCACCTTCTCTTTAGGAATGCCTGACCTCTGGAATGAAATTCCCCTGGCATTTGAATGTCCTCCCCCCCAGTTTTCAAAGGACCATGGTGACAGGCTCTTTACCCAGACCTTTAGCAGGGATGATGGATGCTTCTTTTCTTCTGTAATCTTTGTTCTCTTCAGCCTTTTTTTTTCTATGCCATCTTTCTTTTGTTGTATTGTTATATTTTTGGGGTGGTTTGTTTTTAAATGTTTTTAACAATTTATAAACTACCCAGAGTCACTAGGGACTAGTTGGCAATTAACTTAATAAAATTAAAGTTAGTATGCCTCTGTAAGGGGACAATGTATTAGAAAAAAATGCTATATTTATAAGTGTTTAAAAGTGGATGCCAGTTTAAGACCTGAAATTTTATTTCCATTATGTGTAACAGAGGATCATTCCATATCAAGCAAGAATAGAATTATAATCCGGTTTCCATATATTGTTAAGTCATAAGATAGTTTGATATTGGCTTCCTGTGTTGTGTGAACACTTCTGTTGTGGTAGATAGGTTTATTCATTTCTCTCAGTACAAAATAAATCCCATTCTGAGGTAGTATAATGTGTAAAGCAAATACGCACGGCAGGAGAGAAAGGTGAACACCTTTCATATGTGCTGTCTGCAACGAATTCTTGGCATCACCTGGCAGGACAAAGTTCCAAATAGCACAGTCTGGGAACGTGCTGGAATTTCTAGTATGTATACACTATTGAAACAGCGACATCTACGCTGGCTGGAGCATGTCATGAGAATGGCTGATGGTCGGATTCCAAAAGATCTTCTGTATGGACAATTAGTGCAGGGAAAGCACCTCAGAGGGAGACCACAGCTGCAATATAAGGATATCTGCAAGAGGGACCTAAAGACCCTGGGAATGGACATTAACAACTGGGAAACCTTGACCTCCGATCGTTCAGATTGGAGGCTAAAGACGCAGCATGGTCTTCTCCAATTCAAAGAGGCACTTGTTCGACAGGCTGAGGCAAAGAGGCAGACCCAGAACCAGCGAAATCTGGGGGCTGGGCAGGGGACAAAATGTATCTGCCCTCAGTATGGAAGGGATTGCCACTCTCGAATCGGCCTTTTTAGTCACCATAGGTGCTGTTTTACGACCTCTTTCCAGAGCACGATACCATAGTCTCTTGAGACTGAAGGATGCCAATGAGGAAAGCAAATATATGTAGCTACTTCTGTTATTATGTTGGCCAAAAGTGGATGAATGTGATGACATTCAGTTGTCCTGTTTTACTCTCATTTCATAGTTGTGACTTTTGCTGTGAAATATATAAAAGTGCAGACAAATAATTGTTATTGATGTTTTCAGAATCAGTCTAGAAGAGATATGTAGAAAGCTGTTATCAGTTGTGCATCTCAAAGGCAGCTCAGTTACTCTGAAGTAAGTATCGCCTGACACACACCAGGCATGAAATACTGTGGCAGAAATAGACACCAGTATAGAAGCGGGAAGAAACGAATTCCAGATCAGGTATTACCAAATGTGATTATTATTTGTAAATAAATAAAAATGGAAGTTGAGAAATAACTTGCAGCCTAGGCATTGTTGCTCTATACATATGTAGAAACAATGGATTTTTTTCCAAGTGCAGGATACAAATTATTAATAATATTAATAATTATAATTTATAACTAAGTGATACAGCATACACACACAAGCTGATTTAAATGTTAAGAAAGAAACAATTTACTGAAACTATTTTGGTCAGTTAATATTAAGGTTCTGATATTTATCTACACTACTCTACTGATCATTAATATCTGAAATGTCAGTCTGCTTTCTTGAAGTGTCAAGGCTCCTGCTGACTTTCAATCCTGCATGTAGATGAAAGAAATACATTCCTTTGAAAAACTTTTTTTAAAAAAAATATTATTAGATTGTGTTAATGAAGCTTTAGGGTTTTTGATAGTGGATAAAATATTCCATCATAGTCAGCATGACCATGTATATTTCTGATTTTCTTTTGCATATTATAATGCTTGGTTATTAGCTAGAGCAAGTGTGGGAAAATAGTAAATAGAAAACCTGATAAATGCAATTCCAGGAATAAAATTAATTTGAAGAAGATTATTGTTCATAACATTTCCAATAATGGAAATATGTGAGTTTCTCTCCTGTGAGTACTTGCTTGCTGCACTGTAGCTTCAGTTATATAACTTACAGTGACCTTAGCAGTATGGAATCAGTAGTCTAGGGATAATCATTTCAAGTTGCTTAATAATCATGTTCTTTTTAATAGCTTTACTATGCCACGCTCACCTGCATTTTTTCTAGAAACTCCAGTAGTATCCAAAAGGTTCCATCTCAGATGAGTTTGTCAGATCCAAATAAAAATAGTGAATTCTTCTTACAAAGATGTATCTATATAATTATGCTGGAAATTTTACATAGAAACCAAATGCAACATGCTCAGAGGTTGGAGTTTTGGATGCAGAAAATCCCAGTTTGATGTTTTGTTATCTCCAGCTAAAAAATGTTAGATAACAAATGGTAGGAGCATTTTTTACATTCAAACCATGGTGTGTGTAAATAGGTTTTAAAAAATAGGTAAAAGGACAAAATGATTAGCTGTGCTTCCTAAGAATTGCATATCTTAGGAAGTATATTGAAAGTAAAACAGCAGATGCTCACAGAAATTCATTAGTCCAGATCTATGATGGTGGATCACCATTGCTAAGAAAATAATTTTATCATTCTTTTATTCAGTCTTTATTTAGACCTTCGTTATTGAACTCTGATTTAACATAATTTAACAAAATTATATATTTTATTGGTTTATTGGAAAGGTGATTCCAGATTTCTTTGGCATTAGCAAACTGTGACTTTATTTAAATTATGAATATTTCTACAAAATTTGCATAAATTCACCTCTACTATATTAATTGAATAAAAAATAACATTTCTCCCTTTATTAACATATGTAATATGTATGAATCTTGAATCCATTATTGTTTTTCATTTTCTTTCTTTAACATGGTCAAAACTTAACATTAATATAGTTTTACAGTTTTTGAATTTTAAAGTACTGTTTCTGTTAAGATTAAAGATAGTTTTACTTAGAAAACCTGGGGGACTTATTTTGGATTTTTTTTTCTTTGTAAAATAATCTTCAATATTTATCTATCCATCCTCTTGGGCTTCAGAGTTACCATTTGTTTGTTTTGGCCTTTTTATGCCTCATAAACATAGTGTTGATAAAAATAACTCATAGAGATTTGATAAAAACATGAATTATTTATTTTGTTTGATTTAACAAATGTTTACATTGCCCATGTCACCTAAGTCACTCTAGGGCAATTTACAACATCTGAAAATCAATATTGAAATATTCTCTTTGTGGATAGGCTAGGCGGAAGTGTTTCATACTAAAATAAGCAGCAATTGTGAATATAAAAATATTTAAATTGGCAATAATAAGAATACTAGACTTCAATATTCACCCTTTGGAATTAAGTTCAGAAACAGATCAAGACCTTCAAATGTTAATAGAGTATGTTCAGTGGTGGGCTGCAGATAATTTTAACAACCAGTTTTGGGTGGCTGTGCTGTCTGGACATGGCTGGGTGGCTGTCATGTGACTGAGTGGCATGGCCAACTCTACATCACTCATGTAGGTGGTGCCTATATGGGATCAGCAGGATTGGGGAGGGAATCCAGGGTTCCCCGGTGGGGGGGAGCAGGAGGAAAGAAAGAACCAATGTGTGTGTGTGTGCAATCTTTCCACAGGGGAAGGGAAAGTTTTATCAGTGCAGGAGTGTCACTCGGGCATGCCCCTCACCACCCATCTCTGCCCATTCGTGACAAAGCAACTTCTTCCTCGCTGGGCGTTAGCCAAGGGGAAGCAGCAAAATCAGTTTTTATTCCTTTGCTAAAGCTGCTGTTCCCTTCTTCACACGAGATTGCCCAGCAGCCGGGAGGAAGAGAGAGAAGGCAGCAGCATTCCAGTATGCTGCTGCTCCTGCTAGCTCCACAGACAATGCTAGTGGCCGCCGCTGCCCCATTCTCCCTCTCCGCTGCTGGGCAGTCACGTGTGAAGAAGGGAACGGCAGCTTTAGCAAAAGAATAAAAACTGATTTGGCTGCTTCCCCTTGGCTAACAGCCAGCGAGGGAGAAGTTGCTCTGCCACGAACAGGCGGTGAGGGACATGCCCAAGCGACAGTTCTGCGCCAATAAAACCTTCCCTTCCCCTGTGGAAAGATCGGGGCCTTTTTACTTAGTCCTAGGCCGAGGGGATGCTCTGGGCACAGGTTGCCATCGAAGGTATAGGCAGCCCAGCTCTCAGCTTCTGTCAGCGTTCTAAGGGTTGCTGCCCATTTGCCCTCCCCTCTGCCTTGGATCCTCCTGCTCGCAATGGGGAATGCACTTTTTGGCCAGCCTGGCGGATGTGCAAACAGGCGGCCCAGTCTGCATCTGCTTTTCTGCTGTTGCCAATGGGCCCGGACCACGCCTTGGGTGCCACCAGCTGGTGCAAATGTACCATGACGAAGACCCCCCCTGGAATGGGCAGCGCAAAGGCAAGTTGCACTTTGCTCTTGCACACTTAGGCTTTGGCATTCTCTATCCGCTTGCACCGCCTCCCCTTGCCACCACAGCACCATTACTTTTAGGGAACTGCCTCAAAGATCGTGTGGCAAGAGAAAAGGCAGCCATGTGTGCTGCCACTGCCTTCCAGACCGGCCTTGGAAAAGCCTGCCCTCCTTTCTGCCAGTGCTCGTGCAAGGAACCCTGGAGCTTAATAGCAGCATATTGCATGCCTTAACAAGCCCGCTGGTGGCCTCAGTGTGCCTTTCCTTCCCATGGCTCTAATTTTTAAAAATTTTGGGTTCCCGCACGAATGCTGGGAGAAAGGAGTCCGATTGTGAGGGCAGGCTTTTCCAAGGTCAGTCCTAGAGGGAGACAGAGATCAGTACAACTTTCGTCCCCGTGGCTCTAATTCTTAAAAATTTTGGGGGGTTGCGCATGGGACGCTTGGGGAATGGTGCCTGGAGCGAGAGGGAAGTGCAGGCTGACTGGGTGGGGAAGTAGTACCAGACTTCCAGCGCTCGTGCCGAGAACCCAGGCTTGGAGCAGCAGCAACGGTTTGGAGCTTGTTAAGGAGGACCACTCTGCCCAGCCATGTGTTTTCCATCCCAGGCTGCTTGGAGTGAAAAGCATGCAATATGCTGCCGCTCCCAGGTTCCCTGCACAAGCGCTGGAAGAAAAGTGGCCAATGGTCGACTGCAGGCAGATCTGGGCTTGAAGAAGCAGCAGACAGACTTCAAGACGCACAATTTACCCCTCAAGCTCCCAATGCCCGAGTCGGCAAGCTGGAAGAGAGCAGGCTATGCCATGGGCGTGATTCTAATCATTGCCCAAGGCAGGCGAGACGTGATGAGGAAGGAGGAGGGGCGGGGCCAGCCAGTGGTCGCATTTGCCAGTTCAGCGAAGTACGCATAACTCAACTACTAGTTTACCTGAACTGGTGCGAACCAGCAGCAGCCCACCTCTGAGTGTGTCATAATCATTATCATCATGATTACTACTATTATGGTTTGGTTTTGCCTTAGGTTTTTTTTTTCTGCACATGAATTGCCATGGTGTTGTTTTTCTTTTTTTCCTTATTAATGGGCTAAAGTACAATTCTTATTGGGAAATATTTTTGAAATGCATAATCTATTACATATGATATGGATGTGATTCTATGTTTTTCATTACAAAACCTAATAGCATATCAATATTATATACACATAATAGACCATCCATGGGTAAGGTGACTCTCAAAGTTCTAATTAAATTACCATGTGCCATTCATGAATAAGCAAACATACTCATGAAAAATAAAAAAAATAGTGTGTTTTATTCTTCACAATTGAGTTATCCATGTGTGGAGCATTTGTCACGACATTTTGGTTAAATATTTGAGAGTCAAGCTTATCTATCGATGGACTTACCCATGAGTATGTACAGGTTCTTCAAACTGAGGAAAAAACGAACTGTATATACTCACAGATAAGCTGAGTTCAATTTTTGTTCTGTATTTTAATAGCCAAAATGTTCTTAACTGTGTGTACAGTATGTTAAAAATGCAGTATATTACTTGTTCTTTATGCAGTATATAATGCAGTATATAAAAATACAGTCTATATTACTTCTTTATGGTATAATCAACTGCACCATTAGTAAGAAACTTCACTCAATATCAGAGATATTAAATAGGAAATGGTATATTTAAAGCAGTAAATATTCAGTTTTATAGTTAATTACCAATTATTGTATTTAAAGCTTTCAGAAGGTGTGTAATGTGCCTTGTATGGATTGCTATAAATAAATTATTGTATCCTTTTTTTCAAAATGTAATATATAATGGAGAAGCATGACTTTTAATTAAAGCTTATGTACAAGTTAATTTTGACCTATTGATCATGGTACTGGGCATTATTATACATTTTATCTAAGAGATTGGTGTAGAATACCTCTTCAATTTTTTTCCCTGCAAAACAACTTGTAGAGTATATTTTGTTAAAATTATCTGAGTTGTACAGTAAGATTTCATAGCTAAGGATAGATTTGAATTTCCCCAGATCTGTTCCATCATCTTAACCATTATATTTCAATGGTTCCATTTCTATTTTCAGATTTCACTGTCATAACAATATTTCTGTTTCTTGCAGGTCAGTTTGGATGTCTCATGTCTCTATTTAGTGCTTTTGTCAATAGATGGACACTTTTTCCTCCTAAACCGATTTAGAAGGAATTTATGGTGGAAGATATTTTATTCTTAATAATAATTTTACTTAAAACACCTTTACCATGGCAAAGTACAGAAACTCAATAGCTTAGTGAGTGTGAATAAATCCATTACAATTAGCTTTAATTAATGTTACCAGGATGCTGGAGTGAGGGCATTTTGCTTTGCTTCCTTATTTGTGAGTTATGACTATTGCATATTTTGTTGTTGTGATGGATACTTTTGATCACAAGAATTTGACTGAGATGTAGGAAAATGGGAAGAAAAACATTGGTGCAATCACTTCCTTGTTCATTAGCTAGATGTTGGATGATATTCACCTACTTTCAGATTTTATCTCAGAAAGATGTTGACTATATAATATTATTTGCCCAGTTTCAGGAGTGAAATGCTACCAGTTCTGGCCAGTTCACCCAAACCGGTAGTAAAATATGCTACTGGTTTGCCAAACTGGTAGTAAAAATATGTGTAAAAAAAAAAAGGACGATCAGCTGAGTGCTACGCGATAATCGTACGTCACTCAGCTGATTATTGGAATTTTTTTTTTTTACATTTTAAGTATTTTTTTACTACCAGTTCGGGTGAATAGGTAGTAAAAAAAATGCTTTAAAAAAGTAAAAAAAAAAAAGGCTCGGACAATCGCGTGGCACAACTATGATCGTCTGAGCCTTTTTTTTTTTTTTTACTTTTTTAAAGCATTTTTTACTACCTATTTGCCCAAACTGGTAGTAAAAAAATGCTTTAAAAAGCTTTTAAAAAGGTTTCCAAGATCATGCACCACAGCTGATTTCCCCCCCTCGCTGTTACTTACCTTCCCAAGCCTCCTTTTGGCACGTACTGCAAATTCACGCATAGCACACATTTGGTGCAAACTGCGCAAGCATGGGCGCTTGGCACACATGCACTGCCAGTAAACCGGTTCAGATTTCACCACTGCCCAGTTTTATTGTATCATACTTAAATAGTCTAAAGTGTTTAGCGATATCTCAAGTGTTGGGCTTACAACAATAGGTATATAATTAGTAATAACCAATATAGTGTAGTGATTAAAGTATTGGACTTGGATTAGAGAGATATAAGTTAAAGGTTTCCAGGGGTTGTATGAATGAATAAATAAGGCTACATTCTCATGGTGGGGGTTAGGGTTAGGTGGTTTACTAATGCTGTTTTTCTTCATTTGTCACCATAGAGTCATTATAGAAACACATTTGACATAACCAATGTTTTTATGGCTTCCTCTGTAAAGTAGTGACAAAGTCATCTTAAGAAAACACATGCTACAAAAGTAACATAATTTTATTAAAACGCCTACAAATGAATATTTGTCAGCCAAATCACAGCATTATTTTTCTCTGCGGTGGGGACAGTGTTGGCAAATGAGCAATTTTTTTTTACAGTCAGATTTCAGACATGACTAATTTTAGACCAGCAATGTACTTTATATGAATTATGTTTTAATTAGTTCATTCATTTTATTTTTGTTAAAACAGGAACTGATTTATATATATATTTGGTTGCAGCTTTTTTTATATCTTTCACATCATCTTGTTTGTTACCCGTGCAGAATATGCTCATGTGGACAGTATGTGGCCGCGCGGGTAGTGACGGGAGCAGCGTGGCGCTCCCACATAACACCGCTCCTGCGCGAGCTGCACTGGCTTCCGGTGGTCTTCCGGGTGCGCTTCAAGGTGTTGGTGATCACCTTTAAAGCGCTCCATGGCATAGGGTCTAGTTATCTCCGAGACCGCCTGCTGTCACCGATGACCTCCCATCGACCCGTGCGCTCCCACAGAGAGGGCCTCCTCAGGGTGCCATCAGCCAAACAATGTAGGCTGGTGACTCCCAGGGGGAGAGCCTTCTCTGTGGGGGCACCCACCCTCTGGAACCAGTTGCCCCCGGAGATTAGGAGAATTCATGACCTCAGTGCCTTCCGCCGTGCCCTAAAAACACATTTTTTCCAACAAGCCGGGCTGGCTTAAGAAGAAATTTTAAATATTTTTAATATTTTAATTGGTCTGTGAGTTTTAAATTTTGTAGCCAAATTATATATATATTTTAAATGTCTTAATATTTATATTTTATGTTTTTTATGTCTGGCTGTACACCGCCCTGAGTCCTCAGGGAGAAGGGCAGTATATAAATTGGAAATAAATAAATAAAATAAATAAATGTGATAATTTTTGTATTGAAACATTGCCTTTCAACATTGTGTCAACCTTTCATCAACTAGCTAGGCAAGAAAACAGCAAAAATAGTTTTTAAGAATACCACAGTTCTGATAAGTAAATTTATTTTAGAAAAATTAATGAAACCATTATTAAAAATGCTATATGTCATATATAAGCTCTATTTATAATTAAATTAAGGCTCAGTTTTGTTTATTAAACTAGGCTATTCCAATTAAAATCAGCTCTGAGCAGTGTACTTTCCAACTTTCCTTAATTCTTATAACTAGCCACATGATGTAATAGAGTTAAAGTAAGAGGTCTCTCTCTCTCTTGTTTTAAAAATGAACTGAAGTGGAAATCTGATTGTTTACTTGTGACTATGAGGACTTCCCCTCCCCCCACCCCATCTCCTTTTAAGATTTATCTTTCTCCATTCCTGTTGACTCTTTCCTCTTTCCCAGGTTGATAGATAGTTTAGGAAGGATATATGATTCTTAGGAACAATATGTCATTTGTTTTTCTTTGATTCTGACTCAATGTCTTTGGGGCTGAAGAGTTTGCCTTTCTTCTCTTGATCAGTGCTTGTCTGTCTGGGTCTGGGTCTGTCTCTCTCTCTCTGTCTCTGTCTCTCTTTCTGTGTGTGTGTGTGTGTGTGTGTGTGTGTGTGTGTGTGAATGAATGATGGGCAAAGGTGTCTTTGTAGGCTTTATCTACACCCATATTTTTTTAAGGAGCTCATGTGTGGCCTGAACTTCCTATAGAAAGTGCAAGGCTTCAGGGCAATGAAGGCTGAAGTAGCACGTCTAAAATGGTGACATAGGAAAAAAAGAAGGCCCAAAATATGAGAAAAAGAATGCTGCTTACGAGTGGAAGAATGAACTACGTTTTTATGGGAAAACTCAGCTATAAGTAAGATATCAGTTGACTTACTGGTGATTCATAATGTTTTTCCTGCTTGAATTACTGTTGGAGAGGTAAAGGACAAATGGAGCTGACATCAAGAAGTTGAAGAAAAGTCCTCCAAAACCACATTGTATTGATAGTCTCTAAACCAAATAAGGGCAAGGGCAGGATTAGTATTTTGCATCCATCTGTGCTCTACTTGATTTGTCTGCTGGTTTGATATCATCAAACATGGTGTCCTTCTAGATTGACTCAGAGGATTGAGGATGGGCAGCATTGTGTTGTGCTGATTTACATCATTTCTCTAGGATCAATTCCAGTCATTGGTGATTGGGGAGGTGAAATACCAAGTAGTGTCCAGGTCTGGTTCTTGGAGAATCCAGATACTATGAATACATTTGTAGGTAAAGAGGTTTTAAGCTTTTATTAACAATTTCAGAAAGAAAATTTAAACAGAAACACAAAAGAATTACACCCCAAGCAATATCCCCTTTCAGCTATTGGGAGCTCCACTGAAACAACAGGAGAGATACCTTAAAGTAGTCAAGATTTGCACAGCATTCAGCACTAGGTCTGTGTTGAAGCTCAAAACTCTTAACACTAGGGTTTTCTGAAAACCTGATACTATACCAAAACTTCATGGCCTAGCTTTCAGGGTCATGACACTGCAGGATCTGGCCTTGATCGGAAGGTACATATGTTTATCATACAAACTGACAGAACCCTGGGAAATATACAATAAACTATTGTTCTGCAACTATGTGAAGATTTCCCCCTTCCCCATATTTTATTCATCAAGAAAGAATGAAAAATAAGAAAGATAAATATAACTCCAAATGAATTCTAAACTTCTAGAATCTTCTTAATAAGTAGAAATCTAACTATATTACTAAATTCCTTGAAATAAAATGGTCTTGTGCAGTGCCACTACAGGAAAGAGATCCTGCAGGATTTAGTACTCTCTCCATTCCTATTCAACATCTATATGAAGCCTGTGGGTCTGGTGCCTTACAGTGAAGCATCATCAGTATGCCAATGATACTGTGTTATAAATCTCTGCTCCTAGTGAATTCAGCAATGCTGTGAACATCTTGGCCTTGTGCCCCAAGTCTGGGGTCTGGATGAGGAACAACAGGCTTCATCTGAACCCTGGCAAAATCTATAAAGATACTTTTAGTCAATGTTGGTCATGTGAAAAATACAAGGGACATTTAACCATGCACGGTGGGAGTTGTGAAAAACCAACAACAACAAAAAGATGGGATATAAATACAAATGTTGGTACAAAGAATTTTAAAGATAATTATTGAGATGAAACCAGAACTTTTCTTACTGAGACTAATGTATACGCAGTTAGAAAAGACTTATGGAAGATTAATTTTATTTATGGTAACTCCATCAAAATCATAACAATCACAACAATGAAGTACTGAAATGCCCATAATAGAGGAATGGATTGTAAAGATGACAGCATTTTCAAAAATGACCTGTTCTATCAGGGATAAAATAATAGGTACTCTTATAAACAACTAGAAACTTTTTTTTAATGAATACAGAATATGAATATAAAAAAGAGTGAATGGTGATTTATGGATTTGTTGATTGTAAAATGAATTGAATATGGGACAAAAGAGATCTCTAATGTAATTTTAATGAACAAGAAGGATTAATAATTTTATATGTATGTAACTGCTACAAAGATTGAAAAAAGCTTCTTCAATTACATTTTTCTTTTTCTTAAAGTGCATTGCTTTCTTTTATCTTTTTCTTCTTTCTCTAGCTTTTAATTCTTGTTTATTTTTTATCTATCCAAAAATTTCCAATAAGCATTTTTTTAATAAAAAAGTCAGAAATAGATTCCATTGTCAGCGCTCTAAATCCTTCTTGCTCCATCGCTGACATGAAGGAAAAAAAAGTTTAGTAGTGGCAGTTTGAATTTTAGCAGCTTGGCTTCTCACCCAGTTTCTTCTGGCAGATAACGTTACCTAGGTAATGGAGGGAGGGGGGACATTCCTGTGATTTGAAGCAGCCGGGATGGATGACTGATTTGGAAGATGGCCAATGAGACACTGGGGGTTTGAGGAATGGGAAGGGAGGGGTTTGGGATCAAAGAGTCGGTTTCGGCTGCATATGAGTTCAGGACAGATCGTTATTTTTTCAATAAATGGAAGATTTCATTAAAGACTTTGCGTTTGAGAATGAAATTTATTTGAGATAACGTCGGAACCTGACATCCATTATGTTCATTGGATAAATGCTCAGATAAATGTATATGGGATTGCAGTGAAAATGTGCAGGTCTGTTCTAGAGTGGGATATAACAAAAACATATTTGTTTCTTGGCAGTACTGATTACAGCAAAACCAAAATGCTCTTTTACTATAAATTACATTATATATTTTTTTCTTTTATCTTCAGTATATTAATAATATACTTCATATTTTTCCAAATGATTTTTTGAGTAATTTTGAATATTAGACTCACGTTATCAATCACATTTTGTCTGTTGGAGAATTATTATAAAACTACAATATTGATTCTAATTATTAGTATCTTATACTTCAAAACATTAAAATACATTTAATAACTCTGGGTTCCACAAATTCTTAAGAAAAACTTTTTTATATTTATACATTTATATTATATTTTTCCATGTCAAAATACACAGATGATGGTCCACCCATTGAAATCCTGATATATGTTTTATCATGCATTCCATTAAGCTTCTAGTAATGAAATTAACATATCATAAAAGACAGATCTTGCATATAAATTAAGCTGTTCAGTTTCACTGTTAAAATGTAAGATATTGTCCTGTCTAAACAACTAAGTTTAATTAGAAAAAGCAGAAAAAAATTAATAATTTCATGTAATCTGCATGCTTTATCTTCAAGAGCATCCTCATGCCATCAAGTTGAAGTTGTTGAACCCTAAGTGCTGTCATTTTCTAGCTTCTGTTTTGGTCAGTTCTATTCAGCAATGTACTTGCTAATGAATTAAATTTCCTCTTTCTTGCAAACTCAACTCCCCTTTGTCCCATCTATCATTTAAATGAATATAACTTTGATTTTTAATAAATAGATACGCAAGACTTGGATTCTAACTGCCATGCAGATGGTATTCATCAGTTTGTTGAAATGATGGTGAAATAGATCAGTTGTTTTAGCTGCCAGTATTGAATTTTTGACTCTCAGTGGCTGATAACAGGCTGTTGTTTCACGCTTTGCAGTTTTCTTCAAAACAGCAGTTCTATGTATTTGTTTTACTGGCTGAGTTTATTCTCTCTAGGATAACATTTTGTGTGTTTTGCATTCATATAAAATATTAGAATTTGGACAAGTTACGTGTTAGATAAGAAAAAATTAAATAAGTAACTTTGAAATTAACAAAAATAAAAGATATAACTTTTCAGCCTACTGTTCAAAATGCGATTTTTAGGCAATTAGATATGAAGTAGTCATAATTTCTTTCTGCATGAGGAAAAAAAATCATTAAAAATCATTAATAGTTACTTCAGCAGGACGGGAAAACTCTTTTATAGGAATAAGAAATATAAGCTATAAAATATTGCAGTCTTATAAATACTGTTATAGTAAAAAAAATCTCAATTTTGTATGTAATTACACAAGCACAGTTCATTTAGTTAGAATGCATCTTAGAGATTATAAAATAAGTTCCTTTTCAGTGTCCACATCTTGTTTGATACTTCCACAACTTTGACTACAAATATGAAAATACAGCATTGTATTTTTGCTATACAGGTAGTTCTCAATTTACAACCATTTGTTCAGAGTCTGTTCAAAATTACGGAGGCACATCCAGCTATCCCAACACTCCATGGCCTCATGATCAAAGTTTGGGTACTTGGCAACTCATTCAAACTTAACAGCGGATTGCCAAGCACCCGATGATCACCATTGCAAGCTTCCATTCCATCTTTCCCAGAAAGTCAAAGGCCACCCTCTCTATACTTGGGCAGCATCAGCCATTCATACACCCCTGTACACTGGGTTGAAATGCTCCCGGTTCGGACCAGATCTCCCAATCCGGTAGCGATAGAGGTGGGTGGTAGCAAAAATCCCTGCCCCCCCCCACCCCAATGCCCAGCTGAGCTGCGCGAACATCAAGAGGCTTTTTTTTTATTTTTAAAAGCATTTTTTCTACAACCTCTTTGGCAGAAAAAATGCTTTTAAAAGTAAAAAAAAAAAAGCTGATGATCGCGCAGCTTAGCTGGGATCGTCAGAGGCTTTTAAAAGCATTTTTTTTACAACCTCTTTGGCCGAAGAGGTTGTAGAAAAAAATGCTTTTAAAATCCTCTGACGATCCCAGCTGAGTTGCCTGATCGTTACAGGCTTTTAAAAGAAAAAAGCCTCTGCCGATCAGGCAACTCAGCTGGGATCGTCAGAGGCTTTAAAAAACATTTTTTACAACCTCTTTGCTGAAGAGGTTGTAGAAAAAATGGTTTTAAAAGTAAAAAAAAAAGTTGGCCACACCCACCCAGTCACATTAACCCCCCCACCAAGCCACGCCCACACAACCGGTAGTAACAAATTTTAGATTTCATCACTGCTGTGTACTCTTCCCATCCCATGCACCATCGTGATTGTTTCCAGCCTCCTACTACTACATCCCTGCCCATCCCCCTGCTCCTTCCCTACCTACTTACATCTCTGCCAGCCTGGGATTTACAACTTCCTATCAGCTTTGTTTGTGAGAATCTGTCAGGAAGTCGCTTCACCTAAGAGTCATGGGATTCAGTTAATGATACTCTAAGCAGTGCAGTCATGCTTTACAGCTGCAATGCTTCCCAATGGAAATTCCAATCCCAATTGTCACTGTAAACCGAGGACTACTGTACCTGGATCCCAGGTAGAATTTACAGCAGTATTCCCTAAGCTGTTCCATGATACAGTATTATTCATAAGGCATTATTCAAGGAATATCCGGATATTAACGATCTACAATTTCCAGCCAGTCTATCCAACAGGAACAATGGTAAAGGCTGCTGGAAATTGTATTTACCAACATATGAAGCTACAAATTCCTTGTCTCTACACTATTACATTTTTAAATAACTAGCAATTTAGTGAACAATATATCAGGAAGCAATACAGGTAGTCCTCAATTTACAACCAATAATTTAGCAACCATCCAAAATAACAATGGCACTGAAAAAAAAGTGACTTATTCCCATGGTCGTATGATCAAAATTTGGGTGCTTGGCAACTGGAATGTATTTACAGTGGTTGCAGTGTGTCAGGGTCATGTGATAACAATTTGCAACCTTTCTAGGCAGATTCCGAAAGCAAAGTCAACTGGGGAAGCCGCATTTGCTTTATAACTGCACGATTCACTTAATAACTGCAGTAATTAGCTTAACAACCATTGCAAAAAAGACTATAAAATAGGGCACAACTCACTTAATAACCGTCTTGCTTAGCATCAGAAATTCTGGTTCTAATTCTGGTCATAAGTCAAGGGCTATTTTAAGAAATGAAATTTTATATTGCAAATTGCTTACATCATTCCTGAAAAATCTCTCATTCTCCTGATAACCAAAATGTGAATTGTGCAATAATTTTTGGTTTACTTTACCTTACTGTAAATTCCTTATGCCAGTGATGGCTAACCTTTTTGCCATCGTGTGCCAAAAGTGGGGGGAGCGCGGTGGGGTCACACGCACGTGTGCCCACATCCATAATTCTATGCGCCCCGCCCCCCCCCGCTTTTGGTACGTGATGGCACAGTAGGCCCGTTTTTTGCTCTCCCCAGGCTCCAGAGCCTTTCTAGGAGCCTGGGGAGGGCAAAAATGGCCTCCCCCCTCCCCAGAGGCTCCCTGGAGGCCGGAAACAGTGCATTTCCTGACTTCTTGTGGGCCCAGAAGGCCCGAAAATCAGCTGGCTGGCGCACGCATGCGTGCCAGAGCTGAGCTCGCATGCCCACCAATATGGCTCCACGTGCCACCTGTGGCACCCATGCCATAGGTTCGCCATCACGGCCTTATGCAGTCACTATTTTAAAAAAAATCCTGCAGTATCTGGTATTTGCAACATCCAATATGGGATTAAAATTCATGCAAATTTGAAAAAGTGTTTCATGTAATATTCTCATCTGTTTCTTTTTCTTCTTTTACTCTGTATTCTTCCAGGGGAAAGCATTGCAATATCCATAGGAATGAATATTTTTAGTTCTACTTGTTTTGTTTTGTTTACTTCTAACAAACATCAATTTGGCAGTGGCCAACAATGCATAAAAATGTCATACCTTAATGTGCATTCCATATAATCTTTTTCTGGACTTATTTTATCCCTTTAAAAATATTGCCCACATGTTAAGTACTACCAATTTTTTCCCTTGTGGATATATTTTTAATTACAGGGATGATTCTGTCTCATTAAAAGAAAAATATTTCCATTTTGTGATAATTTTAGCATGAGAATAATGGTGGTAGGATTTTAAAATTATTTTACTAAAATAAAGAAAATTAGTTTTTGTTCTATTTTTTTACTTACATCATATAAGCTTCATAATAACTGTAAAAAACTAAAGAGTAATTTTTTAGTGTTGAGGTCTCCATTAGAGGGAGAGAGAAATCCTAGCTGTTTCTAGCATGCACTCTTCTGGACAGAGAACTCCAATCTGTTCCAGGGATTTGTTGGAGTAACTCTCCCACTTAGGAATCACAGCCCCAGGTGCTGCTATCACTACTGGCATCATTTTGGTCTTTCCTTTCCACATTGTCTCCAGTTACTCCTTTAGGTTCTGGTACTTCTCCAGCTTCTCATGCTCCTTCCTGATGTTGCTGGCACTTGGCACCGCTACATCTGTCACTACCACTGTTTTCTGTTTCTTGTCTATTGCCACGATGTTAGACTGATTATGCAGTACCTATCAATCCATCTGGATCTGGAAGTGTCACGGGATCCTAGCCCTGTTCCATATGGACTTGGAAGGGTCTAGCCCAAACTTTGTGTAAATGCTTCTGTGCACAATGACATAATGCCAGCTACTGGTTGTATCATTCAGTGTATGCTGTTCCTTCTTGCATCTTTAACCCTGTCACTATGCACTGCATTTATGCTTCAGCAGTGGGTTGGACGAGAAGACCTCCAAGGTCCTTTCCAACTCTGTTATTCTATTTAATGGATCTGGTCCTTAGTGCCAGTTTTTGTGCTGTAGTCCCTCAGTGCTATCTTTTAGTCCAGCCCTTTCCAGACACTAGTAGAATTTCTCACTGTCAGCCACCTCAGCTGTCTGTCAGTGGTAAATCCTATGAAAGGTCTTGTCTTGCCATGGCAATTTTTATATTTGATTTTCCTCCCATGTTCACTGCAGCCTCAAGCATTCTCTCATAAGCTCATCTTCGTGTGTCATCTTACCGATGTACTCCTGGATGCTCTTGGTTTCATATTGCCTTCTACATCCCATCGTGTTCTTGAGGAAAAGCCCTTTGTGTCTTGTTGATTTTATATATCATCAGGCATTCACAGATCCATGTGTGAGGCAGAGTGATTTATGTAAATGTTGTGTATTGGGTGATTGCCAGTGGTGGGATTCTACCAGTTTGGACTGGTTCGGGAGAACCGTTTGCTCCGAATTTCAGCCATGAGCAAACTGGTTCTTTCTTTCTTTGAAGTGGGCCTGCCCGCCTCTGCGTTATACTTACCTATATTTCTGTTTCCGAAGCCAAGCTGATTGGGGTGGCAGTGGATTGTGGCTCTTCAGCTGTTTTCCTTGCTCTCAGCAATGCAGAAGTTGAATTTTCTTCAAAGTGCACACGCTCAGCGAACCAGTTGCTAAACTGGTAGGATCCCACCACTAGTTATTGCTCTGCCTGCTCTATGTTTTGAGCCTCTAGTGTTCTCAGTGCCCTGCTGAGCTGTTCTGGACCATATGATTTTATAGCTTGATGGGCATGGTGTCTGATAAAAAATTTCCATGTTGTGTGTGGAAAGGTTATTGGCCGGTAGTTGGATGGTACTGTTCCCTTTTTGGGATCTTTCATGATGAACACTGTCCTTCCTTGTATTAGCCAATCTGGGTAGGAGCCTGCTGCTAGCAACTGTTTCATCTGTGCTGATAGACATTCATTCACTGCCAGGTGCTGTCAAGATCTTCATTTTCTTGACCCACTGTTGCATGTCTGCTACTGTGATGATGATTGGTTCCTATTCTAGGAGATTGCTATGGTCTGTTCTTGGGTCCTGTGGCCATTTTGCACTTGTTATGTGTGAACCTTTGTTTAGCACTCTAGCTTCAGATGAAGTGAGGCCTTGTATTATTTTTCCCCCAGTAACTGAATCTTATCCTTAATCTCTACCACCTTCTATAGTTCCACCAGTTTACTAACTTCTCTCCCAGTTTGATCTTAGCCCGCAACTTGTTTTCTGGGATTTTTCTCCTGTTCTTGATTGTATAGACCAGGGGTGTCAAACCTGATTCATTGAGAGCTGCATCAGGGATGTGTTGGACTGCAGGGGGCCAGGGTGGGCATGGCCAGCTTGACGTCACTTGTGTCGGGGCGTCTGTGGTGGCCCAAGTGCTCTGCCAGCAAAAACGGGTTCCCGAACGACAGTTTCCTGCAACCCTCTGTCAGCGAAAACAGAGCTCAGGAGAGGCATATGCGGCCCTCCCGAGCTCTGTTTTTGGCTGCGACGGCCTCCTGAAACCCTCTGCCAGCAAAAACGGAGCCAGAACCAGGCCTTTGCTGTTTCCAGGGTGGCCCCACAGTGCAGATTTAAACACCCGCCGGGCCTTGAGTTTGACACCCCCGATTTAGACAAATACCTAAAGGATTACAGTGGCTGTAGCACATACCAATTTGAACCATATGAGCATTCTCCATTGTGGGTGGAGACAGCAGCCAGGATGGGTTATACTCGCTCAATCAGCTTATTGGACTGAGTCTGTTAATAGTGTTAATCCTGCCCTTGTTGCCGGGCAGACCAGCTTTTGACTCAGTCCTTCATTTTGGATGGGCGTGTTGGTCTTTTGTTCTCCTTTATTCCTTTGAATTTGAATTGATGACTTGAATTTCTGGTTTTTCGACTCTGGATTGTTTTGACTATGTATTTCTCTTCACCCATCCTGGTTTCTGGCTGACTTTGGACTTTCTTATCTTAATTGTGAGTTCTGTCTCTCCTGCATTGGACTTTCACCCCTGGGGCTGGTGGCTGGGGGGTGTTTTTTCAGCGTGAGCCTCCCTTGGGGAGAGTGGCAGCGCACAGGGAGACCTCAGTTGGACTTTATTAGGGGAGTTATTTAGCCACGCTCCTTTCTTCCTTTGCTAACGGCCCAGCCTCAAGACTTGTCTGTTACGAAGACTTTCACGCCGTAAAAGCAGCGGTGGCCATTTTGGTTTTTCACGCCAACCGAGGACCTGTCATTTTGGCCTCATAGCTCCCTGACTGTTTCAACGTTAATTGACTGGCAATCTTCAACGTTAATTGACTGGCGATCTTAGCTGCATTGAGCAGCAGCGCGTGGCTTGCCTGCGCAACCACCGGAATGGCTTGCCTTTTTCAGCTTTTTTCCTGTGTGGAGTGGCGCGGCTTCGCCTTCAGCAGCCGTACAGCAGCTGGGCTCGCATGTGGTGGAGCTTCGCACTCCCGAGGTAATAGTAAGGAATATAACTTTGAGTTTTGTTGCATTTTGGTTGGCATGCCATGAATATAAGCAAGCATAGTTTTAATCTGTTAATGATATTCTATTCAAGCTAGGATCTCTTAATCTGGAGATTACTAAACACACCACAACATATGTCTTAATGCTTGCATTTTATGAAGTATTAAACATAAACCGTGTTCCTATATACATATAGTAGTTATTTAATCTACTTTTTGAAAACACTTGGAAGAACTTTTTACTGATTGCTGAAATATTGATTAAAATATAAAGGTAATAAAATTATAAATTACACCCACAGTGAATTACATAGTGAATGTGTATTAAACTATAATAGGTTCATCTGATAAGTATTGAAATGTAGAGGCAGTTGATCAGATACAATCCACATGAAATTTATGTCCCTTTTTAAAAATAAAAAGTGTAGAGTTAAGGGCACCTCAGTGAAATGCATATTCTATAAAACATAATATCTCCAGAGAGCAGGAAAAAAAATCTATTTCAATTGTGTTGAAGAGTAGAAGTAATTTATTGTCCTCTGTGCCTGTAAAAGACCCAGTACTTTCTGTGTCTTTTGTAAAAGACACAGAAAGAACTGTGGCTGTAAAAGAAGTTTTAGGTCCAAATCTTAAATAATACTTTTTTAAAAAATGAGCCTTCAAACACCAGTACTTTAAAAAATGTATCTGTAAACACCATTCAGTAGCAACGGACATGATTCTAAATAAATATGTGTCCTTTGCTGATAAACATTTTTTATGTATGAGGCATGAAAACTGTGTTACAGATTATGACTGAGAATGTTCACTAGTACTCATAGTAAAATTAAATCTGGATAATGAAATCCACTTATGAATAACATTGTATTCAGGTTTCTCATTCAGACATATGTATATACTATACTCAGGGATTTCAAATTCAGGTAATTGGTTCTCTCTGTAATAGAGTCCTCAAAGGTAAACATTCTATTCCTGCCCTTAAGCCTTTTCCAAAAGTAGAATTTTAGCCTACCTATAATCCATCAAGCTTGTTGCCATTTTCATCCATTATCTCATCCTCTCTATCAAAATATCAAGTGCAGTGTTTTGTATTAGATAGAACTATTGGAAAACCCAGTAAAAAAAGTATGTTACATTCAACTAGAAAACAATACTCATATATGAAAGTAAGTATTCCATTTTTTTTTCTTTTATACTGTTACAATAAATGTTGATAGTTCAGCAAGGAATCCTGATGCTAATTTCCAAGTAGGTACTGAGTATTACCTCAATACATTGCATAATTTGCACAAAATTGTTTTGTTTTGTGTCTTAAAATATGTCTAATTTTATGCTGATATAATAAAACCCTCCTAACAGAATCTTGCAAGTTTTCACATTTCTTGTATCTTGAATTGATATATTTCTGCTGTTTATCACTTACGATCTCCATGTTTATGTGTAAGTAGTTCTGTCTAGTGTTTTGATGGCTTTATTGATTTCCAAGTATTTTGGTTGTGTTCCTTTCATTTCTAGCAAAAGACTAATACTGCAACATATATTACATACATAAATCTTTATCTGAATGTAAGGAGGCACCTGACAAAAGGACTGTCTTTCTATTTGATGATGCTTGATAATCAGTATTGTGCAAATCATTTACTGTGATGAGATGTGCATCTGAAGAGGTAATGGAGGGGAGTCAGCACAGATCTTTCCTAGGTAGGAAGCAGGGGTGTGTTGTACTTATCTTTACTACTGGTTCGCAACGGGGCCGCATGCGCAGAAGCGTTTGATGATGTCAGGGTCTGTGGGCGGAGCCTCCCACCAGTT
Organism: Ptyas mucosa; assembly: GCA_012654045.1. Classification (NCBI taxonomy): domain Eukaryota; kingdom Metazoa; phylum Chordata; class Lepidosauria; order Squamata; family Colubridae; genus Ptyas; species Ptyas mucosa. Next base: position 25,780,064 of record WNWU01000003.1, on the reverse strand, counting down.
TTACTACCGGTTCTATAGAACCAGTATGAACTGGGGGCAACCCAACACTGGTAGGAAGCAGTGCATTCCAGAAAGAAGCCCAAATTAAGATACTGCACAGTCCCAGGGTGGTTAGGGGAAAGCAGAAGAGGTTCAGAGTTAGCCATACCCTAGATCAGTGTTGGCGAACCTTTTACTCACCAAGTGCCGAACAGGTACGCGCTTCGCATGTGCGTGCTATCCACACTAACGTGTCGGTCTTCGTGCGGACAACTGCACCATCTGTGCATGCACACGGCTTTCGTGCGTGCCCCATGCGCTGTGCGTGCAATCACACCATCTGTGCATGCGCATCATTTTCATGCAATGCATGCATGCAAATGCCATCTATGCATGCATGCACTGCGCGCAAGTACTCGCGCACATGCACAGGAGAGCTCCGAAGACCAGCTGGGGCCCCTGAATTACACGCATGCACACTGGAGGTCCAAACACCAGTTGAGGCGCACATGTATGCGCAGCTGCAGGTGAGTTGGGCGACAGCGTGCATGCCCAGAAAGATGGCTTTGCGTGCCACCTCGAGCATGCGTGCCATAGGTTCGCCATCACGTCCCTAGATTCTGTCAAGATATATCTACTAGCGTAGAGATTTATAGCTTTAGTTTGGCAAGATTAGGTATAAGGAAATAAAGGATGGAATGTACTGTGTCTTTGTCCTGGGCATGAGAGTGCACTCAAAATATATGTAATTTCTTTTCCAGTCTCCTTGTCAGTGTAAAGTTGCTAATCCAGCTCAGGTTTTTGCATGGATGATAGGCAGGATTTAATCATTTGCCAAGTTAAAGGATCTTTCATGTTCAATTTGCATTGTGGCCAAACAAAAAACCCCAAAACCTATATCATTGCAGGCAGTTTGCAAGCATCAATAAGATTGGTTCCAACCTATAGCAAGGAGGTAGAACAATTTACCAAGATTATTGACTTTAAGCCTTAAGACTAAACATTTGGTTGTGGGTTCATAAATTATTTTATATTTAAAAAGAACATGAAAGACAATGTTTTAGGGTTTAGTTGCATCTACTATCAACCAGTGAAATTTGTAAGAGGAAGCCCAAGGTTCCCCAAGTGAGTTCATGGCTAACTAGAATTCATTGTCTTCCATTTTCTAGACCAGTTCATTAACCACTACCCTGGCTCTCTAATCCATAATATGAATGACAGAAATTTTACAGCCTTTTTAAAATAGATACTCAGAATTTGAAATTTTCTGATGCAGTAGTCTCTTTGGCACCTTGTTGTTATTGTTGATCATCAATTGTTAAATAGATATTTGTTCCAGCAGGTTTTCATTCAATTTGGCTGATTTTATTGGTATTAAAATTACTGTTGTATCTCTTCAGACTATTTTTATTTCATCATTTAACTATTTTATTTTTTGTTGCATAAGTGAAATAGCCTTGGACATATTTGAGCACAAAGTAGATTTTATCTATATTAATAAACAGCATTAATATTTAGCATTTTTTATTAACCAGAATTGTACATTCAAGAAAATAATTTTGATTATTTTGAAGCTCATTTGTATACAGTTGCATTATTTTGTCCCTCTTCTTTTAATTTTGGTGGCTTCAGTAGAGTTCCACAAGAATATACAGAATTATGCTTGCCATCTGTTTATTAAATAATTATTAAATAATATTAAATAATTTCAATTGCCCAAGAGAGGCTGGATTCTCTTTATTATATCTGCATTGGAAAATAAAAGCTGTTTTCTAAATACAAACATATTGTTTCCTCTAAGATGCTTACCCCTTTCTGTTAGATTTTTCCACTGAAATGAAGGCAAAAGAGTGAGTACTATGAAGGATTTTGTGCCAATGAATGGGAGTGGCAAAACTTGAAAAGAATCATTGAATCGAATATAATTTGGGTTTGTTGGAGTTATCTAATCTGTGTTTTTGCTGACTGTCACTATTCCTATTTTAAAGAGCTGCATAGGCATTTCTATGAAACAGAAGTAACTTTATCCCCATTTTCTTTCTGGCATGCTTATTATGACTTTGTTCAGTAAGCAAAGAGGATTATGGGAAGTGAAATTAAATAGAACATTTTAGTAAAAATGTGTAAATGAGATTCACTGAACATTTTTGAGATTGTGCTTTACCTTATAGGTAGTTTTAAAAATAGACCATGTATGTTGATTTGATTAGCTGAGGGATAGGGGAATAGCATTAACTAGAATGTTTTTTTAAAAAAATTGATTGCAAAACATAATGTAAAATCAAGACTCCAAATCTTGAAATGTAATTTTGATGAATTAAATAAACTTGAGCCTACAGTAACTTCTATAAATTGTAGGCAGACATTCTAACCAGGTATTACAGTGACCATACTGATTGCATTGATTTTTTTTTTTAAAAAGGTACATTTTATTAATACAGTAAGTCCTAAATTTTTGTTACATTACACCTTTTTGGGAAACAAAACAATGTAATGTAGTAATTGGTGAAATTATTGTTTTAAGGTGGCATAAATATTTGCCAAAAGTTTTTGTGCATCAGATTAATTACATTGTACAATTCATTTATTGTTGTTGACCAGTATCTTCCACATGTATTGCTATTGTTAACCGCCATTGAATTGCCAGCTACCAGCTCTTCAAATAGTCTGCCTAGTAATTTTTGAGAGTTGCAGTGCCCACACATTAGAAAGACGTTAAACAAAGTTAATTTCATCCTGTATTTTCTGTGCTTACCTGCAAAAAAAACCCTATAGAATTGAGCTAATTTCTGAATTATCATGCAGTAATAGCATAGTAAAACAAAAGAGTTAAACTATATGGGTTTGTATTTATGTTTAGGGATGTTTAGGTATTTATGTTTAGGGAATGGGTACAAAAATAAATTTTGCTTCAAAATAGGAAGACAACAGCTCCACCAGAAACTTTGTTAAAACAATCCACTTGGCTGTTACCTGAAATGGCTTGAGTATTTTGATGGAACAAAACAAAATATTGTTGAATATTCCTGATGCCTAAGAAAAAGAAATAGAGAGAGATAAGGTGTAGGACAAGTCAGTTACTGTCCTGAATTTTTTGCAAGGCAGCAAAGTATTTTGTGTATTATGTGCATGCCCAGGATTTAGGCTAGAACTAGGGCAGGAATGCAGAAAATCTATACAGGAAACTGCCACATAGATCTGAATATAGGAAATGTGATACCAGTTTGCTATTTATTAGTGGAAAAATATGGGGAAAGAGGACCCCAGGTTAAATCCAAGAGGATATCATGTCGGGAATAAACTTTAATATTATTTCAAGTTTATGTGAAGCTTCAGGCAAATTCAAGTTTCTTATAGGGAGCCTTATAGTCCTTGCTTGCTAATAGTAGCCACCAGTGTTTCTCTTCTTAAATACTTATTTTGTTGCACTTCTGTTAGTTTTTTGTTTTGTTTACTTCCCACTCTTTTTAGGTAAGAGATGCTGGTCTAGAAACCAAGAGATTGTGAGTGCCTTAGGCATGAAAGCTGGCTTGATGACCTTAGGGCACTCATTCTCTTTCAATCCAACTCAATTCACAGGGTTTTTTTAATAAAAAAAAATAGAAGGCAGGAGCATTTGGATAACAATAGCACTTCTTTGTTTGTTTGTTTGTTTATTTAATTAATTAATTTATATACCGCCCTTATCCCAAAGGGACTCTTGGCAGTGTACAGCCAACATAAAACGCACAGATATAAAATTTAAAAACAATTTTAAAAAATATTAAATAGTTTGGCCCATATCTAATTAAAATAAAGCTACCCGATTTAAACATTTAAAATTAAGAATTGACAATTAAAATTTTAAAAAAAATTAGGCCACCCCGGCTTGATGAAATAAAAGCGTCTTGAGAGCCCGGCGGAAGGTGCATAAGTCAGGAATCCTCCGCATCTCGGGCAATTCGTTCCAGAGGGCAGGAGCCCCCACAGAGAAGGCTCTCCCCCTGGGGGTTGCTTGACCGATGGCACCCAGAGGAGCCCCTCTCTGGGAACGAATTGGCCAGTGGGAGGCTATTGGTAGCAGCAGGCAGTCTTGTAAATACCCAGGTCCTAAGCCATGGAGCACTCTGAAGGTAGTAACCAATACCTTGAATCGCACCCAGAGGACCACCGGGAGTCAGTGCAGCTCGCGCAGGAGAGGTGTTACATGGGAGCGCCATGACATTCCCATAACCACCCACACGGCCGCATTCTGGACCACTTGGAGCCTCTGGGTGCTCTACAAGGGGAGCCCCATGTAGAGGGCATTACAGTAGTCCAGGCGGGAAGTGACGAGGGCATGAGTGACTGTGTGAAGGGAGTCCTGATCCAGAAAGGGACACCACCGACGGATCAGGTGAACCTGATAAAAAGCCCCCCTGGCCATGGCTGTCACATGTATTTTACTTAGACTTATATACCGCTTCACAGTGCTTTACAGTCTAAGTGGTTTACAGAGTCAGCCTATTGCCCCCAACAATCTGGGTCCTCATATTACCAACCTCAAAAGGAAGGAAGGCTAAGTCAACGTTGAGCTGGTCAGAATTGAACTCTTGGAGTAAGCAATGAGTTAGCTTTCGATACTACATTCTAATACTACATTCTAACCACTGCACCACCACAGCTCTTTGAATTGATCAAAATATATAAAAGGGGATCGTAGTAATCATACAATACCCTGTTTTTCTGAAAATAAGATCCTGTCTTATATTTTTTTGAACCCTGAAATAAGCACTTGGCCTTATTGCCATGCGCTCAAAAGCCTGATTGGGCTTATTAACAGGGGATGTCTTATTTTGCGGGGAAACAGGGTAGTAAAAATAATGCCAGATTTGAGAAGACCACAGCAGACAGCAAATAGCAATGTATACAAAGAAGCTGAAGAAACAATGGACCAGCTAGTTACTTACTGTAAGAAGATCAAGCAGTCTGATTACGAACAACGGCATGACAAATGGGGATTGGAAGATCTGCAAGAAATACCATTTGTCTTCAAGCAAGGATTGGTAGGACCACAAAATAGAGAAAGTAATAAAAAATGAAGGAGATAAAACGCTAAGGAACTTTAGAATTCAAACAATTTGAATTGAATTTGGGATGCGGCATGGTAACACAGTTAAGTGTCACTGTGATTGCCTGATAAATGAAACTATTTAATTGAAGATTATTAGTGAAATATACAAGACTACAAATTTACAACTATTATGAATTATTTATATCATTAGAAGTATATGTACATAGTTTATTTCTTCAACTTACTGTAAATGAGATTGCATACTTCACACTTCGCTCTTCAGTACATATGGTTTGTTCTTGCACATCAGATTTAATAAAATATAGGTTGTCCTTGACTTAACAACCACTTATTTATTGACCATTCAAAGTTATGACAGTCTTTGAAAAAGTGATTTACAATCTCTCCTCAAAGTTATGACCATTGTACCACCCCTATGATTATGTGATTGCAATTCGGGCGCTTTATAACCAAACCACATTTCACTGCCAATTGCAGCATCCTATGGGTACTTGATCACTATTTGCAACTTTTTCAGCCAGTTTCCAATAAGCGGCATAAATTGGAGAAATGACCACATAATTCAGTAATTTGCTTAACACTAATGGAAAAAATTGTCATAAAACAGATCTAGTCACATGATTAGGTTAATGATTGCATTCCTTAGCAACCACAATTCCAATCTCAATTATCACCATAAATTGAGGGCCTTCTATAATAACCCAAGGAAATTAGGACATATAGTGTAACTGAATAAATATTTTTCTCCATTATTAGTTCACTTTCCATTATGGTTTTCATATAAGGGAAAGGGATCAGAATAACCCACAGAATTGTGGTCTTGCAAGATAAAAATAATTAATTCTGACTTACTTATAAAGGTAATTTTTGGTCTGATAGCTTAACATACATCCATGGTGAAACATTTGTATAAATACCCTATCAAAACATGATTCAGCATGTTATTTTTCACTAATTGGATAATTTGTTTATATGTATCCCAGGTATGTATTGAATTCTTGTTCACACAACTCACTCCCCAGAACTTTCTGCCTAAAATATTTCATGTAGCTTGATTCTTCTCCATAGTGGTGGAGATAGCAGCCAGGCATGGGTTGTACTCGTCTGTTCAGTTTGAAGGACTGAGTCTGTCAGAGTTGTTAAGTCCCGCCCTTTTTGCTAGGGGATTCCAGCTTTTGATTCAGTCCTTCAGACTGGACGATCATGTCGGAACAACTCTTCACCTTTCCATAAGGCAAAGACTGGATCTTTGCCTTATGGATAATTCCTTATACCTTTGTTACCTTTGTTGACCTACATTTGTGAGTGACTAGCTGCCTTTACCTACTGGTAGAGTTGCAACTTCCTGGCCAGGAAGATCTTTGGCCTGCCCTTAGGCAAGGGCTTCCCCAGCTCCCTGATTAAGAGCATCATCTTACCTTTGCAGGGGTGCTACATTGAAGAGCAAGCGTTCCGGAGTTGTGGAGGAGCTTCATGCTCCCTAGAGGGCTGGGACTGGTGGTTGTGGAGTTTCGTGCTCCCATTGTTATCTTGAACGCTTTGGTGGAGCTTCGCGCTCCCGAGCGGGTTGGTCAGGCGGCCATTTTATTTCAAGAGCTCCAAGCGCCGCCCGACGAATTTCATCGCAGAAGCTTTGCACTTCTTTTCTCCTGCCTGCATTAGTGGCAACAGCCCAGCGCTCCCCCGAGTCAGTGGCTGTGACCGGGGTTTTTCAGCCCAAGCTCTCAACTGACCTTGACAGGAGCTTCGCACTCCCTCCGCAGCCGAACTGCCATTTTGATTTGACCAACAATGAGAGAGGAATATCTTTAACTGCCAGAAAAATTTAAGGCCACTGGGGAAAAAATGAAGGGAGTAGGGAACAATGCTATTTTAATCCCTTGACTTTACCGTTCAGTACTATTTCCAAGAAAACTGCTTGATGATGTTTCTATTCAGGTAGTCCTTTTTTAATGGTTGGTCACTCAGTAACTATTTGAAGTTATGATGGATCCTCAAAAGATACTCAAGACCTGGATTCACGTGCACATACCAAAAATACAAAAAAAAAAAAGCTTAAATTACATTGGCTTACATTTTATAATTTACCAAATTTGAGTATTCTTTATAAGCATTTTTATTTTTTACTGTGAAAAAAATGTTTTTATTGCTTTCTGAGTAATGCATTTAAATTGCAGTGCAGCTAAAGACAAATGTCACAATACTGTGAAAAATGTGTCATCCCTTTCATCGGTTTAGGAAAATAACGGCATTAATAATGACTTTCTACAAGGGGATTTTTTAATATAAAATATAACCAATAATAATAATTTAAAAGAGATTTTTTTTTCCTCTTGGAAGCAGAAAGTTAGCTTGTTAACCAATCCAAGTTCTTCTTTACAAACCCAATTGCTCAGCAGTGGCCTAAAAACTATCTAAACATGTTGTTTCCATCCATCTATGCATGCACAGAGAGAAATCTTTTAACATGACTACTTTCAGAGAATGATTTTGCTAGGACACTGTCAGTTTTATAAGTTTTCAGCAAGATGCTTGAATTTTATAGCACCTAGTTGCCTCAAGAAAGAATATCAATAAGGAAGGTTCTAGCTTCCCATTAGATATTTAAGCATACTGAGATACAGAGACACATTGTGATACCCATTTCTTAAGCTTTCTCAGATAAATTCTGGAACCCAGTTAGAGATTGTCCAAATTATATTCATATATTCCTATGATACTCCTTCAGGTCTATTAGAAGAAACCTATTAATTTCATAATTTAAAGGGAAGGAAAGTGGAGGAAAAAGAGAGCTGAAGAAGCTTCTTGGATGAGAAGCAAAACATCTTCAAAGAAAAAACAGAAAGTCCAGTTGTTTTTTGAAAAAGCACCTTTGGGACAACTGTGACCTAGATGACTAAGAATCTCCATAGACATGCAATTTATAAGTTCTGTACCTAAAGCTTTGTATATCTTGTGGTAGTTCTTGTTCATTTATATGGTTGTTCCTTTGACCACTACGTTGCACAGCTGGTTGCTCATAAGTAGTCATGTAAGGTACTATAGACGTGGGTCTGCTTTTCTCAGAATATATCGAATAATGTTAAGGTGAATTTTCAAGATTTTTTAATTAAAATATAATATTTGTTGAGAGAGAACAATTCGTCAAATTGAAAAACAAATCAGCAATATTGTTTACAACTAAACCCCACAAGATACTATATATTGTTTACAGTATTTTTACATTTTGCGTTGTTGTAATCTGGGATTTGCAAGTTAATGGTCCAACAGATACCAAACCTCAGGCTTTCATATTCTAGAGCAGAAAAGGTAGAAAGCAATTGTTTCAGAAATACTTTGAGAAAAAATTAGAAAGTAGTGATCAAACAATTGTTATATAATACTTTGTTTGGTTATGAAACAAAAAAATTATATACTCCTAAAAACTAACCTTAATGTACCAGGGCTTACATAAAATTAAAAATTGTACTTCGTTTTTAGTTAGCTATTGATTCTTAAAATTAACCAACATTAGAGTTGACTTATCTACAACAAATTATTCAGAATATCAGGGTTTTAAACCTTTTTCATTATAGCTGTTGTGTTTTATGTGTTTGCAGTACGATTTAGAAGCTGTGAAGCAAGCAGAAAAGTCCATTTTGAAAGCAGCGCACCAGCAGATTTCAGAATTGGTGAAGATGGTGTGGTATATGCAGCTAGAAGCTTTCAGCTTTCTCCAGAACCCACTGAATTTTTCCTGTATGCCAGTGACAAAGAAACAAAAGAACAGTGGCAAGTGATCATAAAACTAGGTCTTGATCCAAAGGATCCCATAAAGGTAAAATGTCTTAATATAGTTTAGAAATATATATGCGAAAGGGGTTCATAATTTATCAATTTTTGGGGAATTCTTAATTTTATCTGTTAAATACTATTATTTTTCAAAATACTTTTTTTTTATCATCCCATTTCGCTGAAAATACGGAAGTTCTTTACATTTAAAATTTGCCTTAGTACAGGAGTATATTTTTGAAAGGTAGATATTTGAATTGCAATGTGTCTTTTAAATTTTAAATCCCTAGAAAGCACTCAATATTTATTCAAGCAGTTAAATCTAACCAAAAACAAATAAATAAAAAACTTGCTTTTCAGGCCCATCAGTCAAGTTTATAACATTGGAACTTCAGATTTACAAATGTAGCAGGAAAAGCAATTCTGGCAGAAAGTATTGGCTTTGCTTTGTGCCTCAGTAATAAAATGTTGGGGTGTGCATGTGTGTAAATTATTCATGACTCCACTGCCACTTTAGAGAAAGGAGCCTTCCTCTTGTGTAAAGTGCTCTCAGCCAAGCTGGAAAGAAATCTTGTTCAACCTTGCTGCCAGTAAGCATTGAATATGCACATTGTTTGATAATCTGCTACTTGTTCTTCTAAAAAATATACTGGATAATTTATGTCAATACATATGTACACAATAAAATTAACAATTATAGGCATAAGATTGAAAATATCGGAAAAAACATGGATTTGATTCATTCATGAAATCAAGAGATAGCTCTTGAACTTGGGCAAAGCTTATAATAATGAAAACTTTCATGCTGGTAATCTTGCTTTTTCCAGAGAGTTGGAATTTGCATTGGTGTTTGCTGGCCTGTGACCCTCCAAACCTGTAATCATATTTATGCAGTCACAGAGCTTGCTATTCAGCTAGGATATCATATTTTTTTCAGCATGTTTTAACTGCATGACCAGAACATAAGCAAGCCCAATCTTTTAAACAAGGTCTCGAATATACCTATTTGTATATATTTAGTAGGACTTAGTAAGTTGTCTGCAATTTCATCTTTATGGGGACTAAATTGGGGGAGAGATACTTTAAAATTCTTGGCAGGCCAAGCTACTTGGTTGATTGAATGCATTTGGTTTTGTGGGCCAGGATAAACTTAATTTGTTACTCTGCATTTCTAGCTCATTAGAAGCATTGCCAGCTATATAACTGGACTTGCATATGTATATAAATGCTGGGTATTTTTTTCTAGGACTTAATACACAACCTGGTCCTGAGCACACTCACAAAAGCTTTGTTTAAAGCTCAACATATCGGTGTTTCAAACAAATAAAATATATTTCTATTTATTTATCGATAAATTACCTTAGTGCTGCAAGTCTCCAAAATGTTTCCCTATTAGATTATTTTATGTAAGGTAGTTAAGTTTACTTATTCATAGTTGTTGGAAACATCTGGCTTCCATAATGTAAAAAGAAATCATTATTTTTTCTATTCCACATTTAACTGAAAAGACCGAATATTGTTTTAAAGGATTGAAGAAATATGTCTTTCTTTGTTTTCACCATATGCATAATAAGCAAGCTAGCAATCTGCCAGCATCAAGAAGCAAAAGCCAGAATGCTTACAGATGCAGAGAAGAATTGTTGACACCCTGCAGAGATTAATACCTACTGTGTAAAGTGGGCCATCTACAGCATCCATCATGGCTGACATAGGTTTAAAATAATTACAACATTAATTCTATGGGATTTAATAGGGTCATAAATATTTGAGACAGTCCTTACTACTATGTATTAAACTTCCTTAGAAACTCAAATTATATTTTAGCACACCCAGGTCTAAATTTAATGTACAGGAGCACATTACCTGAAGTGTAGCTCCAACTAATGAAAAATATCTAAAGGCATACTGTTAAATTTGGAATGGTATTAACTAGGCTGCAGTTGGAACATAAAAAGTATAAGGTATAGAACTAAGATCTAATAAATTGCTTAAAACTTACACTTTCTTTCTAAAGACTTCTGATAGAAAACAAAATAAGTATTATATAGATTTTTTTTCCTTATTCCACGTCATGTCATTTTGTGAGTTTGGGGGTTATACATTGTCTTTGGAAGCCTTATTTTATATAATTTAAATCTTTGTTCATTATGTAAATGTATTTAAATATTTGTATGTTGCTTTCTATTTGAAAAACCTTAAGCATCTAATCTGTACTAATTTTCATTATCTATAATTGCAAGGAACAAAAGAAAATGGAAGACATTGTATTTCCTAGACAACAAAATAAACACAGTGGCCATCTGCAAAGACAGAAGAGAGATTGGGTTATCCCTCCAATCAATTTGCCAGAAAACTCCAGAGGGCCATTTCCTCAGGAATTAGTTAGGGTAAGACAGAGAACAGAACAAAAGAGTATTAATGAAGAAGTTTAATAATGGTTTTCTTTATCAAAGAGTTGAGATGAAAAAATATTCCATGTATTATTATCAAACCAGGTTATTAACATGCAAAGGAAAAAAAATAAATCAAATATGAGAATTTTGGTTGTTGTATTTCTGGGCAATTCTCTCCTCAGTAGAAACTTTTATAGAGGTAATCCCATTAAAATCTCAGTATTATATGTCAATAGAAGAAGAGAAGAAATATGAAAAAATAAGATAAAGCTTTTTTTTTGTCCAAATATACTATTAATGGCTTATCAATATGACAAATACTGTTACCCAGATTTTAAAAAATCAAAAGGATACTGAATTCTGATTTCATCTGCACAAATTTATGTCATTTGTAAAATGATATCATTTATAGAGCTAACAGATATTCAGATTTCTGTGGTTCTCCCCTCAAATGGGCTTTAAAGTAAGGATCAGTGGTGGGTTGCTACCGGTTGACCCCGGTTTGGCATGAGGCTCTACCCAGATGTCATTAAATACGCTCTGCGCATGCGCAGAAGTGGCACACGAGCGAACCGGTAGCAAAGGTATGTGAAACCCACCACTGGTAAGGATATACACATTGATTTTACGTTCAGTCTATATTTTCTATTGAATGGTTGTTGGCATGAGTTGCTTTGGATAGTAAGATGGAAGGCATATATCAATTTAATAAATATTGTTTTTATATTTAAAAAATAGAAGATCAGAAACCGTTAGCCTAGGAGAACCCAACACAAGCTGTAGTTGCGCAAAAATCCTTATGGCCAGAAGAAGCAGTACAAAATGGCCAGTTGATGTGCCACTGATACTGTTGAGGCATAAGCAAAATTAGGGTAATAGATCAATGGCAGAATGGGAAACATAGTGGCTGCTCAATGGAGACAGATTGGGAGAGGTTAATCTCAAAAAGACTTTCTATCACCATTACTGTTTGTTATTGCATTGATTCCTTTTTCGATAATACTGATCAAGTCAGGCCATGGCTATCAAACATCAAAAACTTCTAGGCTATTCTGCTTTAGTCCTCTTTACATGGACTGATGATGTATGGAAAAACACCGTCTGGAGTAGAATCCTTACTCAGCACTGTCTGAACATACAGCCAACTATTATAATGGAGTTTCTTTGGTGGGAGGAACAATTTCCAGTCGTCTCATGCTTTGTAACAGAACAGGCAATTTAGTTTGTTACCATGGATGAATTTCCTTTGATAATAATACTTGATAAATATATATTAGACATTCTGTAGATTGCAGGTACCGGCACTATCGTTCGTATTAGTAAGAAGTCCAGTGCAGTTCACTTTTTTAAAAAATTTAATTTTTGCAATTAAAACAATAAGCTAGATATGAAAATGTAAAAGATTTCTATGGCTGCTTTGGTGGGCTATGCATGCATGCGTATATTGATAGATTTATTTTAAGCATTTGGTACCTCTGAATATTTTTATAGTTGACAAACTCATCATCTTCTTGGTATATAGATCAGATCTGATCGTGATAAAAGCCTTTCCCTGCGATACAGCGTTACTGGTCCAGGTGCTGATCAGCCTCCAACTGGCATCTTTATCATCAATCCCATTTCAGGTCAACTATCGGTGACAAAACCATTAGATCGGGAGCAAATAGCTTCTTTCCATGTAAGTTTTTAACTAACTAAAGAATAAAGTTTAAAATCAAATATCTTATCTAGAATTATTTTCTCAGTTATAGATTTAAAATTATGTAAATGGAATTACTTGGCTAGTTTAACAACTCAAGCTTGATTTAATGAATTAGGTAAAAGAAGCAAAATGAGAAACTATTATATTTTCTTTCAATTTCCAGTTACAAATTCAATCACATAATTTAGAAGAAATGTTTTTAATGTGAAAGCTTTATATGAGTATTAAATGGTGACAGTTATTTCAGAAATAAAAAAATAAATTACCATGAGATATTTTTTTAATTGTGTAGTACATTTAAATATAAACACCTTTGGGGATTCAATTTAATTGCACAAGAGAAAATAGATAACAGAATGCATGGATAAATGGATTACTAGAAAAACATTTCATGTTTGATAAATATTATAAACTGTGAAAAGTGAAAGAGAAGGACATCTGAAGCAACCCAACATGCTCTCTAATTGTTGTAGCTTCTGGCAGCAGACTCCACTGATAAATTTTGCTTTGGGTGAAAAAGTATTTTCTTGAGCTATCTTACAAATTAGTCTCATTTAATTATTTTTATTCTAGTATTATGATAAGAAGAATTTTTTTTCTACCTTCAGCTAATTCCTCCTGCTCCTCCTTCTTTTCCTTCCTTCTTTCTACCCTTTCTCCTTCCCAGCATGATATATATATATATATATATATATATATATATATATATATATATATATATGAATGAGATTTTGGTAATTCAGGATATTACTTTTTAAAATCTGTTTTCAAGTGTTTGAAACAACCAAAGAGGATAACAAAAGAAGGCAAAATAAATCATGTTAAAATCTGTTTAAAATGTCCTGTCAGCAACAACAATTACCTTGCCTGATGATACCTGTTTCAGGTTTTTCTGAGTTTTTAAAAATATCTTTTGCAGCTAAGGGCACATGCCGTAGATGTAAATGGGAATCAGGTGGAAAATCCCATTGATATCGTTATTAATGTCATTGATATGAATGATAATAGACCTGAATTCCTACATCAGGTTTGGAATGGGACAGTCCCAGAAGGATCAAAACCAGGTAAAATATTAGAAACTTAATTAGTCATTTTTTTAATGAAATATTAAGGTACATATTTTAATATTGTAGAACGTTTTAAATATATAATTTAATTTACACAAAGGAAGTATATAAAAGTTAATTTGTATTTGTCTCAATAAACAGCCACAAGTTTTAGTTAATCAATTGCATCTGTATTGGGAGGAGACAGAACTTGCAGAAGCTGCTTCTTAATATCCCTCTTCATTGACTCAAAATAGCTTAATTCAATTCACCTGATTTGACACAAGACAAAATTTGTCCACAAGAGAAACCAGGTCTGGATCTTGATACAGGGATCTGAAATTCCATGTTTGCTGGTATTGACAATAAGAAATAAACATAATTATTTCTGAGATAATTACTACTTTAGCACAAATTTGACAAAAATTAAATTGTCTACTTTATGTATCCTTTCTATCGTAAATATCTGTTCGGTATGCCATTATCCAATAGAATTGCAATTGCCTAGGTTTGTTGTCTTTTTTATAATTTTGCAAATTTTATTTAATTGATATTTGTTTCTGTTCCATGCTTTGTTGTAAAGATGATGACAGTGATAGTCATGATAGTATTATGTTATATTTAGACGCAGTCTACCAGACAGTTCTGTCTTGATTTGATACTTTGGACTGTCCAATCTTTCCCAAAGATTTAGAATGGCTAAATATATAATTGTAATATATTCACTGTTCCACTTAATGCAACATTTTACAATTATGAGTTATCCATTGCTAAATGCTTTCCAGATCTTTTGTTCTTATGGTTGGTCACATAGTCGACCAGATTTGGCATTTTTACCACATATTGAGTACTTTCCAAGGATCTAGTAGATGATGTTTGATGGTGTTGCTTTTTATTTTTGTTGTTTATTCTTCTTACTATTAGAAAATTGACACTTGACTCCAAAGCTGATTGTAACACCATTATGGCAGTATACTAGTGAATTACAGTACAAAGAAGCAGATTTAGAAATGGAAGGCATGTAGTGTGAAAAAAACTTTAATAACACATTGGTAACATTGGTATATTCAAAGATTTTTTTATCTTATTGTAATGTTAAAAAGGACTCTTAATATACTATTATTACCATCATGCTGCAAATATGATGATGGGTAGCCACTGAGTGAAGAACAGTTGGCCTAAAATCATTTAGTGAGATAGTTAGAACAAAGAATTTCTTAATTGTATTTCTCAGTCATAACTATCAAGCAACATTCCAGAAATTCTTTAACTATGTCCAGTGTATTAGCAAATAAAACTGTATCCATCAGTGGAACAGATTTTCTATCCTTTTGCAATAGTCTGACTAGCAAATCAACTGTATTATGTTACAAGATCTTCTGCAATTGAAGGAGATGCAGAAAAAAGGCATAGATGTGAGAACTTTCTTGCTGTTTTTTGCAGTTTTATCAGCCCATTGAGAAGGATAAAATTAGGCAACTTGATTGGAACTATGCTTTATTGATACAGGCTATTGTTATAGACACTTGAAAGTCTAATAGCATTTCCCTTCCCTCTCTCTTACACTCAGCCGTTATGTTTTCTCCTTTTTTAATGCATGCACATTCACTCTCATGTTAAATTTGAAAATGTATAGTCAGTCATGGAAATAGACAGTAAGATTAAGTTAGATTAGGACTGGGGAAACCATGTTCTGCCATGGAAATACCCGGGGAGGCTTTGGGTCAATTATTTTGTCTTGAATCAATCAATCTTACAGTTGTGAAGCCAGAAAGAGTGAATTATATTTATGTCTTCAGCTTTTAAAATGACATTTGGATAGAAATCTAACAAACAAATTGCTGTAGCATAGAGAGATGTAGGATATACATATAGTAGATCTGGACATCTATTTAAACTTAATTTCTTGTAATTTGCTGGGGTGCTATATTGTCCAGAAAATATATCAACAACTTCAACATTTAAAAAACTCAAATGAACTCAAATGAACAAAAAACTCCTTCAGTATGCCAGATTTCATTTGAAATTTTATGCTGAATAAATGTTTACTCTCCTATCCTTTAATTCTCAATACTGGAGCATGGTCAAATTTGTCCTGAGTGCATACTAGAGGTTACACACTCTTAATTGGTATGTTCTTTCATGGCTTTTTTCAAAACAGATTATATCTCATCGCATGCCAACATCTCTTATTGCTTCAAACATATGCAGACCAAACAATGGTCATTTCTATGACCTCGTATGTTGAACTAACAGGCATTGTCATACTATATTATTGGGGTTCATTTTCTATAAGCTAGGTCAGAGAAGAAACAATTTGAACATAATACTTTACTTTTGCTTTAGCAGCAGGTGAATTTTGGTATTTTATAAACTCATAGTTTTTTTTCTTAACAATTTCCTTAATAATTACAGGCCTTAGGGAAAATGCTTGATTTGAAGGAATATGGTGTGTTTTGTTAGAGGAAGTAAACATTTAAGCTAAGGTTGATGCTTCAAAGTGCCTTAGTAAGATCCAAGTAAAGTGTTTGTCTAACTCAGAGGATTATTGGATCTTTCATTAGGCACCTATGTGATGACTGTCACTGCTATTGATGCTGATGATCCCAACGTTTTGAATGGAATGCTGAGATACAGAATCTTGTCACAAGCCCCAAGCACCCCTTCTCCAAATATGTTTACAATCAACAATGAAACAGGTGACATTATCACAGTTGCAGCTGGACTTGACAGAGAGGTGAGAAGGCCTGGCATCACCCGTTTTAAATTTGTTTGTCTTAAGATGAGTGGCTGATGATGACTCTATACTCAGAGGTTGAAAAAATAATTGAAATTTCATTTCCTCCTCTCCCTCCCTCCTTCTCAATGTAGATATAGATTATTTTTAACATAATTTTAGCTTCTTTCTGGCTTCTGCTTTCATTTTAGGACAAGCAATTCATATGATAGGCTTGACTCCTTTTTGGACCCTGTGATTCTCTGGAATCTCTCAGAATCATGCACTGATTTTGTGTAACAAATTGCCCAAAATACAGTCCATCATTCCCACCATCCTTTTGTGTACACATACGGAAAACTAAACAAATCATGTACAATAATTTTTATGTGTTTTTATTAAAGAAACCACCATTGTATAGCTTAATGAGAAAAAAAGTACCCATATCCCCATAACAAGCAGGACTATCTCCCCCAACCTCCATAAATGAGATCATGATTATCATTCATCTCTCTTCTCCCACAGACAGAAAAGAAAAGAAAAGAAAAATGTGTAACTCATTGCTGAACTTTTTCATTCATTCATCAGTCATTTTGTATGTCTGAGACCAATGACTCTGGGTGATAAATAATCATAAAAGCAATTAAAGTAGTTAAAACACAATACAAATAGCAAGAGATATTATAATATGTTGGTGTAAATATAACTAGGAAATAGAGCCCTTCACACAATTTGGAAACCTATGCCCAGGCACATAGCCAGGTCTGACAGGCCAACAAGTTCAGGACCTAACTCAGAAAGGAGGATGTCCCAGGTCTATACCTGGGACATCCTCCTTTCTGAGTTAGGTCCTGAACCTGTTGGATTATGATAGAAAAAGCATGTCTCCCAATCTCTGCCCGTTGACATTTCTTGGCTGATGGGACCTGGATTATGCCCATCCTGCCAGACTGGATTAGGCAGGTAGAAGCAACTAGAAGAGCATGGTCCCTCAATTAACTCAGTCCCAAGTCGTGAAGGGCTTTAAAAGTGACAACAAGTATCTTGAATTGCACCCAATTCTGTCAACCAGTATAAGCCATGGAAATGACGGGTGTCAAACTCGATCGCATCACGTGACGTATTGCAACGTTTTTTGCTTTGTGGAGCTGGGGTGGGTGTGGCCTGTGCATGACACATCCGGACCGCGGGCCACAAGTTTGACAGGCCTGTGATAGAATAATCAATTTAAACCTTTAAATTTAAAAAAGTTTTAAAAAACTTTTATTAAAAAACCAAGTTATTTAAAAACTTAAATAACTTGGTTTTCCTTAAACATAGATTCTCTGTGGAGCATTTTGAAAAACTTTTCTCTGTATTAAAAAAAGTAACATTTTTCATGTTACTTTAAGAAATGAAATACGTAAAAGCATCATTATAAAAAGTTGATTCTCCAGGAATGGTATTTTTCTTATAAAAATATAATATTTTTAGCTATAATCAATAAACGGGTCGTGGCCATAACATTGTAAAACAACATCAAAAAGGCCTATATTTATTACTTTTCTTCTTGGAAGATGGTGAACTTTAGGTATTAATATCTCTATATCAGTCCAAGAAGTACTAGGATGCTTAATCCTATTTTTAAAATATTGGGGAAAAGAATATTTCTTTTATAACTGATTATGTCTCATGTCAGATACATTACCAAGACGTTGCAAGTAACTACATCATAAAATGAATTATTAATTAATTTAAAATAATTAATAAAATGCATTAATTATTTTCAAACAATTTAATTCCTGAAGCAAGCGAATTCCTCTTCTTAGGGAAGAATGTGTTCTTCTGCCTTTGGCTTCATTCCAAATGTGCTTTAAGAGCAGACTTTCCCACCACCAAAGGCTCTTTTTTGACAAAGCAAAAAAGGAGCTAGCTGTGCTGTTGACAAAGAAGAGCTATCTGGTTCCTAATGTTTAACATTAATGAAATAATTTAGTTTGGGTTTCTCTTTTAGGGACTAGTTTCTGTTATCCTTGCCTCCACTGGTTTCCATAGTGATACAGAGAGGTTGTTACCACCGTTACCCTCCAGTTCCCCTCACCACAAAGCCTTGGCATTTTGAATCATTTGCCAAGAATGTGCCCTCCCATGCTTAGTTCTTATGAGCCTTCTTAAAAAAAGATAATAAAACCCAACCTACTTTACTTTTGACTGTTACGCAGCATTTGTGTCTTTAAAAATGAAAAATATATTTTATAAAAAGTGCTCTTCAATTAATTATTGCCTGCTATTTAAAAAGCTACTCTTAGATATAGCTCTCCCCATTTAAAAGCTACCAAACCAAGCAAGAAAACAGTGCTTTTGGAATTTAGTGTTGTTCATTCTTCTTGATTATTGCAAGTCCAATCTCAGTTTAAGCGACATTAATTGGAATGACCAATGTGATAAATTCACTGCATCATTAAAAAATTACTTTATTAAATACTTGCTATCCCCTTGGAATGCTGGCTTTATCTGTAACTGCTCTTGATGTCATCTTGTGGTGGTGCTTCTTTTTAGAAAGTACAACAGTATACATTAATAATTCAAGCTACAGATATGGAAGGAAATCCAACATACGGTCTTTCAAATACGGCAACTGCTATCATCACAGTGACAGATATCAATGACAATCCCCCAGAGTTCACTGCCATGATTGTAAGTATGCAATAAAGAAAAGGGATGTAGAATGTGGATAGTTCTTACTTGCTTGCCTAGTAAACTAAATGCATTGAATATGTTTCTGACTTATGAGAACTTCAATTCGATATTTTCATCCTCTCTACATCAGTGGAACCAAGCTGTATTAGCCATTCAGTGACTTTCTCTGACTTTAATAAAATAGTATTAACCATTGTCACACTATAATTTTGAATGAATATATAGATTATGTGTGTGTGTGTATCAGAAACAACATTACTACATGAAAAGTCACTGAATTAAATTTATGTATTGTTTACTGAAACAATTCATTGTATATTAAATGAATTCTTGTTTTCTCCTGGCTCTACCGACTTTTTGTGATCAAGTGTGATTATCAGTCTGAAAAATGACTATGGATCAATGAATCAGAATTACTTGCCACCTAGAGCACCAAATAAGGAAATGGCAGATAAATTATAGTGTTTGCCTGATAAACAGAAGCAGATGTTTATTTATTTATTTTAGTTCTCTGTCTTGAGTTACAATCCATTATACCTAGGAATTCTAGAATTGCAATCTTCCTTATCTGGCCAAACTCAGGAAGGCTGGTCTAGCTCATTAGAGTCAGAAAGACATTATTTCTTTTAAAATACCAACTAATGTTCCCATGCACAGTATTTCTGAATAGAATAGAATAGAATAGAATAGAATAGAATAGAATAGAATAGAATAGAATAGAATAGAATAGAATAGAATAGAATAGAATTTTTTATTGGCCAATTGTGATTAGACATACAAGGAATTTGTCTTGGTGCATATGCTCTCAGTGTACATAAAAGAAAAGATATGTTCATCAAGAATCATAAAGTACAACAGTTCATGATAGTCATAGGGTACAAATAGCAGATGGTCTTGTGAGCAAGAAATCCATAGTGAGTCGCAGAGAATAATTAAAAATAAAGAAACCATTAGAGAGCATTTCACTGAAGCAGACTTCGGCGGCGCCATCTTAGTAGATCAGAAGTTGTGGCCTAGTCTTTTAGACTATTTTCCACAAGAAAGCTACTCTTTGGACATTTAGGAACATGAAGGATCTTCAGTGCGTCAACAGAGAAACAACATAATAATATTTCAGGGATACTAAGTTGACATCTTGTACATAATTATGTGTGCTTTATATTTTTAGTTCTATGGCGAAGTTCCTGAAAACAGAGTGGATGTTATAGTAGCTAATTTAACTGTGACAGATAAAGATCAGCCGCACACACCTGCTTGGAATGCAGTATATAGATTGACAAGCGGCGATCCCTCAGGCCGGTTTACCATTCTTACTGATCCAAATAGCAATGACGGGTTGGTAACTGTTGTGAAGGTATGTATTTGCCAAGTTAAGCATGAACATATATAGCTTCTGTTGTTAAATGAGGAAAGCAAATTAAGGGTAGATTTCTATAAATACAAATATTTTGAAATGGTAGAATTTATCTGTTCAAAGCCTCAGTAAATGCATTGTGGTACTAGTCTACAATGGTTTTGTTTAAAGCACCTAGCTAATTTGTTCAAAGGAATTTATTCCACAGTATATATCAAAATTACTGTAGAAGGTTCTGTGGAACTGATTTTAAAAATTGAAATACTAAATTGTCTAAATTGTTTGATGTTTGACTTTCTTTGTTCTTTTCCAAATTGACTAAATAATACTTTCAAACTAAAAACAATGTTGACACTTCTGTACTCTTGTGAAATATATTTAATTAAATACTGTTACAAATGCAACTTTGTTTGCTTTGTATGGGTAATTCAGAAAGGTGGTTTAAGATTGTTTCTATCTAAAAGAAAGTGGCCAAATTGAACTATCTCAAATCTACATATTAAGAAATCTGGTGTGTTTTGCGTTGCACATTTTTAAAACTTGCAACAAATGGACTACATCAAGGACTTTCAAAAAAAATTGACCACAAAACCTATTAATTAAAATTTACAAAAACTCTAATCTAAAAAATGGCATCTATGGTTCTCTTCACTGATTCACCGTTTTTGCTATACTTTAGAAAAATGGCTAAAGGTAACCTTGTATTCAAGTGATTATTTTAATTTAATTCAAGTCAGGTGGCTATTAAGAAATAACCACATAGCAAAACACACAGCTAGCAGCCAATTGTTGTCAATCAGCAATTATCATAACAATATCACAGGCTCTGACAACCCAACTCCTATACTTAGACACACAACCATGTCTTCATAGCTTTGCAAATGTCTTGCCTGATCAAGACCAATATAATCTAGGGGATAATGTTCCAAAGTGTAAGCACCACGAAGAAAAGACTCTTCCTGGGTTTTCACAGGAAGAAATTTCTTAACCAACAGGACCAGTAGTACGTCTCTCCTGCCAAATTTAATGAGAAAGGTAAAAGTGTTGAACAGGCAATTATCCCAACTCAATACTGTGATGGGATTTCTGGTGACCACCAGCATACCAGTAACCAATTCTGCTCCCATAAGAGAGGTGTTACCATGAAGAATGCTTATAATTGCTCACAGCACCACATTTTTGAACCAGCTACAATTCCCAGAGGCTCTTCAGGAGCAACAGAATGTAGAACACATTGCAGTAATCCACTTGAGAGTTACCTAAGGCATGATTGTGTGCAGAGTCCTGGACTAGGAACAGATACAATATAATATGAAGTTATGCAAAAAAGCTGTCCACAGCTATCACCTGTTCTTGAAAAGAAGGACCTTCAAATTGTGCACTGCTTCGGCTTGAAATAGTGCAGCCCAATCTGGATTAAAAGATAGAAAGTGCCAAGAGCCAGAGCCATGTAGTCGTGCTAGGGTCGAGTAGAAGCCTTTTCTTCCCCAAACTCTCACAGTCTCCGCACACCAAGAAACACCTCCACTGCATCAGTTAGTTGGTTTAGTGTGGAATTATAATGTGATATATCTTATATATCATCCAACAGCTTTAGATGTCATGGTACACTAGGGTTCCACACAACATAATTTGAAAAACCTGAATTACATCACAATATTTAATTTATAAACGGCAGAATTCTGATTGAGAACAATAGATTTTAATCTATTTGTTGTTTTATGAGTCTGACTTGACTTGCAGTTGCTAAAATTAATTGTATTATGTGTAGCCAATTATGTTATTTAGGATCAAACTATATGTGCAAGCAGCAGATCAATTTGTTTTAAAATCTCCCCAATGAATATAAATCTGCAGGTTCAAACATAATTTAAGAGAAATGTAGTGGAATCATATTGAGAATTGGATCAATTATCTCTGCAATATGAACTTCCCATAGTCTCTTTTTTTCCTTCCCCCACCCCCAATTTGGGATCACTGCTATTACCAAGCTTGCAGTTGAAGTGAAAATGGAGTTTAAGAGATGGACTTCAAAATAGTCTCATGATGCCTCATTGTTTTTAAAATCATTCTCATCATCAATGCCAAACTTACATTTAAACAAATACCACATTTATGAAGATTGCCACATCACAAATATTCAGTACCTTATTGGGAAGTTTTCATGTTCATTACTTTAGTTTGCAATAATAGATCCAGCCCTGAAGCAGAAAAGCAGTATTCATACAGTATGCCACAACTGTATTTGTAAGGTGATTCGGTTTATGCATATCCGATAATGATAGGGAAAGAAACAATCCTTTGTGTTGTCATTCTTCATGACATACAATTGTTGCTCAGTCCACGTTTCTAGTTTGGTAAATTAAAAATGATAGATTTTATAGGTTTCAGTTCATATACTAGACTTCATTTCCTTGCATGAAATATCCCCAAGCACTCAATCAACGTGAAATTAAACTATAGTTTCAGTATTGTAGAATGTCTCTTCATACTAGTATGAAGAGTAAGAAAATCACTCTTCATATTTCTAGATTATTTTGTTGTATATATCCAAAAGTATATCATTTTCATAAGAAGTACATGATGATGTACTTTATATTCATTCGTAAATGAACCATTCAAACTAAAAAGATCTGAAATGGAAAACAAAACAGAAAAGCTAAAATTGAACTAAATCTCTGTAAAGAGGACGAAATGAAAGGCTCAAAAGTATAATCTATTTGAAGCAGCTCAGTTTGCTTTAAATTAAATTCTTTTAGACCTGTCAGAATACAAGCAAGAAAAAAATGAAGGTAAAACTGGATAAATAAATGTGGAAAAATTCCCCAGAGAAGCACTAAGCCCTTATTAGCTCTAATACAGTGTAATGATTCCTGAAGGGGTTATATTTTATTTGGTAAGCAATCCCTCACTCCATGAAAAAGGTATCTGAATTTGAGAGCATAAACAGCTAAATGTGAAATATGTTTGCGGTTCTTCAGCTCAGGATACTACTAATAATCTTTTAAAAATTGATATACTAGTAGAAGTTGTCCTAACTACTATGAGATATTGGAAATCATATGGAATAAAAAATGCATATAATAGAGAAGTTTTTGATATTTCTTTTCTTTTCTTTTTTTTTAATGCTACAATATTTCCGAATATCACACCCATCAGCAAAATTTCTAGGGGTCAAAACAAAAGATTAAGAACTATGCCTAACAAAAGAGATATCTGTAATCTGTTCACATTTCTGGTCAAAGGAATATACCTTATGACATGAATACAGCATGGGTAGAAAATATATATATACGTATATATGTATGTGTATGTGTGTGTGTATATGTGTATATATATATATATATATATATATACACACACACACACACACACACACACATACATTCACAAAAATATCCTGTCTATCTAATTCCAATTCTCAACTTCTATTGCTGATTACATAATGTTGATTACAGATCTTCAGGGCCATTTCTGCAGTTTCAGTTAACATATGAAATATGTGAGAATGGCTTCCATAGGAGATAGTTGAGGTAGGGGACAAGTAACAGAATATGCATTGTGATTTCACAATGAAACTGCCTCTTATTTAGTTGCTTAAGGGCAAAGCTTACATTGTAATGTTATGATATATTTTAGTTTTGATAAAGATTAGTGTGGACAAATCTAAAATTAATAATTTTGCCAGATCCATTTTGAGCTGCTCTTAATCAACACATAATAATAATAGTAACTGTCCACAACCACCATGAAATTCAATATAATAGTTTGTTATTTATGCCGTATATGTATAGTAAAAAATGGCCCTCAAAATATCTAATATCGAATACTTTTCTTGCTAAAACACTGAAATACAATAGAAATAATTTTATAAGTGCAAAATAGCAGTTAGATAATTCAACCATAAACAAATTCAATTAACTTTAATCAGATTAAAAAAACAGAATCACAAAGGGGCTGTTAAAAATTCAAAACACATTAAAATTGTCCCAAATTAGAGAAAGTAGCATGCAACAAACATGTAATTTTCAAAATACACATTACAAATATCCTCATATGTATCTTCCAGCTGCCTTTTGAAAGATGCTGACTACTTACAATACTTAAAAGTGCAATAAAAAATAGCATCATATGGAATGAAGCAATATTTCTCAAACTAGAAAGAAATTCCAGAAGCTGTTGAAAATAACTGTAAATTAAAATAGATTAAGTTCATAGAAAAGAATATTAGAGGCTATTCTAGTCTTTGCATGTTGTTCCAATTAGCAAATTTCTATGGGTAGACCCTTGTAGACCATAACAGAAAAGCCTGAAGTAGCATGTTTAGGTTGTGAATATTCCCTGTTCAAGTTATGCATATGTTTTTATGGCACCTTAGAATGTATTACAGAGCCATACTGATTTGCAGAATGAAATACGCAAATTATTTTAAATTAACTAGACATTCCAGTAATCATCAGAATTGTGTCTCCATTTGTAATGGAATTTAGTTTGTAATGGACTTCTATCCAAACTAAAAGTTGTGAGCCCACTACTTACTACTTGTAAAGTCAGTTTTCAAACACCTGCACAGAGTTTCTGCTTAAAAGACAGTTGAAATATTTATAGCCCACTTGTACTACATAAGGCCCAATAGAACACTGAGGCAGTTTGAGTGTTTGTGCTTTGGGTCAAAAAGTTTCATACTCTTCAAAATAAAAATGAAATAGTCTGATTAAATACTGAATTATTCTAAAGTGAATCAGATTAGTTTGAGTTTTGATTGGTTTACTGATTGATTGGTTGATCATGTCTTATCTAGCATAGTATAGTCATTAAAAATGTACACTACTAGAGATCTGTTTCATGCAAGGGAGTTTGGAAGAGCCAGTCATAATAGCTCTAAAGCAGGGGTGTCAAACTGACAGCCTGTTGGCCGGATGTGTCACGTGCAAGTCATGCCCACCCCAGCTCCGTGAATGGGAAAAAGTCACGTGACGGCAATGTGATGCAGCGAGCTTGACTCCCGTGCTCTAAAGGGTAAGAAGCAACTTCAAAAATGAGGAGGCTGTGTTTGTATAATAGTAATAACAAGGCTTTCACATATAGTTTGTTGTTTCAAGAGACTTTAAATAAGTATTTCTGTAATATTACAACTTCTCTTATATGTTGGTGTATTGTACTTAATTTTTTTGTGCAGCCTATGACTAAAATAACTTATATTGTATTTTGCTTTTGCCAGCCTATTGATTTTGAGAGCAATAGGAAATTTGTACTGACTGTAGCTGCAGAAAACCAAGTTTCTTTGGCAAAAGGAATACAGCATCCTCCTCAGTCCACAGCCACTGTATCCATTACAGTTATTGATGTGAATGAAAGCCCAACTTTTGTCCCAGTCACAAAACTTATACGTCAGGAGGAAGGGATTCTTCCTGGGGCTGTTTTAACATCATTCACAGCTCAGGATCCAGATCGTTACATGCAACAGACTACTTTAAGGTAACCCATAACTGTCTTCACCCTTTGGTTACCTATAAATAAATGACTCCCTCCTTTGTTCCTTTGCAGGTTGTTTTAAAAAGTGTTCTTCATCTAAATCTCTGTGATTTACTGATACATTTTATGCATCTACATATGCAGTGTTCTAGAAGTTAAAATTGTCTGGTGCAAGCAAATAACTTCATGTCTACCACATTAACACAGCTTTGCCCAAATACTTTCAATTAGTATTTCTTCCCAAATTCTACCTGGCTGTGTTTTGTATTAACTGAGTGAGTTTCTGCAACTGTCGTTCTCTTATTCTCAAAACTCTTCTTTCCCCTACAGCTTTCCTTCAGGGTAGCTTCATATCAGAGTTCCAGTCTGGCATGGTCTGTTACCTTAAATTCACCGTCTTGCCCTTAGTCATTTAGACCATTTAGACATTTGCCAGTTGATCTGGAGAACTGTGTGTAATATAAAAATAGCTTCCTTTCCTCACTTTTCATAGGGACAGTCATTTCCTTTCCTTCTGCCAATAATTTTGGCCTTCCATTTGAATTGAGAAATTGTCATTGTCCAAAACTGGACTAGATCAGTTTTCCTACTGTAATGCAGCCTTTGAAAAAATTGTCCTGTCTTTCGTCACCAGACCCTCGTTTATTAGCGTGTCTGTCTGTTTCTCTGTCTTCCTGTGCTACCTTGTAGCCTAGATTTTAGCTTCCTATATGTACCAAGAATGTGATTAAAGTGTTTTTCATTGAATTGGTCTGGTTTAAATTTTAAGGCCTTTCCAAATATTACTTGCAGAGTAGAATCCCCAAAGCAAGTAAAATTTTTATTTCTTGTTAAATGATTCTTCCTTAGAATTGAATTAAGAATGATGAAGACATTCCATTTTTCAAGTAATTTAATGAGACTACAGCAAGTCATGCACTTTTTAATCATTGAGGCTTACTTTTCATCAGTGATATAATTTGAATTTTGAACAGTTATGTAATGTTTACATGACAATGCTATTAAATACTATATAATTTTAAGTCATTGTGTATGTCTAGGGATATCAAAAAGTATTATGTAACTTTGGGTAATATATAGCAAATATATAAATATGAAAAATTATTCAATAATACAAATTATTTTGCTTATTGTATAAATATTTTCTTCAGATAGCACCTTTTGCAAAAACCAGAGTTTGTTGGGTTCAATTTGTTTTCTGTGTTGCCTTCCTGCTGATGATTTGTTTGATCAAATGCATCTAATGTTAATATAATGGTTTATGTTAAATTTTTGCAGATATTCAAAACTTTCAGATCCAGCCAATTGGTTGAAGATTGATCCAATTAATGGTCAAATAACAACAACTAGTATTCTGGACAGAGAATCACCACATGTGAAAAATAATATGTATAATGCTACTTTCCTTGCCACCGACAGTGGTATGTGGTTAATTTCAAAGGTCATTTGTATTTTTTAATGCCATGAATCAGCAAAACAAGGATATGAAATACTGATATAAATGTTGTGCTATAATCACAATAAAGTATAAGAGAGTATACCTATATCTCTGGGTATAGGTATTGTTATGGAGAAATTAGTACCTGAATCGGAGTTATTTACTACTCTGTGACATCAATACCAGAGGTGGGTTTCAGCAGGTTCTGACCAGTTTTGGAGAACCGGTAGTAAAAATTCTGCTATTCTATTCTCTGCCTCCCAAGTCCTACCTGATCGGGAGGAAATGTGGATTTTGCAGTAACCTTCCCCTGCCATGGCCACCATGCCACACCCACCAAGCCATGCCCACCAAGCTACACCCACAGAACCGGTAGTAAAAAAATTTGAAACCCACCACTGATCAATACTAGTAGTAATTGGAAAGTAGAGAGCTAAGGGCCAGAATATCCTGGCACTGTCCATTGGCCTGGATACCAAAGGCTGCTGAGGTTGTGTTTTTCCCATTAAAAAAAAAAAGTATGACTAAGAGGAAATCCGTCCATTTCCATGTGTTTGCTAGGAAAGATGCTGTTGTCATTTTTGTATGGAAATTTTGGGTATAAAACAGAAAATATTCTTGACTAAGGAAATACTTTTAACTAAAAGTGAAGGATTCTTAAATACTGTATCATGCAACAGTGAGATTTCAAAGACCTGGAATCCTTAAAATGAACCATACAGTGGTTGCTTCAGAAGGAGGTGAAAACAAATAAGATGGCTGCCATGGTTCTACAAAGTTCTCTCTGTTGTATATACATGATACGTTGCTTGCCCATTCCAAAATGATACAATAAAGCTTTGAATTCAGTGGTGTGATAGCCATGAGTTTTCATATTAGTTGTAGATCCCGCGAATTCTAATGCTTTACTTTTTAGACATTTCTATCCAAAATTATCAATTTCTACATTCTGCTCTTGACACCTATAAAACTTGCTCATTCTAAATGAAACAAAACTCTTGGTTCTTGAAACAGTTTACAATTACCATATTTTTCGGAGTATAAGACGCACCTTAGTTTTTAGGGAGGAAAATAAGAAAAAAGCTGATTGGTGGGTGGATCAGCCTCCCAGAATACCCCCAATCAGCTGTTTCCAGAGGTGAATTTTGGTTGTGATCTCTGTGCCTTGCTTTTTTTTTTTTTTTTGCCTCTGAAAGCCTCTGAAACAGAGCTTCAGGAAAAAAAAGGCTTTTTTTCTGAAGCTGCTTTCAGAAGGACTATCTGTACTCTGTTCAATCTCCTTTCTTTGGTATGTAGATTAACCTCTTCCAATCTGTTGGTTATTGTGTCATTCTCCAGATTTGTTAACATAGTTTGGTTAGAACCTTTACTGATTCTTCTTTTGTTGCTTGCCATATTATTTTAGATAAAAGCCTTTCTGAGGCTTTTTTTCTGAAGCTTCTTTCAGAGGCTTCTTTCAGCCTCTAAAATCTCCATTTGAGAGGCTGGGCGGGGCTACATTCAGACTATAAAATGCACCCAGATATTCACCCTCTTTTGGGGGGGAGGTGCATCTTATACTCCAAAAAATATGGTAAGTAATAAATCTATATAATTATATTAGAAACCCAAGCATACGTTTTTCTGTATCTGCTTTGATACAGGTTTTTAATATAGCAATATCAGATATACCAAATAAATTTTTAAACTATAAAATGAAGCCATTCTAAAATTTCATAGCATATGGCAACCTAATGAAATATATACCAGTATCATTCCCACTTGTTTCCATTTTGTAGTCAAAATATTGCTACGTTGATGCTATTTTAAGGAAATGTGATGATTTACTGTACAACTTGCATTGTGATCATCTCTGATGCATAGATTCCAACCTCATTCAGGCAATGTCACTAAGTTGGCACAGAAAAAAAACCAATGTCTTTACTCTGGAAAGCCACATAAGTGTCATAAAGTCAATTCAGTATGAAGATACTATTCCACCTTGAGTCTGAATTGGAAGTTTTTTTCCTACCCAGTGCAACATTTTTCCATTGAAGCAAAACCTGCTGCAAAAATTTTCTTTGCCTCAGTTTCAGCTGCATTTTTATGTTCAGAAAAGAACACTTTGTAGTCAGAAAAAGATATTATTTAGTTTGTACGTTTTTCTGTTAGTATGTTTGTTTCTTGTAGTATGTTCAGTAAGAATAACAATCCCTTTTTAATAGAAAGGATGCTTATTTTATTTTGTGTTTGTGTTTTTAAAGGAATCCCATTAATGAGTGGGACTGGTACCCTTCAGATCTATCTGCTTGACATCAATGATAATGCTCCCCGAGTGGATCCTCAAGAAGCTACAACATGTGAAACACTACAGCCCAATGCAACAAATATCACCGCAATAGATGACGATATTGATCCAAATGCTGGACCATTTGCATTTGAATTGCCAAATTCTCCTCCCAGTGTTAAGAAAAATTGGACTATTGTTCGCATTAGTGGTAATATACATTTCTTTTTATACCAAATTTGTGTTTGTTTTGTAATAGTAGTCCTTATTAACTTTTGTTTATAATATCTTAAAGTGATTATAATAATATTCAGTTGAATTAAATGCAATACTAGGGGACTCAGCTTTCCTAGTCTTGAGGTTTTTCTGTTGCAGAAATATGTTCATGGGATTAGATGATCTGATTCTAAGAGCTGGAATCAGCTCCTCATAGGTTTTTATAAGCTTTAGAAGAAAATTCAAACAAACTTTTCACATTTGATGGAAGCTCACCAATAAATAACTTAGCTATTTCAGAAAGAGATTCTAAAGCAGATGTTTTTTGGTTACTTCAATTAATACAACAAACCGTATTTATCTAGGTTTCTTTTCTTTTTTCAGGTGACCGTGCCCAATTGGCTTTAAAGATCAGGTTCTTGGAGGCTGGAATATATGATGTTCCAATAATAATAACAGATTCTGGAAATCCTCCCAAGTCTAGCACTTCTATTCTGAAGGTGAAAGTTTGTCAGTGTGATTTAAATGGAGACTGTACAGATGCTGATAGGATTGTTGGTGCAGGACTAGGCACGGGTGCCATCATTGCAATTCTTCTCTGCATCATCATACTACTTGGTAAATCTTGTAACTATTTTAGCAGTAATTGGGTATGTTATTACATGTGCTCAAAATGATAAAGATTGGTTTCCCATGGTGTATATTCTTTATACATAGATGGGACATTAACAATTTATTTGATAATATATAATAATAGTCAATGATCTTGTTAAAAGTTGTGGTTTCTTTCTTATGGACATATTTTGAAAAGATATTCGAAATTTTAGAACAAGCATTCTTAATGACTTTTTGAAGGGGATGGGGGGAGAGAGAGAGAGAGAGCATGTATGTATGTTATTTTTCTCACTTCTATGGTTGATAATCTCAGGTCCCCTACCAGTGGCCTGGTAGTTTGTGGGTTCTTCTAGACAAAGAGTTCCAATGTTGTTCCTGGGATCTGTTGGACCCACTCTTCCAGCTTACCACCACTGGAACCACTTAGGCCTTTACTTTCCACATCCTCTATAATTTCTCCTTCAGGCCCAGTTCTTCATACTTTTCATATATACTTCTTCCTGACATGGCTGTCACTTGGCACCACTACATTTATCATCATTGTGTCTTCTGGTCTTTGTCAGCTACCATGATGTTTGTTTGTTTGCTGGCCAATACCTCCATATATATCTGGATCTGGAAGTCCTACAGTACCTTAGCTCTATTATTCTCCACAACCTATGTGAAATCTCTCCTCTGGACAGGAGTGTCTATCTTAAACACTTTTCATATGTTTCTGTACACAGCACTTGATTGTGCTGTTCAGTGTATACTGTTACTACCTATATATTACTGCCTGCTAGTATATAGTGAACTATCTCTGAGGCCTCTCTGCAGTCTGCACCTTAGGTTTTGTCTAGTCTGGTAAAAGCCCTGCTTCTATGGAACTTGGGCTTAGTATCAGTTCTTGTGCTACTGTGATCAATTTCTCAGTGCTGTCTTTTTGTTCATTGCTTTTCAGCCACTGATAGGATTTCTAATGTCAACCAGCAAGCTATCTGTCAGTGATACATCCCATGTAGGATCTTGTCTTGCCATGGGTTGATCTTCCTTCCATGTCTTCTGTTGCCCCAGGCATTCTCTCAGCAATTCCATCTTTTAGTGTCATCTCACGTGGGGGGGGGTGCGTGTGCACACATGCATGTATTGGAGACAGAGAGGTTAAAGGTTGTATACTAAGGACAGTAAAAGTAACCCAGTAAAACAACAGCAGCAAACTTACATCATGCATTATAAATGCTTAGCAATTATCACATACTTTTCTTTTTCCATTTATAAGTATAAAAGTCATGCTAAAAGAACAATGGTAAACAGCTAGCTTCTGAACTGTAAGTTTCAGACAAGATAAAGAGACATCGTCTTTGTTACAAACTGAGCTCCAAAAGCGGTTTGGCATTCCGTAGTGTTTCATCCTAACCCTCCCTACCTCCCATTGATGTTCTGTTTTATACTTTATTACATAAAGAAATTAGAAAGCTGTGTGACTGACCTCAAACTTATGTAATATGTGTTATGGCTATGTTAAGCATTCATGACACACAAGCCAGAACACCCCTTCTCAAGCACTAAAACTGGCATGTCTTTTCAAGGCTTGTGTGAGAGCTTCAGAAAGTACTCCAACTGCCTCTGCGTGCCTGTGTATATACATTTTGCTCTTTCAAGTGCACTCATTTATCTAATTATAATTTACTGTAGTTTACAGCTCTGAGAATAGCAGTTACCAAAACATTGAACCTATGCAAAGTTCCCTGCTTTCACCAGAAACAAGCCTACTCCCCTTGACACTGAGAAAGCAGAAGGAAACACACTAGACTTTGTTCCATAGGCCACTTAAATATAATTCGCTCATTTGAAAGCATAATCCTCGCTGAAATTCTTGTGCTGAAACCCTAACTTTCCTTCTAAAAAGTTCTAGTACTCCAAGTTTTTAGATTCTCATTCCTTAGATTAATTGTTTCATGTCTACATTGTAAGCAGAGAAATCTACAGCAACTGATTGATTATATTGTATATCTGCTGTTGTTCTTCATTTATTTGGTTTATGGCTGCTATGGCTCCTGAACTGATTTGATACATGTTGTTGTTAATTGCGAAGTTGTGTCCGACTCATCGCGACCCCATGGACAATGTTCCTCCAAGCCTTCCTGGCCTCTACAATCCTCTGGAATCCATTTAAGCTCACGCCTACTGCTTCAGTGACTCCATCCAGCCACCTCATGCTCTGTCATCCCATTCTTCTTTTGCCCTCAATCTTTCCCAGCATTAGGCTCTTCTCCAGTGAGTCCTTCCTTCTCATTAGGTAGCCAAAATATTTGAGTTTCATCTTCGATTTGATACATACAGTGACTTTTTTTCTGAAGGAATTCTAACCAATTGAATCACCCCAAGATGCAGTTTCTTACAGCTTCTTCTTTAATGTTATCTTTTCGATGGATCACAGATCACGTTCAGAATTCTCCAAGTCCTATACATCCTATATAGTGTAAGGGAATGTATTAGAAGGAATTTACTGCTTCTTTCCTTTAAGTTGCAAGTTGAAGCAGATAAATTCCTGAACAGATAAGTACTGAAGGTGTTCATTTCTTGTATTTTTAAAACTAGCAATATAAGAAGAAGCAAATAAACTTCTCATTTTCTTCTGTACTTCATCTAGTTCTAGTTCTAATGTTTGTGGTTTGGATGAAACGCCGTGATAAAGAACGTCAGGCCAAGCAGTTACTCATAGATCCAGAAGATGATGTGAGAGACAATATTCTCAAATATGATGAAGAAGGTGGTGGAGAAGAAGATCAGGTAAGATTATATGTTCATAATGAAATACTTATATTGTACTATACCCTACTACATTGCACTGTAGTCATTATAACACATCAAGCAAAAAGGAAAAAAAGAAGAGACCATGAGTTCTACTCTTGCTTTAGGCAAAGCTAGCTGGGTGACATTTGGCCAGTCATTTTCTCTCAGCCGTTGGAAGGAGGTAATGGGAAACCACTTCTGAAAAATCTTGCCAAGAAAACTCCAGGGACTTGTCCAGGCAGTCTTCAAGAATCAGACATGATTGAACAAAAGAAAAATAATACATACCATATATACTCGTGTATAAGCCGACCCGCATATAAGCCGACCCCCCCAATTTTACCCCCCAAAACAGGGAAAACTTGTTGACTCGCGTATAAGCCGGGGGGTGGAAAATGCAGCGGCTACTGGTAAATTTCAAAATAAAAAAAGACTGGTCAAAAGTGCGAGGACCTGTCAGAAATCACTTTTTTCAGCCCTCTGGGTAGTCCTTTTGTGCACATGGACTACTCAGAGGGCTGAAAAAGTAATTTTTGACTGGTCCTCGCACTTGTGACCAGTCCTCAAACTTACGACTGTCCTCACATTTTACGTTTTTGCCCTATCTTGTCACCATGGTGAAGAGAAGCAGTTGTGTAATGAGTGACATGGTTTTAAGAATGCTGCACGGGCATAAATGTGAGGATGGTCATAAGTGTGAGGACCAGTCAGAAGTGCAAGGATTGGTCACAAGTGTGAGGACCAGTCAAAAATAACTTTTTCAGCCCTCTGAGTAGTCCATGTGCACAAAAGGACTACTCAAAGGGCTGAAAAAAGTGATTTCTGACAGGTCCTCGCACTTTTGACCGGTCTTTGCACTTATGACTGGTCATCATTTATGCCCATTGTAGCATTCTTAAAAACGGTGTCACTCATTTCACAACTGCTTCTCTTCACCATGGTGACAAGACAGGGCCAAAACGTAAAATGTGAGGACAGTCGTAAGTTCAAGGCTGGTCACAAGTGCAAGGACCAGTCAAAAATAACTTTTTCAGCCCTCTGAGTAGTCCATGTGCATAAAAGGAGTCCATGTGCATAAAAGGAGAGGGAGGAAGAGAGGAGGAGAAGAAGAAAGGAAGAGGAAGTAGGGAGGAGAAGAAGGGGGGGAAGAGAAAGTAAGAAGGAAAGAAAAGAGGTGGTAGATTTGAGGAGAAAGATTGCTGTACAATAAAAAAGATGAAATGTATTTTCTTTGAACAGAATATTTGGCCGGTTCACAAATTTAAACAGTGTTTAGTCATTTCACTTAAATTTACAATTTCTATATTTCCTTTTTGCCATATTTATTCCTCATCTATTTTTTAAAAAACCAATATTACCCTTCATCCTCATCTCTAATCTTAATCAAATTCAATTTTTCACTTCTATTCTATATTATACCCCTTCCCATTGTCATCTGTTTTTATATCAATCCTCACATTGCTTAATTATGTAATATTACAGTTGTTTAATACAAATTCAACATTTTAATATAAATCAATTAGTTATATAACTATGTTTTTTGTATCTTAATCAATATGAACATGAATATTCCAATTATTTCCATGCAATCCAATTTCTTACAAATCAATTAATTATATTTACCAATAATAATAAACCAAATAATTTCCCTCAATATTCTTCCAAACCACAACTTAACCATTTCTGCTTTCAACACAATATACAATTAATAATATCTCAATTATTAAAATTCCCTATTTAAATAGAGCTTTTTTTTCTTTTGTGTTTTAAAATTTTGAACTCCCCTCTTTTGCCATTTGCCATAAATTTCCCATTGTTTGCACCAACCTTTTTTGATGAGGAAAAAGAAAAGAAATTTGCCTTAGCAAACAGCAAAGCCAACAAGCTGTTTTAGTTTCGCTTTTGGTTTCAGCATAAGGAGGAAAAAAAATGTGCTCTTTGTAGCAGGCACCTTTTTGCAGCCCGCACCGATCTTCTCATTTGTTTTCTTTTAACCCTGATCAGCTGTAAGGGGGGCCTTTGAAGCCCCAGGGCAAGAATTTAAAGTTTTTTTTTTTCCTCTAGCCATCAGCTGGAACTCAGGAGGGAGTCCCAATAGACTGGGAGTGGGCGGGGTAAGCAAACCCCGTTCTCCCGCTGTTCCCTAGCTTGCAGGGAAAAAGTCATTTTTTTCGTGACCCGCGTATAAGCCTAGGGGGCGTTTTTCAGCCTGAAAAACGGGCTGAAAAACTCGGCTTATATGCGAGTATATACGGTATTATGTTATTCTGTTCACAACAATATAAAGTCACAGCAGCTATTTCTTTAGCTGGTATTAATCTTCATATTCATTGAGTTCTTTCCCAAAGCCTACATTGTTGTAATGTATTGGTGTAGTAGACGTGCAAAGCCAAGCAGTTGACCTTTTGCAATTTTGTCAGTGGACAGATTTTCTAAGTGCCATCCAAAAAATTTTTTGATATGGCACCCAGATAAGCCACTGGGACCGCACAATCTGTTTATGGCATAATCTTTCAATTTTTATATTCAGATCTTGATACTTTTGATCTTCTCCAACATGTCATCTTCTAGTCTACTTCTTTTCAACCACAGTTATATCTGTGATTATGAGCCAAGACTCTATCAATCTTTATTCAGAAATCTACAATATTTTAAACTGCTCATTTTCAATTACTTTTTCAGCTATATGTTCTCACCAATTTTGCATTACTGGTACATGAACAGTTTTTCAGATGTTACAATGAGTCACTGTATTTTGTTCTTATTTAGAATCAATTTGTGCAATCTTCTTGCACAAACTGAGCATATGATCTACTAATTCTTCTGCTTTTTGAACAAGTTGCAAATCAAATGAAATTTTAAACATTTGATGATTTTTCAATTCTGGCCTTAATTTTATTAGTTCCAATAGCTTACTCTTGAAATAGTATTATTTGTTACACAATCAGCCAGATGTTTAGATTGGATTTAACATCTGTATCCATCTATTGAGTATTTCCCAAGGACCTGGGATAAGCAGATGTTTATGTTTGATAGTGTTAGAAGTATTATCGCAGGAAGTAAGCTGTTCCAGGTAAAGTTATAATCGACTTATGGCGATGCCAGTGGTGTTCAACTAGTGCTGCAGTTGTTTTGGGATTGAACCCAAGGCACCTATTGCTATTGGTACTACCGTGTTTGCCCAAAAATAAGACCCTGTCTTATATTTTTTTGAACCCTGAAATAAGCACTTGGTCTTATTGCCATGCCCTCAAAAGCCCAATTAGACTTATTATCAGGGGATGTCTTATTTTGGGGGAAACAGGGTATCATTGCTTTATTTTGCCACAGTCATTCTATTTCCATTTGCAGGTCTTTTATCTTGTTATCTTCTCCAGTTCTTTTCTCTTCTCTTCTGCTATTTTCAGGTATACCGTGTCCACTATTTAGACTTTTTTGCCTTTTTTATGGACAGTTAAATCTGGAATGTTATGTAGCAAGTGTCAGTTTGAAATCTAAAGACCCAGAGGACTTTAGTTTCTTCATTTTCTATACTATATTGTATGGTCCAACCAGTTCTTGCTTGCAGGCAAATGGTATTCCTTACAGATCTTCTAATGCACCATTGTTGTTAATTTGTCATGCTGTTGTTTGTAGTCAGACTGTGCCAGTAGTGGTTTTCACTTACCTTCGCTATCGGTTCGGGACTGTGAGCACACGCAGAGCTTCTACGCATGTGCAGAACCTTATGCACAGAGCGTCCATGATGACGCCGGGCGGGTGGGTGGAGCCCGAACCAGTAGAAACCCATCACTGGTCTGTGCAACATTCTTAAAGCAGGTAACCAGGTAGCCCACTCTTTCTTCTTTGCAGAGGCAGCACTTGCTGTTTGTTGCTGTCTTCTCAATTCTGGTTTTGTACACATTGTTTTTAAGGCTTGGTTTTGTGCAGCTAGAATTAGCTCCTCTGTCTCTTTCTTCAACTTCAACTAGCCATTGCCAGATCTTGTTGTTTTCTGCTTTGCCTGGTATTTTTTTAATGTACTGTCTATGTAATACTTGACCTTTCCATGTCTCTTTTCTGTTCTTCATTTTTATCTTTCCTATCAGCCAGTTTGGTTTCTACAGTACTCAGTAAGCCTTCCTAGCATGCTAGCTTCAGTGTATCTTCTGCGCTGCCCTTCAGATATTCATCCAATGTCTTTTTTTTTCTTTTTCAACCATCTGATGTACTTGCAACATTTCATGTCCACCTATTTTCCTTGGTAAGTAGAGCCTGTCAACATCCTTGCAAAGATAAAGGACATGATTCATTGTCATTATTTTTCTGGTCTTTCTATCCAGGGATTTTAGTGCTGCTTGAGTACATTCCAGTGGTATATCTAATTGCTGGAATAGATGGTATTTCCTCCACTGATTCTAAGAATTTTTTCACTCTCAATGTATTCATTTCTAACCTTCTTCTTTACTTCACTGTGCTTGATGTAGTCAGCCCTGAAGGGTGCCAGGTATTTGTAGTGTTTGTCCACATAATGAGGTCATTGGTGCTCTCTGAGCTTGGTTGTTTTCTTGCAGATGTTTCATTACAGAACTAGGTAACATCATCAGTGCTAGCGGTGAAATTCAGAGAGCACCAAGGATCCCACAATTCAACCCTGAGCTACAGATTTTATCTTCTGTTCATTCCCATCCAGAGTCATGATGTTATTGCCATATGTCATCTTGATTTCTTTGGTTTTCAATATTGTCTCCTGTTGATGATAAGGGTGGTACATTTGTTCAGTCCAAACTCCATTGCAATAACTTGGTTGTGAATACAGAGAATGTTGAGCAGCAATTCTATTTCGATTGGCCTTTTCCAATACAGTTTCAGATCATTGGTGTAAAGAAGGTGGGATAGCCTGGTAGATGTTTTTGATGTTTGATAGCCATGGCTTGACTTGTTCAGTATTACTGACAGTGGAATCAGTGCAGTGACAGAGTAGTGATGATGGTGAGTGTCCTTGAAAAATCCTCTCTTGATATTAACCTCCTCCAGTCTATAATTATTGACCAACAACTGTTGTCTTCCATTCTTCCATTGATCTTTGCACAAACCTTTGATGTTTCTACTGACTTCTAATATTTCCACGCACTTGATTATCCGATCATTTGGCAGGAGGTCAAATGCCTTCTTATAATCAGTACAAACTACATTCAGTTTGGTCTTCCTTCTGCAATTTTCCAAAAACATCTTAATTAGGAACTGATATTTTTGTATGGTCTGTCACAGTCAACTAGATGTTTAGATTGGATTTGGCAATGT
This sequence comes from Ptyas mucosa, assembly GCA_012654045.1. Lineage (NCBI taxonomy): Eukaryota > Metazoa > Chordata > Lepidosauria > Squamata > Colubridae > Ptyas > Ptyas mucosa. Next base: position 25,741,303 of record WNWU01000003.1, on the reverse strand, counting down.
TATCCAAGTCCTTCCCAAAAATCTGTGATATTATTATTATTGTTGTATACTCAAGATTGCTTTTCACATTTGTGAAAATCATGCCTGTAAATTGCCACAACTGCTTGTGTTTGAAAGCTGTCACTATGTGCTTCAAAAGAGACTGATTCTTTTCTCTGGAGGGAAAAAAAATACAGAGCTTCTGATTACTTTGAATAGCTTTTCCCAACCTCCTTGTCAACATAATTTGATACTTTTGCAGGCAGACATAGTCATCAAATAACAAAGTTGGCTGCAAAACACCTGGGAGTACTAAACAGGAATAATAATTTCACTCTATTTTTTACCCTTTACTAGTGTAATCAAAGACAAAGTTGTATGTTTGTAAGGATGATGCAAAGCCATCAAAACACATGGGATGCCAGTCATTGAGAATGTGACTGCATTCAAATGAAGTGTTTTGCCTTAAAATTGATGCTTATGGCAGTACTTGGCATAATGTAGGGTTCAGAATTTAAAAATTAGTAGAGGAAGATGTTATTTTTTTTCTTTCCATGAGCAACTTAAATGATAATGCTTTTATTGAATTATTTCTTTTCCTTGGATAAAGGAGATTATCTAGATCCTTCTCAGTCATGGTTTAAACCTGGATATTGGCCAGAAATGGCATTAGTCATGCTTTTGGATGGAATGGGAGAGTACATCTATCCTTACTTTGCTTGATCTCTTGATGGTGATTTTCTCTCTGTTTATATCATGGATCATGATATCCTGGATTAACTCTGAGGATTGGATAGCATGGTGTTGTGCTGCTTGACCATCTTTCTCCAGGGTCAATTCCAATTAACAATGATTGGGGAGGAGAAATTCCACTCAGCCCCAAGGGTCAGTGTTTCATCTCTCCACATTAACTTTTACATGAGACCACTGGGTGAGGTAATCCAGTACCATGATACGTAGTTATACATATCTGTTCCTGGAGAATTAAATAATGCTGTGTTTGTCTTAACCCAGGGTTCCCAAACTTGGCAGCTTTAAGACTTGTGGACTTCGACTCCCAGAATTCTCCAGCCAGC
>WNWU01000003.1:25647860-25739848 GCA_012654045.1 Ptyas mucosa | reverse complement strand
GCTGGCTGGAGAATTCTGGGAGTCGAAGTCCACAAGTCTTAAAGCTGCCAAGTTTGGGAACCCCTGTCTTAACCCATTGTCTGGAGGCTGTGAAGATCTGAATGGGAAAAAATAGATTTCAGCTGAACTTTGGCAATACTGAGTGAATTGAATTGAGACCCTTTGGTTTGTAATTGGGACCCTTTGGTTCTGGAACTGTGCCTTCTTTGGTGCTAGATGAGTTTACATATCCCTTGGGCATACCCCTTGGGCAGTCTGGGCATCCTGCTGGATTCACAATTCCTGCTCAAGGACCAAATGGCAAGCATGACTAGGAAGGCCTTCGCACAATTTTATATTGTGTACCAATAGCACCCATTCATAGATCCTCCCATTTGTAGTATTGTAATGTGATCTACATGGGCTTCCCTTGATCACCCAGAACCTTCAACTGATGCAAAATATAGCAGCACAGAACATTTTGTGTATTCCACACTCTTCTCCATGAGCTGCATTGGTTACTTTCCAGTCCAAACCATTGGTTTGTTTCCAGTCCAATTCCAGATACTGGTTTTAAACTCCTACATGGTATGGGACTGGGTTATTTGAGGTACTGACTCACTTCAATTACATATTCCCATACCACCAGATCTAGCAGAGAGGGCATTCTTTGGCTTCCATAAAATAATTGCTAAAAAAAACCCAACAGGGATAGGTTTTTAAATGCATGCTGTTAGGCCATTGACCTTTTTATAGTAAATTTTCAACTGTAATGCTATAGACCAGTGTTGGCAAACCTTTTCAGCACTGAGTGCTGGAACAGGAGCACGCAGGTGGAGGAGCACCAGAACCCGGAAGAGCATTTGCCTATTGCGCATGCACGCACCAGGAAGCTGAGCTTCCCGTTTCCGGTGCTCCCGTGCATGCAAAGACCAGCTGGCCGGTGCACATGTGCACGCCGGGACCCAGAAGAGCAACAGATGGCAGCTGGCATGCTCTGAGAGATGGCTCTGCGTGCCACTTCCAGCACACGTGCCATAGGTTCACCATCATGGCTATAGACTGAAGAATTCTTGCCATGTGTTTCGCTGTGCAAGAATGAAAAATATAACATAAAATCCATGCCCATTGATCTCAAGGCCAAATCAGATCAAATTTCTGTTTGCATTCAATTAGACAATAAACTATTCATTTTTGGAAAAAAATAAAAGATCAAATGTAGACTTAGAATTACAAATCACAAGTTCTTAATTAATACAGGTGGGTTTGTAAATAACAATAATCCACATAAATATGTTTAGATTTTAAAAAACTAGAAAAGGTTTTAAAATTATATTTTTGTTCTCATAGCCTTAAATTGTGTATTTGTAGTTTTTATTGCATATCAAATGGAAATATTTCAGGCTATAGTTATTTCACTTCTTTAAATTGAAGAAACAAATTATTAGCAGGAAACTTCTAGTATAGTCTACAAATGTCAAAACTGTTGAGGCATGAAACTTAACTAAGGACATGAGATACTATTTTTTGAAAAGCACATAAGCATAAAAATCAAGCCAAATTACTATTTTTCAAGGTAGACCAATATTATGTTTTCACAGCTGTAAAAATTCCTCTATTTTAATAACTTGATTGCTAACCTTTTTTTTCAAAACACATAATCAAGGTTTGTTAGTAACTTAAATCAAGATTTTTTTAAAAAAATGTATTCCAATTCTGTATGCACATTCAGCAAGGACAAGGAAATCTGTGCCACTAAGATTTAAATCATAAATCACTTTCTGATAATCTGTTATACATGGATGTATATGTTAACTGTATATTGCTTTTACTAGAACAGTGCTAATTAGAAATTACATTTACTGTCTTAAAATAATAATCTTAGATTTTAGATGGTAGAGCTGTGAAGTGATCTGAATCAGAGAGAAAGATATGGTTCAGAATTTAAATGAGCTTGCTTGTAGCAGTTTTTTCTGTCTTCATACAACTGTCCTCCAGTGTAATCAAGGAAGAAGACATCCTGGCATGTGTTACGTGTGTATCCAGGCACACTCCAAATGTTTGCCTTTCAGATATTTACATCGCCCAAATAGATGATCAATTGGCTCTTCACTAATCACTTTCCTTTGAATGATTCTCAAATAGGAATTCAACATGAAGGATAGAATCACCTGGGCATATATCTAGCAGTAGAAGACTAAAGTATATCAGAAAACACAAAAACAGCAACTGAATGGAGATTAATTATTTTGGTCTTTCACAAGAAGCTTCAGCATGATATATCATGATGCAAAACATTTATAAATTAGGAAGATGATCTTGCAATCTGAAGTGAGAAACAAGAATATGTAAAACATCAGATTGCCTTATCTGCTATTCAGTAGTCACACTTATCAGGTTTTAATTTTATGTACAAAATGCAAACAAACCCTCCATTACCATTCTATCACTTCACTTTCATCATTGATTAATATCAAAGATGCTACCGCTGTGATGATAAACTGTGTAAAACAACTAAAAAGAAAACATTCTACTCTAGGCTTTTTCCACCTCAGATTTTATGAGTTCTCTGTCACATAAGAAATCTGAAATGCATCATTCCTAAAAGTTCTGCCTTGCCAAACAGGTCAATTTCTAAAGTTGAGATGCTATGAATATTAGTTACATCCAAGGAATTTCTGCATAGGTTCCTGTATGTCATCCTCTAGTTATTTTAGCTGACAGTAAGGAGGCTAGAATTACTGTCAGAATTTTCAGTTTCTGTCAGAATTTCAGAATTCTGTTATTTTCAGAATTTTTTGCTTATTTTACTTCCACCCACGAGAGTTAATATCAATAAATTTTGCTTAGGGCGGAACTAAGGCTGCAGGCATGTTACATGATGACAGGAACACAGAGCAATCCTTTAAAAAGCATTGCACATTAAAAAGGGAGTGAAAATATTGACTGGCATGATGATGATCAAGAGTGGATTAAAGTCAAATAATCCCCATGCATAATAGATTCCTAAGAGAGATATTCTTGAACTTGCCAGTAATACATTTCCTGACTAGGAATCCAAGTTTGTTAAATAGGTACTGATTAAACCAGTGAGGATATGTCCAATCAAGAGTTTTATCTTAAAACCTGGTGATTTTGTTTTGGTTTTTGTAGAAAGTCATTTTGTTTGGCACATGTTCTGGTAAAATGGTTCTAATTTCATACTCTCAGCTTGATAAAGTTATTTTCTATAGAGCTGCACCATTTTTTTTCAAAAGTGGATTTCTTCTACCACAGTTTACCCATTTTTCAGGTGGTATAAATGTAATATTTTCTTCATGGAGGATTCAGTTTTTAGAAGACAAATTAGAAAATAAGTTGTGTTCCATGAAGTCTTACACATCCTGGAGTCTGAAATGACCTCTATGTTCAAGACAGGAATGGAAATTACTTAATGTGTGTTTCAGCTTTTCACACACAGGACATTCTACCCACCCCAAGGGTACAGCAGACCTAGTTACTAAAGCTGTGCAAAGCATTAGAAAGCAAAACTTCAAAAAGCATGTTAATGCAAGTAAAGCACTGATAAGGTATCTTCTTAAAGCTAGAAAATTTGGTTCTCCTTCCCCCCCCCCACCTCCCCGTAGCTTTCCTTACACTTACTAGTTGACATAACCGTGATTAAAATACTTGTGTATTATAGGTTTTTTTAATTTATTTATCAAATTTGTAAACCATCTCTCTCACTGAAGGCAACACTGTTTAAAAGGTAGGGGGTGGCAGCTGAAGTTGCTTGGAATGCCTGCATTACAAAATATAGGGATTAACCTCCATGAGTCTAAAAGAAGACATTTCTTAAAATGTAGTCTCACATTGTTCTCAAAATGGGATGTGAGGATCCCAACACCTTTTCAGAGGTCTGCAAATAAAATAAACATTTTAAAGTTTCTGAGTTTTAATTTCTTAATATTGATAGAAACTAGCATACATATAGACCAATGATCTTTGAAGTCCTCAATCGTCTTTAAGAATATAAAAGGATTTTGAGACTAAAGTGTTTGAGAATCACTGATCCAGACCAGGTTCTTGGATGAAAAAACAGTATATAAATACCTTATGTATCGTTTACAGGACTATGATTTAAGTCAGCTCCAGCAACCTGACACTTTAGAACCAGATGCCATCAAACCTGTTGGAATAAGGCGACTTGATGAAAGACCTATTCATGCAGAACCTCAATATCCAGTTAGATCAGCAGCTCCTCATCCTGGGGACATTGGAGACTTCATTAATGAGGTAAATTGAAAGCTGGAGAAGGAGGGAAAACATATGCCTATAGGACCTACTAGGCCCAATCTGTACTGATTATGAACAGTGTTTATTTCTAAAGAATAATGATTTTTTTAAGGAATTGTTAATAGTTACAATGTTGTAGATATAAATACAGCTTTTAAGTTCAAAAGCATTTAATTTATTTAAATGGCAAACAAATGAATCCATTAACTTTTCTGCATTGGTATTAGTCATACTAAGAAAATATCTGTAGATAAAGATTGAACTATGCTCTCAGAGCTTAGTTATTTCCTTGCAGACATTTCATTACCAAACTAGGTAATATTATTAGTGACGAAGTTACCAGGTTACCACATCTCCAAGAAAATAGTGAAGCTTAGAGAGCACCAAGGACCCCACAGAATAAGCATCTCTGAAGCAGGGGGAATAAAGGAGACAAATGGCACATGTTTGACATCATAAATATGCTGCAAGTTGTGGACTTAAATAAGATTTCGTAATCCAAGAATGTACTTGAATCATCACAAATGCCTGTCATTTTGATACCTTAAAACACGGTTTTATGAATGCATTGCATTTTAGTACAGTTCAATACCTGTTGAATTTTCAATAGGTGGGGTTTGGGATCAATGATCTCTATTTGTCAATCAACAAATGAGAAATTGTATCAAGAAATTATGTCATACTAGCTTTTTTTAACAATCTGGGGAGTGCTGCTTTTTCAAAATGAACTTACCTTTTTAGAAAACATCTGTGAAATATTAATCTGTTCTTTTTTCAGTGTTCTAGTGTTTAAATTTTTATATCACATTTTATATCACATATGCATCAATTGTTTAGAACATGAAATGCACAAATTTTAACTTTCCCATAATGCAGATTTTGAGCCTTTAGCCACACCTTTGTAAAACTAGCTTTCGGGACTTTTTTTTCTAACAGACAGTTTGCACATGAAGTGCCTTTCCTAGAACATTGAATTTTTTAGAGTTTTATCCTATAAACTTAAATAGCATAAGAAATTGTACATCCAAGGCCAGCAGTGGATACTGAAGTAAGAGGCCCTAGTTTTTGTCCAGTTTGACAAAAGCAAAAAAATATTTTCAGTGTAGTGGGTTTTAATATAATAGCACTTCGCTGTTTTTAAAACTTGCAGTTTATTTGCAAAGGCTTTAGATTATTTGTGTAGATGCCAAGCAAGCCTTATCAATTATTATAAAGGACAGGATTTAAAAAATTGCACTTAGGGTTTTCTTTGTAGTATATCTTTGGAAGATTTCTGAGATTTTTGCTGATTTCTTTGTAGTCAAAATCTTGAGAGTGAAAAGTTTTTTAAAATGTTCTCAATTCAAAATTGTACTTTTTTTTTTTAAAGTATGAAAGGAATTGAATGGTATCTTTATGTGGGCAGATGAAACCTACTTCTTATTTGCATCTAATTTGTAAACTTAGTTCTTACTGGTTCTTGTTTCGTTTTCAATTTAAAAATTCAAGCGACACACAACAAGATTGCCATTTAACTCACAATGAATATTTTCATGCCAGCTATTAATAATTTACAATGTGTTAAATAGCTAAAACTGTTGAACTAGATTGAAAGAGCGTTTTAACTGGTGGACATTCATATTCACGTGGCATTCTTTGACAGTATTTATTTATTCTTGCTGCGTAGACATAAAGTGTTCCAATCTCTTTAATGATTAGAAATTATATAGAGTGAGAGGCAGGAAGGATAAGCAAGTAATTATAGCTCTCCTTACACTTCAGTTATTCCTGGACCTGCTGCTAATCCAGGCATTTTCTCATGGAGTAATCACTCAAGTTTGGATCTGCATAATTCATGTGAGAAATGATTGGGGTAGTGTTCTTAATTTCTTTCTTATAGTTTTCTCCTCCTAATTGTTTACAGGGACTTAAAGCTGCAGACAACGACCCTACAGCTCCTCCATATGACTCTCTTCTAGTCTTTGACTATGAGGGAAGTGGTTCCACCGCTGGATCTTTGAGCTCCCTCAACTCTTCAAGTAGTGGTGGCGAGCAAGACTATGATTATCTAAATGACTGGGGTCCACGTTTCAAGAAACTTGCTGATATGTACGGGGGAGGTGATGACTGAATGCCATAGTGGCCATCGTTGCATTTGGACAAGTACAAACCTTTTCACTGGTATTCCCAACAAGCGTACAGAAGCTAGGCTTTAACTTTGTAGTCTACTAGCACAAGTGCTTACTGAAGGCTTTGGCATAGGCTGCAAACCTATTTGGGCTCACTGGGAATATCAGTCATCCAATGCTGTTTGGAAAAAAAAAAGGAAAACAAACAATTGAGCTCAGTTACACTTGAATTTTACAGTACAGAAGCACTGGGATTTTATGTGCCTTTTTGTACCTTTTTCAGATTGGAATTAATTTTATGTTTAAGGCTTTAAATGGTACTGATTTATGAAAAATGAAGAAAAATCACATTGGGGATGGGGAGAAAGTGCAGTCACCAATATGCTTCAACATGCTTTTGTTACATTGCATTGCTTTTATTAAAACAACAAAATTGAAAAAAACCTCATGGGAACATTTTGTTATTGGGGACATGTGGGGGAAGAAGGCCATGAAAAAAATGTACAATACTTCTAGTTTTAGATGCTAGGGTTTTTCACTAAAATTCTAAATCTTATGCAGCTGGTTGCAAATAAAGGGAGTTTTCATATCACCAGTTTGTAGCAGAACTGATTTTCTTTTCTTATGATAGAATGTTTGACACATTTTGGTCTTAATCCATATACACATTTTTTTAAAGCATTTTCCAGTACTTTTTTTCCCACTTCACTGTAAAAATGATATGTGTACATAATGTTTTATTAGCATAGTCTTTGGGAAGTGCTGAAACTTCCAAACACGTGTATGTATTATTTGGACTATGGATTCAGGTTTTTGCATGTTTATATCTTTTGTTATGGGTAAAGTATTTACAAACAGGTTGCAAACAAGTGACATTGATTCAATTGTTGAGCTGTAGTTAGAGTACTCAAGGTTTGAGTTTTTTAAATTAATTTTTTGTTTCTTTTATTTGTTTGGGGAGGGCAAAAAGTTCTTAGCACAAATGTTTTACATAATTTGTACCAAAAACAAATAAACAAAAACTGTGTGAGAGCGAGAGAAAGAAAGGGGAGAGAAAGTGAGAGAGACAGATAAAGAAAGACTGAAAAGTCAAGGGGTAGCCTTATCCTTACGGCTCAAGTAACTACACAGTATGTTAAACAACCAGAAAGATGTTTGACAACAGCTTTGCCTCTGTATTATGTACCAGAATATAAATGATACACCCCTGACCCCAATGTTCTGAATAAAATGCTAATTTTGGATCTTGTGACTGAATTGTATTTTTTTCTGTTTGAATAATCTGTATTTAAATTATAATGTAACAACAATCATTAATAGAAACTGCTAATAAAAATAGTTAATGCTTCATTTATATTTGTCCCAAAAATCTAACGAATTCTAAGTTGCTATAGGAATAACAATTTGTTATAATAGGGTTCCATAGTCGGAATGGAACATTCTATATTACAATCAATGTTAAACCTTTACATACAGTTTCCTGAAGCATATAGATATTTCTCTCATTGAAAGGGGAAATGGAAACAGAGTATAGAGAACCAAAGTTGCATAGTGATCAAGATGTTGAATCAGGATCTGGTTCAACTATATCCCCAACCATGAAAGCTCACCTAATGACTTTGGGCAATTCATCAAGTGAGCTTCCAATCTATATCAGTCCAATAAAACATCTGATTGTTAGGGGGGAAATTAAGAAATTTCAATTGAGCGGGAATAAATTGGATTAAACCTCTAATAGATAATACATGTTATACAATATATGGGTACTATGTTTTAGTTAAATTTATATGGAGACTACTACATCAGACAAAAAACCAATAAAGGAATGCATGGAGGATGTGAAAAAGTGCATTGTTGCATTATGGAAAACAACATCTGGACAAGACCCCCCTGAAAAAAACAGAAAATGAAAGCTTGAGAATTTATTTTGCTATATAATTAAGCATTTCTGTTTGAGTAATTTAACAGATGCTGTCAATGAATGGGTTGCCTTCAAAAATGGGAAATACAGTGTACCAACTGGAAAATCTAGGTGAAAAATTGGGAAATGTCATAACTTCATTTTACTTGGTTGTCATTACGGCATTTTTTTTCTTCTGTCTTATACATGTCAATTTGATAAAGTGTGAATTTAATTTCACTAGTTTTTAATCAGAATCAGAAGAAATCTTTTCCTTAACATGTTAATATTTGAATCTCCTACAATTCAGAAGTGAGATCATGGGATTGAAAGGACATCTGAAGGGAGAATTGGAGATGAAGCATCAACAAGAGCTTGTATAATTACAATTACATTATTTTTGCAACCATCAGAATGAATTTTTGGAATACTGTTTTCTGAAGTTCTATAATTTTTAAGAGTTCCGTAATTTTTATTAGACTCAAATATCTCCAGCTTTAAACTAACAATGTAAAACTTAGTTTCATAGATGTTAGTAGTATTTTTCCACCATGTGCAGATGCAGACTGTCGCAAAGTTAATCAAAATGACTCTTAATTCTGTATCTAATAGAGTGAATTATGGTAAGAGAACAGTTTGAAATGAGATCAAAAACATAGGCAAAAGAGCAAAACCAAACTAGTAACCAAAACCAGATTTATAAATGTAAATTATAAGGCAAAATGATATCCTTGGGTAAGTTGTGCAATCGTATGGTGCATTTCCAGCATAACTATAGAAACCATTAGTAGAGTAATGATTTCTTTTACTTTGACTTGTCTAAATCAAAATAAAATAGGTAATGTCACACATTACTGTGGAAGGATATGCATAACCGAAACTTGTACATCACTTACAGATACACATGGCTGCCTAACGAATTGTCAGTATGTTTTAGACTAGTCATCTGAGGAATCCCATTGATGCAGCCTTGATATTTTCCTGTATTTCCTGATATTTTCATTTTTCAAGTGGCCCATGAAGATACTGGATTACATTATGATACATAGTCTATTGCATTAAGATCAGCTGGAATTCTGGAAGCATATTTATTTGTATCATCTATCTATCATGACATTTGCCATCCATCCAATGACTTAGGACGGATAAGCACATCTTCGTCAGTGTTTTATAGCAACTATTACAATTAAATAAAACAAGGATCACCTTTAATTCAGCTTGGCGTCTGGTGACTTCACAGGCAAGCCAAATATTTTTCTTGGCAACATAGGACCTGGTTTAGCACTGTCACCTTTGAGAGTTCTGGAAACAAGTATTTTCTATTTTGTGGAAAATGGCCAGTTTTGATTTCCCCACAAAATAGAAAGGAACTATCTTCAGCGCAATTGTCAGTTTTCCTGCATAGGAGTTTCAGAGTCCTTTGCAATTGGCAGCTGGCATTCTGTTTTCAAACTTTGATGTCAAGGAACCGTCCCACTTCCCTCAGCTCCAAGCTAACAATAGTTTGGATGCAAATTTATTATGGAACAGTAAACTTGATGAACATTGGAAAGGAGGAAGGTGGGAAAACATTCAGTGGTGCCGAATTAATGTCAGTTTTTGACGTTTGAAGTCAAAGATATATTAGAAGTGTTTCATCTTGAACTACTCTATAATGTACCAGCTCAATTCTTTGGTCTTGCTTTATTTTGATGCTTTATGAAAGGCTTATGATTTCCTCTAAAATTTTAAAATGAGATTATGCTTTCATTAAAGTTGAAAATATAGCACTGTACTTTGGGAAGTAGATAAGCTACTCTCATTATAAATAAGAGAATTTTAGACAGTTGCTTTAGGTTATTGTTTAGTGTTTTGGTCCAGATGCTGTTAAGTTACATTTTAATTAATGATGTCTGAAACCTAAACTATTCACAAGCAGGAAGGTTCAAAGGCTTTTCTTGCTCTTTTTAAAGAATGTCTTGCCAGAGTTGCTTTACTGATTGTCAAACTGCCAGGTGAGAAGGTAACTGAGGAGCATTCAAGAAAAGTGGGGATACTGCAATTCTTTCTCACCCTTGTGCTCTTGCACTGAACAAGGAATGAAAAAAAATAGTCAAAAGATCCTGACAAATCCCATAATTGTTATTCCAGGTCATAAGTATCTTACTTATTCCCAAGTATGTGTGTGTGCTCACAAACATACACAGGTGCCTTTTGTGCATCTGAGAAAGAGCGTAGCAGGAAATTTTACAAGCACTTCCTAATATATTTCAGACCTGTATCACTGAATAGATTTCCCTGACCACTTATGATACAGGTATAAGTATTATTAATAATCCTTATTGCTCATTAAATGCAATAAAAATCTGTGTGTATAGCTATATGTGTTTTCAAACCTGCAGGATTTGATAATTTTCTATTTTGTGAACTGCTGAGAAAATGTTTGCTTACTAATCTATAACCATTTCTCACTTTTAATATTATTATCTAAGTAAACCAAGTTATTTTTCTGTATCAATATTGGTTTAAAAACACACCAGACTGAATTCACAGTTTCAGAAAAGATCTTTTCCACATAGATTATGTGACCTTCTATGTTAAGAAAATGCTGGGAACTAGGTATATATCAAAATAGTGTTCCATCACTGAGCTATGAGTTTTCCTATAATTTTATTATAATTCTGTTGATCATTACATTATGTATCCCATACCTGAGAACATAATCAACCTAATCAACCTACTGGCATTATTTCATTCCTTTATAGCATCCTAGGGATGGAATCATATAGAGAAATGGTATTGCAATTTTGTCAATGGGGTGTGGGATGGGGAGAGATTTCACCTTAAGACACTTATTTAAGATAGAAATAAAAATGAATAGTAACAGAATAAAATTGGTTGTATGGATTTTTGTTGATTGTGGGGTTTTTTTTAAAATCCCATCCATTAAGCCATTTTGATCGTGAGTATTTTAATGATCTTTTGTCTGAAGGCACAGTTGGCTTATTTCTACACTTAGTTCTGTTACTTGTAATTTAGACAAATCTGTTAATTTCATTGTTTTACATGGTAATAGTAACTGACAATCACAGCCATTATAGCCACATCATTTTACTAAATTCTGGTGGCAAAGACATTCTTGGGAGAAATATATCTCAAATTTAGCCATTAATATGTGTCAGATGTATGACAGAACAGATGATTCAGGTTGGTGATTTATGGCTTGAATATGACATTATTTCTGCTGAAATGTAAAGTTAACTTCATTAATTCTCAAAGGATGAGAACCCATTGATTTACCTCCCAATGTTTACGTTTTGGTTCAACAAACTGTATATGCCTTTATATATTAATTTAAACTTTAATTGTATTTTTTAAAATTTTTAAATGTTTCAAAATTGCCATTAAAAATACATAAATTTAAATGATCATGTTCTTGCCAAAATCTGAAATGATATCAAAGTTTTGCCCATTTACCTTGTCCAATCATTTACAATAGTCCCCTCTTACAAGACATGCCAAAAATGAGGGTTTGGTTAAAGAGTCATTTGCCTCCTATGGATAAAACATGTGCAACCCATCATTACCTGGAAAAGAACTGTATTCTTCTCTGTACCTATTCTGTATGCTCTCATCCTTAATTTGGTTTTTATTTCCCCTGATTAGGATGTAGAAACTACATGCCCAAATTGTCTCTTTTCTGAAATGTTTCTCCAATGTATTTTGCCCAGTTTGCTTTGTCTTCTCCCATCACCCGTGGAACTACCTAATTTCATTCATATTGAACTTAACCAACAGGAAGCTCTATACATATTATACTCAATTTTAGCTGACAAAATAGTATTTATTCAATGAGGGATAGAAATTTGTGGTTACAAAAAATGATTATGGAAATTCTCAGTCACCCAGGTTATGGTTGTCCCAAAGATGCTGTTCAAAAGGCAACTGGACTTTCTTGTTTTTTCCTTGAAAATATTATGCTTCTCATCTAAGAACTTCTTCATATGTCCAGTTGTCTTTTAAACAGCACTTTTAGGACATTTAAAAAAAATGTGTGTGACATCCCCAAAGCAAAAGAAGCTGTCAAAACACAAACTATTTAAAATAATAATATGTTTACCAGGAACAGTACAGAAGAACATACAGAACAGATATCTCATGTACAGCATCCTCAAATGCCAACAGGATGCATTCTTCAAGCCAATCAATAAACTTTCTGAAGGTCTTCCAAAAAGCATCCCATTCAAACTTACTCTCTAGTACAAGTCATAGGAGAAGTTCAGCTTGACTGCCCACATCCAGCAATCTTCTTTTCCATTTGTCCCGGGGGGGGGGGGGGGGATTGTAAACAGTTAGTGGAATTCAATAGCATTCTCATCAGCTATTTTCAGAGTGGAAAACTATGTTTGCGACTTGTTGAAAAGCTAGCAAATGCTCTTTTCATGTCTATTGACAATGCCATCTCTTAATGATATATGACAATGCAGTAAGCTGATTTTAGTAGTGCTCAACTTAGAACCATTTATTTAATGATTGTTTGAACAGACAGTTTTAGGGCTGTTTTTCACACTTATGACTATTGCAGCATCCTCGTGATCAAAACATAATCAAAATTCAGACTCTTGACAACTGGTATGTATTTATAATGGTTGTAGTGTCCCAGGGTCATGTGATCACCTTTTGTGACCTTCTGACAAGCAAAATCAATGGGAAAGCCAGCATGCCGTCCCACTCACACACAACACACACACACACACACACACACACACACACACCATGGTTATTAGGACACTTTATTTAGATTTCCAAGCCTGAATTAGTATTCGCCAGTAATTCCCTTTGCCAGCCCTGACCTTTCATGCCCTCCCCCCCCCAAGTTCAACAGGCTACTCGAAAGAAGCCAGAACTAATCCACAATGCAAAGACAAGGTAAGTCCACAGGGCAAAGGCATAACCCTGAAGTTCAAGGCAAAAATCACAATGGCTGAAGAACACAAAGCAAGGAAACAACACGTTCTCAGCATGGTTTCATTCCCCTTGCTAACTTAAATAACTCTGTCCTGGTGCAGCCCATCAAGAGGGGCAAGGCTACCTGCTCAGCTGACTTTTGCTGTGCCTGCCTCCTCTCAGCCTTATGTGCTCTCATACTGGGAGGAGGAGGCAGTTCTTCATCTCCACTGATGAGTGGCTGCTATGTGCCCTCTTCACTGGAGCCTTTGGGCTTCCCAGCTGCAGCTGTGCCTCTCCTGTCTCTAGCTCAGCTGGCTGCTTGTCCAGTCACTTCCCTGTGCTCAGCCCCTCCACTCCTGATTCGTAGACCTCGGCTGGCTCCCCTTATATCCCTGAGACCGGCTCATAGTTTCCTCCAAACTAGTATCTTGAGAGGCATCTGGGGAAGTGTCTGGAGGAGTTATCATAGCCAGATTCAATTAACAACCAGGTTACTAACTTATCCACTGCAGTGATTTACTTAACAGCTGTGGCAAATATTGTTGTAAAATGGAGCAAAACTCACTTAACAACTGTCTTGCTTAGCAAAGGAAATTTTGGGCTAAATGGGGTCATAAATTGAGATCCACCTGTATTCAAAGTCCATTGTAGAAGAATATGGAATGCCTATTCTATACAAATTTGCTTGAGAATAAAAATAATAGAATTATTTTTTGCAAAATAGAATTATTCTGGCAAAATAGAATTTCCATGTTTAATTCTTAAATCCCAATAAACCCATAAAACCAAAGGTAGCAGACCATCCAATTAATTTCTACATTAGATCCACTATTATCAAGTACTATAGAAATATATCTAAGTAATGGCAGACCTGAATTATAGTTTCCTGATTTTGTTATTTTGTTGTGTTTTATTATCTATGTATAAAATTTGCAAATGAAACTTGTATTGACCTATCAAGCTTTGGGTAATACATCCTGTTCATTATTTCATTATCATCATCATCATCATCATCTACTTCTGTATTTAACATATTCATAACCATACTTTATCAGCAAATCTCAGGACAGTATAAATGATAAAACTAAAAAGCTCATAAAAAACAACCAAATCACAATAAAACAGTTGCCCTTGTGTTCCAAACATTCTCTATGATACAATGATTAATCTAATGGTCTGAAGCTCACAGACAGAGATTGTTCGTTCACAATTCCTCCCTAATAGCTGGCATTCAAAGCATGCCATAGAGATTCCAGAGCAATTAAAAACGATGAGCAAATTCCACAAAGATTTCTTTGTCTTTTAAAGCTGTTTGTTAAAATCTAGCTAGATTTTATTGTCACTATTGTAGTGACATGGAACGATTGCTGGGCTTTACTCTAGCTGCCTTAAGTCTTAAGGCATTCCAGAAACATATGTAAATCAACATAAATGAATAAATAGTCAAAGTAGTTTCTCATTTACCAGACTATGACATAATAAGACATGAGGCAAAGTTCTTCTGATGCTGAAGACAATCATTGTGTCACATAGCCATTCCCATTATTAGGGAAAGTAAAGCTGTTTCCTCATATAGCTTGTTCTGAATAACTTTCAAAGCAGCCAATTGTTAGATTAAATTGTTGGCAGGATTTTTCTTCTGGATACTGAAGACTTGGTGACTTGGTGATTTATGAATCTATGGGATGGAAAATGTTATGTTCCACACACATCAAGGAACAATGTATCTTAAGCTAGTGTATGTACAGTATATATAAGTCCATATGTTTTTGTGACTGTCTGTCTGTCTGTGACAGAAAAGGCCGCAAATGTATTTTCAAAAGCTTTTCCAAAAGTAAAAATTGTCTTTGTGAAATATATTTTTTCGACACTGTGGTTTTTAGGTTGCTCTTATCTTTTCTCACCAAGCCTGCTGTATTTTTGTTTTCTCCATTTTTCTTGTTAATATGTTTATAAAGATTTGCTGTACAGAGCTCAGTGATCTTTTATAAATGTGGAAGTGTCAGTGTTTTAATACAACTGATTTATAGATTTACTCTTTCAGATACAGCATTTCATGTTCAATATAGCTACTTTTTTCTATTCTGCCACTTGCTCACTTTCTTTTAATTTGATTTCTTGAAATCTAATATTTGTACCAAAATTCTATTTTTCTGAAATTGTCATAAAATACTCATATTTGTGTAATATAGTATGATTGAATTAAATTAGCTTGAAATCATTAATATTTAATTCATGACTTGATAGCATGCATATTATTATTTTTTTTTAAAAAAACACCTTCCCTTGTGCTTTCTGAATCTGAGGAATGGATAAGAGAATTTTGAAAATTATTCTTGTAGTACAGCCTGCATTGAAAGATAAACTTCCTTAATGTGCTGTGTGTGACTATAGATAAAGAAAGCTGCTGGAGTCTTTTTCTTCAGTGCAATATCTTAGAAAAGTTAGATTATTATATTACATTTGTTATCTTCAGTTCTGTAGGGTGAGCTTATAAAAATCCAGCTACCTCTCTGCTCTATAAATCAAAAGTAATGGTCAGATAACAGCAAAAAATAAATTCTGGCTCAACAGCATTAATTACTTGAGATGTTAGAGGATTGAATAAATACTGGGGGAGAAACACATATCGCGGGGGTGTCTTAGATAAAGATATTTTTCTTTATCTAAGAAAAGTTTAAAAGGCTCAGCTGAATAAGAAGTTCTGTACATTCTACATTCTTGCATAAGATTTTTGTTTTGTTTTGTTTTTTGTTCCAGCATGAGAGTCCAAGTAATTTGAGGCCAGAATCAATACACTGTTTTTCAAATTCATGATTGAATTGTGGGAGAGAGGAAAAGAAGGAGGGAGGAAGGGTGGGAGGGAGGTTAAAGACCTCTTAACTGTAATGTAAGTCAGAGCCATAATTGGGGCTTGATTAGAAATATTTGTATAACTGAATCTTTAGCTAATAAATAAAAATTAATTAATGAATAATAATACATACTCTTTCCAGATAGTAACTCAAAATATTGTGCATTTATAAGTACTGTATGCTATCAAAAACAATATCGTCTAAATATGGTGATACCTATAACTTTTTAAAAAACCATTATTTGTCCCAAAGATGCTTTTTCAAGAGGCAATTGGACTTTCTGGTTTTTCTTTGAAGATGTTTTGCTTCTCATCTGAGAAGCTTCTTCAGCTCTGACTGGAGAATCTCCATAGACATTAAATTGTTTGGAATTAAAATTGGAGAGTCTAAACCCAAATCTTATTTGAGCAAAACCTAAAATCATCCAATTGTGCTCAGCTGCAATTCCCATAATCACCAGTTACTGGAACCTCTGGAAGTGATTGAGGAATGTTGGCAAATAAACCCCACACAGGTTAGCATGCCAAAAAAGACCTTGTTATGCAAAGTGGTTTGTCATATAGGAAAGATGTTCATTAACTACCCTAAGGCATTTTGGAAAGTTGTGAGGTGTTGCATTCAGGTGGAATGGGAACAAGCAAATAGTGTACCTGTAGAGGATAAATGTCTCTAGAGAAGACTGTAAAGGCATGATTGTATATTGGTTTTCTGGGAGCCATTTACACATGGACGATGACAGGAAGAGGGGGCTAGAATGTTTATCTTTCAGTACAATAAAATCACATTTTTTTAATTATCTGAATTGTATAATCAAGGAACAAGAAATGTGTGGTCATTCAAATAGTATTAATCTCCAATTTCCATCTGCCATTGTCAGCATGACAGTGACAAGCCACAATAGAAACTATAGACGAACAACATTTAGAAGACCATATGTTGACCATCCCTGCTATAAATCATTGCTTCAGTAGACTGAAGTAAGGAAAACTTGAGTTAATATTATATTTTTAGAAGTCTTTGTCTCCAGCTATAATCTTAGAGATAACTCCTTTAATGATCCTGTAAAAATGTGTATTATTTTATATCTTGACATTGTCAGTAAATATATTTGACATATATTATTTCTCTAAAGATACAAATATTTAGAAATTAAGCCCTAACTTTATCTGGTGGAAAAATAGCTTTCCTCTTTTTAGTGATGCAATGTGCCAGATACCTGTACATGACACTTACAGTATGTCACTGACTGTTTCACAACCAAATGGTTTACAAGCAAAAGATTCATTGAGGTCTGTTCATGAAGGAGGCAGGCCTGAGGCCCTTGGCAAAATGATATTGGTAATGTCATCCTGTTCCCTGATGGTCAGCATTTTACATTAATATGATATACAATTCAACACAATCAATGGCTGTTCCCCTAATTGGAGGTTGATACATTATTGACGCTCAATTGCTTCTTCCTTTTGGAAGAGATGGTTCCTGCAGGGCCAGATCCATGATAACTTGGGGACAGCAAAAAAATTTTATTGAGTCTTCCCTTCAGAATGTTATAAATATAAAATAAATACAAAATTCTAGAGTGACCTGATTGGGGATTACTCTTACTGAAATGATTGATTGAGATAGCCTGTAATTTTTTCCATCACTATAGTTTGTGGCAAAAAAGAGAGTAGTTTCCCATTATTGTCTTTTGCACGAACTGTGCCAAATGAACTAACTGCATCATTACAGAATGGCCTTTGTTCCAGCTTTTGTAAGCAAAGGAAAAAAATAGGATTGTCTCTGTGAATGTGTTTTCCACTTTTAATAAATGCCTCAGTGTGGGTGGGTATTTATATTCAGGAGCAACATTGTGCTCATGCATAAAAGGAAGTGCTAAATCTGAATTGTAAGGCTACCCTTGAAGCATTTCAACCATAACATTATATGTAGACTTCCAATTCCTGAACAAATTTTAAAAATCAGCATATCTACTTGGTATATTAATTTGAAAAGAAAAAAATGAGCATACTAGCCCAGAGGCCTAGATCATGAAGCCTTACAGTTGAGCTATATTCTGACAGTCTTCTTCACTTCTTCGAAACTGACAGAGAAATCCCATTTACTACAGAGAGTCTCTGTATATTTATATTCTTTTTTCTATGCCATTGTACAAAGAAAACTGGTTCACTACGCTTCCAGAGCACGGTTGTGAAACCTGGACCCTTCTAGATTAAATTACAAATCCCAGCATCCCTTACCATATGCCATACAGCCTGTGGCTGCTTGAATTTGTAATCCAACAATATCTAGAAGTCTATGTATTTGGTAAATTGCATTCAGTTTGGAGGAAAACAAAGCATTATTGATAGAGACCTACCAATGCAAAAATGTTGCAGATGAAAGCCCATCATGGATAAGCCCATCATGGGGGGATATGTATGTATGCATGTATGCATGTATGCATATATGCATGTATGCATGTATGCATGTATGCATGTATGCATGTATGCATGTATATATGTATATATGTATATATGTATATATGTATATATGTATGTAGGTCTTTGGTTATTCAGGTTTTCTCCCACGTAAAATTGGAAGTGCCTTGGCAACGTTTCGATGAAGTCTCATTCGTCATCTTCAGGCTGGTGTTCTCGGCTTCGTGCTTCCAGGAGCAATGTGTGATCGCAGCTGTTTCCTCCTTTTTGGAAGGGAAAAGGAGGAAACAGCTGCAATCACACATTGCTCCTGGAAGCACGAAGCCGAGAACACCAGCCTGAAGATGACGAATGAGACTTCTTCGAAACATCGCCAAGACACTTCCAATTTTACGCGGGAGAAAACCTGAATAACCAAAGACCTACATACAAACACCTGCGAAAACCTCAGAAAACAAGTATATATGTATATATGTATATATGTATATATGTATATATGTATATCCATGATGGGAAAACCCATCATGTATATATACATACATACATACATACATACATACATACATACATACATACAACAGTGTTTCATGAGCCTTCGGCGTTTAGTCGTGCCGGCCACATGACCACGGTGTTGTGGCCCGTCAGCGGCCTGTGCAGTTAGTAGCTGATTCCAACAGTGAGGTGGCTGGTGTGGTGTTGCACCAAAAGCCTGTGCAGTTGGCACTCAAGTCGGACAATGAGGAGGCTGGAGTAGATGTGGTGCCAGAGGCGGAGATTCAGCCAGGGCCTTCAGAGCCTCCAGAAGCTCCCATAAGTGAAGAGAAAGAAGAGGAGGAGCATCTTCTCGATGCACGAGCGCACAAAGCTGCGAAAAGGCAGGAGTGGCTCCTCAGGAGGAGGACTTCTCAAGAGTAAGGTTTGGGGCTAATTAGCCAGTCCCCTAGGCTATTTAAGAAAGGACGACGACTGATGCAATTTGCAGGAAACAACTTCATTAAAATTTCTTCATGTCTTGATTACAGAAACGTTTGATTTGGCTCTTGTATCTCTCTTATCAGTTTTCCTGCAAATTGCTTCTAGGCATTCTGCCAACCACAGTAAGATTATGGTTATCTGAAATACTGTGCTGCAGAACTGAGTTATTATTCTTTGAATTCTTGTTGGCTGTTAATGAAGTTAAATTATCAGCCCTTGTTCAGAAAAGACGGATTTATTGTACTTGTGTTCGAACAACTACTAAGAAAGCTCATTAGTAGTCTTTAATTAGTAAATTAAGGTTTGTACGGACTTTGTGTGTGCTGCGCTCTTTGGGGTCCGTAGCTGGGGCAGAACACACGGAGACATCTTCGGACAGTGCTGGCTCTTCGGTTTTGAAACAGAGATGACATTCTTTACCCCGGATCAGGCAAACCGGTAGCAGCAGCGGTGGGAGGTTCTGCCCACCCAGCCAGATGCTACTGCGCATGCCCACGACCGAACCGGTAGCAATAGGATTTGAAACCCACTACTACTACTACTGAGATAGATAGATAGATAGATAGATAGATAGATAGATAGATAGATAGATTTATATTTGCTGATAAAGAAATAAAGGTAGACTAGTATAGATCTATTTCAAGCTATTCAGCTCTCATCAGCTAGCCATACCCTTATTCAGATTCGAACTTGGGCTGCCTGCATATTAGGCAGTTGTATTAACCTCTGAGCCACAGGTTCTCTTCCCTTTATCAACTTGAGCCAAGGGAGAGATTAAATGTTTTTTCTGTCGAAGCACCTGTCTACTCCAATATGGGAGGGAGAGTACTGCTTCCCTTTCACCTTTCCGCTCCAATCCATATAATATAGCCTTCAAGCAGTCGCATTCATGACAAACCTCTGGGCTACAAGTTCTTTGTTGAAGCACCTGGTCTACCCCAATATGGAATAGTAGTGGGGTAAAATGGTTTGTCGTGAATGCGACTGCTTGAGGGATATATTATATGTATATGTATATGTATATGTATATGTATATGTATATGTATATGTATATGTATATGTTTTTCTTTCTTTTTCATAGGTTTTATGTGTATTTCTCTTTAGCCAGGTTCTACCTACATAAACCAAGATTTTATGAAGCCCTAGTTCAGTGAAATCACAATTCACTAGTTTCTGGGCTTTTTTTCTTCTTTTCTTCTGGCAGCCAGCAGACCCTTTGCTACCCATTGGGAGACTAAGATAGATCTATTTCGGCCTTATAAGGCTTCTTCAGTTAGCCACACCCTCATCTCAAGTATCTTCCTTGTAAAGGTACAATATTTGTTTTTCTTTCTTTTTCGTAGGTTTTATGTGTATTTCTCTTTAGCCAGGTTCTACCTATGTAAACCAAGATTTTATGCAGTCTAGTTCAGTGAAATCACAATTCACTAGTTTCTGGGCTTTTTTTTTCTTTTCTTCTGGCAGCCAGCAGAGTTTATATCTATATAAATATCTATATCTATATCTATATCTATAAAATAAACTTGGCTACTATGGTTTGTTAACCTTGATTTACATCTTGTGACAGAGAAAGAATAACCAGTAGAGATGAGGCTAGCCATGGAAAAAAAATATAAAAACTAGCCTATAGCTTTTATTTCAGAAAAGAACAGAAAATAATAGATTGGATCTCTACGCTGAGATTTGTCAAGACTTTTAATAGTTGGGGCAAACTGGATTTGACATGTAAGGACTGGAACACCAATTCTGTCTTTTGAGCTATCAACTGTATCATCCATTTGCTTTGATGTTTGTAAAGGGTATCCCACAATCATTGAAGTACAAAATAATCCCTCATTCCATTCCTGCTTACTCTAAGCTACACTGAGTCCAAGTTATGCAATCACACTTCAACTTAGCTAGGTCAGCTTTTCTTTGGCACTATTCTCTTTTCATGTGAGGGTCCATTAATCTTCAGATACATTCCATATACTATTGTCCACTGATGAATTTCCTCCCTGCTGTCCCTTCACTAATCTGGAAACAAAACAGAAAATGCAAAAACTTCAAAGCTTTTAGTTTAAGTAGGCTTCTCATTTCAGTGTTTATCCATTCCATTCTACAAAACCCTTATAGTCTTAGGGAGCATTTGCATTTAGAAGGGTCAATATTATTTGGGGAAAATATCAAAAACTGAATATCATTCCAGTCTGCCAACTGTTTCCCATTTATACAAGACAGAGAAAGACATATAGGCTAGCTAATATCCCAGGTTGTATCTGCTATATGCAAAATTCAATATGGTAAAGTAAGTCTTTCTTGCAGTCTAATCAGCTAATTAGAGGTTTTGTCACAGTTTTATGTTATTGCGATAAAGTTACATTGGCTGATGAAATTGTTCCTTATTTCCAGCACGTTAGGAAAAGATTGTTTGCAAGTTGAAATTTTTCTTTAATTGAATATCCTGAGATTTATATGGAGGAAAATAATGCAAACCAGTAAGTGCCCACTTCTAGTTACACTTCTCAATTTTTAAAATAAAGGCTAATTTTCCAGCTTTCCTCATTTGCACCTCCTTTCTTGTTCTCTTGCTATGTTTTTTCCCCTGGTGCTATTGCCTTCCAGAAGCAACACAAATTGAATCCATATTTAGAAATGAAACAAATTCTACAGCCTGAGCATTATGCAAAACATCATTCAAGTGCAGGCATACAGGAGAATAAGAAAGCAAAATATGTTTTAAAATAACAATAGGATTTTTTTGGGGGGGATTATATTTATTCTTTTGTCTTTTTCTGTATCCTCAATTTGATTGTATAATTTTGCAATTCACCATTAGTAACATTAAAAAAAATACCCAGAATAAAATTCATAATAAATAAATGATGCTTGGGTAGAATATAATATGCCTTTGTGCTATAGTCACCATAAACTAAAAGCAGCAGAAGAAAAATCACTAAAATGATGAGCATTTCTGTTAGGTTTCATAGCAAAAGCATAAAAGTTGTTGCCATAAGTTTGCTTAAATAATTATCAGTAAATTATCAGTAAAAATATTAATACCGCTAAAATCAAGTGGCCCAGGGTTTGAGTCAATATAGTCTGCAAAATTGTGTCTGCTTCCAATATAAATATAGAAACATAAAACCTAACCTAAATAAACCATTTAATTTATTCTCAAACATGATGGGATTTCGGAGGTGTCCATTGGCCATTTGCAACCCTCTGCAGCCTCTGTTTACCCATCAACTT
Organism: Ptyas mucosa; assembly: GCA_012654045.1. Lineage (NCBI taxonomy): Eukaryota > Metazoa > Chordata > Lepidosauria > Squamata > Colubridae > Ptyas > Ptyas mucosa. The sequence goes on along the minus strand of WNWU01000003.1, from coordinate 25,717,176 downwards.
CTCTATTTGAAATATCCACCAGAGTGTGACACTCTATGATGCAATGTTTATAGACATATGTATTACACCTTTGGCCTGTAAATTCCAGCCATGGCTACCCTCATAGAAACAGCAATGTAAAGACAGTTGACAGACAGATAGCAAGAGGCCTCAAAACCTCAAAGGAACTCCTTGCCAACCCAGGTTTCATCTTGCTTCTCCCTGAAAATAAATATGCTTCTGGTTTACAAATTGTGTAACACAGGAAGAATGCTACAGTGAAATTAAGATTCCATATATAACAGCTTTTGAGTATATTGTGACTTTTATATGCTCAAGAAAGCTATGGCACTGGGAAATAAGAAACTTGATATTGTAAGCACCAATGTCATGGCAAACTTCCATTTTTGAAGCTAGCCAGCAACTGAGTAAACTTTTTTTAAAAGCATTTTCAGCAAGTCAATATTTATATAAATTAAAATTGAATTATGTTTAAGAAATTCCTTCTTGATTGCACAGGGACAGAAGAGCTGGTTCAGTTATATTTTATCTTGGCTGCAAAACTTCAGCTAGTCACAAGATAGTAATAAATCTATATAGGAAATGCTACCATTTTGCTACCACCTAATAGTCATCCTATATTTTGCAGGCCAGACATGATAGCCTTATTTATTTATTTGGAAAATGTAATGGCCGCCCCTCTTACCAGAGGGTAACTCTTAAGCCTTAAGAAAACTTATCAGTCTTTCTGTCTGATTTATAGAAGTTCAGTCATGATATTACACTGAACCATAGTTCATCTATTCCTCATTTGTGCATTCTGATTCTTTTTCAGAAAAGACACCTTTGCTTCTGTAAAAATGCTGAAGGTGGATCTTTCATTTCATCTTTTCATTTAACTGTGTGCTTTCAAAAAGAGCTGATAAAATTCAATCTGAAACAAAAGGGAAATTGTTTTAAAATGGGAAGGGTCAGAGTAAAGAATATTGAATATGTATTGTGCATGTGAAACTGCATTTAATTTTAATGTCTGCTGCTAATCATCTTAATGCAGAAGTGTTTTGAAAACATACTTAACAGTATCTTCAGAAGTAAGATGGAACCCTTCTTCCTTTAGCCTGATTTTTTATATATAGTCCTGACAAGTATGTCTTTTAAACTACACAGAACATAATCTTCACTTGATTCTGAATGCTAGGCCAGAGATTTTAAAGGAAACAAACAATTATAGGAAAAGTGGGGGAGGAACAGAGAGAGGGAGAAAGGAAGAAATTTATTTTCCAGAATAAAATTTATTTCCCATCTAATAATGGTACCCAGAAAACATTATTCTGTGAAAGACAGGGGACATTTTGTATAGAACAAACGAAGATATTCCTCTCTCCACTTCTACCCACAGGAACTACTTTTTTATATTCAACAACTACACATCAATTGTAACTTTGAGGGTAGTCAAGCTTTTAATCTCAGCCTTTAACATTACTAAACTACTTTTATCTGCTGTTAGCTAATCAAATGATGCGGAGTGCCTCCATCTAATTCGTCACTTCAGACTTTTCTAAAATCAGCAGTGATAACAGTGGGTGAAGACTGTCATTCATATTTAATGATAGCTCCACAATAGACCTCAAAGATCAATATTAAGACCAAATATTCATTTTGTTTTGATGGCATGGGACAACTGCCATGCTGCCCCTTCCTGCATTGTCCTGAGATCTAGGGGATGCTTCTCATTATAAAGTCCCATAATAAAGGAAAAGTGCCATTAAATAAGCACGTTTATCCGATAAATCTCTTCTATTCTCCTTTCCAACCCTTCAAATCCACCCTGATGTTTGTTTCATTTCCATTGGATTTTTAAAGGGATAGATCAAGTGAGATAGAAACTGGGTGGTTTGGGAACTTGTAGTTTTGACTTTTATTCTTTTGTTAGCAGAAGTTTGTTAGCCCTGAAGACATGGCTCAGTCTTTTTACAGTATGTTTTCAGGCATGGTGGTGGATTCAGATCACATTCCAATTTAAACAGTACATGTTATGAAAATTTTGGGCAATAGTTTTTTTTAAATTTGATTTATATGCCGCCCTTCTCCGGAGACTCAGGGCGGCTTACAATGCGTTAAGCAATAGCCTTCATACTTTTTGTATATTTATACAAAGTCAGCTTAAAAAAAACAAAAAAAAAACCTAATCACCGGAGAGAAAAATTATCTAGGCATAGTTCTTCAACCATGACTCAGTCCTTAATATGGAGTTTGACCAGGCAATCTGTGCCCCCCCCCCAAGATTAGGAACAAAAGTCAACTTGATTTAGATCTAAGAAAGAAAAGAGGTACTGATCTGTTGTTGAAGAAAAGAGACTTCTCAAAAGCATTTGTTCACATCTCAGGAGGGTTTTGCTCATTAATATTTATGAAGGAATATTGAAAATTGAAAGACATAGAACAGGATGGACTTTGCTACTAAATCCTTGCAGTATCAAGTACAGTAACCTTAAGAAAGTCAACTTAACCATAAGCACAATATTAAGTCCACCAATAAAAATAATTAGCAATTACAAAGAAATCTGAACATGTGGTTTCATAGTACTTCCATCTGAACTACAGTATACTCTGCCATTCCAATCAACATTTTAATGAGTCTTTTTGTCTTCATGCTTTGCGGTGAAAATACAGTAGCATAAGATTAGGTAAGGCAGGGGATGCTTTCTTTCACTTACTATATCCAAGAAAAAAAAGCAGGGATAAAATGGTGGTTAGGTAATAACAAAACATTGCAGTGACCCATAGTATGCTAAGTTATTTGTCCTCAAAAATGATTAAGCCTGCCAATTCTTTTAGATGTAGTTTTCATAAACCAGAATTCTGTAATTGATTCTGCACTACAAAAGCTTTATCGATCACAATTTTAGTCCAAGAAATAATCCAGTAGTTAAATAAAACCATTGCTTCATTATGTGTTATTAAATGAAACGGTAAATTCAATAGATTGAACCAAAGGTAGCCGCAGGAAGCCAAGATTTTATCAAAATGATACTGTGATGTTTCAAAGAAAACTCCATCCTTAACATACTTGGGTGCACAATTGCAGCATAAATACAAAAGAAATGAAGTTTGTGTAATGATATTGTTTTATCATTTGCCTCTCCTTACCACCCACTCAGCCAATGGATAGAACATTGAAACAACAATGGATTCAAACATGTGACTCTATTTGATGCCAATAGATCTATTATGTTACAACTTAAATGTTTTCTTTCTCTTTCTAAACCCTAATCCATAGAAATTGACACACCAGTCTATAAAGATATTTAGAGAGAACCTTTACCTGTAGAAGTTTTCCCTTCACTGGCAACATGGATAAGAAAATGGTGCATTTGTAAACTCAAAAAAGAAAAGAAAATATAAAAAGCAGAACATTTCACAATTGCAGCTTCCAAGCAGAGACATTCCAAATACTAGCATTAAACAAATTAAGACTGATTTAAAAAATACAATGGAACACTGCCAGGACTCTACCTCCAAAAAGACCCCTACTATCTTAAATCGCTACTTTAAATGATCCCCATCTGGCTTTCAATACAATTTATTTTTGACCTTTCAAGAGCACCAAAGGGCATCCGATTAAGGAAGATCACCTCTGTAGATCTGATAATAGCACAGTTTAGTTTAACCCACTGTTCCCCCCTTTTCTCTTTAAACAAAACCCCAAAATTTCTCCTGTTCTAAATTTCACCTTCTATTGCCTTTCTCAATTAAAATGTTTATTAAAAGCTGAAAATTCTTGAAGTCGCATTCCCAGCATTTGAAGGAACGGGGTAAAATGTTCTATTAATTCCTGCTGTTCAGCTAGAACTTTTAATTATATATAGTCATTTCTCAACTGCTTTTTATTGCATCCACTGATATATTTCCTCAAGTTACTTGTTCCCTCCCATGCTTCCCAATGGCATCCTTCAACACTGCTCTTGGGAAAAGTTGAGGTTAAAAAAAATACCAACTAATCTCCCCTCCTTGCAGTTCTAAAAGCACTTTGCCACAGTAAAACCACACAGCATTGTGTTTTGTCTGGCCATACTGGGACATCCACACAAATAAACTTAGACAGAGCTCTTGCCCATTGCTGACTAATGAAAGAATGCAACTTGAATTTGGTTGCAATTGTTTATTGTTGTTATACCCTATGACAATCACTATATTAACCACTAATATCATTCATCTTCACCATCATTATCACAGTGCTATATTATGGTTCAAGATCAACTAAAGAGAGATCCTTATTTTTAAGAACTACAATTTAAATGTAATTATTTAGGTACCAGGTATTTTTATTGCACAGTGAGGAACATCTGCACATTGAAAGCTCAGCAGGTTGGAAGTCTGCATCCAGGATTGGAGCTTTGAAACTTACTTACTTACTTACTTACTTACTTACTTACTTACTTATTTATTTATTTAGCCGACAAGTACAAGGAAACAAGTAGCAGTATAGACATAGACATGGACACATGAAAAAAAGATTGGCACAAATAAAAGGATATAAATAAGCAAAACATAGCCATATACCAGGGGTGGGCAACTATGGCCCTTTTATGACTTGTGGACTTCAACTCCCAGAATTCCTGAGCCAGCCATGTTAGGGAATCCACAAGTCATAAAAGGGCCATAGTTGCCCACCTCTGCCATAAACACATAAAATGAGTACATATAAATGGGAACAGTAGGACAAGGACAGTAGGCACACTGGTGCGCTTATGCATGGCCCCTCTTTTCTATCACTATTTTTTCCACTTCTATTTTTTTTCAGCCCTTTGTTGTTTCAACTACAATTTTTTTTAAAAAAACAACCATGCATTCCTAATGCACCAGATCAAGGACTGATGTACATGAAGGATTTCTTTTCCATTTTGTGGGATACAGGAATAAATAAGTTTAGAATATTTTGACTCTTGTATCAACCTGTTATGTTCTTTCATTCCTCTGACATAGCCAGAACTTAAATTACTGTCAAAATATCAGCTGTAATTACTCACCAGCATCATATCTGGCCTATATACTTGATATAAGAATCAATCATCCTGTCTTTACAACCACTTTAAGGATTGTGGATTAATTGAAAGAAGACTCTCCCAAGATAGCCTGTCAATTAATGTATGAAAAAAGTGCTTTTCTGCCTCCATTTCTGTAGCAAAATTACTGTACATTCGTGCTACCTCCCAGAGTTCTTAAATGAGCTCTTATCTCGGATATAGATGGCTTTAAGATTGCAGTCTAAAGATTGTGAGTCTTTGTCCTTGGCACATAATCACTGGCATTACCCATGATTTTCTCTGTCCTTTCTCAAGGCATCTACTTTAGATTTGCTGCAGATCTGAACTGCGACAATGCTGCTTGTTTGTTTGCATATTACACAACCACTCAGAGTTTTAGGTGGGTTCAATCCTGCCAAATATAAAAGATTTCTGATAGACAGTGTGGGAGAAAGTAAAGGGTGAATTGTTCCACTGAAATTGGCTTAGTCAAATGTGTTTGCCTTTGTTACTACCTCATGAAGAAGAAGTTATTTCCAGATTTTTGACTATATAGTTAGCAGTGCCACAGAGTTTGGTGAAGGGATTTTCCAGCAAATGCCAAGGATCCCTTTCCCCTGAAAATGTGATATGCTGTGAGCCACTGGGTGAATCAATGCAGCTCTGCAGCATGTCCACCAACTACAAGCTTCCGTCCACATCCGTGCAACTTATGTACAAACTGTGTTAATTAGCAATATCTTAAACTAACTTAATTAGCGAAGGCCATCTGGCTTGCAATACGTCCCAAGATGCTCTTGTGGGTTGAACAAACATTGACCTATCATTCTGGAATACAAATGACATATATTAGATGCAGCTTCAAACATTTTTTTTGGCACAAGTTATCAGTTGCCAAAGTAGAAGCATCATCAGTTTAAATTATCCATCAGTTTAAAGCTTCCTAAAATCATGTGTGAATGACATACTATATAAAAACAAAAGAACATTTGATCATGTCACTTTTAGCATGGGCATCTGTACTCCCTCAAATTTATACATATTTGTGTTATTTGATTTTTAAATTTTCTGTGAAGAAATAATTCCCTTATCTCATGGATCTCAGTTTCCTTTAATATATGTTAGCACCCATTATCTTATTCGCCTTTGGGGTGAACTATGTTACACAAAGGGCAGGAAAGTGGGTAATAGTAAGCAAAAGAAATGAAAAGCAAGAGATCAAGAAAAGGGAAGTTCACCAAACTAAATCAAGTTTAAAGCAACAATATATACTATATATTTCCCTACCTTTTATTGCTGAAAACCTCCTTTCACCCCTTCATTCTGCTTTTGGTTCTTTAAACTAAATATTCTCTCAGAGATTAGATTTGTCCTAATTCTGCTGGCCTCTGGTTTTGCTATCAAGCTTGGGATCAAAAGTGTATGGGTGAGTCCAATTCTTGGTCATGGTTTTATTGAAGGTGTCAATAAAACACCTGCTATTTTATGTTAGTTACATTATTTCATAAGAGCCTTGGTGGCGCAACAGATTAAAGTGCTGTTAAGTAACACCAGCTGCCTGCAATTACTGCAAGTATGAATCTCACCAGGCTCAAGGTTGACTCAGCCTTCCATCCTTTTGAGGTAGGTAAAATGAGGACCCAGTTTGTGGGGGCAATAAACTGACTTTGTATAAAAAAGAACACCGCTTAGTAGAAAGCCCTACTAAGCAGGTATATACAAAAGTATGAAGGCTATTGCTTAACACATTGTAAGCCACCCTGAATATCCGGAGAAGGGCGACATATAAATTGAATGAATGAATGAATGAATGAATGAATGAATGAATGAATAAACAAACAAACAAACAAATAAATAAATAAATAAATAAATAAATAAATTTCTAATTTTGGTTGTTTTTCTTTTTCTTCTTGGTTTTATTCTATTTTAACAGTTACCCACCCAGGATCATATATATGAGATGGGCAGCCATAGAGAATTGGATCTGTTTCTTGATTCATGGGGCACCTGTTTTCACAAAATGTAAATAATAGGACTTAAACCTTCCCTCTCATTCTCCCATAGCTCCTAATTAGTCCATGAAAGAAATAATTATACCTGATTTGTTTTACAGAGGAACAGCATAGATTTCTGTTATCATAATCCCTTCCAGAGATCATGTTCAAGATTGACTGATTTCCACTGTCATTACTAGTGAGAAATCATAAATCTGTTCCTGTTTGTATTGATCACCTGGCAAGAAGAAAATAGCTGAGGGTTTTTTTCCCCATAGTCCCATGAGCCACTCTGTTTGCAAAAAGGGATTGCAAGCAATCTATGGGCTAATTCACGATAGGATACAAGATGTTTTTCCTTTTTTCACATATTTATTTTTGATCCAGCTAAGATGAATAACTAACTGCTGCCTTAAGGCCACACAGCTGATGCAAGGCGATTGGTCTCATATGGCCGGACATAGCACTTTGCTGGATAATTATCTTAGGAGAATAACTGAACACATGAATGGCCTCTTTGACATCATCTTCATTTTCCAAATCATCCTACCCTATCATTTCTGTGTCAGGATGAATTCACAAATTATCTGTTGACATGACAAAATTTTGACAAGTTGTCACATTTATTTAATAAGGTAAAGATGTCCAAAGGCTTGCTTATATAAATTGCTCAGACTGAGACCTCTTTATCTTTATCCAGTAGTTAACCCTTAAGAGGCAAATACCAGTTCACACATTTCAGCAGGATGAGTCCAAGTTCCTCCATAGCTGAAGGCCTCAGCTTCTACAGGACACAGAATAGTTGATGACAAGTGGCCCATTTTCCTCATGTACACCTTATATCATAGATATTTGCTGATCATTATCATTTCAGTCTTCTCTGGATTCTGCTTGAATTGTTTCAGTTATCAATTTGTCTCAGTAGTAAAATGCTGTGTTGAAAACTGGCAACTAATGCTGTTCTAAGACTAGAATATCAAACAGCTTGATAATGGAGAAGAAGTTTCATGAGGGCTTTATTTTGACGGTTCTTTGGCTATAAAATGATTTACTACAGTTTCAGAATTTCCAATCTTTGTAGAATGATAAAATTCCCTGAGAGTAGTTGTGGGTTATCATCCCTGGCATGACAATCACAGATGGCGAAACAATTGTAATAAATACAAATAATGGGATGAGAAGCTGTCAGCCAGCCTAACATAGTTGGACAAGAAATAGAATAGAACAGAACAGAACAGAACAGAATTCTTTATTGGCCAAGTGTGATTGGACACACAAGGAATTTGTCTTTGGTGCATATGCTCTCAGTGTACATAAAAAGACAAGATACGCTCGTCAAGAATCACAGGGCACAACACCCAGTAACAGTCATACAGTACAATAATCAATCAAATAATACTAGGAAACAATCAATATCAACATAAATTGCAAGGATACAAGCAACAAAGTTATAGACATGCAGTCACAAGTGGGAGGAGATGGGCACCAGGAACAATGAGAAGACCAATAACAATAATAATGTAGCCTAATGTGAATAGTTTGACAGTGTTGAGGGAATTATTTGTTTAGCAGAGTGATGGCGTTCAGGAAAAAACTGTTCTTGTATCTAGTTGTCTTGGTGTGCAGTGCTCTATAGCGTCATTTTGAGGGTAGGAGTTGAAACAATTTATTTCCAGGATGCGAGGGGTCTGTAAATATTTTCCTGATACTTGTAAAGATACTTCTATACGTGAATTGGCCTCAGAGCATAGAAAACCATAATTCAGAGGTTAAATATCTGTTACATCTGAAGTAGAGCTTTCTGTCTCTGTATTATCTATATAGAGGTGGATCTGTCTCCTTGACGAGATATAGGCATGGAGGAAGATGAATTGGATTGATATGTGGTATTAGGAAAAATATTATTTTGTGATGCCACTATGCTATCCTTGAAAAGCATGACTGATACTAGTTAATTCTTGCATGATACATACCAGGATATTTCAAGGGTATTGACTAAATTGGGAAGTTGGAGGGAAAAAAACAAGAAAAAGATATAAGCAACACATCTGCATAGATTCCAAGAAACTATATGGAAGCCTGCATAAAGTTGCTAAGAATTCAGCTCAATTTAAAGGAGACTTTCATTATAATTTTGAAGAAATATGTAGTAAATAAAGTGAAATACAACTTAAGGGGAGGGGGGAAATTAACCTTATTTCATATCCCAGACATACCAGTAAATCGGGTTTCATCTTACTCAAGAACTGGCTAATTTATTTATTTCTATTCTTTAAATTTATTTGTATTCAAGGCTTTTTTATTTTTACAAATAACTTAAGGCAGCAAATATATCTAACACACCTCTTTCTTCCTCCTATTTTCTCCAGAATAACAACCCTGTGAGTAATTTCAGTCTTCAGAATGAATTGAGAAGAAATTTCATGGGCCAAATTATTAATTCCATTTTATAGTGTGGAGTTTTTTTCTCCTCACCCTAAGGAGTTTACCTGGTACCCTATTAAAATTTTGTTCTTGCAATATCCTTGCAAAGTAGAACTAAGCTGGAAACACCACCAATGTAAGCTTTTCAGAGTTGCTCAAACTGCAAAATGAGCAGGAAATAAATTTAATCCTCATTATCACCATTATCACCACCATCATCTTCCTAAAAACATGTGAATTCAGAAACAGAGAACCAAACTGCACTACAAGAAGAAAAATCAGATCTGCAGGACTCTAATTGTTAACTGGATGCAAAGCCTCTAGCTATCAGGAAGAATTGCATCACTTGTGTGGAAAACCAGAAAATAACAAGGCCAAAGAACAGCTACATGCAGGCGAAGATAACTGATTAGAGTTGCTTTGACACTTTGCAAGGTCTGTTCCTATAAATCAGGGCTGCCCAATTCAACTGTGCATTGGGAAGGAAGGATTTTGGGATATTTAAGTCTCACTCAAAAAGGTCAAACTTGCAGCTTGTGGGCTGAATGCGTCATGCGCTGGGCATGCCCATACCTGGTTTAGCAAATGGGGGGAAAGTCCTGATACGTCACGTGATGCCGCCGTGATGCTACGAGTTTGACACCTCTGCTCCATTGAAATGACTTTGGCAACAGCCTACTTTGAAACTGCAGGAATGCTTATCAAATCCCAGACAGGAGTGGACAAAAGTAAATGACTCTACCTTGAGTTAAGCTTTGAACCTAGTCTATGTTAATACAATCCATTGTATTTGGATTGATTGTAGGAATTAGTTTGAAGGCAGGTAGATACTGGCCCTACCTGACAAACCTATTTACTTTCTACCACTGTCTAGTTAGGCTCCAGTCTGAGAGATAATCATAGGGGCTTGACACAGAGCTATGTGTGCTGGCTTCATAATCTCTACCATTGCATTCTGTTGGTCCCACCTGTTATTCTTTCCAGTGTCATGTACTTAGTATTGTAGTATGACAGGAAACTTTCTTTACTTTCATGATAATAAAAGCACAGTTCCCTTTAAGTTCTCTTCACTCAGTTGTTTCCAAGCTGGGAAACCAGAGATAAGACAGGCAGAATACAAGCAGGCATAACTCCAGCCTGCAACTCAATTTCAAGCATTCACAAACTCAACTACCTATTTAAGGAAATGCTGAACAAAGCTACAATATTTGGCCAAATGTTACACAGTAAGTTTACTGCTTACTAAATAGCAAGTTTACTACTTACTAAAGCACTACTGTTTATTGCAAATTAGCATTCTTAAAAGCTGTGTTTTTCCTGGGGGAGATTAGAAGATGCTATGTATAGTCTACTAAAATTTTCATGTCTGTTTATTTATACCTTTCAATTGGTTAAATTGGAAAGTATAGGGCAACAATTATTGAACCAAGATAACTCAAATGGGCTAACTTACAGAACGGCTCCTATGACTCCATAGGAAGGAATACTGAGGAAGTTGTGGTCACTTCAGCACCACTGCACCTTCTGACTATATTTCCCAGAAATCCCTTGTATGATACAAGGGAAGGTGGGAAGGCTGTATCCCCACTCTCTTTCCTGCCTCTCTCTGGGCCTGCATCCATTTAGAAAACATCAAGGTCTAATAGGCAAGCAGCAGTTGACTGCTTTTGAACTGAAGCTGAAATTTGAAATCTCCTAATGGTGGATGGGAAGGGAAGAATGAGGGAGCCACTTGGATGTTTGCTGGTGAGGCAGGACTGGCTGAGGTGTGCTGGTGGTTGACAGAAGGTGAGCCCTCTTCCTGGAGGGAGGGGGCCCTTGGTAACATGCTAGAAGAGGGAGTGGGGATGTAGTTTTCTTCAGTTTGTGGCTCCCTTCTTTCCTTTTCCTTTCAACGAACTGCAAGGAGGAGGATTTCCAATGATCCTTGCCAGCTTCCCACAAGCAACATCAATAGGGAACCTAGCAAGAAATTGGAAAGTTCTGCTACTCTCTTTTTTGTCCAAGCATTTTTTTTGCTTTGTTTTTGCTATGTTTGATCATTTTATTTTTCTGGGTAAGGAAATATCTCTGAGTAGATGACCCAGTAGCCCATGGGTTGACTAATGTCCTCTAAAATGATTGACACTGCACTTATTCCAGAAGTTTTTGACTTTTTAAATTGCAAGACACCAAGTTAAAAGATAAATAGTACAGACATAATTTCTGCCAGTCATCATACATAACAGTGTTATAAAACCTTGCTGACAATCAAAACATGAACAGACATGAAAATAATTTATTTAAAGCAGAGTGTTAAAACATTCTGAATGCAGGGTAGTGCTGATGAAAGGCCATCACTTCTTGACTACATAACTTATATATAAGGGGTGTCAATTATATCATAAGCTTGATCATAGTCATGCTGTTGTTTTTGTAGAAACTTCCAATTACCTATATAGTATTTGTTGGTTATGCTCTGTGTGAGTGAGGATAGAGATGTGTGCATGTGTACACTTGTGTATATGTCCATCAGTGGCAGTTGTCTTCTGTTAATCAGAGTTCCTTGTGCAAACATTATTAAAAATTGACATTTATGAAGCTGATCCCTAAAGCTACATTATCTCTTAGCAAATTACTAATAAAATTACTATGACCATTTTGTTAAAATTTCTTATAAATCCATTATAATTATTGCCATGCTTGTATGCTAATCCCAAGAAACATTCAGCATGTGTATTATTTTGATATATCTACAGACATCATTTATGAAATCACTAATGCCTTACTTGCTTTGGTAAGGCTAGTATTATCAGTACCACTGCATTTATTCAGATGTAGCACATTTATATCTTACAAAAGGATAGTACATTTCAAGAACTACATTCAGGATTTAATGTTTGTCATAAAAATAGATATGAATATGAATCCAAAGGTACACTGAATTAAAATGTGCAATATTTCATTTTATTGAATTCTAAAAATATACTTTTCAAGGTACTAGCTTTAGTATGATATACTTTCAGGGGAAACTTTGCAACTTCCATTCCCATTCATCCTCCCAAAATGGGGCCCAAATTTTGATTCTGAACAGGGAGTTTAGCTCTCTCTTAAGCAATAAGTTCTTTGGAGAAAAAAATGATGATCTTACAAACTGATTCCTATTCAACCTTGTTGAAAGTTAAAACCCACCCCTCTCCTAGAAATATGAAATATTTTAGGATATACTAAAAAGGCAGAATATTTCCCCCTAAAAGGGAGGCAGAAACTCATTCCCCCCACCTTTGTCAATGGGCCATTAAGGCCTCAGCATCTCATCTGCAACACAAAGAACCCATTTAGCAACAGAAACTCCCCACATGGCACTTGGAAAGATTACATAAACCAGCAAGGCTAACTATGACCTCTAACAGCAACCAATCTTCCTGTGTCCCAGGAAGTTCAAAGCCAGAGGGGATATAAAACCCAGGGACTCTCAGCATCTCTTTCCTTTTTCAGTGCAGGAACTCAAGCCATGGGATTCCTGTCCACCATTAAACCATCTTTCCAAGCAGTCTCCATGTTTCCATTGTCTTTTCCCCACTTGGAACTGAACCCAGATGGACATTTCTTCCGACAACTTCCCATGAATTGGGCTCAGATCCAGAGGAAGTTTGATAGATTTTTTATTTCTTCCCATTCCCCACATAGACACATTTTTCATTCATGCAAAATGATCAACCTGCCACTGATATCAGTATAGTATTTAACTTTTTTATTGTAAACCTTGGCCTTGTCATGACATTTATTTTCTATTAAATGCCCCAACTTCATCTAGGCATTCTTGTAGCAGCAGGAGAACTCCTTCCTGTCAGACAGTTCTATTCTACTGACAATTATCTCTTAATTACTTCTGTCCTTCCTAGAGTGGCAACACCTTGAGGAATTTTCATTATAGCATGTCATTATCGCCTTTGCACATTCTTCAGCTTCCATGGATGTTAAGAGATTTGGCATTAAACAACATAAACTTGAATGATCACAAATTCTTCTTTTTTTTAAAGACACAAACAATCTCCATAATATTGAATGCACAAATTCCAGATTAGAATAGAGGTTTGTCACTGATCACTGCATATAATAATTGCTTGGAAGTAATTTAAGCAGTCAGCAGGCACAATGTAAGTCCTGGGGCTTGGATAAAATGAGTAGATTTAGGTTTTGCCCACATGTTGTGATTTTAACAATGTTAGAAAGAAAACTAAGCTTCTACCAGTTTCCAAAAGGTGTAAAATTCAATAATTATATTTTGTTAGGTTTGCAGCAGATGGGCTACAACAATGAATCCGGAAGATTTGAAAACTCAGCCCAATATATATTGACACCTCCAGATACATCTTCATGGCCTATTTGTTATCTTTCAAGCTGACCATTTAGATATTACCTTGCTCAGAAAAGTAATGCAAAAGAGAAACACCTCTTTAAAATTGATAGCATGTAATTCTTCTCTTACTGTCCTGCTTCATTTATAATGGAATGGAAAAGCCATCCTCACATGTATTAACATCTGAATTCTCACATTTCTGTGAAGGATGGAAGAGCTAATAAAAATCTAGACTTCTCCTCTTCAATACATTTCTAAGTAAGAAAAAAATGCCCAGATATGAGCATTTAAACTATTTCTGAGAGTTACCTATTTCACCACATAACCCCTTGATTATGCAAAACCTTTTCTTGTACTTAAGCAGCTGGTAAAGAAATATGTTTATGAAAAATCTCAAGCATTATCTATATCTTTTGCAAGATGAGCATTTGGTGACACAGACTTGTAGTAGCATCTCATGACCTGCTGATCACAAGCGAACAGCAATGCTAAAGAGTAAAGAATTTACTCTTATCCCCATTCTGTCTGGCAATCTGCCTATTCTTTGTAAGAATTGCTAATCTCAATGGACTTCCTTCTGCCTTTTGCCCGTAGACTCACATGGACAGTGTTCTCTGACACTTTTCCTGGTCTGATGGCATTAGCTAAGATACTAAGCATTGCCTCGCCCTATAATCTAGGAAAATACAGTTTGTTACAGTTATAGAAACTACTTCATTAATCTACAAAGATGACAAGTGCATGAAATGCTGCAGGGGAAGAAGTTGATGAAGATGACAAAATTTGCAGAGATGCAAAATTGACCTGGTTAGCTAGAGTAACTATATTTGTTAGTGAAAGCCTCTGATAAAAACGCAGAACAAGTACTTGGGATTTTTGGGTTTGATGATTAGAAAGAGTACATTATGGAAAGAAGGGAGCTATGATGCAACCTTAGAGAGAATAAAATTCTAATGTATCTGTAACTGCTGTAAAGAGTTGTCTTTTTATTCTTTTCTATTTCAGAAGTCACTCCTTTATATTTCTCTCTCTCTTTTTTGTCTTTTTCTCTTTTGTTTCTTTATTCCTTTATGATCACTTTTCTTTGATTTCCCTTTTTATTTTAAGTGTTTTTACTCTAAAATATTTTTTAATAAAAATTAATTAAAAAGGAAAAAGGAAACAATATCAGATGATATTGTGATTCTCAAAAACTCATTTTTTAGTTCACTCATTCATTCACTCATACTCACTCTCTCACACACACGACACACTGCTCAGTCTCCAATTTTCTATTTATTACTGAATTATTTACAAATGAGTTGATTCCTAATACATTTTAGCCAATTTCATTTGTCATTTCATCAGCTTTTCTCTGTTTTGTTTTTTGAATAAATAGTCTATCTTGTAAATTGGGTATGGAGTGGTGATTTGCCTTTCTCTCTAGTCTGAGTTTGATTTTCTTCACATAATGGATTGCTTGGCAAACACATTAACCTGGTTAGATGGAATTAAAGGAGACTCTGGAAAACTACTCTCTTTCTGTAAATTGAAAAAGCAGTATTCCACAGGTTTAGCCTAATCCGCATGACCAGGTTGGTCTAACTCAACTGCAGACCACCAACCATTTCTCAGGTGGTGGAACACACATTCTTTACACATCCTCAATTGTTTGGGAATAGGAAGACAATCTCCATCCATCTTTTTCTTCTGCATATGAATAATCTGATATTTTCTGATTCTTGCACTGATGTTTGGTTTGATTTCTGTATTTCATTTAGTTTTAGGCAAACCCCTCTATTCCAAATGTTTGCACTGTGATGTGGCAGAAATATTTCCTATGGTCCTACTTTCCCTTCCACCGACTAACCGAAATGACAAGGAATATGGTAAAATTGTTTTCTTTCTTTTTTCTTTTTATTGGTCAAAGAGGGATAAAGAAAAAGGGGCATCACCAGGTAGTCTAGGCAGAGCCTGAGACCACTACCATGGAGAGAGTAGAGTAGAGTAGACTAGAGTAAGTAGAGTAGAGTAGAGTAGAGTAGGGTAGGGTAGGGTAGGGTAGAGCAGAGTAATAATTTTATTGTCACATTGAATGTACACTAATCGGCATACATTAAAATAACATTTTGTTTCATTTTAGAAAATAGATGAAATCTAAAAGGGATTTTTAAAAAGTTTTTTTAAAAAAAACGGTTGTTTATTTGATGCTATAAAATGATTACCCATTTTGCTTTTACAACATGATAGACAGTTTTAAATTATTCCTATATATAGTTCATGCATTTACTCTTTCCTCTTCAGAATTTTTTCTTTAGCTGAATATTTTACAGTTTCAGCATGCTTTCTATCTTGCTATTTTTTAGGTTCCTGTGAAAGTAGCATCAGATTCATGCACTTTGGCCCTAAAAATTACAGTACTATCAACAGAGTTTTCTTCACAGCTAAATGTTGGCAAGTGTGGCAATGGAAATATGCATTTATTTTTTGTCAAGCAGCTGGAAGAAAAACAGTTCTAGTTAATAACAAAGGTCACTGATAATTGTCTACCCATATAAGCTGAGTGACATTTGAATGAAAATGGAAAAGCCACTATTAACTTATATTTCAAAACCTCAGTCAAAGTGGGAAGAAAAGCTACTGGTTAAATGAGGAGTGAATGCTTTCTAAATTGCTAGAAAATGAATTGAATACAGTTCCTAAAATTCTTTGCCATTGATCATGCTAGACTGAGCGAGGGTGTATGTACAAAAAACTCTGGAAGGCACGAGGTTGCCTGCCCTAGATTAGATAGTACCACAAGATTCTGAAAGAGGCCATTCCTTTCTCCATCCTTACCATCTACATGTGGTGATCGTGATCAAACAAAAATGCAAAATGCAGCTGATAACTGAAAGATCACTGGATTTTTCCACATTTTTCTAGAGCCTTGGTGGCGCAGCAGACTAAAGTGCTCTTAACTAGCATCAGCTGCCTGCAATTACTGCAAATTCAAATCTCACCAGGCTCAAGGTTGACTCAGCTTTCCATCCTTTCGAGGTAGGTAAAATGAGGATCCTGATTGTGGGGGCAATAAGCTGACTTTGTATAAAAAAAGAACACCACTTATGGGGGGCCAAAAGCCCTACTAAGCAGGTATATACAAAAGTATGAAGGCTATTGCTTAACGCATTGTAAGCCACCCTGAGTCTCCGGAGAAGGGCGGCATATCAATTGAATCAATCAATCAATCAATCAATCAATAATTTTTTATTTAGCATCTGTCATCTTCTCATACAGGATTCAAAAGTTAATTATAGCCTTAGCATCACAAAGTTCTTCCTCCATTTTTACCTGCTACCCTTCTCCTGGTGAGGGGAGAACAAGAAAAGCCCCCAAAGCCAAGCAAAGCTCTTGTCCTCAAAGTATAATTGATGTGGTTCCTATAATATTCAAATTTACAAAAACAAAGCCTGTATCTCCAATTGCGCTGATGTGAAAAAGCAAGTGTCAGAGCAAATGCAATTTAATTGCATTGATATCAAAACTAAAAACAAAGCACAAACTACAGCTCTGAGGTCAACCTTGCAGTGTTGGGGGCAGCTGGCATTCAGTCATGGCTTCCTACTGACTATTAATATAGCCATGCAGACATCCAAACAAATGCTTTATGCTAGCTAATAAATAGAAGAAGCTTAGATTAGGAAGATGTTATCATAGCAGAAGGGGAGCTGTTGAGGTTTTGGGCTGACATTAGAGATGGAATCTTAAATTATCAGAAACTCTGGGATAACAAAGTGGGAGGAAAACCTGAATGGATATATATTTCATGGCTGGAAAAGTAAGATGTATCCAGATGGTATTGGATTTGTTGTTGGTTTTATTAAAAAGCAATAAGGGCTGGCAAATCTAAAATGGATTGGCCCATATTGAACTACTGAATATTTGTTTTGTTCCTGACATGATGGAAGATATCTGAAATGGAAGAGGGCACAATTTGGAGAAACGGGTAAAATTGCAAATGATCCTTTAAATTCAATTATGCTTTTTTCATATACAATTCAAGGCAGAGAACATACTCTTTCCTCCTCCTTTCTTCTTAACCACTACACTGAACTGCCTCTTTTATACTGTTGTTCCTATGGGGATAATATTTAATAGAATAGAAAACTTTAGCCTAGGAGTTAGTTTTAAAGTGCAAAGTGTGACAGGAAGATAGAAGAATATACAGACGGATAATAATGTATTTTGCTGCCATCTAGCATTCATGGGGATTTCTGTAAAATTTATCTTTCTGTCACTTAAAGAAACAGCTAGTAACTTTTTGGAGACACCTGACACAAATTTTTCTGGTGGTGAATGGTAGATCTGGTTTTTCAGGTGATACAACTGTGGCGTAGATCAGGAGTCTCCAACCTTGGCAACTTTAAGACTTGTGGACTTCAACTCCCAGAGCTCCTCAGCCAGCTTAGCTGGCTGAGGAGCTCTGGGAGTTGAAGTCTACAAGTCTTAAAGTTGCCAAGGTTGGAGACTCCTGGTGTAGATCACAGAAGCACTTTTAACCTGTTTTGACAGCAAAAAAAAAATAAGTAGGAGAATAGGAAATTGCACATACCTGCAGAATTTAAATACAGCCTATTTGCTGTTTAGTTAATGGAGACCAAATCAAAGTGGACTTTTACCATTATAGGCTAGCAAGCATAGTGCAACATAGTAGAAAAGGTCTTATTCTTTGCTTACCAATTTGGTACCTTGAACAACCATGGCAAGGAATCCTGGCAGTTGTAGTTTACTAATTATATCTGGGGGGCCCCATGTTCTTACATGTCAGTGATGTTTTTGCTTGAGGGGGGCCCTGCATTTTCCTCCCACTGCTTTATATTATGTGAAGAATCAGAGTTTATTTCTGCTCCTGTGTGATACTGTTCTTGTAACCTATTCAGAAACAGTTTTAGATGATTAGCTTCCTTAGTCTAATTTTAACCTCTATCTCAGTGATGGTGAACCTTTTAGACACCGAGTTCCCAAACTGCGTGCATGCATACCCAAACTGAAAGGTGCACGTAAACACGCATGTGCAGACATGCGCACATGCACAGCAGAGACCCGAAGACCAGCTGGCCGGCAGGAGGTGGGGCATCCCAACACCGGCAGTGCGGCAAGAGGTAAGATCTTTTTCATTCGTGAACTTCTATTTTGTCATTTGCAGGGAAACAGATGCTCATGAAAGAAACGCCACAGAGATCTGACCTGGGGCAACGGCGCGCATGCCAGCATAGAGGGCTCTGCGTGCCTCCTCTGGCACACATGCCATAGGTTCGCCATCACAGATCTATCCCATTGCAATTCTATGGCTCCATATTATGCTGATTTTATTAGGTTTTTTTAATTTAATATTTTAATCTCCTATATTGAATTTCCCACATATTGTATATGTATACATATATGTATACATATATGTGCATGCATATGTGTATAACAGGTGGGTTTCAACAGGCTCTGACCAGTTCTGGAGAACCGGTAGTGGAAATTTTGAGTAGTTTGGAGAACCCGTAGTAAAAATTCTGCTGGCCCCGCCCCCATCTATTCTCTGCCTCCCAAATCCCAGCTGATCAGGAGGAAATGGGGATTTTGCAGTAACCTACCTCTGGAGTGGGGTGGGAATGGAGATTTTACAGTATCCTTCCCCTGGAGTGGGGTGGGAATGGAGATTTTACAGTATCCTTCCCCTGGAGTGGGGTGGGAATGGAGATTTTACAGTATCCTTCCCCTGCCACGCCCACCAAGCCACGCCCACCAAGCCATGTCATGCCCACCAAGCCACACCCATGGAACCGGTAGTAAAAAAATTTGAAACCCGCCACTCTATAAGTATGTGTAGTGTATATGTATATGTAAACTTAAACTAAATAAAGCTTTATTTAAACTATGGTATATTAGTATATCAGTGATTCCATGATCTATGTATATATGCTAAATAAATAAAATAAAAACCTGTTCTTTTACTATAGACTAGTATTACTTTTGCCTTTCCTACTATCATTTTAAATTTATCCAAGATTCGGCTATGAGTCTGTAATTCTGCTTGATATTGCTGCAGAGCTTTAAAGGACCTTTGATAATCTGTCCCACAATGATCAAAAATTCTACAGATGCTTAAGACCACATGCACTGTGGGTTTTTTCCTTACAAATGCAATGGTACTGTGCTTTACCAATGAACACATTAATTTGGTGTACTCTTCTCTCTTCAGATGTGAGTAAATTATGGTAATCCTGTTCTCCTACACAGTATGTGTTCCTACTTTGCAACTTTCCAAGGCTGAAGCAAGGTTTTTATTTTAAAGAAATCCTTTTGCATAAATATGTATTAAAATATATCTTCAGTGGCTTTCCATGTATTTGCTTCACATCTTAACCGCTTGGGTGGATGAAGTGCATTCATGCACTAATAAAGTCCTTAATTTACTGGCTTCAGTCAGCTGTAGTTTGCTTCATTTTCAGCTTAGCCTCACCCAATATTGTTTTTATTATAATGGCTGTTGGTAGAAGAAAGTAGAATATGCAATTCACAACAGCTTTTTAGTTTAATATAGCCTGTGCACAGCAGCCTATTTCTAAAGCAGGACAAGAAGCAATATATGGAAACTAATCGAGGTCAGAACCAACCTAGAATTAAGGATAAATTTCCTGACAGTTAGAACAATTAATCAGTGGAATAATTTCTTCCAGAAGTTCCAACACTTGAGATTTTGAAGAATATATTGGACAACAATTTGTCTGAAATAATATAGAATTACCTGCTTGCCCAGGTAATGGACAGGGGTGAAATTCAGCAGGTTCTGACAAGTTCTGGAGAACCGGTAGCAGAAATTTTGAGTAGTTTGGAGAACCAGCAAAAACCAACTCTGGCTGGCCCCAGAGTGGGGTGGGAATGGAGATTTTGCAGTATCTTCCCCTGGAGTAGGGTGAGAATGGAGATTTTGCAATATCCTTCTCCTGCCATGCCCACCAAGCCACGCCCACCAAGCCACACCATGCCCACAGAACCAGTAGTAAAAAAAATTGAATTCCACCACTGATAATGGACTATAAGATCTCCAAGGCCCCTTCCAACTCTGTTATTCTGTTAAGTCATGGCAGTCAAAATGACTAAATCCAAAACCAAATCCTGTCCAAATCTAAAGGACAGGAAGGAACATGCTTTACTTAATTTAGGAGAAATGTCTCCAAGAGCATATATGACATTGCATTAAGATGAAGCAGTTTACTCTGAGGTTTCTTATAGATGTTGACATAATCAGAGAAGGCATTTTCCAAATATTTTCCAGGGCAAATTTAGAATACTCCCAAGATTTTTTTAGAATCATAAAGTTGGAAAGGGACCGTTAGATCCAATCCCTTGCCAAGTACAGTTCAAATTAAAGAGAGTTTAAAATTATCTATTTAATGGCGCTAAAGACTTCTCTGTGTAATTGATTTGGCTGTCAAGCAACTCTGCAGGAAGTTTCCTCTATAGAATCTTTCTTCCTGTAACTGAAGACCATTATTTTGTGTCCCGGACTCTGGTATAAAAAAAGAACAGAATGCCTCATATTCTATTATTGCAGAAGACCACGGAGATTACCTAGAAGGAAAAAGATAAGAACCATTGCATGAGTAAAGACTGAAACATTCCTTAAATCAGGAGTGGGGAACGATGACCCTTTTATAATTTGTGGACTTCAAGTGCCATGCTGGATCAGGAATTCTGGGAGTTGAAGTCCACAAATCATAAAGGAGTCATCGTTCTTTGCCTCTGCCTTAAGTACTGGGTAGTAAGAAATATTCAGAATGGACTTAGGCAGTTTCTTTCTTCATTTATTGGGATGTAACAGGAAAGAGAGGTAAAGCACAACCAGGCTTGCAAGATTATCATATTATAGTCTCATTGAAGTACTTTCCTTCCTTTCTTTCCTTCCTGTGGAGTCAGTTTCCTGATCTAGTCTATCTCATAGGGCTGATAATGATCCCCACTACACATTAAGGTCATTTGAGATCCATCTCAGGGATTGAAGTTCAATTCTTTCCTGAAAATGGATCTTAACCATGAAAAGAACACCCTACTAAGATAAAAAAGATACATCCCCAATACTGTTTAAGAAGACCATAATAATGCCTTTGTATAATCTTTTAACTGCTGTTCCAATTTTTTAATTGTTAAACCTTTTTTAATTGTTTTAATGTCTTGGTGCTTATGCTAGATCAGGCCTGTCAATCTGGCAACCTGCGGGTCAGATATGTCATGCGCAAGTCATGCCCATCCCAGCTCCGCAAAGGCAAAAAACCCCGTCACAATATGTCATGTGACATGATTGAATTTGACACCCATGTGCTAGATGGAATTACACTCCCCCTGAAACAGGTAGTCTATGATCTTGGGTCCTACTGGAGTTTTAATTCCTAATCAAATAGAAAGTCATAGTAGCCAGGGCATGGTGCGGTGCTTGTCCAAATGGCTGATGAGCCAATTATCATTCAGCCTAGACAAACATGCCATTTTTATAGTCACTCTTATCATGATGAGCACTAAGCTTATTTGGATTGTCTTGGAAGATGACTCAGAAGCTGCAACTTTATAAAGTGCTGTACTGATAATTGGACAGAGCAGTACAGAGCAATATATATTGTAATGTTAATACAATAGCTGCCAATAGGCTTCTGGCAAATTCAGGGTGTTGGCTATCGCTTATAGCAATAGCAATAGCACTTAGACTTATAGACCACTTCACAGTGCTTAACAGCACTCTAAGCGATTTACAGAGTGAGCATGTTGCCTCCCAAAATCTGGATCCCCATTTTATTGACCTCAAGGATGAGTCAACCTTGAGTTGGTCAGGATTGAACTCCTGGCAATGGGCAGAGTTAGCCTGCAATACTGCATTCTAACCACTGCATCACTATGGCTTATAAAGCCATATGTTGCCTAGCACTGGCCTATAGCAATAATCTAACTGACTTAAACGTCTGGAGAAAGTCTGTTGGAAGTCCCATTCCCATAGAAAGTACATGGACTGTGGTCTAGATGTCAGGCTTTTTCAATAGTAGACTCTGAAATATATTTCCTTTGGAGGTGTGCTTGGTTCCAACCACCTTGCATTTCTTAAATTTGTGATAACCATCCTGTTTCAAGCCTGCCTTTGACCTAGCCTGTCTTTTACTGTGCTGTACTGTCTATAATGATATAAGTTTGAAGTCTGAGATAGTTTTTGCTTTGTTTTGATGCATTGCTGCATACTGCCTAGGAGTTGAGTGATTGGGGTGATTTACACATATTGCAGTAATAATAAAAACATCAGCTTTCAGATATAGTTGAAAAATCAATGCAGAATTCAGTTATGTGTGTTAAATTCACAATAGGTTGAATCAAGTAAACCAGACAAAGCCAATCATAGATTTCTGAATTACTGTATGCTATATTGATCAGCAAGAGAGACAAAATTGGAGCAATATTTATATCTTAACTCTCTGAAAATGATTAAAGAATAGTAAGCAATATCTCCCTATTGGGGCTACTTTGCTTCCTTTCAATAATAGCAATAATCAAATGTTCACTCAAGTATGGTGGTTGTCACAGGAAAACAAAGTCATAAAGTATCAGCAAGAGACTGAAAATCTGTTCTAGAAACACACTATTAAGTTAGAAGGACATCTGCTATCATAGACTGCATACAGGTAGTCCTCAACTTGCAACAGTTTATTTAATAACCATTCAAAGTTACAACAAAGTGACTTACATCCGTTTTTCACACTTATGACTGTTACAGCATCCCCATGGTCCACATCAGGGGTGTCAAACTGGCAGCCCACAGGCCAGATACATCAAGCAGAAGCCACACCCACCCCAGCTCCACAAATTGGAAAAACGTGAAACATCACGTGACGACAAGATGACATGGCGAGTTTGACACCTGTGCGCCACATGTTCAAAATTCAGATGCTTGGAACTGACTCATATTTATGACCATTGCAGTGTCCCAAGGTCATGTGATCTCCTTTTGCAAACTTCTAACAAGCCAAGTCAATTAATGAATTTATTTATTGATTAGCCCTTGGGCCATATCAAGTACAAAGTTCCAGAAACAAATCATTACAAAAGTTTGGTAGAACAAATTAAATGAAATTGGAATAACTCACGATTAAAATGCAATTAGAATAAAATACGATCTAAAATGAAATTGGAATAAATACAATCATTTAAAATACCATTTAAATATGATTAAAATTATATTATAATGTCGCCCCTGCATCTACCCAATCAGTGTTAAAACTACTATTAAAATTACATTGTTAGATCCAATGGTCTTTCCTACAATCTACCGCATTCTGCTGCACCAACTTTGTCCTTTTTTTAAAAAAAAATTTGATTTATATGCCACCCTTCTCCGGAGACTCAGGGCGGCTTACAATGCGCTAAGCAATAGCCTTCATACTTTTGTATATTTATACAAAGTCAGCTTATTGCCCCCACAAACTGGGTCCTCAATTTACCTACCTTAGAAAGGATGGAAGGCTGAGTCAACCTTGAGCCTTGGTGAGATTCGAACCTGCAATAATTGCAGGCAGCTGATGTTAATAACAGGGCTTTAGACCACTGTACTATCCAAGGCTCTTTTTTCCATCAACTTTGCCAATTCAATGGGGAAGTCAGATTCACTTAACAACCATGTTATTAACTGAATTACTGCAGTGATTCACTTAACAACTGTGGCAAGAAAGGTTGCAAAATGAGACAAAATTCACTTAAGAAATATCTCACTTAGCAGCAAAAATTTGGACTCAATTGTGGTCTTAAGTCAAGGACTACCTGTATTTCTGAAATCGGGAGGATTGTGGTGTCGAGTATAAATTAAACTTTTCTAACATTACTGTATATATAAACAGTTCTAAATGCTGAATCTTGAGTTATAAACATAACGCCATTGTGGTTTCCTATTATTGAGATACAAAAACTCTTTCAACTCATCATATATTATGATGTTATAAATATTGCTTGCTGTTTTGACTGACTAGTCAGCAATGATCCAAGATGTCCTTGTACCCGAGATGAAAAAACTTTCTTTTGCTATCTCCTTACTGAATAACTCAGCCTGAGATATCCTTCTTTAAAACTAACATGGTGTCCAAGGTTGGATTGAAGATTTCTTAGGTCACAACATCCCATGTTTTACTCTAAGGAAGGAATTAAGGCTGTTTCCAGAGGCATAAAACAATATTCTTACCTGGCCTACCCAACTACTTCTTTCTGCAGATGCCAGCAGATAGCAGAACAGCTGCCCTACCCCAATGCACTAGTCTGAGAACTCCCTAACACTGGCTAGTAAGCAGTCCCTGTGGATATCCTAGCACCACTCCATACATTTGAAGCACTCCTATACTCTTCCCCTGAGATGAAATCCCTCACCACAGAAGAGCAAACCTTGGTTATGTCCACCCTCTCCAGACTTGAATGGATAGGCTTTCAAGGAAATGTAGAATCTTTGTTTCTTTGTTTAAAACTGAAGGGTATTGTGTCTAGAATTAAAATGTTGTAAGATGGAGAGTGTATATTGGGAACAGAATGCAAAGCATGCAAAGTGAGTCATACAAAATTTATATAAATTAACTAATGAGGTTGTACTGTGGCTAGTATAGTTCATGATGATTGCTTCCATACATTACATATATTTCCAATCAGAGTGTGATTGGATTTACGGTCTTTCCCATTTAGTCCTTCTTGATGTTCAGTGTCACCTTTTCTTTTCACCTCTGATCACTAATGCCCTCTGCTGGAAGTTTATCTCAGATTATTTGCTATTACTTTACAACTGCTCTCTGCTCAATAGAAAAAGCAACTTTAGTTCCATCTTCTCTACTGCATTTACCAACTGCATATGATTACATCAATCAATCCATTAATTAAAAAAAACATTTTAAAAGCCATTTACCATTTTAGAATACTTTATCTGGTTGTAATGTTAGAGAGATGGAAGGTCCATAAAGTTCTAAACCAGACTTCAGATAAATTTCAACATTATACGCACTATACACTATACACAATAGCTGAAACTGAAATTAGTAGTAGAGTACAAAGATACTAACATCACTATATTATATATTATTGAATCCAAACAACCTATTTCTCTACCCGCTTATTTTGGGACAATTTTTAAAAGCCATTTGTGTCCAACTCAAGTTTCCATATATACAGTACTGTACGTTCACTTAGCTCTCAGCTAGCTAAAGAACAATGCAAAACAGCAATCCAAGTACATATTTATTTATTTATTTACAATGATTATGGTTATACAGTATCAGTAGACTCTGGGTGGTTTACAAAATCCAAATACAGAGTTAAAAACATGAAGCAGGATGTGACCATTCAGATTGAAAATAACAACATTAAGAACACAATTTAAAAAAAGATAATGGTTTCTCCTGTCCTGTCATGTCCAACTCTAGGGAGAAGTGCTCATCTGCCTTTCCTAGCCAAGGAAACCAGTATTGTCTGAAGATTCTTCCATCATCATGTGACCAGCATGACAATAGCCAAGGTGCTGGAACATTGTTACCTTCCCACCGAAGTGTTAACTATTTATCTACTTGCATTTGCATGCTTTTTAACTGCTACATTGGCAGGAGCTGGGGAAAGAATGCGAGCTCATCCTGCCGCATGGTGCTTGGGTCTTGAATTCTGGTCAACAAGCTTGGTGTCTTAACAGCTAGGCCACTGCATCCACTGCAACTGATAGAGGACCCACAAATACATTAAGCAAAGATTTTGAAGCAAAACCAGATCTTATAGGTCTTCTAGAACCCCAACAAACTGGGCATCATCCATATATCTGTATCTGAATGATAGGATTTCATTAGGAGCCTACAAGAAGAGTACATGCTTGAGAGATGATGATTTGGCTTGCAATGGTAGTATATGGTCGGCAGTAGAAGGATATAGGATAATGAACAGTATCTTTAAAATGCTGCATTTTTTTCTTTAAAAAAATATCTATTGTGGGATTCTGGGCTTGGTGGGTTTCCCCGAGACTTTCGGCACAGAATATTATGTCAAACATGCCTGCACAGCAGTGATCTCCTAGCACCGTCTGATATTCCCTCTGTGCACAATCAGGGAAAAATTTCACCTCATGCATCATTCATAAAGCCACTGCTGGAATTCCAGTTGTTGCTAAATCTCTCCCCTCCACCTTTCTCCTTCTTATTCCTACAGTAAGAGCTTCAAACTGAAAAGACATCTCTGTGCTTTTCAATCTAATTTGGAAATAAGCCACAGGCGCCACACTGTAATGAAAGCATCCTTGCTATTTTAAACCCTATAATATAGCCTGCAGTTGTATTTTTCATTGGCTTGGAATTTTCAATTTGTGGATTTCATAAATTCTAGAAGCTGCAGAGGCACCATCACATAAAGTTAGGAATGTTACTTTGTCATGATAGGTATGCTTCAATAATGCATGAACCCTTTCAAATCACTGGAATTCAGTAAATTCCATTCAAAAACGGTCAGACGTAACTGTCAGTGACTAAGAGGTGGCCATGTATGACTTGACTGATGATGCAGGTTCAATGGGCCCCATTTCTAGGCATGTCTCCATAAGGATCATAGAATCATAATTAGAAAAGGTGAACCTCCTGTTCAATGTAGCAATCCAAATTAAAGTATCCCAGAGACATATGACTTTCTAGACAATACATGGATATAGCAAAAGCAGAATACAGTAGAGCCATTCAAAAATTATGCTTCATCCACTTTTCTTTTCTGAAGCAGTATCACATTGCTAGCAATCAGCTGCTATTTCAAAATGGATTTTGCAAATATCCCAACTCTATATCTGAAGAATTCTGCATGTGTCACTATTACGTTTCATTCTGTTATTTCAGCAAATTTATCCAATCTATCAATACCATCTTTTATTTCTCTCTGTTAGGGACTTAGCTATCATGCCTAATATTGTATCAATATTTAATAATCATTTGATAATCAGATGGAAAAAATGAGAATTAAATATGGTTGAAAGGACTGAAATTTACACGTTATAATCTTAAAAGAATTTTTATAAAATGATGTACCATTGGTATATGTCACCAGAGAAATTATGTGGAAGGTATAAAGGCACGTTTAATTTATGCTGGAAATGTGAACAACAAAAAGGGATGTTTTAACATGTTTGTTGGTTGTGTAAAAATGCTAGATTCAAATACACACACTGGTTCAGAGGATTACAAAGATTAATATACAATTGAGACTAATGGTTTTTCTTTTAGGATTGATGAACACAGAATAGGAAAAAGGTCATGAAGCTTTGTTTTGGCACTTAATAACTGCAGTGAACTTATTGTATGCATAAAGATGGACAAATTTAGCACTACCTGTCAGCATTCCAGAAAGTCCCCAACTCCAATTAAAAGTCCGAGACAAGCATTTCTTAAGTCCCATTTATTAGAGTAGGTATACTGGCACATCTGGGAAAATCTGAATCTGAGAGTTCCGGGTTTTCCCTCAGTAAATCAAAACCCCAAATCCAGCCCCTGTACCCATCAATCTGTCACATGGCCCAATCATCATCCGTCCCAACTTGAGCCTTCCCTACAACCTCTCCTCCTCCAGATGCATAAACACCATGACCTTGACTGAAGGGAAGAATGCTATTATGTCTAACTACAATCACTCTTCTAAATACCCCCTCCTACTTTCCCAAGCACAAGAAGTTGGCAGCAGGGAAGCATCTGGTGCTAATATGGCTTCCAAAGATGACACTACCTATAATTGGCTCAAGAGCTGAGTGCAATTGGAAAGGGTAAGCTCCCATTCCTGTGCTAGCTCCTCCTCACCTAGTAGTTGAAAGCATGCAAATCCAAGTAGATTAATAGGTACCACTTCAGTGAGAACATAACAAGCCATATGACCATGTAAAATGCCTTCGGATAATCCTGTCTCCGTTGGCCAAGAAACTGAGATGGGTATCATCCCCTAGAATCAGACACGACTGGACAGGGAAATGTTTACCTTTACCTACAATGGAGGAATTGTTGGTGAAGAAGTTGGAACTTACTGAGATGGTTAAATTGACTTCTTTGATTAGAGAAAAGACAACATGTTTATTGTTGACTGAACACCCTCAAATGGGCATTTTTGCATTAAACATAAAAAAATGAATGTATGATTTATTGTTTTGATGATTAGACATTATATATTATAGAAAGAAGAGAATTATTTTATAGAATAATAGATAAATTATAATTGTGTTTATAATTGGTGTGAAAATAAGAACAATTACTTTGTATCTTTTTTCACTTTTCCTTTTTCCTTTTTTGCATCTTTAGCTTTCTCTTTGATTTCTTTTTTCTTTTTTTCTTACTTTTTCTTACTTTATATTTGTTTTTAGCTTCCTTTTTAATTTTTTTAAATATATAAATTAAAATGCCCTTTACACAGTGGGGGGTTCAAATAATTTAACAGACCATTTGCCCACAATCAGGTTTGCTTTTGTGGGAGATATGGCCCATTCCCATCCTCCAGCTCCACCACACATGCGAGATGAGCCTCCCGTGACAGCCAACCTTACCTTGAGCAAACTGGTTCTTAAATTATCTTCCTCCCCATCAAAGTGGATCCTGGGTGCTGTGCTGTGCTACACTGTGCTGCAATGAAGAAATGGGCAACAGAGGGGCCATTGCTCATTTGTCCAGTGCAGCGCAGCACCCAGGATCCACTTTGATAGTGAGGGTGGGTAATTTAACAACCAGTTCGCTTAAACCGGTGCGAAAAGGCTGAATCCCACCACTGCCTTTACATTACCTATGGCTTTATTTCAGCCACATTCTCACTTTCTACAATGAAGAAGACTTTATCCACAGTCCTTACTTTTGTTTCTACCGCAGCAGCACCTAGGATTCAGTTTAAAGCTTTTCTAATCAACTTTCCCATGCTTCATGAAGTCCAATACCGAGACCAGGACTCCAGAAGCCAAATTGTTCCCATCCTAACAGCAAGTCTTTGACTTGAAGTATTTTTCTTTTTGTCCTTTATCATGGACTGGAAAGTTGGATGAGGACACCAGCTGAACTTCTTAAGAGTTTCCTTCCTAGATTTACAAAGTTTATGAAGATAGGTTATGGATGTTCTTTTTAATACTCTTTGTTCCTTCATATGTTAGCAGGAAGGCATAATTGTCATTAAATCTGGAAAGATTATCTGACACATCTGTGAAGCTTCTTCCTGACAGCAGACTTCATGAGCTAATAGCTCTGGCCAGCATACACTTGTTTCAGTTTCTCATAGCAGTGAATCATCAACTATCAGAACTTTCATTTTGTCTTCTTATAGAACACAGTTGCATTCTCTGCTTGTTACAGGTTGTTGCAGAACCTATCATCCTGTCTCCCTTTCTGTCTGATCTCTTTTTTCTTCTTTTTGAATGTGCAGAGCCAGCTTCACCTGCAACGACCTGAACACTGTTGCATAGTTGCTGGATAAATAAATAGTGACTAAACTTTACATCTTTTGCTTCTAGTTGTTTCTCTATCCACCCGCTTCCCCCTAAGTCAGTCTGTTTCTCTTTTCTGCCTTCAGCAACCAATTCTACACAATACGCCCTTTCTTTTTCTAGTCATTTCTCATCAGCTAAGATGTGACTGCTCACTGCTCCAAGCCTTTGACTTTTTCTGTAATGTTGACTATGAGCTTGCATTTGTTATGCATTGCAGAGTAAGGCCTGGTAATGAAACATCTTCAGGAAAACATACAGGCAGAGGAACACCAAGCATCCCAGAGGGATGAAAATGAAATTATGAACTCTTCCTAGAACTTTCCTGAAATTTTGGGTGGAAACTTTTGTTAAATATATTTAACAAAATATATTTGTTTATATATACATATAACTTCTTCCAATTACCAAATGGTCATCTGGATTTTGCACCTCAGATCTTGTTCATCTAATTAAAATTAACATTATAGAACCCAGAACAGACATTTCTATCCAGAACTAAAAAAAAAATCATAGTGTAATAAACTGAAAAGTTGCTGCCAGTCAATGTAGATAATGCTGAGTTATACGGTAATGACATATGCTCTGCTTTGCATAAGACAAATTCCTAATTGTCCTATGTATTTCTGCTAGTGGCCATGTACAACCACATTGACAGATGGTCTCTCCCAGATGGTCTGTCATCGTTGTATTTAGAAAGAAAAATCTGTATTTCTCTATTATAATTAAGACTGTGAATGACTGTCATACCGGGTGAGAATCTGTTTGCAGGCTAATCAATACTTTTATCCAATTATCCCTCCAACATCAAAAGCAAGGTGTAGATATCTGCAAAACAAGTGTAAATGACACAGATTTTGCTGTGATGTTGACCACTAACTATTGCACTTCAACGCCATGTTTTTATAAATAGTTTGCCACTAAATGAAATTTTTATTGCTATATGACATTTCAGAATGGTCTTGTCAAGAAATTCAAATACATTTCATCTAATTAGGACATTCTAACTTTGCTTTGCATGTTACAAAACAATCCCTAAGAATATTTGACAAAACAACTTATAATGAATAGTCACTCTGATTGAAGGGTTATTTGAAAACTCTAGCAGAGGGGTGTCAAACTGGCAGCCCATCGACTGGCTGCATCATGCAGAGGCCACACCCACCCCAGCTCCACGAAGGGAAAAAACATCACATGACAGCAACATGACGCAGTGAGTTTGACACCTGTGCTCTAGAGAATCTGGCTGATATTCAGTGCTCTCTTCTACTAAAAGGTGATACTCTGAAGAAATCCATTGGTTATCTTTAACCACAGATTAGCTCTTGGATTTTTTTCTTTGCCAACAAAAATGCCAGAAGTTTGAATTAGTTATGACATGTCCACTACCTTGATCTGCACAACCACCCTATATAGATATCAAATAGAAAAGCTGGTTTTGGGAAATCTCTTTCAGAATTGGCAAATGCCATTGGACTTTTTGGCAACTTCACTTTCTGTTCCTTTAGATCTTCAACTTGCTACTTTTTTTTTCTTACTTACCACCAAATTCTTCTCTGAAGCAGCAAATAGGTGTTGTGTTTAAAACCTATGGATGGTTATTACTGTACAAGACACCAGAAGGAATTATTTTGATGCTTGGCCAAGTGTTTTCTCTCTTCCTGCTACAAGCCAAATGTTGTAGCATCTGACTATCTCCAAATATGTTTAATTCCTAGCATCATCTGCTAGAACAGGGGTGTTAAACTTGCATCATCATGTCGTTGTCATGTGACATATTGCAACTTCCCCCCCCTTCGCTAAACTGGGGGTGGGCGTAGTCAACACGTGACACATCCAGCCCGCGGTCCAAGAGTTTGACATCTCTGTGCTAGAATTACTTGAAAGGTAATAGAAAGCATAAATTGGACCACCCGTCCATGGGTCAAAATGTTATGAGATTCCTAGATTTTAGGTTTATTACTACATTGTTGAGTTATCTTTTATTACTTAAGGACTTATTCCTCATTGTTAATGAATATATCAGTATTTGGTGCTGCTGCTACATTATTGAGCTATATTTTATTTTAGGGTAAATCCAAATGAAACATCAGCATAGGGATTTATTATTTTACTAATAAATAATGAATAAAGTTATTCAAATAACTTATTTATTAGTAATAAATAATCATATTTTAACCCCTGTCATGGAGAAGAGGTTTCAAAAGAACGCAACCAGAAAAGAATGGAAAATGCAGAAAGACATAAAAAAGAAATCATGAGATAATTTGAGGAGACTTCTATTCAGAGATTTTTGTGTGTGGAAAAGAGCAAATTATCCTTTTTAACAGACAGTGTCTGTGTTCTCTAGTGTAGGGGTCCCCAACCCCTGGTCTGTGGACCATCATCAGTCCACAGCATGCCAGAAACCAGTCCACACAAACAAGCAAAGACCTATCAGCAGGATGCAGGCAGCACACCAAACCATGCCCCCTCAGGTCTGTGAAAAAACATCTCTCCATGGAACCAGTCCCTGATGCCAAAAGGTTGGGGCCTCCTGATCTAGTGAATAGGCATGCAAGTAGGGAGCCTGGGGTTCATATTCCTATGATCACACAAGAAAATAAATGTAGTAAATAACTGGAACACTCTACCTGATCCTATTGTTAGTTTCTCTAACCCCCATACCTTTTACCTTAAACTGTCTACCATGGACCTTTCATATTTTTTAAGAGGTCCCTAAGGGGCGTGCATAAGCGCACCAGCATGCCTACCGTCCCTGTCCTACTGTTCCCATTTATATGTACTCATTTTATGCGTTTATGGCTATGTTTTGCTTACTTATTTCCTTTTATTTGTGCCAAAAATATTTTCATGTGTCCATGTCTATGTCTATACTGTTACTTGTTTCCTTGTACCTGTTGACAAATAAATAAATAAATAAATAAATAAATTATTAATCAATTAATTAATTAATAAATAATAAATAAAGTAAAAGATGGGGTGTGATTTCAATTATCTGATTGCAGCTGTCATCTTGATTTTTCTGATTCCCCTGGATCTCCTTGGTTCCAGGGTTGCAGTTCTCATTTATATCCACAGGCCCAGTCATATACAGTATGTTTATAATGTATTAGTAAGTATAAACTTCTAATTTCCATTGGCTTCTAATTTTATCGCTTTATTAGTGCTTTGAATTTTCATACTGATAGTGTTTAAAATTGATTTTGTTCCCCACTTTTATATTTTTATTAGAAACACAAATGGTAAATGTCTAAAACAACTAAATAAATAAATAAAGTTGATGTTTTATCTCCAAGAAAAAGTAAGGGAAATACAGATAGTCATCGACTGACGACTACAACTGAGTCCCAAATTTCTGTTGCTAAGTGTAACATTTGTTAAATGAGTTTTGACCCATTTTACAACCTTTCATGCCACAGTTGTAAAGTGAATCTGGCTTCCCCCTTGACTTTGTTTATCAGAAGATCGCAAAAGAGGACCAGATGGCCCCAAGGTACTGCAACTGTCATATATATGAGTCAGTTACCCAGTATCTGAATTTTGATCATGTGACCATGATGCTGCAACTGTCATAAGTGTGAAAAATGGTCATAAGTCTTTTTTTTTCACTGCCATTGTAACTTTGAAAGGTCACTAAATGAACTTGTAAGTCGAGGACTACCTGTATCCTAAAAGTATCCTAATCCCGAGTAAAACAACATTATTCCATTATTCCATTTAGTGAACATAATAGAAAATATCCTAATTAGTTCAAATGAATTTTAGTTCATTCTTTTAAGAGTTCTACTCTTTTTAAAAAATAATCCAATATGGCAGCTTTAAACAAAATTGTCAATTGGATTAAATATGTGTCCAAAGAGTAACAAAACAGTGCAATTTCTAGAATTTCAGAACTGAAAAGAATGAATCTGACTTCCTTTTTCCAAGTGAAAAAAATAAAATAACTGTAGTCAATATTTGTCAAGCTCCAAATAGATCACCTTCCCAATTCCTAAGGCTGCATAATTAAACACATTCTCAAAATGCCTCCTTAGCTGTCTAGGAATGTTTGCAGATTCTTAATAAGGTAGTCAAAATAGAAATTAACTCACAGAAGTAGTCATCATGAAGGTTGCAATGGGATAAAGTTCAGTAGAGGTTACAAATGTGTGTGCATTTTGCTCATTTAGAAAGAAAAACTGATCAGCCTTTAAATACATTGTGTGCGCAGTGTATATGCTATTAAAATCAGGTCCTTTGGTGTATGGTGAGGGAAGCTATAGAAGAGAAATTGAAAAAAGCACAGAGGCTTTTTGTTTTCTTATCAGTAGTCATTAACAACTCAGTAGATGAAGGGAAGTCTCTGTTTCTTCTCAAGATAGTACTATGAAGTACAGAGGGCACATCTTCTAATTTATCTTTGTTCTTGTAATAGAGTAGCCTATATGACATATAACCCAAAGATGCCATGAACCCATCTTCAGTCAGATTCTGTGACAGTATTTATGGTTTGCTTTTATTTTCTTATTTTTTGAGACCACAGTGAAATTGTGGGTTACTTCTGCACATTTTGGCTCATTGCAAATAGCCAAGTCCTTGAGAAAACCTTAAAAGGAGCCTGAGTGGTGTAGGAGGCTAATGCCTCCTACTGAGGCAGCATTTAACATCCAGATGCCTGCAATTACTGCGAGTTCAATTCTCACCAGGCTCAAGGTTGACTCAGCCTTCCATCCTTTCTAAGGTGGATAAAATGAGGACCTGGTTTGTGGGGGCAATAAGCTGACTTTGTATAAATATACAAAAGTATGACGGCTATTGCTTAGCGCACTGTAAGCCGCCCTGAGTCTCCAGAGAAGGGCGGCATATAAATCAAATTTAAAAATAATAATAATAATAAAAAAAAACCCAAAACAAGTCCCAAGTGTATTCTTTTGTAATGTAATGTTTGCGACAAAAAAAAAAGGAACACCAAGAATCAACATGAGTGATTAACACATTAATTGATAATATCAGGTTTTCATCTCATATTGGGAATCTGACCATTCTTCTGAAGTAGGGATTGACAGTTTTTCGGTGCTGGATTGATTCGCCTTTCTCTTGATTCTAGGAATCTAAGGTCAATCAAGAGAACCGAAGGTAGATTTATAATAAAAACAAAGCAGGGCTGGGTTCTACTTACTTTTACTACCAGTTCGCAATGGAGCCGTGGGGAAGCTTCCTGATGACATTGGAGTCAGTGGGCGGAGCCTCCCACCAGTTTTACTACCGGTTCTATAGAACTGGTCTGAACCGGGGGCAACCCACCACTGTAACAGGGGCTGTGAAAGAAATCCCTAGGAATTTCTTGTTTGCTTGTTTTGTCAACCTCATTGATAGAAATGGTTGCCTGTGTGCAACGTTACACATTTTAATGTGACAGGAATTAATCATTATTGAATGCATGGCACAGACTAGTTTAGTGTATAATGTTTAATTTGTTAAATGCAAATCAAATCAAATCAAATTCATTTTTAGTATGGGCCTCACCAGTGATGAAATTCAGACTACCTCTCTCTGCCTCCCTCTCCCTCTCCCTTTCCCTCTGCTTCTCTCTGTGTGTAAAAGTCAGTATGGTAGCCATGTCATCACAGACTCACTTTTTTTAATGAAAATTTCATGTGCAGCAATAGCAATAGGGCCACCATATTGTCTTTTTCAACACTTCTCTGCAGTGATGGCTGATTTCAACTTGTGTCACAAGATTCCTTAATGGTTTTGTTGCAACAGACCTACAGGCTTTCTCATTGGCTCAATATTCATTGATTACTTGGAATTTGCAGGCATGTAAAGTTTTAAGTAAGTAATCAGGAGAGAATTTATCTGATTAAATTCATAGTGCAGTGTACCAAAGGTGCTTTCTTGTTTTTCTTAAAAGACATTTCACTTGTCATCCAAGAAGCTTCTTCAGCTCTGACTGGATGGTGGCTTATATTCTGCTCATTTGCCTTCGTTTAGAGAGTTGTTGAGGCCACTTGGAGATTTTTCTGTGTCCTCAGGGTCACCTGAAGACTGGGTGTGGAGCCTTTTTGGAAAAAACAGAAAGTCCATTTGCCTCTTAAAAAAACACCTTTGGAACAACTATGCCCTAGATGACTGAGAATCTCCACAGACATTCATAATCCAGTATTCTATGAAAACAGAATTACATACACGTCATACATGTATGGTTAAGATTTTGCTTTAAGAAAGAGTAACTGTATTGTCAGAGCTCAGTGAGTAAAGATGTCTTTTCTCCTAAGTCAAAGCAGTAATACAAGACATTTATCACAAAATTTATGCTGTTTTCCTATTTTCTGAGATCTAGTATCTGTTTAAGATGAAGTAGAGGGGAGATCTGGAAGAGTCTGACTGATTTTATTTTTCCTTGCTATAAAATGGCCAACTGAACTTTCTGAATTATAAAAAGAATATATAAAAAAATCCTGGTGTGATGAGACCTTGTATGATATACTGCAGTTCTGAGTAAATTTTTATGACTCAGTTTAAAAGAGAAATGCTGATAGAAATGGAATTTTAATTACTCTTTTGTAGCAAAGGATGAATTATCAGCCACTAATAGAGATGGAGGGAGGGAAATCATCTAAGTTGTGCTTTTATTAAAAAAATATTTTAAGAGTGTTTACACATTTCTAATTTGCATTAAAAATAGGATTTGTAAAACATTTATTGCAGAACATGTTGATTATTTTGATAGTTTCTTGGACTAATATCAGTGTGTGCTTTGCTTTTTTTCCTTCAGGCCAATGTTTAAAGGAAGAAAAAGATAAGACAAGACAAACATGTTAGCTTATTTTTGTGAAACATGGGAATTGATTTCTTTCTCTCCTGCTTGCCTGATTTGGATATAAATGATTTATTTAAATGTAATAAGGGAAGAAGAAAAGGAATGTGCTTGCAGCAAAGAAGTTTATTTATCTGATTTTCCAATTATACACCTTCCTTATATCTGAGGATGCGGTAAAATTGTGTAGAAAGAGCAACACATATGACACCTAAAATATATTTAAAATCTTAAGAGAAATGTTAATTTTCATCCCACTTGCCATGGTTAAAACCAGTCCTTTGATATTTTTCTATACTTTAGCTTTTTTTCTTTAACTTTTGAAGCATCACTGCATAAAGTTTGGAGGAGAAGACTACGTTCTTGGTCTTGCTGTTTGTGATAAACATTTATTTAAGAAAAATTACTTGTGTAACACTGGTACTAGATTTCTTTTGCAGAGAGGCATTGCCCTGGTGTAATGCTGCCCCACCCCCTTTTTCAATATGTGAAAAAAGCACTGCTTGGTGTAAATAGCTCGGCCTACCATGTAAACAGCACTTTACATAGCTAAGTTCATGTTAAACTTGAGATAGCCAGATATGCAAATAAGTAGTGGGTTTCAATTTCGGTCGCTACCGGATCGTTTGCGGGTGGGTTCTCTCTCACATACACACACGATGCTTCTGAGCATGTGCAGAAGCTTCTGCACATGCGCAAAGACATCTGGGCGGGTGAGTGTAACCTCCTGATCCAGGGCGAACCAGTAGCAACCCACCACTGATGCAAATGCATGAATCCTAAATATAAATATAAGAGCCTTGGATAGTACAGTGGTCTAAAGCACCCTGTTATTAACACCAGCTGCCTGCAATTATTGCAAGTTCAAATCTCACAAGGCTCAAGGTTGACTCAGCCTTCCATCCTTTCTAAGGT
Source organism: Ptyas mucosa (assembly GCA_012654045.1). Classification (NCBI taxonomy): domain Eukaryota; kingdom Metazoa; phylum Chordata; class Lepidosauria; order Squamata; family Colubridae; genus Ptyas; species Ptyas mucosa. Next base: position 25,679,213 of record WNWU01000003.1, on the reverse strand, counting down.
AGGTAAATTGAGGACCCAGTTTGTGGGAGCAATAAGCTGACTTTGTATAAATATACAAAAGTATGAAGGCTATTGCTTAGCGCATTGTAAGCCGCCCTGAGTCTCCGGAGAAGGGCGGCATATAAATCGAATTTAAAAAAAAAAAAACCACTTCCCAGTATAACTGGCAAATACCCACTTTGAAATACTTTGTTTATCCCTATATCAGGAATTACTTGGATACTTAATCCAAATGGAAGGCAACACAAGGCGTATTATCTTTGAAATTCTCTTTAAATCTGAGGCTCATTCAATTAGCATATGCCATCACTCTCTTTCTACAATGAATCACTGCTTATTTTTGTCTCCTTTTTTTAATGAGAAGTATTACTTAATTTTGGATTGCAAAAGGACATCTGCCTTCCGACAATTCTTCTTATTTGGAACCTTGAAGCAGACAATTGCTGTCCTATTCCTTTTATCTAATTTTAAAGTGTGATTATAGCATTGGATTTCCATCAGCAGCTTTGCAAATTTTTCTATACATATTGCATTTGTTCACAAAATTAGGGGAGCCTTAGCAGGAATCATGTCCAAATTCATAGGAGCAATTTTTAATTTATTTCTGTATCATCCTAGATATGCCTACTATTGAGGAAGCTTGGCCATTTGTTGCATTTAATGATCTTTTAGAAGTGAAAGCAGATGTTTATAGCCTACAATGCTCAACAAAAGTTATGATAAACTTTTATAAATAGTCAGAAGTCCTTCTGGAGATGGTCATCAGTATAGAAATGTTATATACAAACAAACAAATAAATAAAAGGAATTGTTTACACAACAGCTTCAGAATCCAATCCAGTTGAAGATAAAAATTTAATTAAAATATATTATTTTCTTACCCAATTTTCTTATTACTTTATGTTTATTGCTAGGTAAATGTCATACCCTCACCATGAAACCTGAATTCCAGATTATGTTATATCACAATAGGCTGGTAGAGATATTTTACATTTATACAGAAGATCCAGGTGTCTTTCCTGAAGGAAAAGGTTCATTATGGAAAGATCAGCTTTGAAAACTGCAATACCTTGTCACTGGAACCACACCAATTTTTCTCAGGTATCACGTTAATTGCTTTTTAGGTTTTATATAGAACATAGTTTATTTTTTTAAAACAAAATCTGTGTGAGTTTTAAAAAAACACTCCTAGTAAAAAAAACATTACTTTGTTGCTTCCCATCCATTTTATAACCACAATAAGTTTTTAAAACTGTATGTATGTGGGAATATATACAGTTTTTGCCTATGCAAAAAGGCATGATAGAGGGCCACACATTAAGTTCCAATTAAACTGATTTATTGATCATGCCTACGCACAGGAATCTACTCAACTAATGGCTAGCACTATTTTGGTTCTAGATAGGTTAATTGAATTTAAGAGGGCTTGGACCAAGCTTTTTTGTGGCAATATAGAGGCTCTAGGCCAGGGAACAGCAACCTGCAGCTCTGGAGCTGCATGTGGCTCTTTCATACCTCTGCTGTAGCTCCCTGTTGCTGGTCAGCTCCACAATTGATAGGGCTTTCAGTTAGGACAGGTAGAGGAAAAAGGATGCCATGCTAGGAAGAGAGTCTATTGTGGGGGAACCGGACTTCCGGTTGGCAGAGGAAAAAGGATGTTGCACTAGGAGGATACTAGGATGGGGGAACCGGACTTCTGGTTAGCTCCAGAATTGAACGGAGGCTTCTGGTTAGGACTTTTGTGGCTCTTTGAATGTTTAAGGTTGCCGACCCCTGCTCTAAGCTGATTCCTCTTTTGACTCTCTTCCTGGCTTTGTTAATCTTTTTCTTACAAAGACTGTGATGTGCCTTACAGAGAAAATATGCATGCTAAATAAGCCTTGTTCAGGCATGGGTTACAGTGCTGTTGGCTATGAGTTCACTGTTAATGACTTGACAATAAGATAGAAAAAGAATAGAGAAAAAGAGGGGGAGATTTGCCAATTTGTACCTAAGACCACTCCAAAAGCACCAAATTTACTTTTATAGTGCATGATGAAAAGATTTAAAAAGTGTCTAAATTGGTGTATTCATAAACTGACAAAAACTGATAAAAGTGATTTTAAAAAAAAAAAAAACATAGCAAACAGCATTGTTGTGAGGCTAAAAGTCAACCAAAAAAAAAGTATGGCCATGTTACCCAGGGTCAAAAAAATATTAAATCCTTCTCACCTAGTGCTGACTGGCTCACATGCTTCAATAGACTACATGGCATGAAAAATGTTAAACTTGCAAGTGAGACAAGGTTCTGCAGATCAGGAGTCTGGACAAGAATTTAAAAGATATCCACTAAGTGCTATATAGAAAATGGTTACATGGAATAGGTTTTTAACTGAGGTGAGGCTGGCTAGTTTTACAAGGACATTGTCAAACAAACCTATATAATGCAAATGGCCTCCAAAGCCCTGGAATCATTTAGGACTGTGCAATTTTGCTATTGTGTGCCAATGCCAAGGACATCTTTAAGAACAAGCCTCTAATGGTATCCACAAGCACTTGAAAATCCAGAAGCACTTAAAAGGAAAAACTTGAACCATATGCCAGCCCATTGGAGGCGGAACAAAAAAGCATGAATAACATCTGAAATATTCTGGGATTCTTTCCACAACGGTTTCAACTCTAAAGTTGAATTCTATTTCCAGAGCAAAACCCTGGCCTTCAAGATTTTATTAATTTTGAATAATGCCCCAATCCATGAGGAACTTAGAAATGCTCACCCGAAACATGGAGGTTCTTTTCATTCATCAAGCACATCACCACCAGATTCAATGCCTCAATTAGGACATAATAAAAGCTTTCAAGGCACAGAACCTAAGGGAGCCTAATAGCAAGGCTTGAGGGGATAAGAAAACCATGATGGTGAACTACTGAAAGTCAGTCACTATATGCAAAGTTATTATGTTGACATAGCCTGGGACAGCATCATGCAGGTCACTATCAATTGTTGGAAAAATGTTTCACTGCACTGTGAAAAAAGGTTCAAAGTTTGAAAGTGTCATGAAAACATAATGTGTATAGCAGAGCAAATATATGGAAAAGGCTTTCACAACATGAAGAAAAAGATATGGAGGCTATTTTGACAGACGAGGCAGTAGAACTGAACAATAAGATGGCAAAAAAAGGCATCAGAATCCACAATGATTTTTTAAAAGAAAATATTTAAAAGAAAAAAAAGGCTTATCATAGTTAAGGTCCACAAATGTGTGTTTTTTATGCATCATGAAAAACCTGTGACTTTGTCTTGTGTCTGTGACATTAAACATTAAAATTTGCCCTCATTATCTAAAATATATATTCCCAATCATAAACGGAGCTAAAGTTTGATTAACTTGTTGATTATACTGATCAAAATTCACAGTGTTAGCATTTATCAGTAACAGCTGTTACAGAAAATGAAACCATTTTCAACACACCTAATACTGTCTTCATATGTAGAGAGATACCAGGGACAAGCAGAGGAATAGACTTGCCTTTGTAAAAAGATAATTGTAATACCTTTCAACAGAGAAAAGCAGCAATGCAGTTTGGTTTCAACGTTAAATTATGGTTTCAGAGATGGGTTAAAAATTGAATGTAATGACTCCTTAGGTGACGGCTTAGGAGCAATTAGTGGTCTGAAGATGATATGTAACTAAATATATAATTGCTTTTAAAAGTCTCTGCTGCCAAGTGTTGCCGCTGTTGCTTTTTTCCCCTTCTTGTTATGGAAAAGAAGCTACAAGCTATTTCTCAAATGTATAGGACTCATTTATATAGATTTCAGCAGGCTGACATTTAAAACCTCAAACCTGCAGTGTGAACACTGAAGTTTTAAATTCTGAATGATGCTGAAAACACTTCTCATAAAAAGGGAGCGTGCAAAACTAGGAAAATGAATTATGTACCCACTGTAGATAATTCCCACTGTATGCCACTATTATATTATGAATATGTATGGCTTATCAGAGTTTGTCTAGAATATGACAAAACTGATTTCCTTATATTAACCACCAATTTTTTTCTGCTTTCTATCTCTTACCCAACCTTTTATCCTTTCCCCTCCTCTCTTAATTTCCTTTTTAAGTTCTTTGATGACAGCAATGTTCCCATATAAAGTCCTCCAAAAAGCCAACTCACACTTCTATCAACCCCAATCATTGGATGTGGGGAAGAATGATGGGAACTGAAGACTATTATATTTGAAACCACTAGGATGGAGCTTTTTTCCAAACACCTATGCAAAAGTCTTCTTGTTCATTGAGTATCTGGGATAGAAGAAGGCAAAGTTTCCCTTTTAAATAGCCAAAGTTCCTTAAATATGAAGTACAATTATTTCACAAATCTATATGATTCTCCCATCTAATTGTTCCTGATTAAGAACAAAAATAAAAACACAATGCAATTATCAAGATTTCAAGAAAAAAGGAAAAAGACAAATCAAGAACTTAATAAAAAAAATCTGAATACATATAGATCACACAAATCATGTCAGGATTGCATTCTCATCTGTGAGAAATTCAAGTCATCACCATCTTCCTCAAAACTAGTAGAATAGGACAATCTATATCTCTAAGGAGAGGCCGTTCCATAATTTAAAAAATATTGATCCTAACAGTTTCAAAGAGGTATCAGATAGAAGCCAAGTAACCTCACTTGTTCTACCGGTGACTCCTGGGAACATCATAGCCCTATTTTTCCTGGGCTGTTGCTTTCTATTAAAATATAGACATCACTGTCTTGAACTTCAGCACTTTGAAAGTTGCACCTGAATGAGCAGGCTAGGTTTAGATACTGAAACTGAAAAGAGAACAGATGAAGATAATAAATTCAGTGCGAAGTGGTTCCTGACAAAGAAGATCATGTTTAATGGTCCTCTGCAGCTGTAGTTAGGCTGAAATAATTCTGTATGCCATGAATAATGTTAAATATACCAAAACCATCTTAGTTTCAGTTGTTCTCTGCTTAGAGATCATCAGTGTTTCTTTATTGGGTTACTATGACTTAGGATACAAAGATAAAACACGCTGCTTTTGCTGTGAGGAAGGTTATAAGGAGGACTGAATTTTCTAATTTTCCATGGTTATAGGTTGTGACTAATGCTATATGTCATTGCTAACAGTAATTTTTATCTCTACACCCTTGAATCAAGAAAAGAAAGTGATCATTAGAGGGCAGCACAGGAATACTTAGAAGTATTTGGGGTTATTTTTTTTTCTTTTTTGTTAAACCTCCTCCTAGCCCTTTTTGGGGGAGCTTATTTTTCATATGAATAGAGAACCATCTTGTACTTAGAAGCAGTTTCACACAAGAGAGAGAGGAAGGCGCCTATGAAAAGGCCTGTTGTTGAACAACAGGAAGATTAAAATATTTTCCTATATATAAAACACATAATTTTGTAGCACTTCCTCACCAAATGTTATTTATTAAGCTGTTATAGCATTTTTACATAATGGAGATGGCAAGAATAAATATATACAGCGCATTCACACATACAACAGACTGAGAGATTTTAGGTGTTTCTAGCAATTTTGTTATTGACAAAATATGATATGAAAAGTCTTAGATTTATCCTTCTAGTTTTCATAGTATCAACACTATTCCGCTTTTCCTGTGTCTATTTATATATGCATGTACTGAATTTACAAAACACTAATACATCTCATGTAAATCATGGGTGAATTATTACGCTATAAATTCTTATGGAAAGAAATGGTTAGAAAATAGAACAAAAAGAATATGGATCAAGCTTCCAAACCTGAACATGATTTGAAGGTTTTTATTTGATAGAAAAAAGATGTGAATGATAAGTCATTGACTTCAAGTCCTAAGTCCGTGATGGTGAACCTATGGCGCCCTCTCTGATGGTACGGAGCCGTTGCCTCTGTTGCACATGTGCGCGCACGTCCCACCAGCCAGCTGGTCTTCGGGTGTCTGCTGTACACGCGCAGGGGGTGGGGGCCGCACATGCAGGAGGCCGCATGTGCATGCGCAGGGAGCGGGGGCATATGTGTGGTGTGCATGCACATGCATGGGGGTGGGGCATGTGCAGTGGGCCCATGCGCACATGCGTGGGAGCCGGGGTGCATGCAGAGGGCCATGGGTGCATGCATGGGGTGGGTGCATGCATGGGGAGCGCACACATTGCATTTTGGGGGTTTGTGTACGCACGCGCATGCTTTGGGCACTTGGTCCAGAAAAGGTTAGCCATCACTGTCCTAAGCCTTTGGAGTTATTGCAACATACAACTTTGTGACAGTCTCTTCCTAAAACCTGCATCGCCTTATCACCTTTTTATTCCACTGACACTCGGCAAAATCTGTTTTACTTTGATGAGATAAAGTACAGAATAGAAGAATGTATTTTAGTGAAGGCTAGTGACCATGAATGCTAGATGTTCATTTGATGTTTTTCTAACTGACTGGATAGCAAAGATCTGCTTGGAAGCTCTTTCACATGTAATTAGCTTTACTCAAGTTTCTGACTCTCCATTTCCAGAAAATGCAAAGTGTTCTTTTTTTAAAACATACAAGGGAACGTATTTGAAACGAAACTGCTTTTACATATGTAGGAAAAGAAAGGAGCAGAGGACAGTATATACTCGTATAACTGAATGAACTACTTGAAATATATCACTGAATTACCTTCCAGTTCAAGCAGCAGGTCATCACTCAGAAGTTTAGGTGAAACCTTTTTTCTTGTGTACTTGTTTTAACATTTTCTCTGAATGTCTCAAATGCTGCCGTACCAATTATCACTACTTCAGGAAGCCTAACAAAACCTTGAAACTAAAAGACATACATTAGTTTAAAAAGACATAATATATCTGCCTGCTCAATAATACTCATTTATTTATTTAAAACATTGACAGAGCCGCCCATCTTATAATTAACTCCGGACAGCTCCCAATCAAAACTTAAAACAGCCAAAAAACAAAACAAAACCCTTGTTAAAACTAGAAAACTAAGCATATTAAAGACATTTTAAAAACAAAAGAAGAACCTGGCACCAAGTCAAACTTGATACAGTCACCTAATCTTATATTAGCATTTGGGGGAAAGGCCAGGTTTTCAAAGCTTTATATTTATTTATTTTCAACATTTATTTGAGGGTTAGTTAAAGCAACATTGCTTTTGATCACTCCTATAGACCCACGAAAAAAACAAAGCAGACAAATTTAATGATCTCTTAGAATCCAATTATTTATTCACTCCTAGAATATTCTTCAAGTAATGTTGTACACCTGGGCATTACCAGAAAAATATCCAGAAATCAAGTTGATTTGATTGATACAACAAGGTGGAAGACATCACTTACAACATCAAAACTATGAACAAAAACTGACTGTAGAACAATTCAAGTGCAAGTTCCAAATCAAACTAAAATAGAACAAAGCTAACCAGCTTCCTAAAGTAATCTTGAACACACATGGAAGTCATTAGGAACTGCTGTAAAGTCCTGAACCTCATTGATGGGGAACCAGAAGATCTATGGAATAAAATCAAGTACATTGTTTAGAATGAATGTGAAAAGAGACTGCTGAAAAACCAGAAAAGAGAAGAAAGCAAACTGCTGTCACAAGAAAGAGTGGATATTCTTAGGAAGAGAAGAAAAGCCAAAGTCAAAAAATAAGCATCTTAACAAAGAATTATATAGTTGTTACAGAAGATTAGCCATATTAGAAGGACATAATAAAAACATTGAAGATGGAAACAGACACAACAAAACAGGAAAGTTCTTCAAAATATTGGCACATTCAGAAGAAGGTTTCAGATTCAAATTGGCATCGATAAAGGAGAATATTTGTATCTTAGGGTTGAAATGAAGGTCCTTGGTGCTCTCTGAGCTTGGTTGTTTTCTCGCAGGCATTTCATTATCCAAACTAGGCAACTTCATCAGCACTAGTAGGGAATGGGGTTTCCTCTCAATTTATATTCTAGTGGTTTTCCCTGTTGTTGGGAATGGTCTTGGTGGTTCTTTGGTTGGGTTGTTTAAGGTTAACTAGCTTGGTACTTCGTTGATGTATTGTTTAGTTTTTGATGGTTAGTCTGTTAATCTTGGTGTTCATCTGGATGTTGATTGCTGGTGGAGAGGTGTTTTGGACTTTTTGTTCCTTTTTTTGTTGATTGTCTCTTTTGAGCAATATGTAGATGTTGTTTATGTGTCTGTTGATGGCCAGTTTGTCAGATGCTAGGCTCTCTTTAAGGAATTTTCTAGCAGTTCTGGATTTGACTTGGTCTAAGATGATCATAGTTTCCCAATTGAAACTATGGTTAAGTCTGCCCATATGTTGTAAAATTAAAGAGTTTTCATCATGTCTTCTGTCTGCTAGTTGGTGTTCACAGATGCATTCTGCTAGTCTTCTGCCTGTTTGTCTTAAGCAGTGACTGTTTCAATCTTTACACTATGTGTTGTATTATGACTCCTGTTTTTCCCGCCTTCTGGGACTGCTGGGTCTTTTGGTTTACTGAAGATGTTTTAGAGGACTTTAGTTGGTTTGTGTGCTAAGTGATATTAATGGTGATTTCTGAGATGTTTTTGATATACGGCAGTATTATCCTTTTTATGGTTTGTGTTGATTGTGCTATGTTGGGTTGAGTGGTCAGACACTTTTTGATGAAGTTGCGTGGATATCCATTTTGTTGGAAGATGTTGTTTAAATTATCTGTTTTCTTTTTTCTGCTGTTCAGGGTTGCTGCAGTGTGTTTGTTCTTGTCTAAATAAAGTTCTTCCATAGCTTCCCTTGTGGAATATAGGATTATTGCTTTGGTAGTGGAGCACTTAATTGGTGCGGGTGGTGTTTTGTTTTGTTTTTTCGTACATTTGTGTTTCTAATTTGCCATCATAGTCTCTGATGATAAGGATAATCAGGTATTTTATTTTCTCTTCCCTGGTGAATTGGATTCCTTTGAAGATGATTAAAGAAAGAGATTTAATTATTCTGACCATAGAAAACTGTACAATACCTTTCAGAAAATGGGAATCTCAAAATATCTTACTCTTCTCATGTAAAACATGTACATAGGACAAGAAACCTAAATGAAACTGGTAAAATAGACTAGCTTGAGATTAGCAAAGGAGTGAAACAAAGCTGTATATGTGATCCCTATGTATTCAAATATATATGGAATATATATTGAGGGAGGCTGGATTAGAAGAAGATGGACATGGTCTTAAAAGTGGAGGAAAAATATATCAATAATCAGCACTATGCTTATGACACTATACTGATAGCTGAATGTATAAATACTTCATAAACTGTGGTAATAAAAGTCCAGAAACACATTGAACAAATTGGACTATTATATGAAGAATATATATAATAATATATTGATTAGTATAAAGAAGAGTAGGCTAATGCCAACATGTACAACAATCAACATTAGAACTGTTAATTAAGGCACAGAAAGACTGTTTCTTCCTTCAAAGAATAATTATCAACATAAAGGAAACAGCAGTGAAGATATTCACCATGGTAGGGTAGCAATGAAGGCCTTGGAAAAAAAGTATTCAGATATTCTGATGTATTAATGACTCAGGAAAGTAAGGGATTTCTGTCTGATACTCTATGGAAGTGAAAGTTGGACTTTCCACTCCCAGGATAGAAACGGTATTGGTGTTTTAGAACTGACGCTGGAGAAGATTCATGAAAATACTGTGAATAGCCAACCTCCACTCCCAACCAAATGGATTGTTCTCACTCTAAGTTCAAATACTCATACTTCGGCACATTGTGTGAAAACTGTCTTGAGAAGTTCATAGTGCTGAGATAGGTAGAAGGAAACAGAAGAAGAGAGACACCAGAAACAAGATGGATGGATTCAATTGCAGCAGTGATGAGTACATTGCTAGGAAAGTCGGAGGTCCAAAATGGAGACAGATCATCCTGGAGAAACTCTATCCATATGGTTGCTAAGAGTGGATAGTGACTTGGTGGGACACCCGCACAGACATACACAGACACACACACACATACACACATACTTCTATGAAGTGGTCATGGAAGGAGAAATGTAGCTTGCTATAGTGAGACGCAGGGTAAGTTAATGATTAATGTCTTAGACAAGGAGTAGGAAATTTAGCGATTTCTTCATTAGAGTTTCAAGTATGGCTAAAGAAAGAAGAACCTAAAGAGTGATTTCTAAAATGCAAAACATCTCTCTCTCTCTCTCTCTCTCACACACACACACACACACACACGCACGCACACACACACACACACTTCTTGTTATTGCTTTCTGAGACTTTTTTAAAAATAAACTTTTTAATTTCAAAAAAATTTCAGTGTTTCCACTTCTTTCAAAAGCCAAGTTTGAAATGATTAGTGGGTTCAGTAGGCACTCATTTCTGGCTACAGACATTATAGTACAGCTTTTGCTTGGAAGCAGTCATTCTGCCACGATGATACATTCTGAATTAGCTTAGAACTATGATTGTATAGCTAACGCTCTTATTCCTCTCCTCTAGAATTCATGTCACAATTATTTAAATTTAAATCAAGATATTCCTTTTGTCACTTGTTCAGCCTGAGCAATGTACTGTCTTTCCTGTCCTATTTTGAACTCTTGAGGAAAAAAAGAGGCAGTCCTGCAGTATAATGAATGTATCTGAAGAAATCTACCAGTTTACTTTGACAGATAATTCAGTTGTGTTTGTGGCCTTTATTACCTTGTCCATCCAAATGAAATGCCCAGGCTCTTCCCTGGCAATGTAGATCAATGAAGGGTTCATCTGGAAAGACTCCCCTCCACCTCCCCTTGTTCTTAGCCACCCACATGGAATTATGTCTGCAAAGCTTGTTTGAGAATGCAGCCTTCCATGTGGGTAGTGGTGAACATGCATTCCTTTAACAGCTGGTTTTTCATTTGATCAAACTGCAATTTCATATCCTTATGATTTTAGTTAGTCTGAATAAATACAGGCTTTTATCAAGTGACATGAGCATTCCAGAAAAAAATAAAAACCATTGGCTGGAGGAGGGGCAGAAGAGATTGTAGAAATATATGTGACTAGCTTTCGTTTTTCGATATTACACCTTTTCAGAACCCTCAGCTTCTTCAAGGGAGTGTGGGGAGCAATGAGTCAAAATAGGCCACACAGGAATGGAATGGAATGGAATGGAATAGATGATGATGATGATGATGATCTCTTTTATTCATTAAACATGAAACTCAGTCAACTGAACATATAAAAAATGTGTCACAAATACGATTGACTGGTGCTAATGGTTGATATGGGTTGCTGCCAGTGTCCTACCCTGTTTCCCCCAAAATAAGACATCCCCTGATAATAAGCCCAATCGGGCTTTTGAGCGCATGGCAATAAGGCCAAGCATTTATTTCAGGGTTCAAAAAAATATAAGACAGGTCTTATTTTCGGGGAAACATGGTAGGTATCAACCAAGTATCTTCTTAAAATGTATGATGTTCCAAGTAGCGCAGTTTTTTGCAGTTCTGCTGGTGTTATTGCAGGAAGTTGCAATTTCTTGATGTGTTTGGTAAAATTCTTGGACATGGTACCAAGTGCCCCAATGACAATGGGTAATACTGTTACATGTTTCATCCATAGCTGTGTAGTTTCGATGGCCAGGTCGCAATATTTCATGATTTTTCCCTGTTCTTTTTCTTCAACTCTGGTGACTCCTGGTACAGCAATATCAATAAACGGTAAGCTTTGGCCCTCAACAACTGTGATATCTGGCATGTTATGTTCCAAATGACAATCCTTCTGTATTCAAAAGTCCCACAAGATCTTCACTGTCTCATTTTCGATAACTTTTTCACTTTGTGCTCCTATGACTTTTTGGATACAAATATGTCGTATTTTTTACATAATGACCAGTGGATTAATTTAGCAATTTGATCATGTCTAGCTTTGTAATCAGTTTGCGCAATTTTGCTGCACTCACATATTAAGTGTGAAACAGTTTCAACTTTGTCTTAAAGTCAACAGTTTGGATTGTCAGTGGATTTTGGTATCTTTGCTTTCATGGCATTAGTTTGTAGTGCTTGTTCTTGAGCAGCAAGTATTAAACCTTGTGTTTCTATCTTGATGGTTTCTCTCTTATGCCATGCCCATGTCAAGTTGTTATCACATTTTCCTTCAATGTTTTTCAAGTGCTGTCCATGCAGAGCTTTGGTTTTCCATCCAATTAATCTGTCATCCAACTGTTTTCCCTTATATTCTGCCTTTGTTTCTGTTGTTTTTATAATGTTCTCTGTTTCCACAGCCTGCAACAATCTTTCTGTAGTTTGGTTCACATAATCATTCAAACTTCGTTTTTCTTCTTCTACAGTTTGATTGATTTGCAATAGCCCTCTGCCCCCTATTCTTCCTGGCAGGTATAACCTATCAGTGTCACTTCGTGGATGTAAAGCATATACATATTCAAAAGTTTACACATTTTCCGGTCCAGGTTTTCCAGTTCAGCCACAGTCCAGTTGATGATTCCAGCTGGGTAATGTATCACTGGAACTGCCCATGTATTAATGACTTTAATTATGTTTCCAGCATTCAGTTTTGATTTTAATGTTTTTTGGACCCTCCTGATGTATCCCTTTCATGTTGACTCTGACTTTTCCATTCAAGATGTTATCTGCTTCCAATATGCCTAGATATTTGTATCCATCATCCTTTGCTAAAGCTTTCATGAGGCTTCCATTTCCCAGTTCTATTCCTTCTATTTTTTCCATTTTTCCTCACTGCATGGATAGTATAGCACCGTGATGGCGAACCTATGGCACGGGTGCCACAGGTGGCACGTGGAGCCATATTGGTGGGCACACGAGTGTTGCCCTAGCTCAGCTCCAGCCCACATGCACGCATCGGCCAACTGATTTTCAGGCCTTCCAGTCCTACCGGAAGTAGGGAAACTGGTGGTTTCCGGCCTCCGGAAGGTCTCCGGGGGATGGGGAAGGCTGTTTTTGCCCTCCCCAGGCTCCTAGAAAGCCTCTGGAGCCTGGGGAGGTGGAAAAGCAGGCCTATCGGGCCCACCATGCCATCGCATGCCAAAATCAGGGGAAAGTGTGGGGGGGTCACGTGTGCATGCGCGGGAGGGTGGGGCGTGTTGAATTATGGATGTGGGCACACACACCTGTGACACCCCCCTGCTCCCCCCGCTTTTGGCACGTGATGGCAAAAAGGTTAGCCATCACTGGTATAGCACATTTTTCAAGTCCAAAGTTCAGTCTGATGTTGCTGCTGAACAGTTGAACTGTGTTGAGTATTGATTCAAATTCAGTGGGGCATTTCGCATACAGTTATGCGAAAATGTATAGTAGATGGTTCATCTTGCCATGTTGGCTTGAGATTTTGTAGCCCAGTTTTGTATTTCATAAAATTATTGTCAGTGGAATTAATGTGATGTTGAACAGTAGTGGTGAAAGTGAGTCCCCTTGGAAGATTGCTCGTCTGATGTTGACTTTGCCAATGTTCTCCCCATTTGCTGTTAGAACTGTTTTCCATTTTTGCATATTTGCTTTCAAAAATGTACAAATATTTTTGCTGATTCCAAAGTTTTCCAGGCAGGCGTTAATCCATCTGTGGGGTAATGTGTCAAATGCTTTCTTGTAATCTATCCATGACATATTTAAATTTGTTCTTCTTCATTTTGCATTTTTTAGTACCATTTTGCCAATGAGCAGCTGATCTTTTGTTCCTCTTGATTTTTTGTAATTTCCTTTTTGTTCTACTGGGTACTTGTTTTTCATCAGATAATTGAATAGTGAATTTGCCAGTACTCTTGTAAAAAGTTTGAATGTTGTTGGCAGATAAGTAATTGTGCGATAGTTGCTTGGTTCTGTGCCCTTTTCTGGATCTTTCATTATCACGTATGTTCGGCCAGCTGTTAACCATTCTTTGCTTGTTGCATTTTGAAGCATTTCATCAAATTGAGCAGCCATGCAATGACGGAGGCTGGTTAGGTGTTTTAATCAGTATCCATGAAGTTCATCCCAGGCCAGGTGTGCCTCAGTTCTTGACCTTCTTTACTTGTTGTGCAACCATATCAGTTGTTATTACAATATTCTCCATTTTGTTTCGTGTTGCTTGTTTTTGAGTATCTTTGATCCAGGAATCAGTTTCATCATGTTCCATTGGATTTTCACACAGTTGTTTCCAAAAGTTCAAAGGTTTTACTTTACATGGATGAACATTAGTATGGTCTCGACTTTCATCAAGTGACCGGTAGAAGAGGTGTTGATTTCTTCTGAACTGGACATTTTCACGATATTATTTTATTCATCCTTCGTATCTTTCAATTTTCTTTGCTGTTGCTATTACACGCTGTTTTAGTTCTTCCATAATTTCTGTTATTGTTTTTTCTTCCAGGTTGTATGTTTTGTGTAAACTATTTTTCAGTTTTTTATTCTTTAGTTTTCCTTCTTTCAAGTATTTCAAATTGCTGACATCTCCTAGTATTTTTTTAAATTTTATATTCAAGTTGAATTTTTCACTTTGGTGTTCCAGTGGGTTTCTTTTTTTGGCATTTTATAACTCAATTGTGCAGTTATAATGGCGGCTGTGCTGTACATTAGTTGGTTTGTTTCATGTAGTGTGCTGGATGGGAGGCAAGTTAAAATGTTGTTCACTGTATTTAGTAGATCTTTCACTAGTTTGCTATGTACTTCGTGAATGGCATGCAGTCTTTTTCTTTCTGTGTTTTCTGTGAGGTGGTTTTCAGTTTTTTCTTTCAGCATTTTCACTAGATCACTTAGCTCTACACTTTCAAGTTGTTGCACAGAAAGATCTTCATCCTGTATGTTGGTTTCTTCCACTGGTTGGTCAGTTTGTTCAGGTGTTGGAACAGTTTCTTCAGTCTGTTCATCATTATTTGTTGTTTTCTTTCTAGCCAATGTTTCTAGATGTTGCATTTCCATCTGTGAAAATTTTGTTACGGATGATGAAAATGTCTTTGATTCATTAATCTTTGTTCAGTTATATCACTTTCTGGGTGTTTTTCCTTCCACAGTTGCATCAGTTGAAATCCCCTGACTGCTGGTTCTGCCTGATAGTAACATTTGATGATTTTTCAATTTCTTTGGTTGTCCAAGTTTTGCACTTTTGTCCCAGTCGCTTTACAGTTGCATGCCCTGGTTCCCCAACAGTAGCAACTGAGCTCTGTAACCCATTTTTTGGCAGATGTCCAGGAGCCATAGCATCTGACACAGTACTTGTTGACCTGGTATGGAATTTTGTTGATTTCTTCTCATCATTGGTGATGGTAGGTGCCTGGGTTGATTCATGGTGGCTAAGCCACTACCAAGCTGAAGATCGGCATTCCCATAGGGGCCGCACCCGATAGCCATCCAGTCCCAGCCACAGGTTGTTGTTGTTGTTGTTGTTGTTATAGAATAGAATTCTTTATTAGCAGTGTGATTGGATACACAAGGAATTTGTCTTCAGTTCATAAGCTCTCAGTGTACATAAATATATAAGTGATAAATCATAAATATGATAGGCACGGTCCTGTCCAAAGCCTTGGCTACCTTTTGGTTCCAGGACATAACCAAAGCTTCAGCAGGACCTTGCATGCATATGAAATGTCATTATGGCTTATATTTTCAATAGGAAAATTGTGCTTAATGCCTTTTTATTGAAATTTATTGGCATTTGAAGAACCCTGACCAGGAAAAACATCTAGTCAAAAATATTATTTTTCTCAGTTGAATTTCAGATGACTCTTAAAGCTTTATTGGGTGTGCAGTGCATCCATTTATGCTGGAAAGCTCACAAGATTTGGGCCATTTCAAAGTTCCCAAGGCTTTAGCTTAAATCCTCTTAAAATATTAGACTTGGTGACTTTACTATCATAAAAGGCATATATCAGTGGCAGAAAAGGTGTCATTGATTTTATTTATTGTACTCTGCTTTCTCCTATACAATAGTCTTTATCATTTTTCTTTCCTGAATATTCACGCTTAATGCTTAAATTCGTTCTATTCTAGCAATTTACTCACATGGAAAGGGACAGATTTTTTTTCCTGCAACTTTAGCAAATGTTTATTTAGAGAATCTTATTTAAAGAAATAATTGTATCTTTCCCCTTAGAAATATTGCACTTTATTTTTAATAACTTATGATCAATATTTTATTACAACCATGGTGAAAATGTTTGCATAAATGCTTCATTTAGATGAAATTAACAATTGTTCTCTTCTAAAGAGATTTAAGTACCGGTTTAGCAATCCATGTTAGAAAGCATGTAACCTTCGCTTGCACTTTAAAAAAATATTTGCAACTATGTTGACATGTTCTTGGATCCTTCGGGGCCCATCAATTCTAAGCAGGCCCAAGTTTATTTCTGTGAGGAAAAACATATTTTTAAAAAATGTATACAAATTTAATACCATCAGTTTGTTATTTTTGATAATGACATAATTGTAGAATTGATGATGTTTTGGTCAGGAGAAAACAATCATCATGTTTTCAGCGAGAAATCTACGCAAGCAGTTTCTCTTCTTTCACTGTGTTTTTCAAAGATGAGGAAAAAGTAGCATGGCTTAGCTCAGGATGTTTGCACCATGATTAGGGGAATGTGAAAATGAACCTTCTTCAAAGGGACAGATTTAGCCAGTAGCCTGTCACCTTGATTTTTTTTTTCCAAAGTGGATTGGATTTCCTCTCTTGAAGAGGATAAATGATGTCTCCCTGAAGATAGCCATGTAACAGCAACAAATAAGCCTATTTCTGTTTCCAGTAACACCTATGGGGAAATGAGGGAAGAGCCACTCCTCAACGATTCAACATTGAATTGCTGAATTGTTTAAAAACATTGATTTCCCCCCCCCCCCCCCCAAGTCTGGGCAGAATTCTTTAACTGTTCCAATACAAAAGCAACGGTGTCCTACTAACTGTCACGCTGCATCAGAAAAATAACTAGATTGGGCTAGAGGTTGCTTTCACTTTTTCTACATGTTTACTCAACTAACCTTGTTCAGTTTTACATTTGGACATTTGATGAACTATTTCTCTGACACAGAATAGCACAGGGGTTCATTATTTGCTTTACTTTTACCAAAATGGGAAAAAGAGGAGCATTTGAAGTAGAGTGAGAGGAAGGTAATTGTAAAGCCACTGGAATTGATTAAAAAAAAAAAAGCTTGGAGCAGCTGGAAGAACCTGAACTACATTTTAATTTATTATTTTAAAGTGGCCAGATTGCAGTTTAGAGTTTCTCCTGAAGAACTAACCTCCAAACTGTTAGAGAGCTCACTCTGAAGTTGTATAACACTGTTTTGAAATGATGGATAATCTGTTCTGTAAATTAAGTGTCACACTGTATTTAATACTGGATAGCATAAAGTACTGGGAAAATGGGATTGCTATAAACATAGGGACAATTTCCTTGCCAATTCAGTTGCTACTCTTGATTACTAAGAACAGTAAAAACATACTGCAGAATAGGGAGGTTGCAAATATTAATTTAGCCAATAACAATAAACATTTTATAAAGCAAAATGTTACTTTATATCATAAACCATAAAGTAAAACCCCTTAGCTATACTCTAGAAGTGGTCTTGAATTATCACAAAAGCTAGATTGATGATAGTTTCAATGGGTTATTTAGACCATTGAGTCCAACCCCTTTCTCATTCCAAAAAACTGAATTTTCTCAAGATAAACATTCACAGTGACCGAAATCTCTCCTTCTAGTGTTCATTTCCAAACCTCTTCCCACCATTATTCCTTTTCTTTTGAACTGTTCTAGTTCATTGAATCTCATTGATCTTCATTGAATCTTAATGTGTGGCAATCAGAACCTGACAGAAAAATAAGCTGAGTTCTGAACAGTGCAAAATGAAGTGCAACTATTTTTTCTGGTGACTAGGAAACTACAATTCCATAGGCACAGTCCTGAACTGTATTTGCAGTTTTTGTAGTAATTAATACTGCTTACATAAATTCCTTATCCTATACTCATATATTTGATTTCTTTTTGCACCTGAATGTGTTACTTGTCTATTTAACTTTCATTGTGTTGTTTTGCTTATATATTTAATTTCAGGTTTATTTTTTTTCCTCATTATTTTTCTGCTTCAATGGAGCACGGAACATTCAAGGTGAACATATATTATTTGGGGCAGCGCCAAACTGACAGGGATTATTTCTCAATTGTTTCCACTTTAAAATTTGCTGTTTTGCTTCAGCTGTGTTTCAACAATAAAATGAAAGATCTATAAAGTGAAACTAAATTATGGAGAAATATCCTTCAGTGAGCAGAACAGATATTTGAGAAGGCTGGTTTATCACAGCTAAAGTTATTATACTGATGGAAACATGTATCCAAAAATGATATACACTTGAGAGTGAAGTGAAAAAAATGTTAAGAGGCTTTAGCAGACAGATAGAGTCTGATCAACTAAAAGGTGTGAATTATTCTAGCATATAAGAAAGAGAAAGTCAAAGCAATGATACTATCATTTGCAAGATAGCCGCAGGATAGTTTAGGAGAAATGCCCACAGTGCCATGTCAAATATTTCTAAGAGCTTATTCTTTTTCACTGAGCAGCAAACATATTGGCATTTCACGCCACTTCTGAAAGCTATTACTAACCAAATAAAGTTTTAGTGATACACCCCCAAAAGGAAGGTGGGAAGAAGCGTTGTTGACTCTTTCTCTCAGTTATCAAGACAAATGAATTGCTAGAGAAATTGGATTTCTTTTCAGAGGGGAGGTGCTGTTTGACATGTAATAATGTTTTATTTACTGATCCCCACTAAGGGTTAGATTTTTATGAGAGCAAAAAGTTTTTTATCTTACCAATAGCTGCTGGACTAGGGTGGGATTTGATGTTATTTTCAGAAGAGATACTCATGCAATGGCCTAAGAATATCTTCAGATCTATTCAATTATTTGAAAGCTTACAGAAAAATAAACTCTTTGAAATATTCAGTACATGGTGTATTTGCTTGGAGCATAAAACAGCAGTGGATTGATGCAGAACATCTGACTTATATTATGTTCTCATTTATTGTTCCTGCAATTCTCACATTTCTGGAATTTAAAAAAATGCCCACAAAGAAAAAGCTGCATAGATTTCAAGTAAATATAAGAATGATAAGAATACTTCATGGGAATTGCTTTGTGGTAGACAAAGGATCTTCAAAAAAAGAGATCTTTTTAGTTCTGTAGGACACTATTAGTATAATACAGCAATAGAGATTTAATTACAGTTTCTATCCAAAACTTAGAAATTGTTGAGACAGATTTTAGCAAATCTACTGTCAAGCACCAGGGAAATCAGGAGATTCAGGCAGTTCAAATGAATATAAAAAATTATTGCAAGCTTAAGCTCTCTACAAGAATCTGACCTACTAATAGTCAAGGGAAATGAGCAGGATAGAAGAAAGGCATTCAAGGTGGGCTGGACTTAGATCTCATACACAGGGACTCGTGACTTAGGATGCATTTCACCCCTCCCTCGGGTTCAGCCTAGTCATCTGCTACATCTAATGCTAACATTGTTGGCACCACCATTAACTTCACCCAACATTGCTAGTCTTTACTCAAGATCCCTATACTCTGTCTTTATGTCCCTTTTGCTCACTAGGCTCAAACTTTTATATGAGTCATTTATTAACTAATTTGTCTTACTATGAATCCAATGGCATGGTAGGAACTATTGCTCTAATTTCTAAACAGCCCCAAGTAAGAGAGTGGTTTGGTGCATAAGAGACAGGAACTACAACAAAGTTGTGGAAAAATTAACTGCCAACCTAGAACAGAGGTCTAAATCTTAAATAATCTGTTTTGTGTAGACATCATCTTTATGATCCATAAAAATCTAGACCTGATGTTGAATATAATCATCATCCAAAGTAGGAAGAGACAAAATGAGTTCTATTTACTCTTGGATCTATGGTCATGGGGAAGTAGTTGTGTCTAATGTTATTCAGAAAGTATTTTAAGGATGACAGCATTGTGGGTATTATCTTTTCTCTGAACTACTTTTCCTTTGAATGTGCAGTTAAGGTTACCTGTTTTAAACAAGGTAAATCTTGTACTGCTTATTTTGTGGCAAATTACTGATGAGTTAGTTTAGCGTTCAGTTTAAATTGGTGGCTTTTGGTAAATTCACCTTTGTTTCTACGTGCCTTGAATCTCTGGATAACTAACAAGTAGCACAGGAGATGTTATAAAAATCCTTTTTACAAGCCTCCATGTGAAAACTCATCTTCTAGCACTAATACTACACCATGGGATGAACCTAATTAAAAAAGTGATTACTCGATTAATCTAGATTGTGACAATGCCCTCTGTCCCAGTTTTTCATTTTTCTAATGAAAATCCCTTGCAGTATAACTAGAGATTTGGGGTATCTTTTGTTATTACTTTTTTTTTTTTTTGCTCATGGTAAATTATTAATGCTAATGGCACTTTGCCTTTAGATCCCTGAAAGGTGATAATAAATTGTAATAAAAATGCAGAATAAACTAATATGATAGGTATTGTGCAACTTAAATGGAAGAACAAGGCTATACAAAATTTGCTGACAGAGCTTATTATGTAAAACATATATTATAATCCATCTAATAGAAGCATTGAGAAAGAAAAACTTCAAAAAATGAGTGCAGGGACAATTTTCTCAAAGCTGTTTATACACTGATTTATACTGCTGTATTGCACAAAATGACATAACTATGCTGTGAGTTACAATGAAATTTTAGTTTTATGAAATGTAAACTGAATGTTTTCTGCTAAAGAGAAGAAAAAAGCCATGAAATGACACCTATTGTACCTATTTACAGTATATTTCTTGTCAGAAAGGCTGATTTTGTCAGCCCTTAAACCAGACTAAGAAACCAACGTTAAGTTTTCTAATACTATTCTTATTATAAGGTTATAGTAACAGAATCTTTCTAAACTGAATGCCTTTCCTTCCTGTGCTTAATAAATATCTTCTGGTAGAAAATTGACTTCTATCAGCAACTATTATCTTCAGTAGTAAATTCAACATCATTTGTACAAAAAAATAAAATAGATATTTCATGATTTTTAATTTCTTTTTGAATTCCCTGTTTCATATATTAAACACCAAGACAGTTGTATATGACCAGAGTGAAACAGAGTGGACAATTGCAAATTAAACATAAATGGCAAAAAAAAAAAAAAAATAGAACAAGAAGATGAATTTGTGTACCTTGTTAGAATAGATGGATAAATGAATTGAGAATGTTTTTGAGAACATTTACTATGTAGTAAGTGATCTACTTACTACATAGAAAAGAAGGAATGCTTGTTGAAAGAAAGAAAAATAGCTGAATAGTGATACTATACAGTATATATTCATTGAATATATGAATACAGGAAGAATAGTAGGTGAAAGGGACCAATGACAAAAGGATATAAAAGAGGACATAAAACAGGAATATAAAGGCATTGTGAACTAGCATGTAAAATTCTTAATCCAATAAAGAGGTAGAGACACTTATCCTCTTGAAAAGTTTCATACATTCTCCAGACTTGTTAAAAGGATAAAGTACTGGCAGATAATGGATTACTGAAAGAATAAATTGATGTATGAACATGGTGGATACAAGGATGATTTGTAAGTAAGAAAGGTTTAGAAAGATATAACAGATTGTCTTGGTGTTGACAATTCTTACCACTCTAATATTCTTTATGTGACATCAGGAAGACTTAATTTTGCCAATAGAAAACTTTGCCAAAAATAGAGTTTCAAAGTAGCTGAAATATGTCAAGGGACATTTGCCTGAAAAGAGGACATATGGGAATCCATTAATCCATTTTTTAATTTTCATTCAACTGACAAAGTGACCATTTGCCTATTAGCTATATGGCTCCTTGTCATATTAGCCAATATGGACCAGGGGTGGGTTCTACTTACCTTTACTACCGGTTCGCAATAGGATCACGCGCATGCATGCGCAGATCACGAATGACGACATCCGGGGAGGTGGGCAGGGCCTCCCGCTGGTTTTACTACCGGTTCTTGCGAGCCAGTCTGAACTGGGGGCAACCCACCACTGATGTGGACACTATATCAGAATGCAGCTGTGCAACCAAAATCAGAACCCTTGGGATTCAGATCCTTACCTTACTCAGATTTTTTTTTTACACTGTCAGCAGGCCTTTGCTAACAATCAGTGGTGAAATCTAAAATTTGTTACTACCGGTTCTGTGGGTGTGGCTTGGTGGGGGGTAATGTGACTGGGTGGGCATGGCCAACTTTTTGTTTTTTTACTTTTAAAAGCATTTTTTCTACAACATTAAGAGGTTGCAGAAAAAAATGCTTTTAGAAGCCTCTGACAGATCAAGCAATTCAGTTGGGATCATCAGAGGCCTTTAAAAGTATTTTTTTTCTACAACCTCCTCAGCCGAAGAGATTGTAGAAAAAAATGCTTTTAAAAGCCTCTGACGATCCCAGCTGAGTTGCCTGATCATCCAAAGAGGTTGCAGAAGAAATGCTTTTAAAAGCCTCTGACAATCCCAGCTGAGCAGTGTGATCATCAGAGGCTTTTTTTTTACTTTTAAAAGCATTTTTTCGGCCAAAGAGATTGTAAAAAAATACTTTTAAAAGCAAAAAAAACAGCCTCTGATGATCACACGGCTCAGCTGGGCATTGGGGGGGGGGGGCGCAGGGATTTTTGGTACCGGTTCTCTGAACCATCCACCGCCATCGCTACCAGATCGGGCGATCCGGTCCGAACCAGGAGCATTTCACCCCTGCTAACAATCCTCTAGACATTTGATATGTTTGATTGTCAGCTTTCTTTTTTTTTAATTGAAAAGTTTTATAAGGAAAATTTCCAAACATTTTCTCCCCCCTGCCCCCAATCCCCCCTCCCTCGTCACATTTTTACATACATTTATATAGCTTCTTTTCCCCAACCCATCCAACCCTCCTCTCCCCTCCCTAGACCTCCCAAAGCAGAAAAAGGGTATTGCAATGATAAACATATGCTAAAATATGCTAACACACTGTAAAGTTCAAAATTTCCCATAGCTCCTTCAACTCCCCTTATTTAAATTCATCAACCTCCCTAAAAATATTACAAACATTAAAGAAAAAAGAAAAAAGAAGAAAAACCTAACTGAATATCCTTCCCAAATTCTCCAGCACATTCTTTTTCAACATCTATAGTAAAACTATCGTTATTATTCATGCTTTTTACTTATTAGAGTTATACATTTAAAAAAAAACCCTAAACTTTTTAAATCTAAGATCGTTTCTATTAATATAAGTTCAACACAAACACTATTCATTTACAACATTTCTATAATAAAACTAAAATTGTTATTCATCCTTTTTTGTTAAAATTAAACATTTTAAAAACCTTAAACTTTTTATCTCGTAAAATCATCAATAGGGCTTAAACCATTTCTACTAATATAAATTGAAAACTTTCCAAAAAGTGTCCTTCAAGTTTTTAATTAACCATTATAGTACCTTCAAACATTTAAAAAGTTATCATTTTTGTGTATAAAATATCCTTGCTTTAGAATAACCTTTAAAGACTACCAGTTTAGTTAGGCTTTCTCTTCTTCTTCTTATATTTCTTCCAATCCATCCTTTTCCATAATTCTTTCAACATTACTCCTACCCCTCCTCTCTTTTTTAAAAATTTCTTAAGCTTAAATTGAGGTTGATGTGTCATGAGAACTCGTTTTCCTTTAATAGTCTTTTTCTTTGGCTTAAACTTGAAGCCCACATTTTGTCCTTTCTTGCTTGCAAAGTCCAGCAATTTACACCTTTGTTTGTAAAGCCTCGATTTTTTGCCAAATAGTTTCTCCGTTTGTAGCAATAAATCCAGTTCTAACTCTTCTGTTGGGTGAGTGGAAGTGTCTGGCAAAACCTCTAGTTCCATTGTTCCTTCCTGCAGTTCGGTCCCAACCAGCTGTTTTTCTTCCAAACTGTTCTGAGTGGTTTCATCTTTTATCTCCAATTCCTCCAGTTCCTCCACGGAATCATTATTATTCCTCCAGTTAATTTTTTGAGGAGTTCTTTCAAATAAAACCAAAATGTTAGGAACAAGAGAATCCAAAAGTTCTTGAAAAATTTCTGCAAACACGCCCTTTTCTGATTTACCAAGCAATACTCCAGCAGATCCAATGTCAGCCATATTTCAACTTGTACTTATTCAACTATCAAGCAAAATCCATATATTAACCATACAGTCTAAACAGAAAAGTTATTTAAAATCAGTATCCAATTCTTTTTCCATTCCTCTTCCACTTTACAGTATAATCCGGTAGCTCTGTGTCTGTTGCAAATGCTAACAAGCACTAACGATCACATTCACTTGTAAATTTCCTGCACGCCCTCAGGCACCATTTTCCCCTTTGTTTCAAATGGAGTTAAAGATTTTCCCTTTTTCATTACTCTTCTCCTGCTCTGCTAAGCCATCTCTTAAGGTTTTCTTTAAAAAAAATTTCTTAAAATTATATTACCAAAAAATGCTTTAATGCTTTAAAATTGCATTGCTGGGGTGGTCGCGGCTTCTTGCTCTGCATCAGCAGAGTCGTTCCGGGTCCGGAGCTGCTTGGCTGGTTTCTGGGGAGTTCCCACACTTCGCACCCCAGAGTTTTCTCTGGGGGGCTTTGGGGAACTCTACCCCCACCAGCCTGCTCTTCACTTTCCCCTTTGCCCAGGGAGAGCCTTTTCAAGTCTCCTAACAGCGTTGGCCAGCTGTTCGGGAAGCTTTTACAGATCCACGGAGCGGGTGCCCATGTCAGGGCGTCTTCTAAGCTTTCGCGGCGCCACCAGAAGTCCTGATTGTCAGCTTTCTGTGCTGGCACAGAAAACTAAAATACTTAGGAGCCACACAGTAATTAAAAACTAACATACCTGTTTAGGACACTCCTTAATATCACTGTTGTACAATGCAGTGTTGTACAATGAAATTTTCGAAAAGTAACATGATTTAAAATCATCACTGGATAGCTGACCATAATGAAAACAGATGTTCATACGTTAATGAACCAAAATATTTGTCCATAAGAAAAAAAAATGAAAATGAAGTGTGTTTACTCCAAATGCCCTTAAAGTCTCAACATTTCCCACTGAGAAAATAATTTGTAGGATCATTTTCCATTTGTGATTTTGTCTTTCATAACTAGTTAAGGATAGGATGAAAGGTTTTAAACTAAACACTGACTTTGTTTAAATACAGAGTTATCCACAGAATATAGTAAAAAAAGTTGTGTTGGCGGTTTACATGACAATTTTTGATTACACTGTTGCGTAATCTTGATATTTTGACACCTCTGTGGAAACTCCTGCTTCATTATTTAGATTTACAGTCTAGTCTCATGCACTTTACTTCCAAGTAGATATATTTTGTATGCCTATGTATGTTTATTTGTTGCTTACAATGCTATAGTTAAAACAAAATGAAAAGGAAATATCTCTATCACAGATACTTGTTCCTGTGGTGGATAATTCATGATGTAGGTTATCCCACAGACAACATCTGTATATTTGCTCTTTCTATAATTTTAAGATTTGAATAGCTAAATAGAAATCTGTGCTACTGATAATGTACCATTTAAAAAATTTAAGTAATTAAATACTTACTTAGACCTAGTTTGGAAAACATATCCTCTTAGATTAGTTGTGCCCAGGAGTGATGGAACAAAGAAATTAAAGTTCAGTGATGCTCTTATAAAGATAGCAGCTTGGGTAAACTGGTGTCCTTTTGGCAGTTCTGTCTCATTCAGCCTTGTAATGAAAAGACTAATTCACACTTTAAAAAGTAGCGTAAACAATAACTTTCAGCTGTTGGTTGCTTGGCGTAAATAATGAAAGCATCCCCAAAATAAGTGTCTCACTAAGGTCAGCTTGCCAATTCCAGTGGCTAAATTACAGGCTGCTTCTATTAAACACAGTTCATAGTCAAGAAAGCAGCCCTTGGGAAAAGAGTTGTTTTATTCTCCCAACTCTTCGGCTTTTACTCTGGGGGTGTTATAATCCTTTGAGTTTTGTCAATGGCAACTAGATCCTGGATATGAGCAACCCAGGGATGGGCTTCAAAAATTTTAGCAAGGGATTCTCCGCCCGGTTACTGGGTGGGCATGACCACGATGGGCATGGCCTAGTCAGCATCCTTACCATGGCAGGGGGCATTTTTGCTCTCCCTGGGCTCAGGAGGCTTTACTCGAGTCTCTGGGAGGCCGAAAACAGCCTCCACAGGCTCCAGAGGCCCTCTGTAGGTCGGAAACTCTCAAACTTCTGGTAGGCCCATTTTTTGCCCTCACTGAGCCTCCTCATGCACCCTGCACTTACCTGCATCCAAATCGGGCCGCCTGGGGACTCCTGGGAGGGGCAGGATTAGCCAGGAGTGGGATTTCGGGGTTCTCTGAACTGCACAGAATCTTAGCTAGAGGTTCTGTGAATCCCCAGCAGCCCACTCCTGGAGCGACCATCTAATGAAAGTGACTTGACCATTTTCAAAGCATATGAAGCATATGAAGTATCATTGATAATTTTTTATTTCCAGATAGCAAAGATTCTGGAGAACTCAGCACTCTTCTCTCTGGTGACTTTTTCCCACTGCCTTTGCACTTGACAAACAATGTTTAGTTTGTTTAATCCTGTCTTTGGAAACCTTTGGCCACCAACCTAGTTGCACTTATCTACAGGGAGGCAAATTTGTCTACAGGGAGGCAAATTTGATGAAGAAAATTTTCACCAGGAATATTGTATCAGAAAATCAATTTCGTGTTAGACCTCTCATTCTTTTTTCTTTTTTCTTTTTTGTATGTTTTTCAGACAATATAAGGGCGTTCTTAGAATGCCTTGAGAACCCCACCACTTTTGCCTCATAGTCTTCCTTGCTGTAATTTTTTCTCCATTGGTTTTAGCTGTTGGAGTCAAAGGCCCAGGAAACAATTACATTGCAATTTGGGAGGGTTAGGGGGTTGCAAGGAGCAATTAAAAAATCAAGATGGCAGTGTGTGATTGAAGACCCCTTCTTTACATTCAGTGTAGAGACAACACACATTTAAAAGGATTGGAGGTTAATCTCAAATTTGCATTTGCTATCTTAATTTTTGATCCCTGTAATGGAATGATTCTTGGGATTTAACTGATCTTAATTAATTGGTTAATTTTAGTGCCATAATTAAGAAGTATGCATCTGATTAACTGGCTTCCAGTTTTTGGCTCAGAACATTTGCCCCAACATGTTTATTTTTGTGACTTTGACTCAGGCTTGACAAGTCTATGCAGTGGCAATATTAGGAAGCGGTTGGCCATTATCTCCTTCCTAAAGCTAAGAGAAAGTGACTGCCCAAAGTCCCCCAGATGATTACAGACTTAAGGCAGAGCTAGAATTCACGATCTCCCACTCTTTCTAGCCCACTACACCAGGGGTGGGTTCTAAATTTTTTTGCTACCAGTTCTGTGGGCGTGGTTTATTTTGTGGCATGACTTATTCTGTGGGTGTGGCTTGATGGTCATGTGACTGGGTAGGCATGGCCAACTCAATGTCACTCACGTCAAGGGGTGCCTCGCCTGGCCTCTCCCCTCCCAGCCATTCCTTGTCACACCCAGCCTCAACGTATCTATAGTTCTGTAAAAATGTTATTCATCTTTTTTCAACTTTAGTATCTACACACTATAGATGCACTTTCATGGACCACTGAAAGGAGGAAATGGCTCACATGCTTTGCCCAAGACTGTGATAGGCAACAGGCTTTTAAGGGGCTGCCAGAAAGAAGGAGAGCAATGTATTTTACAAAGCACCAGAAGGCAAAACAAGAAGCAATGGATGGAAACTGAACAAAGAGAGAAGCAACCTAAAACTA
This sequence comes from Ptyas mucosa, assembly GCA_012654045.1. Classification (NCBI taxonomy): domain Eukaryota; kingdom Metazoa; phylum Chordata; class Lepidosauria; order Squamata; family Colubridae; genus Ptyas; species Ptyas mucosa. The sequence continues at coordinate 25,651,429 of WNWU01000003.1, read as the reverse complement.
AGGAGAAACTTCCTGACAGTGTGAACAAATATAGGTGCAGAAATATTTCAGTCATAATTTCACATATAAAATAGCCATTCGTGTAATACACGACTGAACAGTATTTAGGCACCTCTGATGATTCCTGCAGATGTTTGTTGTTTTAAAACTATGCATATATCAAAATGTTTTATCTAAAAATGCACTATAAGTTTAGTGTGCAACTGATAATCTCTCTTCTCTTTCTATATCTCAGTGATTTATAATGCAGGGAGTCTAGTTTCATAGACTTTCATTTTCTAATGCTTAATGATGAAGTACTGTAACTGGTTTTCCCTATTAATTCTAAACGTATCAACATAAGGGACCATTGACTTCAATGCACTAGAGAGATTCACAATTTGGACTACAAAAAATATTTGGAGACACTAAAGTCTGCAAGTATGAAAGGTCAACAAAACACCTGGCCAAGGTAGAGGGTGTAGGGAAATTGAAGGATTTGCTCTGATTTTCTGTCTTATATTTAGCCATATACTTCATTCTTCATCCACATTTCATCTCAAATTGGAGGAATTATAGGTTTTTCAAAATTGTAATTGGAGGACGTTCTGAAGCTATAAGAGATTGCTGTATTACAGGTTCCTTGCAGTGCAAGAAAGAAATGGTAGATAGCACATAGCTTTGCCCAGTGGAAAGAATGCATGGAAAAACACACCCTCAAATTAGGAATATAACTTTTGTAGAAAAGAGATCCCGAGGTTGGTGCTGGGATAAAAAATGAAAGTAGAGTTCATTTAGGAACTAACATTATTTATTTATTTATTTATTTTGTCGAGTATGAATAATTGAGTTATTTAATTATGTCTATAGTTAAAGCCCTGGTAATGGGTTCTTTTTCCCTATTTTAACAGATAGTAGATCAAACTGCAGCCTATAAACTGACAGCTTTTTGAGAATTCAGATAGGTGTCGTCTTAAATTACATTCCAAAGTATTGAAGAGGTACATTTACAATGAACCTTGTATACATTATGTCTGCACTGTTGCAAAAAAAGTGATTTTGTGTTCTTGAAAAGGTTTATGTGTACCAAATTCCAAAAACTGGCTGAATGAAATTTATCAATTCTCAGCCTTTTGAGCTTGTTCTTCATCAGCAAAGAGGCAAGATTGGGCAATATACTTCTGTGAGGGCTAGGTTTAATTTGTTGGGGTTTTTTATTAAAAAAAATAAACTGTAGTGATTTGTATCATCTACATATACCCCTATGGCTTTAATATGCATTTTTCCCATTAACAGGTGTTATTGGGATATATGGAAGTTAGAGGAGTAGAGTGGACAATATATAAGAAATTAAGAGTCCTGATTTTTTCCTATTTTCTTATGTGTTCAGAACAACACTTAAGTGGGCATATGCTCTACTTTTCCCAGAATGTTCTAAAGAATACTTTCAGACTATTTGTTATAGTGACATGAGATTCCATAGGCAATGGCTATGCCTTAAAATTTGATGTGTAGCATAGCAAAACCAGTTTTAACAAGGAGAAGAGGCCCAAAAGATCACTAAAAAAGAGAAAACTTTTTTGTGCAATGATAACTATGTGACACTGGGCCTATTAAAGTACATGGGTTAACCCTAACCCTCCTTCAGAAGAAAGGAGGTGTTTCTTCAAAGCATTTTACCAATCTCGGGCCTAACAGGGTTTTGTTAAAATTTTCCCATGCAAGTATTAAGCCAGCCTCACCCTTTTTAACTTGAGATCTGAGGATATTGCAGCCTGTAATATAATGTCTTCAGGCTATAGTGTGTAGTCTATATTCTCAAGAGAAATGACTTGTCTGTTACAGTCACTTTTTTACTGCTCTTCACAAAGTGAAGTCTTCTAAAATATAACCAGCAATTTGTACTAGCCATGCATTTTTCTTTTGCAGCTGGGCCAATTATAACAATGCTTGTTAGAATTCTTACGGCAGCATGTTTGGCCATAGGCCTACACACCTGTTACCTGACATTCAATGCACTTTAAAGAAATTGTATTAAATGATTCTACTATTTGTAGAAAAACAGTCCTAATTTGTAAGTGTCCTCAGAGGCCAGCTTTTACATTTTCACCACATTTATATTTGTGCTTTGCATCCTTCAGAAATATTCACATATATATTTAGTTGTGTTAGGAGGAAAGTATCACTATAAATTGAGTTATTTAAGTGTGAATGAATTAATTGCTTAAACATTGAACTATTCATAATGCATCTAAATCATAAAGCTTTTCTTTTAGAATATAAAAGAAAATATTAAATTTGAAAATTAAAATATAATCTGGAAAGAAGGAAAGCTAACAACTAAATATAAGATTTGAAGATATGTAAATCCAGCCAATCAATATTGCAAGGAAGCTAAGATACGCCAGTTGAAAACAGAAAGTAAAATATTAGCCATCATTATTACATTTGTGGAAATTACTTTCATGCCTTTTCCCAAAGGTGCTTTTTCAAAGGGCAAATAGACTTTGTTGCCCTTTGAAGCACTTTTGGAACAATCATGACTGGAGGATTGAGAATCTCCATGACTTTTCTAGTGAAGGGTCCTTCAGAGAATTAGCCTTAAAATCTTTCTGTGTCTTCTGAATGTGTAATTCTATGATCCAACCTGTGTATAATAGGGAACTGCTCCATGAAACGGATGGAAATAGTTGATGTGCTATCCAGTATGGGCCATCCAGTATCCAGTCCATAAATTACTTATACTCAAACATATACTGTATCCCATGTTGCTCAGAATCCTGCTGGATTGGAGCAGCATGTAGGTGCCAGTGTAGTTATACATTTATTTTATTTAGAAGTAGCCAAACTGCAAAATAACTCTGGGTGGATTGCTCTAATATTAGAAAACAATAAAAAGAAAACAATTTAAAAATAAATCCCATGCATAAACCAACAGGATTCCACAAACACCCTATCACAAGATCTGGAAGGACAACTATGTTTTTTAAGACTTTCAGAACATCATTACGTAGAGACTTTCATGAATTTCTGTGAGGATTTCATTCCAAAAAGAAAACAGTACTTTCCTGGATCCTATCCTGATATATGTGCATTGTGTGCTATTTTCTGCACCTCTCATATGAGTAGACTTGTGTCTCTTAACATCTGGCTTGTTTTGGGAAGTTGTTTGGGATTCTAACATTATCTGACTCTCATCTAAATCTCAAGCACTAGAAAACAGCTGATTGTTTGGTGCTTTTTTTCAAACAAGATAAGAGTTTGGCATTACAGGTAGGCCTTTATTTACAACCAGTTGCTTAGTGATTGTTTGAAATCATAGGTTGTAGGTAGAACTGTGGAGGTCTGTCATAACTTCAAAGTTCTAATGGCTGCTACTCTGAAGTCATGTGATCATATTTTGCGGACTTGGCAATCAGTCCACATTTATGACTGTTTTCACTGTTCCATGGTCCATGATTTATCACAATTTTTTTTGCCAGAAACTGTCATTCACTTCCACTTACTGGCAAAAAATGAGTACAGTGGATGCAATGGGTTTACTTAACAACCATTGCATTCAGTGAATGACTGCAGTATTCACTTAACAA
>WNWU01000003.1:25614455-25647850 GCA_012654045.1 Ptyas mucosa | reverse complement strand
TTAACAACCATTGCATTCAGTGAATGACTGCAGTATTCACTTAACAAATCACTGCAAAAAAGGTCATAATATTGAGCAAGGTCATATCATGACCTTCTTCTTTTTTCAAATATTTTTTAAAATTTTTACTATATAAAGAAAGAGCAACAATTTCAATGTCTATATAAGCAGTGTGTTGTCTGGTTACAGTTAGTTTGAGCAATAGTCATTATCATCATCATAATGTTCATTAGTAGTGATCATATAATAACAGTAGTTCAAAAGTAGTGATCTTAATGACCAGCATGACTTATGACCATAATTCCAGCCTTCCTGAGTGAAATATGCACAAGGAGCTTACTGTTAACTGAGAAAGTTCCAGGCTTACAGCTGACATTTAACTAGGTTCAAGTCCAGTTCTACTTTGGAGCTCTCTAGATAATTTTTGAATGGCTATCATCTTTTAGCTGATCAGACTCACAGGATAGTTTTGTGAAAATAAAATATGGAGAAAAACCCATGTGTCTTCCGTTAAACTCATAAAGGAAAAAAAGGGTGTAAGCATAATAATTTATACATTCGGGGAAAAAATAATGAAATTGACATTAATAAGTTGCAGAGACCCTGGAAAAATAAATGTTAAGTTCAGGGAAACCAATGGAGGGTTGTCTTAAAAGTTTGAAATTAATTTCCCATGTTTTTAAAACAAGGTTAATTTTTAAAAAACCAACTCCATATATATTCAACACTTCCAAGAATACTTAAGTATTGGTTGTAACTACTTTGTTGCTGAAGATAAAAATCAGGAGTTGGAGCAGTAACTCTTTTGATTGGTGCTTTTCCTATGGCTTGTCCATAAAAGCCAACAAATTTACTTTTTGGCTATAACAATAGTACTTTGAATCTTTCAAGACATCAAGAATAGTGAACCTATGTGACACATAGGTTGTCCAAAAGAGTTATTTTTATGAGTTATAATTATGAATATTAATTTTAATGTTACTTATTATCCAACCTAATTTGTATTTTCATTTGTTAGAGGTATAAATACTTCAGTAAATTAATTTGATATAATAATACAGGGTAAATATATTATACTATATTACTAATTAAGTTAAATAAAAAATATAAAAGTAAAAGAAATTTGGATAGTGGAGTGAAGGTCAGTTAAAGCTTCAAGCTACTGAGCTACTTACAATCCTATCTACTAAACAGAAATTGGAAAGCCCATCATGAGATACAATATTACTGAAGAGACAGTGAAGCAGTATGCCCTGGGAAAGGTTAAAAAAACAAACTCCTTGGCTGAAATGTAGTTGTCAAAAGTGTTTTGTTCCCAATTAGTAGAAAAACCAAAAGAACAGAGCAGGTTGCAAGACTCACTCTGAAAAATGGAAGTCTGTTGTTGTTGTTGACTGTAGATGACATTTGCATTCATCTACATCTCACATTTTTATATATTAAAGTAATTGTTATGCTTTAGTCTAGCTTGAAATTGCTCAAATCTTAATGTGAAGATTTGTAAACTATTAAGCTACTACTGTTCTTTTTGTAGGGGAAAAATATATGCCATCAAGAACCCACCACGGATGGTTGATATCAGTGGTGGGTTTCAACTGGTGTTACCACCGGTTCTCTTTGTGCATGTGCTTTGCACGCGATTGCCACGCGCCTGCTTGCTTCGTTCGCACGCGCGCCAAACTTCCACTCCAAGCAAGCGTGTTAGGTTTCTGCCCAGCTGAGGTGTGGCAATACACTCTGCCGCACCTATCAGCTGGACTAAAAAACAAGAAATAAAGGTAGGAATAAAGCGGCGGTGGGTGGGTGGGTGGGCCCAGCTCCCAGTCAAAGAGAACCGGTTTGGTGACGTCACATCGTCACCACTACTGGCTCGGCCAAACCGGGCCAAACTGGGAGCAACCGAACTTGATATTCTACAAAACTCTGTCATGTTAACTATAATGGTTGAATAGTTTATATTGGTGCACAAAAGCAGCATACGTTTCAATTAATGGCTCAGTAATGACTACAATTAAATAATTACAACTGAATTGGTGCTATTTTTGGATTATGCTGCACAGTACTCAGTCTCAATCCATCCTGGTTCATTCGGGAAGAAACATACTTCTTTGCAAGAAGAAGGCAACTCAAATACTTTTTACATAGAGGATTCCATTTTTCAAAGCTTATTCTTGTTTCCCTATTGTCTGCCTAAAAGTTTTAAATTTGTTAAATTTTGTAACTACAGTAGTCCTTGACTTACAGTTCTTTTAATGACCATTCAAAGTTACAAGAGCACTGAAAAAAATAACTTATGACCATTTTTCAGACTTACGACAGTTATAGCACCCCAATCATTATGTGACCAGAATTCAGATGCTTGGCAACTGACTCATATTTATGACAGTTTGCAATGTCCCAGAGTCATGTGAACACATTTTGCAATCTTCTGACAAGCAAAGTCAATGGGGAAGCCAGATTCACTTAACAATTGTCTCGCTTAGCAATGGAAATTTTGGGGCCAATTGTGATTTTACATTGAAGACTACCTGTACAGGCAATATAAAGAGGCAATTATGTCTACTAGATAAATTTTTGAAGAGGTTATTGTTTTGTAATTGAAGTAAAGAAGTAAATATTGAAATCTCTATGTAAAAATCATCTATGTGTTTGTTAGCTAGCCTTCATCATCTCAGCACATCATTCATTGTCATTGGAACAAAGGACAGAGTCTTGAAGAATATTTCCTTTTCAAGAATTAAATTTTATACAGTGCAAATATAGTTCACTGGTTGAAGAGTTGGGTATTAATGGGTATAGAGAATCAGGAAGATGACTTCGATAAAGATATGTAGACTCTGTTGCCAAGACAATAAAAGCTAAAGTCTAAAATGATTAGATAACACTTGGAAGCAGCTCAGAATGACACCTAAAACCAGAATTGCAAGATTCTGTTTTTTTATTTATTTACCAGATTAATCTAGCGACCCATCTCACAAATGTGTCTTTGTACCTGTTATTATAGCCAATCCCAATAAAAATAATTTTAGCATTCCTTTGGAATCAATTTCATGGTCCAGTCAAGCAGGAGATCCTATACCAGTGTTGGCAAACCTTTTCGGCATCGAGTGCTGAAATGAGAGTGTGCACACACCAGTGGTGGGGTGCCCCCGGTTCGGACCGGTTCTATAGAACCAGTAGTAAAACCAGAGAGAGGCTCCGCCCACTGAGCCTGACATCATCAGAACGCTTCTGCACATGCCCCATTGTGAACCACTAGTAAGGGTAAGTAGAACCTATCCCTGGTGCACACGTCCTGAAAACCGGAAGAGCAGCCACCTGGTGCTCATGCGTACATCGGGAAGATGATCTTCCAGTTTTCAGCACGCATATGCGCACCAACCAGCTGGTTTTCGTGCATGCATGCATGCCAGAAACTGGAAGTCCAGGTGGCCAGTGCACATGCATGTGCCAGAAACTAGAAGAGCAGCCGCACAGCGCACTAATATGCACTGGGCAGCTGCTCTTCCAATTTCCGGCACTCCCGTGCACATGAAGACCAGCTGGCCGGCATGCCGGAACCCAGAAGAGGAACAGGCAACGGCTCACGTGCCTGGAGAGATGACTCTGTATGCCACTTCCAGCATGCGTGCCATAGGTTTGCCATCACGGCCCTATACCATTTCAGGCAAGTGCTGTCCAGGCTCTTTAAAACTTCCAGTGATAAAGCACCCAGAACTCCTGAAGGCAAGTTGTTCTACTGGTTAATTGTTCTCATTGTTAGAAAGTTTCTCCTTAATTCCAGGTTGTTTCTCTCCTTGATTAGGTTCCATCCATTGTTTCTTGTCCTGTCCTTTGGTACTTTGCCTCTTCTTTGTGGCAGCCCCTCAAATACTGAGGGGATAGACAAAGGAGCATTGGTAAAGCCAGTGTATATGATCTTAAACCCCTAACATCTTTAAATATTGGAATATGAACTTTATTGGGACTACTGAGTAGGGCATGTAGGTTTTCCCAGAAGACCTACGTGCTTAGAAGACCATCCTCTCCCAGAAACTCTGACTTTATCTCATGGTCCTGCTGCCTGCTCTAGGCTAACACCTTGATACTATCTTTCTTCCAAAGGGGCATAATTCCCAAAAGCCTATTGCAAGTGTCAAGCCCTTTAAGGCACACAAATTTAGGAAACAAGAACTACTTGGATTTCATGAAGGATCTTGATAACTAGGAGGACAATATAACAGAATTTTGAAAGCCAGCCAAAGCAATTCTCCCACTCAATTTGTACCTACTGTAATTAAGATGGACTTAATCTTTCTCATATTTCCCTTACCCTGGACTCAGGGATTGTTTGTTTGTTTGTTGGTTTGTTTGTTTGGCCAGTTCTTTCTGCAATGGTCATGCTCTCCCATCTATATTCCCATGTTCTGATAGACATTCTATCATAGTAAAAGAGATGGATTTCCTATACCTTGCTGCATTTATAGTGAATAAAAAGGTAAAAATGATATAATGAAATAAGTGCTGTTGTGCCATCCTCTGGCCATACAGTGTTTAGACAAATGATTAGAAGTATCTTCATGTCACAAGAGATAAAGAAAAATCCTACTTAATTAAAAAAGAGAAATATAATAAATCACCTTTAAGTTTAAAACATTAAAAATATGAATATGCAGTATTGCAAAAGCTAGAGTATAAAACTTTCCAATTTATAACAGTAGTTATAACTAAAAAACTTTTTAAAAAATGACTGATGTGTTAACAATTCTCCTCATATTCTGATTTTGGCAAAATACTTTTCTGGATACAGCTTTTACCTAAAATATACACCTGTTTGTTAGATAGAACCTGCATCCTGAAGCAAAATCTGCTATTTTTTCCCTTTGACTTTTCCTAGCTTTTACCTACAGCTCTAGTCATTTTTTAAAACTTTGGTGAGATGGTATATCATAACTTTTTCCTAGCTAAAGCACAGAAACGTCAGAGGTCTCATTGGTGTTCTCTCAGCTTGGTTGTTTTCTTGCAGATATTTCATTACCCAAACTTTGTTCTTCTTTATTGGTACACAAACTTCTTTCTGTTTTCCAGAGTTCTGCCTCTGATTTTAAAACAAGAAACTTTCTTCCATTCAGAAAGGAAAGGAATCTATTTTTGGTTTGTGCAACAGAAGTTACATCTTCCACAATGCTTATTCAACTTGAAACATAGAAATATGGGAAGTTAGATGTTATTCTGGTGGATGCAGAGAGGGTCATAACAATAATTATGACCCTCTCTGGGGCTATTTGGTAGCATTGGTAGACAACTTCCTACCATTTATCTTTTTAAAAAAATGTAATACTAAAATAAGAAGATTCTTCTATAATGAGACTGAAGTTTTATTAACAGTCGCCTAAAGTGATAATACCCAAAATTTATTATGTTAAGCCAACTTTCAGTAAATGCTCGAAAGGGTCACGGGCAGTCACTATGGTCATAGCTAGTGTAGTTTAAAAGCTAACTAAATGAGATACATTTAGAAACAAGATAATTCTGCTTCCATTAATTTTCTAGCAATTTTGCACAGAGCTAAGATGGTGAGTATAACAGTTTTAGTCAGTACATACTTTATTTTCTTGAATATGTAATTAGAAAGTGGCAGGAAATTTGCAAAGATAATTAAGCAGTGCCAAAATGGTTTTAGCTGAAGCAGTTCCAGAGTACTGAAAGCAAAATGATGCTCTTTTCTAGCCATACAATTATAGAGATTCATCTATCCACATGCCTGAAAACTCCAATGCCGAATTCTACCTCCTGTTTTTTCCCATATACATGTTAATGTATCCAAAAATAACTGCAACGTATTATCTTTTGTGGCTCAATTTTAAAATATCCACCCAAAACAAGGGGTCCTTGAGGATACCCCAGTGGCAGTTTCCTGTTGAATGCTGATGTATCAAATTGGCACCATGAGAATTTTAGTTATGAATGATGGATCTCTCTTTCTGCAGAGCACAGTAAGTGTTTGCCATAAATTCCGTCTACGACCCTTTTCAGACATTCTAAGTGGATATAAAAGTATTGCTGCTATGCACAATATTCAGAGGAGCACTTTTTGAAGCCAAATACATCTCCAAACCTACTTCCACTTCACTAGCAATCCTGACAGACATGTCTTCTGTGCATACTCATACCTATGCTCAGGTAACATAGCAAGCCCTCAAAGCCATAGTTTCTAAATGAGTCAAGATGTGGATTCAGGCTAAAATAGATTTTGGTCAGTCTGCAAAACACTCCTTCTTGTGTTTCTTACAATTGTAATGAATATATATGTATAAAAATTGGCATTGCCATTTTAAGTTCTATCATGTAACTCTGGTTGCTTGTTGATGGATATATGCCTCTATGTGGAAATGAATATAAATAGGTTGGGTAAAACTCTGTATATTGAAATTAAAATAGAGGTCGTGGTAGAGCTTCTGTTGTGATAGTTCTCCTTATCTGTTTTACACACATTTGCAATATTTTACCTAGAACTTAAATGCTACTCTTAGACTATGTGCAGCATAGTTACATCTAAAATGAAGTTCTACTATAGGAATTATTTAAAAGAAAAATAGATATAATGTTCTCTAATTTATGGGTGTTGCCAAAGTATTTACTTGGGAAGTTTCCAACTTCTATATTGTGTAAACTTTGTAAATTTGTAAATTCTCAAAGTGTAAAAGAAATAATGTTTTGTATTTTTTTTATATGGTAACGAATGTAACACTTTTAGCTACTGTATTTATCGGCGTATAACACGCACAGGCGTATAACACACACCTTCATTTTAAGAGGGAAATTTCAGGAAAAAACTACGCTCCGACGGCCGCGAGAATTAGACATGAGGAAGGCGCGGGTTGCCGGTACTTGTTAATACTGTAAAAACATGGCTTCTTAACATTATATCGGCGTATAACACGCACACATCATTTGCCCCCTATTTTCAGGGAGAAAAAGTGCGTGTTATACACCAATAAATACGGTAGGTAGTTTCTAAAAATACCTGATTCTCAACTTCTATTGACAATTGGGGAGAGGGGTTTGAGAGGGGGGTAGGTTATCCAGTAATAACTAGACGGCTGCTGCAAAATACATGTTAGCAATTTATATGGAGCAAAAATGAATTAAAATGAATACTAAAAATGAATACTGACAAGTGAGACAGATTACATTTACCTATTGTTCTTCCATTCAATCATGTCTGATTTTTGGAAGCTGCCTGAATCAGTCTCTGCAGTCTTCCTGACAAGATTTTTCAGAAATGGTTTGCCATTGCCTCCTTCCTATGGTGAGAGAAAGTGCCTGGGTCAAGGTCACCCAGTTGATTTTATGCCTTGGGCCAAGGCAGGATTAGAACTCACAATCTCCCGGTTTCTAGATGTCTATAATAACCTCTCAGAACACACTATGAAAAACTCAAGTGACTGACCTCAAATGCCCTGAACAAATATAGTGTTTGTTCTAAAGAAATGTTTAATATATTACAATTGTTAATTGACAAGGTAATTAAAAACTGTCTCACATTAGCCTTAATCTGCCTAACCTGCTGGTCTTTCCCTCTCTTTTTGTCATCTCCACCCTACCCAATTTAGATCCTATATCAATTTAGCCATTCTGTGCAACTGATGAACTAAACTGCTGTTCGCAAAAACTTGTGCCTTTAAATAAAATTTGTTAGTTGGAAAAGATCCTACCAGATGCCTTCTTATTTCTTACTAACAATTTTAAATGAATTTTAGATTTATGATGCAGTGAACAGTATGAATCTACACTGGACAACAATTTTTTTCAAAAGTTTTGCTTCTTGAAAAGCCTTTGGTGATTATGATAGACCCCTTCAAACAGAACAGAAATATAATTTCAGAATGACTGTATCTCATAGGAACCTTAAGAAATATGGCATTAACTTTTAATTACTATAATGTATTTAATCACATAATATTTCCAACATGCTGCATGAATTCAACAAGACTAAAAGTATTTTTCTGATGGTTTTTATTGGTACTCAATGTCCAATGAATCTTGCTGCAGTATCCAATAATAGCCAGAACTTATGGATTTCAGTTGCCCTGATATTGTTTTTCTACTGTGTTAATGTTCTGGTGAAACATTTCACCATGCATCTAGATTTTCAGGAAGAAAGTCCAAGTGTGAATGCAAAAGGGATCTTCAGTGACATGTTTCACTTTATGGTCTTGAATGCTGTAGAATTTTGTCAGCTGAATGTAGTTTGGTGCTCTGTACAGTGGTACCTTAGTAATCAATGTTAATTGGGACCTCTGGGAGGTGCAATGAGTATCAAAAACAATGAGTACCAAACAATTTTTCCCCATAAGGAATAATGCAGTGAGTCATAAGGCAGCTGACACCTACAATTTGTAGCTTGTGCATTGAGTATCAAACAAAGGATGAGTACTGGAACAAAATTTTCACATCAAAATGTTTTGAGTACCAAATTCTATGAGTTTCAAAACAGTTAAATAGTAAGATACCATTGTAGTTGCCAAGAAAATTCTCAATTACATCCTTGAATACTTTCCAGGCAATTTTCTCTGGACCCACTAACAGATCTATGAATCACTTGTCACTGATGACATATCTGATCAGTGGACCAACAAAAATGTTTTCCTTAATTTTGGCACCAGTTATTCTTGGGAACAACTGTCTCAGATTACAAAATCATTCACCTTCCTTGTTCATCATTTTTACAAAATTTCTCATCAATCCAAGTTTAATGTGAAGTAGAGACAAAAATATCTGTCAGGTCAACAAATGGTTCATGTACCATGTTTTTCTCTCTTGGAACCAAATTCTTTCAGAGTGGCCATTTCTTTTTAATGTAATGCAACTGTCTTGCATGGCTGTTCCATTCGCACAGATAACACCAGCACTTTGTATACCTGGGCTTCATTTGAAGCAGAAGATCCACTACTTTTAGATCTTCATAGATATTGCAGTTGTACTTGGCATATAGGATGCGTTTCAACAACAGTTCCATGTTTTCATTTGTTTCTTTCATGTGTGCAGCATAGCCAAGAGATACTGAAGGTATACATTGTCTTTGTGTAAAAACAGAAGATGTCTATAAAATAGTATGTGATAGGTTAAATTATAGATTATTTCAGTGATTATCAGTCAAAAGTCTATAAGATATACCCAAAAGTGTTCAGGAAGCAAAATCTTTATTGTAATAAATCAGAAACAAGATTATTGTGTTTGACAAAGAAAATGTTGTGAACAATGGCAAATTATACACAAATGACAAATAAAAAATTGAGGAAATAGATGAATATTGATTACTTGCGTGGGGAAAGGAAATTGAGAAATATAAATGCTGATAAAAAGATATTGTGCAGTATGTGGTCTATTGTGAGGAACAAATGTTTCTCAAAAGAAATTTAAAAATTGTTGTGTATAAGAGTATGCTTTTGTTTACTTTATTATATGGAAGTGAGAATTAGATATATCAGAAACAAAACATTACAGTAAGTTGGATATAGTAGGAATAGAATACAAAGAAGTCTGGTAAAAGAGAAAAAGATAAGGTCAAGGATGAATGTGTGTGGAATTTTTGTGGATTTAATACAGTAAAGAGAGGTCACTGCAATATAAGTACTTTGAGTTACTTTGGTATATATAAAGTGAATCAGGATCTTAACTGAACAGTGCCTAGTGGTGAAGATGCTCACCTCCCATTCGAAAGTTGAGAGTTCAATCCTAGGTGGTGGCAGATCCTTCTAGGATGAAAAAGAAGAAATATCTGCTGTGAACTCCATGTGGCATCAGGAAGGGCATCTGGCCAGTATAGGCTTAGTTCTATCCAGTCTCCCAGACACTACCCTGAATTAAGGAATTACAAAGTCATAAAAAGGGAGTTTAAATGATCTAAACAACTATATGAAGGGAGAATGAATAGGTGAGGAGTAGGGAAAACCAAGAAAATGGTGAATGAAGTTCATAAAATATTATATTTAATATATAATATTTGAGTTTCATCACATGCAATTTATTAATACTGGATAATTGACACACTAAAAATGAAGTTTATGATATAGGGTTATAATGTACAAATGGTCAATAACCATTTCTCGTAAGAAAATATAATTCTGTTCCCAATTAATAATAATAAATGTATTTAATATACAAAAGCATTGTATATTCAAAATTGTTAGTTTTGAATGTGATAAACACATATTTAGGGTATTTCGATGTGTTGAGGTGAATTCTGAATTCAGTGGGGAATTCCCATTTACAGGTTTCTTATTTGGTATAAGAAACAAATATTCACTGAATGAATTAAGAGATCTTAGGCCTATTAAAATTAACTGTCCAATTAAGCAAACTGTATCCAAATTTATTCAAAATTTGTATTCTGTAAGGCTTAGAAAAGATATGTGCAACAAAATAGATCATTTCTAGGAACTTAAGTGTCTTTTGAATAGTCTGGGTAAAATGATGTCTATCAAGTCATGCAAAGAAATGGCTGAATATCTAAATGCTTGGATTAAAATTATTTCCCATAAAGAAATGGACATATCCTTAAAGGACCTCTCAGGAGGGTGAAAAGTTGAAAAGGTTCCTTTAAAACAGTGGGCCCCCAACCTTTTGAGCACCAGGGACCGGTTCCATGGAGAGAAGTTTTTTCATGGGCTGGAGGGGGTGTGGTTTCGTATGCTGCCTGAATCTCATGGATGGGGCTTCGCTTGTTTGCACGGACCGGTTTCTGGCATGCCGCACACCAGTGCCGGTCTGCAGACCAGGGGTTGGGGACCCCTGCTTTAAAAACTCTGAAACAGTTCACATTTTTTACTTATAAAAGCAAAAAGGAGCGGCGTAGGAGGCTAATGCCTCCTACTAAGGCAGCATTTAACATCCAGCTGCCTGCAATTACTGTGAGTTCAATTCTCACCAGGCTCAAGGTTGACTCAGCCTTCCATCCTTTCTAAGGTGGGTAAAATGAGGACCCAGTTTGTGGGGGCAATAAGCTGACTTTGTATAAATATATTCTCCTGAGTCTCCGGAGAAGGGCGGCATATAAATAAAATTAAAAGAAAAAAAATGTAGCAAAATAAAATAAAAAACAGCCTTTCATAAACTTGTATTGATACAACTAAAAGTAAATTAGATAAATTTTCTTGAGTTCTGTATTTTCTTTTATTACTGTGTGATTGTAAAACTATGTAAAAATTAATGGTGTCAGCAGCATAATTGTATTCAGAGTATGTTTACAAACATGGAAAAGGCAAAATTGAACTTTCCTCAGTAGGTCATTCAGGATACATGAAATACAAAACACTTCACTTATACTAGAACTGGTACCTCAATCAACATACCATTGACAAATGCAAATTATATGAGCATTGCAAACAAAGCGATCAGATTTCCTTAAACACTTTTTTTTTATTTTATGATTTTAATTAAACTCTACCAGGTAAGCAAGCAGCACCTTGGAGCACATAATTCACATTCCTTGGGTGAAGCTGTCCACATACAGAAACAAAAATTCTTTTATAGCTAATATTTTAATTCCTAGTTCCACAGGATAATAAATCCTAACACTCATAATTATTAAGTATTAGGTTTACACTAAAAATATATTTCTTGGAAAATCTCATTCTTTTTAATGGGAAATTATTGTTTTTCCATTAAAAAGATCTTTTAAAAAAACTAAAATCACATGGTGCAGGAGGTTTTTAAGAAGAGATTGGACAACTATTTTTACAGAATGGTATAAGGTCTCCTGCTTGAGCAGCGGCTCCAAGGGCGTTTCTGACTCTTATTCTGTACATTCTTCTTGGCAGTGCCAAAATGGAATTTGTATTGTCTTTCCTTGCATTCGTCAATAGGAAGAAAAAAGAACATACAATGCTAATCCAATTATATGCTTTCATTAACCAAAAATAGTCAACTATTTTGTTCTTGAAGCTGCAATGATTCCTGGGTTGGGCCATGGATAGGTACATGTGCATATCCTATCCTTCAACAATTTTGAGCAAGATCTCTGTAAAGAAGAAATAATAATATTTGTTTTTGCTTCAAAATTGTTTGCCTTCTATTGTAGGAAGGTACTGATCTTGAACAGAGTCTGTAGGATGGTACAAAATCACTTCTTCCAATCTCAATTTAGCAGGCTGATGAGCATCTCATCAGGCTGTATGATTGCACATGTCCCATGTATGCCCATTATTCTTCAGGTAGCTTCTTCAGTCTTTATAGTTATGTAAGGTATAAAATATTTAATCTCTCTCTGTCTGTAGATGTATGTGTGTGTGTGTGTGTGAGAGAGAGAGAGAGCGAGAGAGAGAGAGAGAGAGAGAGACAGAAGGGAGAGAAGAACTTTGAACCTGTGTTTCTAGTTGAATTATTTCTTAAATTCTGTCTTTCAGGTTTCCCTATAACTGAACATTTTCTTAATTCAATGCTATAAAGCATCACACTATTTATTATTATGTGCGTGATTCTGAAACTGATAACTGATTTTTTGAGATTGTCTGAACAAGTCCCTTCAGTTTTCTTTCTTTTCTTTTTTCAGAAATGGTTTGTCATTGTCTCCTTCCTAAGGCTGAGGTAAAAGCTGGTTCAAGGTCACAACTGGCTTTGTGTCCAAGACAGCACTACAACTCGCAGTCTCCTGATTTCTAGCCTGATACCTTAATCACTATACTAAACTGGCTGTCTGTGTCACCTGGTCAAACTAGGTCAAGATGCATAATTAGATACTAGGTACCTAAACCCAAATGGATTGGTGATGTCATTCAGGAGGAGACCCATATAAGTTTTAAGCAGTAAGGTAAAAAGTGCTACGCCTGGAAACACCCCATAGAACAGGAGCATTTGGCTCAATCTCTACCCCCATCAATATTAGTTGAATTTGTCCACAGCCTTTTGTTAGGTAAGACATGCAAATCATTAACAAGTGTAACAAAATTATCTGAAGTACAGCATCTGTTGATAACATTGGGAAAGTAGCAGAAAGAGAGCACGACCTCACTGATAGTTGAGACTTGGCATTTCTGAATACCATTGGCCTCTCTGAGACAGAAAAAAAGAGTGGTTTTTAAGCTTCTTAACTGCCATATACATATTCACTGTCCTTTGAGGAATTCCAGAATTAGATATAATATTACTAATGGGAATTATAGTAAATGTGTTTCTTTGATTGTGTATTTGCTCTGTATGTTCTCTCTGTTTCAAACTGCAAATGTAAGCCTTTCACTTACAAATAAATAAGCACTTTGGAAACCCCTGGGTAGATAGCTATTCAGGCAATAAGCCTCTCTCCTTACCAAATGAAAGGGAGAAAAAAAGCTTGGTGGAAAAACTCAATATTTTCTGCCACCAAAACCTATCTCAGGAAAACAGATTAAATATCTTCTCTAACCAATTATGATCACATATTCAGGAAGATAAACTGTATATTTGGTCTTGAATATGTCTTCCCTGAACCCAGAAATTATAACTATTACCAACAGTAAAGAATCCTTTGGGCCAAATAGTAAAAAGATAGCAATGATCCAGCTTCCAACATGCTTGGGGACTACTAATTATTTAGTTGAAGGAAAGAATCAGATTTAGTCCCCTGATGCATGAATGAAACCACAATAAGGTCAGAATGAGAGCCCTTGCTTGAGCTTCAGCATTTTCAGTAGAATTGATTTGGAAGTTAACCTTGTTTGGCTGCAGGAACTGGATATTGAGGCAGTGTTGTCTAGTAGTCTTCTTCCCTCCTTCCAAGCACTGTGGTCTGGTTTAATATTTATATGAAGCCAATAGTAAGGTAACTTGTAGGTAATTTGTGGGGAAATACATTCTCCAACTTTGTTTCTTTATGATGCCTGAAGGAATGATTAAACTGAAGCTGAGTACCAATAAGACAAACACTATGTGTGACTTGCTCCTTGCCTCAGAAATTAGAGGATTATAGACGCTGCATGGAGGGCCTGCTCCTGGATCCATCATTATTGCTAGAGATCCAGGTATCCTCTGTTGGTACAAAAACATAGCTTATATCATTATGTCAGCTATGTTTG
The DNA here is from genome assembly GCA_012654045.1 of Ptyas mucosa. Taxonomy (NCBI): domain Eukaryota; kingdom Metazoa; phylum Chordata; class Lepidosauria; order Squamata; family Colubridae; genus Ptyas; species Ptyas mucosa. The sequence goes on along the minus strand of WNWU01000003.1, from coordinate 25,633,817 downwards.
TTCCTGGGCAGAGATGACTTGAACTGAATGACTCATACATTAATAATATTAAAGTAATATAGTCTTCTTGTAATGTACTTGCCCCTGTTCAACTTTGTGGGCCTCAGCCTGTTTTGAAACCTTATAGCTTCCTACTTTTTGATATAATCAGCGATTTAAGCACTTTTGCTCTTAAAATGTTCTGTTCTTTCTTTCTGTCAAAGTTCTTTCTGTCTCCTCAGGCATCCTCAATTTTCACCAGCAATTTACCTGAAATGTCCTTGTGATTTCTTTTCTTTTCTACATTTTCTTTATACTCTTTCTGTCTTCCAAAAAGCCAACTGAAGATATAATTTTGTAAGTGGTTGATTATTAGTTTTTAATATAGTCCTTTTATGGACCTTTTTCTCAGTGCCTACTCAAACATTTATTTCTAGGCTGGAAAGTAAAATAACAATAAATTAAAATATGACAAATAGGGTTGCAGAAAGTTGTGAGACATAGAACAAAAAAAAAATCTAAACACCAATACTTACAATTCTAAGTTGAAATACACGATAATTGACCATGTAAATTGCATAAAATTTAAGATATGATCTGTAGATGACTGACAACAAATATGTATATGTAGTACGAGTGGTGTTGGTGGAGGGAATGGCTGTATTTTTGTTGTTTATGTCTATTTGTCTTTTTTTTTGTATGTTTTAAAGTCTAATAAAAAATTTTAAAAAAACAAACATTTATTTCTAGATATATCTTCATATATGTATTTTTAATTCTCTCCCTCAGATATCAACATCTCTGTTAAATACTGTATCAAACCTATCAGATAAACATACTGTAGTATAGAACTAAATGAGTAAAATTCCTGTTATATTCAACTATTAAGTAGGTATATGCAAATTCTGGAAAATTCCATTGAAACTCTGGAACATTCAAATCTTTTTCCAATCTCCACAGTCTAATCATTCCTGAGATAGTCTGCAGTTTTCCATACATTAATTCTCCAGCAACAGATCAGGTTGTTTTGGCCCACTACAACATATCTATACATATCTATTGCTTAGAACAATGGTGCAGCATGTGGGGAAGAGAGTCTTAATCCATCACATATTCCCCATTTCAAAGTATCATTTAAGGAGCAAGACATTGTAGTTTACAAGAAAACATACAGATAATTAAACAGAGGTATACAGATATACCCTTTATATATGTTGTTATTATCAACAATAAGTAAAAGAGCATCTCAGTATTATAGAAAAAATGGAATAAAATTATAATAATATTATATATGTGTTTTACAGTAAGACATACTTTGCAAATTATTTTGAAATTATGATAATTTGTAGTTTCAGAGTACAACCCATATAAACTTCAATAACTTATTAGATACGGAACAATAAAGATTAGTTTAGTTACAATATTGACAATAGCAGAATTGTCAGTTTAGTTACAATATTGACAATAGCAGAAACAAGAAATACATTCCTAACCATCATGATGAAATATGCATTATGAGGTTACAATGCAAACAATTCTCACACTGAGACATTGTGATGCAAGTATGTAAGGATGGAGCTTGTCTCACAATAGTCTTGCAGCAGCATCAATATATATTTCAGCATTTGCATGTACATACAGAGAGATATATAGATTACCCACCAAGATGTCCATGATGATACAAGAACATTGTTGAATATTCTTGCAAAGTGCTATCATGAAAAGAGACAAAAGAAAAAGTTAGTCAATCACTGGTCATAATCAAATAGCTTGTATCAGTTGAGTAATATGATGAAATCCTACAACCTCAATGACTTTCTTGAGAGGATTTTAGGAGCCATGATGGCACAGTGGTTAGAATGCAATTTTGCAGGCTAATTCTGCTGACTGCCAGGGGTTCGATCCTCACTGGCTCAAGGTTGGCTCAGCCTTCAAGGTCAGTAAAATGAGGATCTAGATTATTGGGGGCAACATGCTGACTCTGTAAACCACTTAGAGAGGGCTGTAAAAGCACTGTGAAGCAGTGTATAAGTGCTACTGCTATTTTAGTAGAAGTGGAAATGGCCACTACATAAATTAGGAAATAAAAGGGAGAGAAAAAGACTAATGCCAGATTAAATAACCTTGACAAATTTGCCAAAGATTTCTAAGATGTTCAATTCTATAAAGCTTACTTTATGAAAAAGCAAATATATCCTGGAATAAAAGGCAGTGTTTTCCCTCTTTCAGTGATGATGGTGGCGGTCAGTATCATGGAAGGACAGAAAACCAATCATTTTGATAGGATTCGTATTTGGAACTAATGGTTTAACTGATAGGATTGTTCAGATTTGCCTAAGAAATGCATTTCGTGCCACCGTTATGCAATCATTCTTCTTCAGTTGCTTTCTGGAGCAAAAGAACATTAATTCTGATCAAGAGATAAAACTATGACAGCAGTCAATGTAAGCTATTCAGCCCCCCAGTGATTTGTTTTTCCACAGTCATTAAAAACTACCTTTGCAAAACAGAATACTATTTGGCCACTTGTCAGTTAGCATGCCTGCAGTCAGCCAGCAAAGCTGAGCCAGGATCTTATTCTGTGAATAAGCGATTAAGAGCATATGGAAGTAGCCCACCAAATGCTAAAAGCTAAGGAACATCTGTGAATGCAGTAAATTGAGTGGAAGAGCTGTCTTGACAGGTTGTTCTAGTGAACAAAGGTTGTGTTTGCCCCATCTTGAGCAGGTTTAGGAAAATACACAGGCTCCTAAGAGCAGGCAGCAGTGACAAAGAATGATTTTGGATTGCTTGAAAGAACCAGGTAAATAACATCTTCAAAATTGGGACACAGCAAAGGATCATTAATTATTTTTATTTTTTAAAAATCAGTGTACAGTGTAGAATCTTGCATCCAGGGGAGCTATCAGGTGCAATGGTCTGGATAACACACAGCTTCCTAGCTGAGAAACAGAAAGAAAAATCAAAACAACTGACTAGCTCTGCTATTGTCTCTGCTTACATCACTGATAAAAAAAAAGACTTGGTTCAACCTGCTTCACGGTTTCATTTAGTGTGGCTTTTACAAGCACGTACAAAGCTCCAATTCCTTATTATTTGGCACACGATCAAGATTCAACAATAAACTCTAATGAATGTAATTCTTTAATAGTGTTGTCTGCAGGGACTAAGCATTTGCATGGTTATAAGGAGGCGTGTGCATATTATACTGGATTTTAATAGCTGCTGTGAAATTTTGACTATACTATTGAGTCATACTGGAGGGCAGGGGTGACTGCTAATTATTACTTTAGAAAAGACCCATTTTAAAATGGCAGCTATCCAAATTGGAATGAGAGGGGGGGAAAGAGGAGATTTAATTTCAATATACAGGTTTTGCTGAATTGTCCAAACCTGTGATTTCTGAATACATAAATGTGAGCTAAAGCTTTTCTTCATATGCTTTGATTGATTTTTGACTTTAAGCAACTGCCTGAACAAGTCCCTGCAGATTTCATGTGAAGATTTTTGGCACTGGTTTACCATTGCCTCCTTCCTAAAACTGAGAAAGACTGACTGGCCCAAATCACCCATCTGGCTTTAAGCCTAAAGCAATACTAGAAGTCATAGTCTCCTAGTTTCTAGACTGTTACCTTGATTATTACACCAAACTCACATATGTTTGTCCATTTGTGTGTGTTTGTGTATCAGAGATATCACAGATATTAAGCTAACATATAGTTTGAGCCAAGAAGGGCATTGTATAAGAGATTAAAATCCATGTATTATATATATGATACCTCTTATTTACATGGTAGATAAAATTCCATGAAGAAAGAACACACAAAAAACAGTGTTCCTCAACTTTAACACCTTGAAGGTGTCTGTACTCCAGCTCCCAGGATTCTGGTTAGGAAATTATGAGAGTTGAAATCCAAAATATCATCATATTGTTTATGAAATGCATAATTATCCATTCAGCATAAGTCCTGATAGTTTCAGCTACCATTCAGCCAGTGAATGTATTGGTGGGCTCAGATTGGCTCAAATGTCTATGGAAGTGCCATTTATTTTATCTAGGAATTGTCCCTTTCTGCAGAACTTGACTTTTCCAAACTCTAACCCCTTTGGATCTAGATGCTTTGAAGCATATTATCTATTGCACAATAATACTTATTCTCTTCTGACAGAAAACCACTCCTATGCAGAGTTGGCTGGAGACTCTTTCTCCAGCCAACATAAAACTCTGATTAGGTTTGTACATTATACTAAGCCCGTGATGGCGAACCTATGGCACGAGTGCCACAGGTGGCACGTGGAGCCATATCAGTGGGCACGCAAGGTCCCACCAGAAGTTGGCAAACGGGCCGTTTCCAACTTCCAGAGGTTCTCCGGGGAGTGGGAAAGGCTGTTTTCGCCCTCCCCAAGCTCCTAGAAAGGCTCTGGAGCCTGGGGAGAGTAAACAATGGGCCTACCAGGCCCACAATGCCATCACGTGCCAAAAGTGGGGGGAGCACGGGGGTCACATGCGCAAGGGTGGGGTGCATAGAATTATGGGTGTGGGCACGCACGTGTGCAACTCCCCCCACGCTCCCCCCACTTTTGGCATGCGATGGCAAAAAGGTTAGCCATCACTGTACTAAGCCATTAATTGTATTAGTTTTTAATTGGTGAGACCGATGAATCCATCCATTGTGGCTTAGCATAGATGAAATAAGTTTATTGGGACTTATTAGACACTTTTAAAAAACAATTCCTACCTACGGATAAATATTCTAACAATCTAAAATATATTTCATTGAAAGATGTCAATGTTGTCATGAGTATTTTCAGGGTTGCTGCGGCTATCTGATTAGCCACAAAAGAGGTATGGCCTCAAACAAGCCATCTGCTGTAAGCAATTACCTGCAAGCCTTCTCCACCCTAGATAATTGCAGGTTTGCTCACAATATAAGCAAGTACTCTTTGGCTTGCTACTCAGGCCTCGACAACCGGTCAGGCCTGATCCAGCTAGTGTTCACTGCTGGAAGAAGATTGCAGAGCCTAGCACGATGCTGTAGAAGGGAGGAGATGCAGATAAGGACTCCAGACACCGGCTGCTGAGATACTCCCACAGATGCTTGTGTTTTTGCTGTTTTTAAGCACACAAGCCAACGGTTAGGTTGTGCTGGAAATTCTTCTCCACACAGACCCTCAAGCCATGTTGGTGCTTGAACTGCTTTTATTCTCAGATGACTTTTTTATTGTGAAGTCTTCGCTGCTGCCCTTCGTTTGCCTTGATGACGTGTCAATGCCAAAAACGTCCACCTTTATATTAACCTTTGTTTCTTGTGAACTGTTTTTGGTATTGTGGAGAGGAATCTAGGGAGATAGCCTGGCTTCACATACCCAGATAAGACTTTGCTTTTAATGTGGTTTTTAAAGGCACAGTGTCTTTTTAAGTATTTTAAATTAAATTATATATTTATTCAAGACTCCTTTGTCGGCTTTATTTCAATCCCAGTGCTTTTGCCCATGAGCTGGTTCGCGGTCTGGGGTACCCCCTCAACCCCACACCCCACAAATGTTTTCCATAAAGAACATGTAAATTTGTAGCTCTGTATGTGCGTGTGTATATCACTGCAACTGTAATCTACTGAGCAGTAATTTGCATGTAATATCCTTAGGACCCAGAAACTATTAAAAATTGTCATCATTAGAGTCATATATGTGTCGTATAAGAGTCACATTTATCAATAGGGTAGCTTCTGGCAAAGCAGATGTTTGTTTTGCAGTACAGATTTTTGTTCTGATTCAGAACAAATAAAAAATTATTTGAAAGTGGCTAAAGAGGTCTAAACGAGGAACCTCCAGCAGTGTGAATAGAATTAAAATAAAAGCAATGAAGTTGATTGTGATGAAATTGAAGTGAAAGATTGCTGGAAGGAATATTTTAAAGATTTGTACGGTATTGACAGTGATATGTCAAAAAGCAAGATTCAACCCATTGCTAAATTTTAGTATCCAAGGGGGAAAAAATAATGAAAAGGAAGTAATAAATGCTGTGGGAATACTGAAAAACAGTAAGGCTACAGAAATAGATAGGCTAACTTCAAAATATTTAAAATATGGATGTGATTTGCTCATGGAGTCTCTGGGTAACTTTTTAAACAGAAGTATGAAGAATGCTATTGCAGTTTATCAGTACAAAGGAAAAGGTGCAAAAGTGAAATACAGAAGGAGGAGGGAGAAGTATTGTATATACCCACCAGTTATAAAGTTATTTATAAAATAACTTTATTTAAATTATTTATAAAAATAATAAAGTCGGGGTATAAATAAACAAAACAAACAATTTGCACTGCTATAAATATATTCTAAGAACTGCTAGGGGGAAGAAGCCTTCTTAACTTTCTTTCTCCCAATCAAGCTATCTAAGCTTTGCTGTCTTTTTGCCTTCTGGAATGCAGTGCCTCTCACCTGGGTATCCAAACTACATTCCATCACAGGGGTCTTGTCCAACAACAAAGTTCTAAGGCAGGGTTCCTCAAATTTTTTAAACAGGGAGCTAATTCATGGTCCCTCCGACTGTTGAGGGGCTGGACTAGGTGGTTGAGTGTGGCTAGGTGGTCATGTGACTGAGTCGGTATAGCTGGGTCATGTGACTAGGTGGGCATGTCCAATTTAGCAGTCCAATAATGCACACAAATTAGACTTTAATTTGTTTTGCTCTTGGGGAGTTTTATTCGCTTTTGTTTGCATGTTGCTCTTGGTTGACTGTTCTTTTTACTAGATCATTGTTTCAGTTGTTTAGAAGTCTAGTGGTCCACTTCAGGAACCTCAGTTTTGCAGCAATTCTTCTCAGCCCCAAGGAGCTTACAATCAACAAGTCTCTTCCTCCCTTCCTCCCCCCCGCTCTCTTTTCTCTCTCTTTCTCTTTTTCTGTCTATCTCTCTCTTTCTCTCTCTGTCTGTCTCTCTCTGTGTTGTCTCTCTCCCCCTTTCCCTCCCTCTCTCTCTTTCCCTCCCTCTCTCTCTTTCTTTCTTTCTGTCTCTCTCTCTCTTTCTTTGTCTCTCTCTCTTTCTCTTTATCTCTCTGTCTCTCTCTCTCTTTTCCTCCCTCCCTCTCTCTTTTCTCTCTCTCTCTCTCTCTCGCTCTGTCTCTCTCTCTGTCTCTCTGTCTCTGTCTCTGTCTCTCTGTCTGTCTCTGTCTCTGTCTCTGTCTCTGTCTCTGTCTCTCTCTGTCTCTCTCTCTCTCTCTCTCTCTCTCTCCTTCTATCTATCTTCTGGAGGTGGGGGAAGTTATAAACAGGTCATGCAGATGCCCCGGGAAGCCTCCGTGTGTTCCCTTTTTGGTCTGCAGAGTGCTACTGGAGGTGGGGGAGGCCAAAAATGGGCCCCCTTTTGGCCTGCCGGGGCATCCATGCACCCTGTTTTTCACGTCCCCCTCCAGAAGCGTTCTGCTGGCCAAAAACGGGCTATTGTATAAATAACTATTATATGATATTATGATATTATGATATGATATGATATGATATATGATATGATTAGATTAGATTAGATTAGATTAGATTAGATTAGATTAAACTAAAAACTATTGTATAGTATAAAATATATGTGCATTTAATGAATAAATGCAAGTTAGATGTATTAAATATGTTTTCATAGTTCTAATATATATATATATATATATATATATACCTTTAACATATATTCTTTGGATTAGAAAAATATGTCTGCAAATGTATGTTACATGTATGTAACATGTTACAAATATTAACTTTTCCATGTTTATTACTTGCAGTTGTAAATCAAAAATAGCATCTGGAAAGAGTTGAACAATAATTGAGTAAAATAGAATGAAGGAAATAAAATAAATTTATGTTTTGCAACTTACTTGATGCCAAAACCTGCTGGAATCATTAATGTCACACATTTTCTTTCATTTCAAAGAAAAAGGCTTAATATATTCCTGTGGTGACATCTGGATTTTATTGTTAATATAATGCTGTGATATTTTTCGTTCTTTACTGTATTGTTTTTGATTTAAGTTTTATTGTATGTTCTCTTGGGGGCTTTATTCTACACAATGGTTTATAAATCTTTCAAATAAAAAAATAAATAATTCAATTCTTGGGCAAAATAGAGCCTAACTTGAGAACTAAAACATTCAACCATTTTAAACAGAAAAACATAATTTATCTTTAACTGGCATTACTTATTTATTTGACAAACACATAAATACCTTTACACTCTGTTCAGTCACACTGAAGCTATAATGAAAAATTTATTTTTCAGATCATTTAGTGCAAATGCTAATGATCTTTTTCCTATTCTCCCACCATTTTTTCCCCACAAAAATCCATATCAGTTTGATCAACTGCCAATTACTAATATACTCCCTGGATTTGCTTCTGACATATTCTTAATATCTCTAAACTATACTGCCTGAACGGTACACATATTCAGTAGCATATTGCATTCATAGGAACTAATCTCTTTTAATGGAAAAGATTTAGTTTTAGACTTATGTGATGATACACAAAAGCATTCATTTATCAAAAACCCCTCTTTAATATACAATTTAATGTACAGTATATACATTGATCTCTTTTGCAACTTAAATCTGTGTGTACTACATCATCCTTTTCTGAGACCATTGTTCAAAATCACAGCAACTCTACTAAATCCTAAATGACTTTCTATTGAAAGCTTTCTTTTTCTTCACTTAGGACATTTTTCCCCAAGCTGGTGCCTTTCAGATGTAGTGGCTTTGCTCTTGAAAAGGTCCCTCATTAGTAATTATGCTTTGTTTCTCCACAGTAAACCAAGCCATCTAGTTATCGTGCTTATCTATTAGGAATTCTGAAACTACTGTAGATGACTAAGTGTCTTATATAGGTAAGGTAAGGGTAAAGGTTCCCCTTGCACATATGTGCTAGTCGTTCCCGACTCATGGGGGCAGTGCTCATCTCCGTTTCAAAGCCGAAGAGCCAGCGCTGTCCGAAGACGTCTCCATGGTCATGTGGCTGGCATGACTAAATGCACAGAATTTAGTGCACAGAATGCTGTTACCTTCCTACCAAAGGTGGTCTCTATTTTTCTACTTGCATTTCTTACTTGCTTTCAAACTGCTAGGTTGGCAGAAGTTGGGAAAAGTAACAGGACCTTATCCCGTTACACGGCACTAGGAATTTGAAACGCTGAACTGCCGACCTTTTAATCAACAAGCTCAGCATCTTAGCCACCGAACCACCACGTCCTGTGTCTTATATAGAAGCACTTAAACCAGAGATGAATGCACAAATGTATTCTTTCTGTTCTAGCTCAAGATGTTACTTTCCCTAATCCAAAATCTGAATAATTCCATCAGGTTTCACAAAATTTGACAAAGGTATAAGAAACTAAATATATGTTCACAAAGACAGAGTTCCTCTGTCTTTAGAAGCCATATAGAAGAGAGAACTTCAGAAGATTTAACAAGTAATGCCTAATTAATAGTAGATTAAGTAGACTGGGAAGTAAAAAAAACTTCCTGGAAGAAAATAAGGGCAAACTCCTTCCATACAATTACCAAGGAAACTATAGGGCTGTGACTATGAAGTCACCAGGAACTCAACTCACACTTTAAGGTTGTATCAAAAGGTATATGTGTTGTAATTCACACATCAGGTATAACTGATTCCCCGTCTTCTTTTCCTTTTGAAATAAAAAAAGGATAAATACAAGGAAATGATTGAATTAATATCTTCAAACATGAAATAAGATATTATTGTTGGGTTGGTTGCAGCCTCACCTGGTGCCCTTTTTCTGGACAACAGTATTTGTAGTCCAGCCAGAATTAAATATCCATAATTTCACAGAATAGTAACATAATGTAAACAATATTTCTAATTAATTAAATGTATTCATGATTTGTGAAAGGATAAAAAGTTTGCAAAAGACAATATTCTCATATTTGCGTGCCATGTTATATCATATTCAGTTTATTTCTGACTTAACAATTTGCATGTACTAAACTTCAGATTCCAGAAATGGTGATCAAGCCATAGTCATTATTGTAGAATTTATCATGCAGTTTAGCTTTAAGCTTTTTCTGATTTGCACCAACTTTACTGCAATCATTTATTACCAAGCTGATTTATTTTTTGGTTAAGATGGGAATGGGTGTTCTGAAAGTCTTTTCTCTTGAGCCATTTCAGAATGAGTGCAACTACAATATAATTTTGCAGAAAAACAATACAAATCCAGCAATATCCTCATAAAGATACCAAGTATGAAAAGAAGAGTGAGAATCTCAATTTTCCCATTAATAGAAGCCCCAAAAGCACACATCTTTCAGAACTAGGTACAAAATATCTACTGTAACTGGGTTTGTGAAACTGTTAATAGTTTATCCAGGTGCCAAGTACTGGATTTCTTAAATCTAGTCAGGGAAGCTTATGTTAATATGAGCTTTCTAATTTCCTTTCCTCATGTAATTAGGGTCAATTTAAATTAAGCATCTTTAAGTGCTGAGCAATCAGATTTGAAGGATACATTTTCTACTTGAATGCTTAGTTGACTGCCAAAATGGAAGTCAGATACTTTTTCTGAACATTCCTGTATTATCGAGCAAGACAATATATCACAAGAAAAAACAATCATACCAGGTGTAAGACTTCATAACAATTATAATGTATCAGTAACAAGTATCCTGTTTGCATCAAAACATAAGCTTTTGTTATACATCGATTGGGAGAAGTATTTAGAAAATATAAATTATTTGCCCATTGGATGCATTTGCATTGTAAACTCCATTTTATCAATTGTGAAGAAACTCAAATATGTAGGATTCAATTCAGATAAATATTAAACTAACTATGATCTAAAAAACTAGGTTGCATTTCAAAGACCACACAGATATAAGCTTAGAATATTTAGGGAGATCCAATTTGCTTCTATGATTATATGTGGAGAGCTTTGTTCCTTTCAGGAAGTGCTAATTAGAAGACTGCTAGTCTGCATCTCTGAGGAACTTCAGAACCAGTTTGATGTAATGGTTAATGTGGTGATCTAGAAACTAGGAGAACATCAGTTCTAGATTTGCCTTAGGCATGAAAATCAGCTGGCTCCAGGCCACTGTCTCTCTCAGTCCAAGTCACCTTACAGAGTTGTTATGGTGAGGAAAATAGGAGGAGGAAGGAGTATAAGGTAATAAAGGTGACATTTAAAAAATCTAACACACATACACACAACTTCCCCAGTCCCTGATGCCCAGCTCCTTGGTTGTCTCACTTTCCAGCAACTCCTAGCCATGTTGTTCCAGCAACATGCCAAAATATCATGGTATCCTTGTATCAGGTTTCAGTAGAATAGGTGCAAGTTAGTAACTATTTTATTTTCACTCTAAAGAAATGCAATAAGGGAAAAACAAAGACAAAGACACAATTGGTGGGGCATTTGCTACATACTGATTTGGATGCTTTTTTCAAATTTCTTCATGGTTGTGGTAAGAAAAGCTGGTGTGGCAGGGGTTTAGGGGGATGGAAGAATAATTGGGGTGTGATCACAGTACCATACTGTTATTTGTATGAAATATTTTTGTATTATCTGCCTTACTGTTAAAAAGCCCTAGGAGGACAACATCTTTGTTACTGTATTCAGCAACAAAGAAAAAAAAAACAAATGAATGAATGGTACAAAGAGGCTTTAAAGTCTCTTTCATGACTTGTATATAAAAAACATCTTCTTGTTCTGATCTGAGAAAGTGGAGTAGAGAAAAATCAAATGTCTCTTTTTTTATGCCCCTGTCTGAGGAGTCATCAGATAAGGATGAGAACTGTGAAAAAGGCATATCTAAAGTCAGAGAATAAAGCTCAAGGAACAAATTCTGCAGTCAGCAAGGTGCATGATGACAATCTCTGAATGAAAAATAAATGTTCTATATTTGTGAACTAGAAACCATATAACTGGGATATACTCTAAATCCTTCTTTATTTCTCTGGTCCTGTTTTATGGATGTATGGTTTCCGTTTTTATGCCATTTTGCCATTTTGTCATCGTCTGTTAATAAATTGTGTGTGTGTGTGTGTGTTTGAAAGCCACAGTCCAAGATAAATAAGAGAGAGTGAAGAGTTCAACAGCTTATGTGTTTCATGAGCACAGGCCAACAATTACTTTAATTGCTGGAAAAAGTGAATATGAATGATCAAGTCTATCACCTAAATTAAGCACCAATTGGTTCTTATGATCATTCAGAGATGAGGCACATAGTGGGACCAAGAATCTTCTTTTTTAAAAAAAAACACTGAACGGAATATTAGCTTTGGTGAAAAGATTTAGGCCATGATATCCAGAAGGGCTCAAAGGGTTGTGAGCCAGAATATTCCTAGTTCTGGTTGCACTGTTAATATTGTTGCAGAGAATTTGGCCTTACCCAGCAATGTCCACCAGGGACAGCAAGGGATCCAGAATGAGAAAAGCAGCATCATGCTGTTATGCCATAAACTCCACCCCTTTAGTATGTATGTGTTGACACAATAAATCTAAAAGAATTTGTGGAACAATGGAGTAACAATGCTTTCATCATTTTGATGAAAGCAGCAACAGTCTGTGAATGTCGATGGGTTTATTCTTATTATCAACTCAACTATGTGTATTCATCCCTGCTGAAAACGTCAGAAGAAAAGGCAAGAAGTTGTTTTCTTTCCCCAGCTGTAGTGGAAATAAAAGGAATTGATTTCTATGTACTACTTTATTATATTGCCTTTATTATTGTGCCATAGACAGGTTTTTTTTAAAATCCAAGTTTTCCCCAAATGTAAACACGCATCTTGCAGAGTAAAAGCAGAAACTGTCCATTCAACTTTTCTGAATTTTAATGATAGAACAAGGTTTATATATTTGTTTGGATACCTTTCTATGCCCCACAGTTTTCAGTCTGGGTGCCTTTGAGCTTCCGGGCTGATGGTATTCAGTCGGTTCAGACTGGTTCTACTGAACTGGTATTAATGATTTTGTGCAGTTCAGAGAACTGGAAAATCACACCACCGGCTGGCCCCACCCTGCCACCCCACGTTATATATCTTGCCTTCACCACAGAGCCCCGCTAATCTCTGCACCTTCCCTCCATGCGTCACCTGCTCTGCTCACCAAAGGTAAGCATGCCGGCCGCTCACCCTTGCCATTCCCCTGCTCCTGCCTTGCCCTGGGGCCTCCATCCACTCGCTGTTTGCCTCGGCTGGGCCAGGGAATGCGCCATTCCCCCACTCCAGCCTTGCATCAGAGCCTCCTCCCACATCAGCGGAGTCAGGGAACTCGCCATTTTCTGACTCTGGCCTTGCCCTGGAGCCTCTGCCTGCTCACCATTCACCTCAGCCAGGCCGGGGAATGAGCCATTTCCCCGCTGCAGCCTTGCCCCAGGCCTCCGCCCATCTGCCTCTGTCCTTAAACTATGCCCTCCCTGGGCTGAAGCAATTTATTCGGCCTGCAGTCTGCCACGCTAGGCCAAAGGGCCATGAGGGGGCAGCGTGGGCGCAGGAGGGCCAAAGCGGTTTGGGAATGGACTGATGGTTCTTCTTACCTGTAAGAAGTCCCATCCAGAAAGCACTGCAGCAGACAGAAACAGCATTCAACATGGCGGCTGCTTCTCTGTGCTACTTCACTGTCCAGATGGGACTTAGAGGAAAGTGGCAGCTCACAGCTGCTAAATTGCACAAGATGCTCTCCCAGAAGTGCAGAGAGAAGCACCCGCTGCCCTGGAGAGCAGAGATGGAGGGAAGCAGGCGGGAGGCCCCAAAAGGCTGCTTGGTCAAGCCTCACCATGTGGCAGAAGCCATGCATACGCACATGCACAAAAGCCGTGCATCTGTGCATGCGTGGAAGCTGTGCATGTGTTCGTGTGTGGAATCCATGCACACACACTCACATTTTCAGCGAGCCAGTGGTGAAATTATTTGAAACCCTCCACTGGGCTAAATGCCATTAAAAATAGCTCAGTGCAACACCTTCTGCTCTAATCTCTTAGGTCTTAAAAATGTAAGTTATAATTAAAATAAGCTGGCATATAGCAAGGCTGACTTGAAGAGTCCTCATGAAGTTCACCCATCCAGTTGTAGACATCTGGCTGACAAGGTTCATGGCATTGGAAACAAGGTGAAGCAAGTAAAGAAAATATGAAATAATTCTGCTTTCTGTTTTCATTATATCAGTCATGACTGTGAAAGAAGCACTAAGATACATTTCAAGACAGCATAACAATCCAGTTCGTACAAACAAGACTGAACTGGCTAGGAAATGTCACTTGTAATCCTGTGACTTTGATGGCTTTCTTTCCCTTTTTTTTAATTTGGTAAAATATTAGTCAAGTTTATAACTGTATAGCAATATAGATTGATTTGTAGGACAGTTAAACCTCCTGTCGATCCACAGAATTTCCTTTCCCAGTAGCGTCCCAAAAATTCATGGTTTTCATTTCCTCTGCATGCGGCAGTTTCTGTAAGTTATAGCCAGGAGGGGAAAAACAACTATGAATTTTCCACCCACAAATTAATTTATTTTTGCCCAAGGCCAAAGAAGAAAGTATGGAGAAAAAGTGTGCAAAACAAATTCTACTGCCATATAACCACTTATCTGTAAGAGTTAGAATGTTGCTACATAATGTTAGATTTGGACTCTCATAACTTGCAGAGTTAGAGAAATTATATTTATTGAAAAGTCCATGATAAACATACTTTGGAGGCAGGGAAAAGAAAATAAAGAGAAAAACAACGCTAAAACTGAATTGAGAGTACATGTACTGCATTAAACTAGAATTAGAGTCTAATGCAGATTGGACCCAGTATAGCTGCAATGAATTATATTGAGAAGAGATGGAAGTGGCAAGAAATAATGTAAGACTAATGTATCAGAAAATAAAGAGAAAGCTGTACTGTATATGCCTTTCCTAAAATTATAAGGAACTGGAGTGTAGGAGATGACCAGGCTGAGCCTGAGGGAGGGGTCAAACATGTCATCAGCCATGAATCCCTGAGTGCCCACAAGAGATCTAAGTCCTGCCCACATTGAATTCCTTTCTATTCTTAACTCCTGCTAATTTCCCTTGACCCTCTGCAAGTTATTTCCCTTGACCGTTAGTTGTTCAGATTCTTGTAGCAAGCTTAATCTTGTAATAAATCTTTATACGGTACTCATTTGAAGTGCCTGAATCTCCAGATTTCTCCAGTGCTTGACATGGAGTTCCTTTGGCGGTAGACACACAACAATATGTCCTAGAATTTGGACATATTGTTCAGTTCTGAAGAATTGCCTGACCAGATATAATTCAGTTTTCTTGTAAATAATGTATTAACTGCTTTTTTTCCAACCATCATTTGTTTTATATGTCTGGAAAAGCATCTTTCAATTTACTTGTTCTTTCAATCTTGCTCTGTTGAAAAGAAAACAGGAGCACATCACTTCCTTTTCATATACACCATGGTGCCATTAAGCTGCTGTATTTTCAAGAGCAGAAAAAAAATTAAATACTGCTTAAAATTCAGTAAATGTCTTTAAAAATTATTGCATGGATTAGCAATTTCCTTCAAGCGCTGCTAGTGCAAAAGAATTCAAATTCTAACAAACCTGATGAGGCAAATTGATAGTGTTTGGGTTTTTTTTTTTAAATTATCAAGACTTTAACAGTTTCTTATTTGAATAGCCTGCTGCAGCAAGGGTAGGGTACCTTGTTTCTACCCAAAAATATTCAACAAATGAGACTATTAGTAATCTAAAGTGGTGAACAAACAGTCACTAATGATCTATCTGTTATGGATATACTCCATAAAGATACTGGTGCTCTCATCAATCATTTTCTAAGAGAATAGGTGACCTTTGAAGATAAGAATGGAAACTTCAAAAATAGCCATTAAATTTCATAGCAGCTGTATTTATGGCACTTCTTTGGCATTCATCACCTGTATAATATAAACTTCTTTATACTTACAGCATTTGATGATTATCCTCTACTGACGGAAAAGTTATGAGTGAATGACAGATGCTTGTTTTCTTTTCAATTCTTGCAACTTTAACAGTATTGCATCTTTTTGGTATTGAAAGATGAACAGCAGTTGCCAAAAAATTCTGATAAAACTGAGAGGTTTAAAGAAATAGTAACAACTCTCCCTTTCTTCTCACATTTTTCTAAGTAGAAATGCTGAAGGTGATTGACTGACATATACTTTGAAATGCCATTTTATCATTCTTACGATCATACCATCTTGTTCCATGCTAAAGATTGGCTGCCCAGTTCTTGTGTTGAAACATTCACATCACTACATGATTTCTAAAGGATAAGCTCTGTTAGTTGAGTGCAGCACAAATAATACATAGACTTAGGAATTGTCTTGTGAATTACATTTCCGAGGTTCACAGAGCCATTTCTGAAAATAAAAATCATTATTCCAAGGTAGGAGCATTTATATGACATAGCTGAGATAAGGAAATATTAAAAAAAATACTGAAAGGAAATTAGATAAAGAAGGACAGACAGAAATAATAGCTTCTTGATAATAGCCATCCACAAAACATATCTTTGTATTAGCAAACTGATGGTGTTGATAATCTTCTTCAAAAATTTCTGAGATTTTTATTCTGAAGTATGGACAAACAGTTTAAGGTTTTTTGGTAGGAAACCCCAGATACTTCATCAGTCTATCCACTCTAATGTAGAAATGCTTGTGCCTTTTAATAAAATTTGTTAGTTGGAAAAGGTGGTATCAGACTTCTTTTTATTTATTTTTTTCCTGGAACAGGAAGACAAAGAGAAAGAGAAAATGATTTGGCTAAAAGTAATGTGATCTCAATACTAGATTATAGAGAGAAATCTGTGGAGCAAAAATGATATTTGACATTATCGTCATGAGGAGCATCTGACAAGGAATGACTCTGCCTCCTGACCAGTAAGAAGTACAGTAATCATGTCTGCATAAGTTCCAGCCAATGTTTAGCAAAATGATGCTTATTCATGGTCTCCCATAATCTTCTGAACCAATATTAGCTGGGCTCTTATAATGTGAATTATGAAGACCTAATCCTAAATCTAAGCCAGCAAAATATAGATATCTGTTTACACATAACATATGGAGCCAACCCCACATGGCTTAAGGTAATTATCTGAGTCATATAACATGCTAAGATTATAGCCCACTTTCCATATAATGCTGAACTCAATCCAATTTAGAATTCAGTAAAGTATATACAAAGGTAACAATGGAATTGTCAATTGCAAAGAGTTATAAGATCATATTACATTATTTCGCTACCACACTCTCATGACACTCCTCTTATTTTAGAGAATACAGGAAGATATTTGATGCAGAGGGTATCATTGATCTTTCTACTCTATAACAATATTTTCAGGATTTAAAATCAGAATTTTTCTAGTCCTAGTTAGACATGTGAGTAGTTGAACCTGTGTTATTCTTCTTCTCTAAAGGTGAAAATGCCCTCTTGTTATTTTCATACTTCTGTAAAATTCTACTTTAGAAGCTCAGAAGTACCACACTGATCTATCACCCTACATTTTGTTTTTGGAAAACAAAAATCTTGCTGGTTAAGGAATTAAGAGCTTCCTCAACTTGTCTTCATATTTTTGAAGCAAATAGATATCCTATTTAAATGTTAAATTTAATTATCAAGAAAACATAGATTTTTCAAATATATACATTCTTTTTAAAAATTATAATTGTTCTATATAAAATGTGCAGTTTTGTGATTTGTATAAAATCTAATATTGTCTTTGTTCAAACTGATTTCTTGAACTTATGTTGCACTATAACAGAAAACACAGAATAACACAATTGGAAGGGACCTTGGAGGTCTTCTAGTCCAACCCCCTGCTCAAGCAGGAAACCTATATCATTACAGAAAAATGGTTGTACAATATCTTCTTAAAATAACCTCCAGTGTTAGACCATCCACAAGTTCTGGTGGTAAGTTATTCCACTGATTAGGTGTTCTGTCAGGAAATTTCTCTTTACTTCTATGCTTGTTCTTTCCTTGATTGCTTCCAGCCATTGCTTCTTATCCTGCCTTAGGTGCTTTAGAAAATAGGTTGACCCCCTCTTCCTTGTGGTAGTCCCTTAGACTCCCATCATTCTTCTCTATTTACAGTAGTAGAAGACTTAGAACATGCTACAGAAGCACAAATATCAAGTGGATGGATAATGTTAATGACGCATTCATTGATGTTAAAGAGAAGAGTTTTGATCAAGATTTTCTTTTTTTATCCTAATAGTATAACAAAGCCAATGGTGTGTTATCTTTCTGGCAAAAAAGGACTTAGTTCTTTTCTAATATATTAAATATGCTGCTCCGCCCATTCTGGATTACTAATACTAAAATTAACTCATAACTTTTCCTTCAGTGGAAGATATAAAATATGCTTTTGTAAAAGAAAATCCTTAGTGCAGGTTTTCAAGTTGTATTGCTATGACTGAGTTCATATATCATTCTAGGTCATGATATAATAATCTGTTTTTTGCTTAAAATGTTATGTAATATGTATACTCAATTATTGTGGGGCATAATAAATACAATTGCTCTAATTATATTTTATTATTGAGTACAATTACACTCAGTGTTTCCCTACTTTATTGGATTCCATATAGCAATACAGTTCAGATCTACCTAGGCCTACAAATAACTTAGTTCTGAACCATATTAATTGTAATTTAGTCAAGAGACTATATTTAAGAAAAAAGATAGCCAGTTGATATATGAACCAGTTCAGCATGTTTACATGACATGCTAAGGTAGTGCCAAACATAGTTAAGAAATTCACCATTCCAATGCTTTCCAAAGTATACAAAGTATTCAAAAATATTACATTTGATATACATATACACTGCATTTATAGCTGTGCAATATAGTGTATATATATATATATATGAATGTATGTATATATATGTATGTATGTATACACACACACACACACACACACACACACACACACACACACACAGTGGGAAGGGGCTGGAGAAAATGCTGTTAAAGTAATATCTGACAGCTCAGCATCATTCCCTGGGGATGGGCAGCCCAAGCGGTGCGCGATAGGGGAGGAAGTAACAGGAGCTAAGCCTCCATTGATTAACATGTCTAAAGTAAAAGTGACAGAGTTAATTACAGGTGGGAGGTGGGTGGATGGGCCTATCACGCGCGCAATGGCAAAATTGATCAATGATGCATAAAGGCAAATATCTCTTCAATGGGAGTTTTTACACTCTGACGATGTTAGCAGAGGCTAACGAAAGCTAAGTGGATAATATATTTTAAGTTCAGGAGATCGCAATGTCTGTCTCTCCTTTTATAGCTACACCTGGAACTCGTATTTATAGGATAGTTCACACACACACACACACACACACACACACACACACACACACACCATATATACTCGAATATAAGC